>CM035095.1:42544562-43744562 GCA_020205505.1 Panax japonicus | reverse complement strand
AAACTGCAAATGGATTTTTTCATGCCAAGCGATAATCCACGTAGCCAGATCATTTCCATAATTTAATAAGAAATGAATACAAAGGATCATTCACCATGCATGTGGTAATCCACACAGACAGGTTATTCCAACAGAATAATAAAGAATGGAATAACAGAAGGATTCACCATGCATGCGATAGATCACACAAAAAGGTTATCCCCAACATAATAATAAATAATGGAACCAGGTCATGCGTAAACGCACAGACAAGATATTTCGACAGAATAATAAAGAATGGAACCAGGTCAGGCGAAATTCGCACCGACAGGATATTCCAACAGAATAATAAAGAATGAAATAACAACAGAAATCACCATGCATGCGATAGAGTGCACATACAGGTTATTCCAACAGAATGATAAATATTGGAATAACAGAAGAATTTCACCATGTATGCGGTACTTCGCATAGACAGGTTATTCCAACATAATAATAAAGAATGGAATAACAGAAGAATTTCACCATGTATGCGGTACTTCGCATAGACAAGTTATTCCAACAGAATAATAAGGAATTTAATAACAGAAGTTTTCTTCATGAATATGAAAGAAATGATACCCCTTACCTTATAAAGAAGAGTACTCTGACGGGTAGGGCAGGGATATACTTGAAGAAAACTTGCACTACACTCTAACTTCTTAAAACTCTAAAGAAATATGCACAAGATTATAGAAGAGAATTCTCTGAATTTCTAGTGTGATTTCAATTCTAACTAAGCATCTTATTTATAGAAAAATAGAAAGGATGCTATGCAATAAAATATATATATATATATATATATATATATATATATATATATATATATTATTTAAAATCTAATAAAACAATTAACTTTATAAACGTATTATGTTTGATATAAAAAGATTTTACTATACAAACACTATGCAGGTACTATGCAAACACTATGCATAATAAAATATATTATATTCTAATTATTGTCTAATAAAACAAATAACTTTATAAAAGTATTCTGTTTTATATAAAAAGATTTTACTATGTAAAATACTATACATAATAAAATATATTATATTCTAATTATTGTCTAATAAAATAAATAACTTTTTAAAAGTATTCTGTTTTATATAAAAAGCTTTTCTGTTTTATTGCATTAATAATACTAATAAAACAATATATATATATATATATATATATATATAAACTTTCGTGACTTCATAAAACGACACCTCAATATATTTAATAACATTTATCATTATTATTATAATTCACAATATTAATTGACCAGGTCGTTTTCAGGAAAGAGGGGGCTTCCCAATAAGGATTTCTCTTTATTGGCAAGCAATTAGGTGACCAAACCTTTCCTTGACAGAACTTCTAGACGTCGTTAATATTTCAAATAATAATATTAATAACTTCGTCATCTCAATTATTGATTTAATAATATACAAAATATCGACAATATTTGAATCAAATAACGTGAGATACTATGTAACAATTACTGTAGCAATAATTGAACAAAACTGAGTGACTTCTCACGTAAGCATCAATAATCAATACCGTGTGCTACTATGCAACCACACGTATTACTGTACTTTACTACCGAGTAGTTCAACAGTTTTAACGGTAAAACTTCCGCCGTTATTTTTATAAAATATTTTTGTCGTTTTTTTAATCCGATAATAATTCCGTTGTGGAGTCCACTAATGATTGTACCGTCGTACGGATATTCCCCGATAAAAAGAATATTCCCCGATCAATCGAATATTATATAACAACTTGCATACTTTGTAAAATTTATAAATACTACCCACAACTATAACATTATCTCAAATCTACACCATAATATTCAAAAAAATATTTCGAGAAAATTAAATCTTTATTCGTAAAATTTAGGGTTTTACTGTTTGATTTTTCTTTTCAACCACACAATTTGACTGTGGTGTGTAAGAAGTAGATAAGTTATGACGTATACCATGCTCATCACAAAATATAATAAAATCAGAATTGTCAAATTTTCTTCCATGATCAGAATGAATATAAACAATAGAACTTCCCTGTTGATTCTAAATTTTCTTAAATAAAGCATAGAAAGAATTTATAGCTTCATTTTAAATTTTAAAAAATCAACCCATGTGAATTGAGAGTAGTCATCAACCAAAATTAGAATATGTACAACACCAACCATGGTATGTTTAGGGATAGGTCCAACTAAGTCCATATGCAAGAGTTCCAAAGGTCGATGAGGTAGACAATGTGAGTTTAGGTTTATGAGATACATGAATTTGTTTTCACAATCACAAGATTCACAAATATGATTTTTTTAAACTTTAGTTTTGAAAGACCATGAGCATGTTCTTTAGATGAAATGTTTTTAATTAGTTTCATGTTAATATGTCCTAATTTGCGATGCCAAAACCATGGATGATTATTTACAAATATAAGACACACATTGTACAAGTGAGAATATACATCCAGGTCACATGTGTACACATTTTGATTTTTAGGATATAATAAAACCAATTTACCGAATTAATCAAATATTGAACAATTATGAGGACTAAAAGATACTATAAAACCACTATCACATAGTTGGTTGATAGATAGAAGATTATACTTGATTATTGTGACTAATTGAATGTTAGAAATTGTTATATGTTTATTACCAACACTTTCCATTCCAATTACTTTACCTTTGTTGGTATCTCCAAAGGTTATTTCACCATAGTCTGTAGCTTATAAATTATTCAATTTGGATTTGTCTTTAGTCATATGTCTTGAATAACCATTATCAAGATATTGTTTACTTTTACTGAAATCAAAAGCAAGACATACCTGAAACATATACTAATTTCACAAAATAGTACCCTTTAATAAGAAGGGTCCTTTGGGTAGATTTTCCATTTTGTATAAGGTTTCCTTTATAAAACAAGGTACAAGATAATCAGTCTTAAAAGATACAACAAGCATTTTATGAGTATGAGGTCTATAAAATACATGATTTACTCTATTTTTATATCTTAAAGATTTTGGTAATAATTTTTATGATAACTTTGACTTCCATAATTATAAAATTCAATTCTTGTATTTTTCATAATAACTGGTGCAGTGCAAGTTCCTTTTGGAACCCAAATCATTCTTCCTTTACAGTTTCTGTTTTTTCCTTTGCACATGTGAATAGAATGACCATTACGGTTATAGTAAGATCGTTTAGTAAAAAGAGATGTATAACTTTCTTTATCTTATTTTTAACATGATAGAATCATTTGCCTTTTGTTTTACTAGATTCTCTAATGTATCATAATATTTCTTTGTTAAATTCACATCTTTGTTGATTAAGTATATCATCAAGGTTTTCTTTTCTTTTGTGAATTTAATAATAGTATTGTTTAAATCATCATGTTATTTTGTTAAACTATTAATTTGTTCTATCAAAGAAAAGTGTTCACTTTGTTTTTCCAATCCTATCTTTAGAGATGAATTCTCAAACTTGAGATTTTTAATATATTCTTTTAACACTTGATTTTATATTTGAGTATCTTCATTAATTATAGCAAGTGTTGAATTTTCAACTTCGATATTTTTAATAAAAATAACAAGTGTTGAATTTTCTATCTCAAGATCTTTGTTTATTCTTCTTAATTTTTCTAATTCTTACTTTAGTAATAAATTTTCTGAAAAATTATTTTCTAGTTTCTCTTTTTCTTCTTTTAAACTTTCATTAACTACAATTAAATTTGAGTTTTCTATTTCAAGATTTCTGTTAGTCTTAATTAATTTTTATAATGAAATTGTTGATTTAATAAAATCATTATTAATAATTTCATTATCTTCATATAAACAATTATAAGCTTCTTGTAGTTCAAAATGTTCTTCATTTTATTATCTAAAGTATATGTGACAAATGAAGTACTAGGTAATTGATGTTCAGAATTTACCTCGGATCTTGGTGATGAATCATTGTCTTTTATTAAAATTAAATTTGCAATTTCCTTAATTTGTTCAGCAGTTTCTTCTTCGTCACTCAGATCTCAGCCTTCCTCAGCCACTAATCTTTTGTTGTTGGCTACCTTTGGACAATCCTTTTTGAAATGTATAGGTTGGTTGCATTCAAAACATGTATTTAAATTTTCATTGGAGCTGGCATTTATGAAATTGCTGTTGTTATTTGCTTTGAAATTTCCTCCTTGTGCTTTTGGCTTAAAGACTTGTTTGCCTTTGAAATTGTTGAAATTGTTGTTTTTCTTCATAAAGACTGTTGTATTTTCAGGTTTTTCTTTGGATTACTCTCCTGAATTGTCTAGATAATATAGCAACTTCATTATTATCTAAGATCATGAGTTATTCATTTAACTCCTCATCATCGCTTTCTTGATCTACAAGTAGAGCTTTAAAAGCAATTCCTTTCTTCTTCTGATCTGTATCATCCAATCTTGCCTTTCGACTAGCATGTCAACTTTGTGGGAACAAAGATTTCTAATAAGACTGTCAAGAGGATAAGTAGCTAGATCTTGCATTTCTTTGATGATTGTAACCTTCATTTTTTAGATGGATGAAATTTTTTTGAGAATTCTTCTGTTTTTCTCATTAGTTGTTTATGCATACCCTAGTTATTCCAACTCATAATTGATTCTGAAAAAAACTAGTTTAAATATCAATAATTTTTCTTCTTCCAACTTGAAACTTTTATACTCTTGAATTAGAACATCTTTTCTAGTTTTTTTTATATGATTAGTTGATTCATAGGTTACAAACAATTTTTCCTAGATTTCTTTTGCATTATTACAGTTGCAAACTCTTTTGTACTCTTTTTCAACGAGAGCACTAGTCAACTCTTGTTCATCTCTAGGTACCATGTTCATAGTCTCTTCATCTTCAGTGGTGAACTCATCAGCATCTTTCTCAATGATCTTTTCTCCTTTAATTTTTGCGAGAACTTTCACACCTCGTTTTATTGCAAGCCAAACTTTGATTCCTTGTGATTTAGCATATATTTTGAATCTATTTTTCCAGGTGGCAAAATTTGTGCCATCAAATAGTGGAGGTCTGGACATTAATAGTCCTTCTTCACAACCAGTAGCATTTGTGTAGGTCATGGATGGATCTACTCTTAAATATGCATATATTCACTCAAAAAACAAGTAAAAAAACACTGCTCTGATGCCAATTGAAATTTCAATAATAATCTAGAAGGGGTGTTTAATAGATTATTAATAGTTAAAAATTTATCTTAGGCTTTTTAAAATTTTTAGTTAATTAATTTGAAGTGTTAAAAATTAATATGCAAGACAGTAAAAATTCAATCACACAATGCACAGAGATTTGTCTGGCTCACAATATAAACCCCAGCTATGTTGCTACGTGTGACGCCCCCAAATCCAGGTACCTCAACCCTCAGATCTGTTGCTCACGATCCAGTACATACAACATCTAAACTACCCTTTAAATAGGATAATAAACATCATATATGATTATCCTTATTAAAAGGTTACATACATAAACGTATCATAGGTCAGCTAACCTTTATTATTACATCATAATAATGGAAAATATAAATAAATCCATTACATAATACATCATGAATAAAAGACAGACTAAGAGTCGTCTATTCTTGCATCTGCCCTTTGCCTTTGCCTTTGCCTTTGCCTTTGCCTTCGCTCGAATAAGGTTCCTCGGGTTTTTTGACTTTTGTAATAATCCAGAATTTTATTTATAATTTTAAATATTTATTGAATTAAATAAATATTTTAATTGATGTGTTTGTTGTTAAGTAAATATTTGTTGGATTATTTATTAGTTACATAAATAATTTATGAGTTGAGTGAATTAACTTAAGGTAATATGTTAATTAAGTTGATAATTGGTAATTTGATATTTTGAAATTATTTAAAATAAAAGAGTGATGAATTAAATTTTATGAGATAATATTCTAATTTAATTTAATAATTAAATTAGAGAGTTGATAAGGAGTTAATGAATTGCTATAATGTTGTTTTAATTTAGTTTAGTAATTAAAGTGATGTGTTAATTTATTAAATAAAATTATAATAAAAATTATAATTTTTATAATTTTATGGCAATTGGATTATGTGGCAAATTGATTTAATAAGTTGTAATTAGCTTTAATTTAATTAAATTTAAATGTAGAAATTTAATTAAATAAAGTGTGACAATAAATTATATTATAAGTGAGTTATTAAAATAAATTAAAAGAGTTTTAATTTAGTGTTGCCAAATAAGGCTTAAGGAGTATTAAGTCTTTATTTTAAATTAGTTTTCCAAAAAAGCCTTGTGGCTTTTGAATTTTTAACTGTCAAAATTGTTTTAAAATTTTAACTGATAACTTATGTTTAACTTTTGTAACTAATAGAAATTGAATTATACGCATTGTGTTTGTCAGTTTTATTTTCACGAATAAGTGTCCATTTTTATTTGGCTTACACTTAAGACTAGGAAGAAGAGAATACAGAGAAGAAGAGAGTTTGAGATAAGTTCTGTGAATCAACAAGTAGATAGGGAGTTATCCAAGCAATTCTTTGTCATCTAACAAGGTTTAAACAAGGAATTAAAGGTATATAACTTGGTTTGTTAGGTTTAAACAAGGAATTAAAGGTATATAACTTGGTTTATACTCTTAGTTGTGTGTTCTTGAGTTTTCATGAATAGTTGATTTTAATTCTCTGTAATTGGTTAATTGTTGAAGTAGTGGATTATATATGTTAATTGGTAGTTTATAATCTGTTATATGTGGTTTGTAAATGGTTCCGAAGGTATTTAATTCATGAAATCATGTTATACAAAAAAAAAGTTGAGTTTTGTTATAATAAGTGTGAAAAGGCTTATTTTAGAGTTAAAATCAGTGAATTGATCATACTAGAATCTGCAAATTGAAAGTGGTTATTACTAATACATTAAGAAACGAAAAGAATGTAGTTTAAATGAATTGATTTGGTGGCGAAATGAAGCCATAGTGATTGAAATCGTTAAACACGTAAAAATTTGAGTTTTAAGCATGAACATGGTTTTAATTCTTTTGGTTTGATTGTTTTAGTTGTTTTAAATCAATGTATATATGTTGGATAATGTTTATATGAAGCCTATATGATTTGGGTATGTTTAATTGCTGCTTAAATGGTGAAATTTGTATGTTTTGGGTTTGAGCAGAGCAAGAATTAGTCTGCGAAGTTTCTGTCTGCGCACCAACGCAGCTGCGCTGGTGTCAAAGGCAGAAACGACACAACTGTGCTGGTGTCAAAGGCAAAAACGGCGCAGCTGTGCCCTAGCTAAAACAGAGATAGTGATGTCTTGTTGATTGTTTAGTCTTTAAAATCCAATATAACAATGTGGTGAGTATGTAACAAAGACGCTGTAACAAATTTTTAACATGTATTTGATAATTCCAAAGTTGTAAAATTACTAAGTTGTGAAAACTTTATGTTGTGATTTTTAGAGCCTAGATATGGTGATTATGTGTTGTAATGTTAAGACTTGTGTTTTAGAATTGTGTATGGTGCTAGTGATTGGAATTTGTACTAAAATAATGAGTTCAACTAAAATGGGATTTAACTTGTAAGTTTAATGTTGGTATACCTAATAGATGTTATCATTCTAATGATATGTGTAGGTGAACGTGAGTTATAATTTAATAGCTTACACACATGGCAAGTTTCTGAACTTTAATCTCTCATTGAGTTATCCTATCTCTCTTACTTTACGCAAGTTTCTAAACCTTATTGTTGACAATTGAGAAAGTTCCTAATCCTACTTATATAACTTGATTTATGTTCATGCAATTTCTTTAACCTAGCTTTTACTTTGAGAAGGTTTCTTATCTTTAACTTATTTCTTATTATACAAATTCCTAAATTCTGTTATTCTTATGTTGAGCAAGTTTTATTCCTCAACTTGTTATTAATCATGCACGTTCATTAACTCACTTCTTTTATTGAGTAAGATTATAGCCTTAGCTTATTGTTATTCAAGTAAGGTTTGTTATAATATTCAGTGCCTATACTTTCTAGTTCATTTTTATAGCATGATTTCGATGTTTCTGTTGATTCACTTATGATTCATGACTATTCCATATCATATTGCTATCGAACAATTGAAATGATATCAAACTTTATTGATTCAACTAATCCTTAGTTGATGTTCGTTGAACTCTAAATTTCCCTTGAAACCTATCCAAACCAAACTTCCTTTGGTGCGGACTCGTATGTTAAAATTGAGATGAACAACCCTATTATAGGGGATTAATTACGCGAAGCATTTAAATATTTGTGTACAATACATGGTACGAAGGGCTGATCATCCTAAGTACGGGGAGTCCCTACAATCTTATGACTGTTTAGGTTAAGTTAAAAGAATACTTATAACCTTGGACATAGTTCATGGTCTTATGACCCTTAGATAAATTTCAAATTCTGATTTTAGTTCTTGATTATCAATGATAGAGAATGTTATTCAGTTTAATTGAGCTTATTCATTGGCAGTTACTATGTTGTTATTATTCATTATCATTTCAAGTGAGCATTTGTTTTGCTCACTCTTGCTTATATAACCATTACAACTAAAGTTGAGAAGGTCGATGAACCTACCACCAGTAAAGGGAAAGGGAAGATGAACAAGTGTTGAAGACTTGTAAATCATTAACTTTTATATTGTCAGACTTTGTTTTAATTATCGTGATGTAATTATTTAATTTTCCGTACTTGATGAATGTTTTAAAGGTTAGTTAACCTGAAAGATTTAGTGATTAAGTTATGTAACCCTTTAATGGGAAGTTTTATTGTTTAAATTTTATTATGTTTGGGTAGTTAGAAATGTATGAGCTGAGAGTGAACACTAAATCGTATAGAATGAAGTACCTAGATTTGGGGATGTCACAACTTTAGCTGAAATACTTTATGCAAGGGTGAGCAATTCAAATTACCAATAGGTATAACAATATACGATAAATAGCTTATGAGTGAAGCAGATGATTATTCTTCAGTTGAATAAAAATGTCCATTATTGGAACCAATCAACAGTTAATCAAGAACTTGTGAATTCAATGGAGTTATCGACTTTTAAATAAAAGCATAGATATTGAGTTCATATGTATATATTGATGGTCACAAAATCACAAACTATGTCCTAGGTTTACAAGTATTTCTACTATAACCATTAACAATCAAAAGACTGTGGACTATCCATCCTCATACTCCAGGTGTTCAGTCCTTCGTACTATGTATTGTGTACAAACATATTATAGCTATTGCGTAGCTCGGAATTATAGTTTCTGATAACATTTATCCCTGATACAAGGTTGTTTATCATCTGCTTTATCATAGAAATTTGCACAAAACACAATTCGATTTGGAATGACTTCAGAAATAATTTTAAACTTTTAGATCGTTCATCTACTATGGACTAGCCAAATCAAATGGGTTCAATAACCAATCAAGGATTTGATAGCAATATCATATCGAGTTATTTCACATATGCATGCCATAATTCAATAATTATGTTTTGAATAGAGTTTTAATGATTCATAATTGAACAAATATTATTTATCAAATTAATGCTTTCGGAAAGAATTAGAAGTCTTGCATGTATATAGGAAATTCATACAAGTACAAAGGAATAGTATGAGCTAGGAAACTTTTCTTAATATTAAAGTATAAGAAAAAGTTAGGAACTTTCCTTGCGTGTTCGCTACAAAATTACGGTACAGTTCTTTTAAATATCCTACACATTTAAATCACGTAAATATAACAATTAGTCACATATCAACTCTTACTGAACGCTTTCATTAACTCCATACCACGTTCCATGATTCTTTATCTTTTAATCGACACTTAATATTTAAATAAGTGTTTAAGGTTTATTAGGACGTTATGTTATGTTCATAATGTTCATTAAATAATATGCGACAACCACATCTAATTAGGTAGTTAAGGTTTTGTTGTTACACCACATTACATACTTAATGTTAAATTATGTTCACTAAAATAGGTTAGGTAAACATCCCCTAGACTAAACATTAAAAATCTCATTTCTAGGCCTGAACTGCTACCGGCGCGGCCGTGCCCAATTTACCCTTGATACCAGCATGGCAGCGCTGGGTCACAGAACTAGTTTATGCAGTTCACAATTTTGTACTCTTTTTCTTACAAACTCAATATCTTCTTCATCTAAGGTCCGAATCAGTTGGTTTTCGACTCTATAAACTCGTTAAACACTGAACTACACATCTAAAAAATAATTATAACATTCCAGAAACTTTAACAAACCATTTTAATGACTCAAATTCAGTGTTCATGCTAGATTTTCATGTTTTAACATGTTTTACTAAATCTTCCACCACGGATTCTATAACGCCACCAAATTCGGGTACCTTTAACCTCGGACCTAGTACGTCACGATACATCATTTCTATAACTACTGCGAAAGATATAAACATAAATTGTTTATACAATAAACTTTTACAACATAATCCCCAAAGGTCTACAACCTTAACTTAATACATACCTTCAATAACTTAAAAGATTTACAATGCCATTTGCATCAGATAATTTAATAGTTCTAACTGAATAATAATCTAATTATGAAATTTTCCTTTACATCTGTCTTTATTCGAGTCTTCGTCTTAATCTGAAAATGTTATCATTATATAGCAAGGGTGAGCAACTACTTTGCCCAACAAGTTTAAATACAACAAAGATATATCATGATTGAAAGAAAGAATAAGCTTTCGAATTTTTCAACAATATAATAATTGTGAAAAATGAATCAGAATTTCAATAATTGAATGGCTGAACAAATAATGTTGGTGGTCAACAATGACCATGAACAAATTTAACTTAACTTTATGGTAATGAATGTGATCAGCCTTTCATACCTGATGAACGTATGCAATATGCACTAAGTGCGAATCAATAATCATAGATGTGGAATAATCAACAATAATTATCCACTAACATGTTTTGAAATAATAACTCGAGTTTGAGTTAGGGAACTTGCCTTACCCATCGATTACTGCTACACAATCTATTATAATCTCTTTATTGAAAAGACCTATCATTGTTAAGATTTATCTTCCAATTAGCATAATACACTTTATCTCATAACATTACAGTTTTAATAACATATTATCTAACATTTAGTCACATAATAAATATTATATCTTATATTACGTCCTTAGTAATATTATCATATCTTGATAATATAACTATCATCTTAAACTCATTTCATATTATTAATATTTAATAATATTTTATTCACTTCTTAGTATTATTAATCAATTAATAATACTTTAATCATATAATAATATCTTAATCGTTTACAAATATTATTAACCCTTTAATAATATTTTAATCACTTACTAATATTATTAATTATTTAATAATATTTTAACCATTTACAAATATTATTAACCTTTTAACAATATTTTAATCACACTTTAATATTATTAATCATTTAATAATATCTTAATCATCTAATATTATTAATCATTTAATAATATCTTAATCATCTAATATTATTAATCATTTAATAATATTTTAATTTAGCTTTAATATAATTTTATTAATCATTGAATAATATTTTAAATCATTATCTAATATTATTAATCATTTAATAATATTTTAATCCTTAACTAATATTATTAATTTGTTAATAATATTTTAATTTAAATTTAATCTAAATATTTTTAATTACTTAATAATATCTTAGTCTAATACTATTAGTCATCTAATAATATTTTAATCATTTATTAAACAATTTATTTTAATTATTTACACATTACTAATTAATTCATTCAATCATTTTAAAATGCCATACAAATAACATCTCATCACCAATAACCAAAACCCCCATCAAGAATCTGTATAAACCATATTTATGGTTTCTAAGTCATAAAATCCTATTTTTCATATTTTTAACATAACATATTTAATTCCTTTATTCATAACTAAATCATTTCCCTGAAAAATACCAAATCAGTTCCAAAAATCTTTCTTTTCTGGGATTCAATAGATTATAGGTCCCTTATAAACATATATTTTTTCCTGGAATTTTTGAAATTCATTTTCTATATTTAAATAGTCCAAAACAGCCAAATCTTGTAATATTTATCATAAATCGAAACTTTGTCAGAAAATTCCGAAATTTACAGGGTAGGTTCCTGTTATATATATGTACGTCTTGTAAAATTTACATAATATTTGAAGTTAATCACCAAGAGTTATTTGGGTGTACTTTTGAAAGTAGTTTTTTTACCAAAACAATCATAACTCTCATTCTACATGGCCAAAAATTCTCAAATTTTTACAGGACTTACATAACCTCTCATATTATCTCTCAAAAGTTTTCCAGAATTTTTAAAGCATAAATAAATTATGAAACTGCCCCTGGTAGTGACTGGCTAGAAACTTTATTCTTTCTTTTTCCTCTTTTGAAAAAATTTGGACTATTTTTGCCATAACAATCACCATAACTTGTAAAATCAATATTTTTGAGTGCTACCACTTGAGTTTACTATTTAACTTATATATCTAGCACTCCTCTTTGACGAATTGCAAAAAGAAGTTATAGATCTCAAGTTATAAGCTTACAAAGTAGAAAAATAATTAGAGTTTTCTAATTTTTGAAAAACTAGTTTTTATTTCTTACTTTAGATCAAACTTTTGATCCTCAAAAGTGATAGATCAATACATAACACACTTATTAACATGTATATCTAAGGGTTTTAAGTTTAAAAACATAAACTCAAGTTTTGATTTAAACAAATAAAAATAACTTTGATAAAATGTGTTTATACCTTTGATTTGTGGCTATTTTTTCTTGATCTTTCAAAGTGGATGATGATTTTGTGTAGAAGGAAGATCAAAACCCCCTCCCTTCCCTTCCTTGTTCTAGCCGAAATGGCCCTCCCCACTCTCTCTATCTCTCTTTAGTTTTCTTTTGCTAGAAAAAATAGGAAGTGAGAGGAAATAGAAAGAAAAATAGATTTTTGTTTTGTAAAAGAATTATAGATATGATATGTATCTTTAAGATACATTCACCACATTCATGCTCTTTCTTTCTCTTACTCAATATAAGGTTGCTTATAAATGTGGTGAAATAAGGTGGCCAAATCAATTTGTGACACCTAGCTTTTAATGATGTTAATCTTTAAAAAATGCCCCTACACTAATTTGACCAAAATGCCCCAAAATGCCTCAATTTGGCCAGATACTCCTCCCCCAAAATGCCCCAATTTTGATTTATTTTTAATGCCCATTTTTTGCTTAATCAAATGACCTAAAAGTCCCTACACTAATTTGGCCAATTATTTCGCTACCATCAAGGGCAAAATTGTCATTATACCGTCACTAGAAAAGGGCAAATCACAATCTCTAGAAAATTTCCTAGAAATTCTTTCTAGGAAATATTCGTCATTAGTAATTTTTATCAAGGGTATAATGGTTATTTGGCCATTTGTTAGGAAACTTCCTAGAAATTTCCCTCTAGGATACAAGGGTCATTAGTGAGATTCTTCGATGGCAATTTGGTCATTTAATCATTTAATAGAAAATTTCTTAGAAATTTCCTACAAGGACACTATATTTATTAATAATTTTCTCTTGGGGTAAAATAATCATTTTATCATTACTAAGAAACTTCCTAGTAATTTCCTTCCTAGGGCACAAAAGCCATTAACAATTTTCTTTTGGAAAAAATAGTCATTTCCCCACTTCTAACCATCATCACCAATTATCACACCCTAGTGGGGCTCACCATCCCTGACTTCTCCCAATTTAATATTTTTTGGGTTCTATCAAATTACCATTTAAGGCATAATTTTTCACAAGCTAGCTTTTATAATTAAGCTCTTCATTCATACTTGTATGATTAATTTTAATTAATCATTCTTCTTATTTGGCTAAAAATATAATTAGCTCATTCTTAAGAATATATGTATCTATACATATACACATTCTCTTCAACCTTATAGAATCACTTCATTTGAATTTATTTTCTTAATAAAATTTTCCACATGTATCATTATAAAATTTCTTACACCATTTAGTTCACATCAAATTTATAGGTATCGTAGTACCTTATCCTTAATATTCATTTAAGTACATATAAGTTCATTTCTAGGGTTTTAGAATTTTGTAACCCATATTTTCTCTATTTTCTTTCAAATAGTAAATCATATAGGTTCTTTAAATTTTTTTTAATTAATCCTTAAATTCCCATCTAGGTTTTATTCTTTAACCTTTATTTTAATCACTGAAGATCTTATAAATTTTAAGGTTGTCACATTCTTCCCCCTTATATGTGATTTTGGGGATTAATTGGTTAACTACTCATCATGCTAAAATTGATTATTTTCGTAAGGTTGTTAGTTTTCATATTCCTAACCAACCTGTTTTGCGAATTCAAGCAACTAAACCACTAAAGTCAATCACTTTCATATCAAGCCATAAAGCCCTTCGTTTATTAAAAAACGGATGTCAAGCTTTCTTAGCCCATGTCATGGACTTGAACTAAAATATGTTAGATTTGAATAATATTTATGTTGTTAATAAATTTTCTGACGTATTTTCTGAAGAACTTCCTGACCTACCCCCAGAACGTGATATTGAATTTTGTATTGACCTTGAACCCGGTACAAAACTCATTTCCAAAACCCCATATCGAATGTCTCATATTGAACTTCAGAAGTTAAAAACCCAACTACAAGAATTGATAGACATTGGTTTCATTCGTCCTAGTATAACTCCGTGGGGTGCTCCTATTTTATTCGTAAAGAAGAAAGATGGGAGTATGCGACTTTGCATTGACTATCAGGAGTTGAACCATGTCACCATCAAAAATAGGTACCCGTTATCTCGCATTGATGACCTATTTGAGCAGTTGCAAGGTGTTAAATTCTTCTAAAAGATCGATCTTCATTCCGGATACCATCAGTTAAAGATTAAAATTGATGACATTCCAAAGACTACTTTCAGAACTCGGTATGGGCATTACGAATTCCTAGTAATGTCTTTTGGATTGACTAATGCTCCTGCTGCTTTCATGGATATGATGAATCGAGTATTTAAGGAATATTTGGATCATTTTTTCGTTGTCTTAATTGATGACATCCTCATCTATTCCAAAATTCGTGAAGATCATGAGCAACACTTGAAGCTGATACTCCAAAAGCTTCATGAAAACAAGCTATACGCCAAGTTGAAGAAATGCGAGTACTGGCTTGAGGAAGTAGCATTCCTCGTGCACGTGATATCAAAGTATGGAATATCAGTGGACCCAACAAAGATTGAAGCAATATAAAGTTGGGAGCAATTTAAGTCAGTAACCAAAGTACATAGCTTTCTGGGCTTAGTTGGTTATTATCGGAGATTCGTGGAAGGATTTTCTCGAATCTCTACTCCATTAACTCAGCTGACTCAAAAAGAAACGAAATTTGAATGGAGCGAGGAATGTGAAAAGAGCTTCCAAGAACTCAAGAGGAGACTCATTTCAGCACCTGTTCTGACAATACCATCAGGTTCAGAGGGATTTGTCATCTACAACGATGCTTCAAGTAAAGGTTTAGGATGTGTTCTCATACAACATGGAAAGTCATAGCCTATGCCTCACGACAACTCAACGAATATGAGAGGAATTATCCTACTCATGATCTAAAGTTGGCAGTAGTCGTTTTCGCGCTAAAGATTTGGAGGCACTACCTGTATGGGGAGAAAGTGGAGATCTATGCAGATCATAAATCCTCAAATATTTCTTCACCCAAAAGGAACTCAACATGCGGTAACGAAGTTAGCTCAAGCTATTGAAAGATTACGACCATACCATTCAATACCATCCTGGAAAAGTGAATGTTGTAGCTAACGCGTTGAGTAGAAGATCATATGCGAGTACGAGTGCAATATTGTCAACACAAATGCCCATTTTGTGTGACTTACAAAGGATGGAGATAGAGTTAAAGACTCCAAGTACCCACGTAATGATGGAAAATATACGAGTAAACCCGACTTTAATCGATAAAGTTAAAGTTGCTCAAGCTACAGACATGGAGCTAATGAGTATGAAGAAGAAAGTACAAGAAGGTGCTATTCTAGAAGTAAGAATCGACGAAGAAGGAATACTTCTAGTCAACTCCAGACTTTGTGTACCTAACGACTCTGATTTGGAGTACAAAATCATGATGGAGGCACATAACACACTGTTTACAATCTATCTTGGAAGTACTAAAATGTATCGTGATCTTCGACATACATTTTGGTGGAGAAATATGAAGAGAGAGATCACAGAGTTTATCTCAAGGTGTTTAACTTGTCAACGTGTCAATGCGGAGCATCAAGTACCAAAAGGTCCATTGCAACCTCTTGAAATTCCAGAATGGAAATGGGAGCACATCTGTAAGACCCCGAATTTTATGAAATAAAAGTATTCAATTTTTCTTATAATTACAATTCAGTAAATGGTTAAATTGATAAAAGTTAAAGTTAAGGGTGATATATGAATTTTTTTTTCAAAATATGCAAGTGGTTATAAAATATTCTTTCTGTCGGAGAATGTTCGTTTGGCCGTGGAATATTCTTTCTGTTGGGGAATATTCGCACGACGGTGCAACCATTTGTGGGTCCCACAATAGAATAACTGTTGGATGTAGAAAATGATAAATTAAAGTTTTTATAAATAACGGCGTAATCGTTACCGTTAACACTGTTGGAATACCCGGTGGGTAAAGTAAAGTAATACGCGTTGTTGCACAGTAGCACACGGTATTGCACAGTATTTTTGAATTATTGATTCTTACGTAAGAAGGCACTACTCAATAATTGTTACAGTAATACTATTCAATATTTTATTTTTGATTCAATAATTGCTGCATTGATATTTTATATTATTGTTGTTTTAATAATTGTCATTGCACAGTATTTTCCATTATCAAATCAATAATTCATATTATTTGAATAATATTATTAGATAACATTATTGGCAATGTCTAGAAAGTTCTGTCTAAGGAGAGGTTTGGTCACCTAATTGCGCGCCAGTAAGGAGAAATTCTTATTGGAAAGCCCCCTCTTTCCTGGGAACTGTCTGGTTGCCATTATTGTGATTCTATAATATTATTTGTTAATAATTAATTATTGATTTATATGATGAGAAAAATATTCATTTTATGTGGATATAGATGGAGAAAATTTTTAAAGTGACAATTGTTGAAAATCGATATTTTATCTTTTTGATAAAATAATATTTTATTATATTATTATAATATAATAATGATGATATTTTTACAATGAATGTGGGATATATGAGTATATGAGGAGGAAGAGTATTTTTGTTATAAAAGTTGTTTAAAACATGTTAAACATGTATGTGGGCCCATTTCTTGACTGAAATTTGATTATAGCCTGTAAAATAAATCGTTTATGGATTTTGGTCAATTTCTGTTTGGAATTTAGAAAAACTTTCTTCTGCAAAGTTGTAGAGAATTGAATTTCCTATAAAATTCGCGTGATTCGAATTTTCTGATAAAAGGGCTATTTATTATGAATTATTGAAGTTCTGAATTAATTAATTATTATTATTTGGAGTTTTAAATAAATTAATTAACAAAAAAACATTTTTAATGTTTTGTCACATGGTGGCTGATGTCTTGGACCAAATTAGTGGGCGTAGGAAATTTGAAAAAAATAATATTATTAATTTATTAAATTTTCTGCTTTGGTGTTATAAGCATTTTCCTATAAATAGGGTGCTTAGGTCAGAATTGAAAATCACACCAGAAATAAAAGATTTCTCTCTCTTTATCTCTCTATTATATCGAGCGTATTTTGTGAGTATTTTAGTACTTTGAGTATTGCTATACGGTGCAAGTTCTTTCAACACTATATCCAGTATTCCAGTCAGAAGTACTATTCTTTATGAGGAAAGGGATTGTAAGGGAGATTATTTTTTTCATAAATAATATTATTTCTTCAATATCATTATGCCGAAATATTAGTTTGAGTTTTTATCAAATTTGGAACTTTTTCATGTCGGGGTTACTATTCATGAGTTATTATACACGAGTTACTATTCACGAGTTATTTTTCACGAGTACTATTCACGAAGCATGATGATATTTTTTATAAAATTTCTATCTTTTGGTGTCGGAGTTACTATTCACGTATACGGTACTATTCACGTATACGACACTATTAACGAATACGGCACTATTCACAGAAAAATTAAATTTTTGTTTTTCGTCTAAAATACCTATTATGGATACTAGCTTTGATTGTATCAATGTTTGATCATTTTTGAATTTTACTCCACTATGATTATTTATGAGGTATTTTTGGACATGGAATAGCTGAAGTACGAATCCTTAATATTTATTATTTTGTTTCACTGGATTCGTTTTCTTAAAATATTTTTCATCATCCTCAGTCCTAAATGATGATATAACTGAATATCTTTGGCCTGTAGTGCAAAGATGAATGATTTCTAATGAATATCTTTGGCCAGTAGTGCGAAAATGAACAGGTGTTTAGATGAACATGACCAACTGATGAATATCTTTGGCCTG
This sequence comes from Panax japonicus, assembly GCA_020205505.1. Taxonomy (NCBI): domain Eukaryota; kingdom Viridiplantae; phylum Streptophyta; class Magnoliopsida; order Apiales; family Araliaceae; genus Panax; species Panax japonicus. Next base: position 43,726,009 of record CM035095.1, on the reverse strand, counting down.
CAGTGCAAAGATGACATGTTGATGAATATCTTTGGCCAGTAGTGCAAAGATGAATTTATCAGTATGATTATGAACAGGAACTGTGATTTGGTATAACCATGATCTTTGATGTTTCAGGTGATGAAAATTAACTTTGTCCTGGATGAGGAAGGAATTTAGAACTACAATTACGATTATGAGTTATACATGTGATTGTGGACAGGAATTTTTGATTGATGTTACAGGGATAAAACATTGTTGGTGGACTTTTAACATGGAGAAGATAATAGATTTTATGGTCTATTTGACTCTTCTAATGGATTGCTCGTTCCGCTGCAACTATGGTTGAAAAGTTTTATCATCTACCATATGTTCTAAATCTCTGATTTATTACTGTTGAAGGCTATTGATAATTTATTTATCTTTAGTCATGATATTCTTTACTGAGCTAGTTGTGCTCACCCTTTTGCTTTACAATTCCTTTCAGGTAATAAAAGTGTAGTTGGTCGAGCGGGGGAATAACAAGGGAATAGAACGCTGGTCTATAGAGGTTGAGGGTGAGGTGAATTTAACTTGGAAGGGTGTTTTGCCACTATCATACAAGATGTCTAATGACATACAACCTCATGTCATCATAAGACATGGTTGTGCTCATCCACTTGCTAAGTATATCTACCAGCACTATCTATATGATCTTTGAGTCTATTTGAAATATAACTCTCAATTAGAGACAGTGGAGATAATGATATGTTAAGAGAAGACTCGCCATTGGGAAGAATATGTTAGTAATCTTCTCGTTTTTCTTTTGGGTCTATTGGGTCAACCAAGGATAATTCTGTGGCCATATGATATCTATAATAACCTAGACGCATGGCCTCCCATGTACGTAGATTTCCTTGAGCACTTCCCAAATATTCTAATTTTTAAAACCGTTTTCGACTATACCTTTATGTAAGGTGTCATTATGAGGTGTTGTCCACGGTTGGGACATGAGTCAGAGTTGATATATATTTGTATCCAAACTCACAGTATATGTATTGTTGTATTTTGCACGACAATTGTTGTAATAAAGTTGTAGTTGTTTTCTGTACCATGTATTTGGCGACTCAGAATGGGTTGGATGGAATGAACCTATTTTGGGGTCGTCACATTTGGTATCAGAGCTTAGGGATATTATCTCTGGAGGAGATCGGGATTAGAACTAGGAGGGGAGAGATGAGTAAATCCTTCGCTAGTGTGTCCTACCTAAGCTTAATTGTTGGTCGGTCATAATATACGGATATTATGTGATATGTTAACTTGCTTAATTAACCCTTATTTTATGGCAGTATTTGAGAATGACAGCTGAGAATGCTAACAATGGAGTGAATGAGACTGTGGGGATACCTCTAATCACTAACCATGATAATGTGATGTCAGACGAAGAAGGAATTACAGATATCAATGTGGTGAGTGAAGAATTGATAGTTGCACCCGAGATAGTCGCAGATGTAACAGCTGAGAGTGAGGCAGGAGAGGAAAAAGAGGTACCTGAGGAGAGTTTAATAGAGGTATAATATGATCAAAATATAGAATTTCAAAATCGTATTCATGAGTTAGAAGAGCAGGCTGAAGAACGACAGACGGTCGTGGAGCAAAAGGATGCAACAATTCAAGCTTGTGTTACCCGATATGTGATGTTTGAATAGAAGTATTCTTTTGCAGAGTATAAGATGATAAAGATGGAATCTGAGCTGAAAGAAGGAAAAACTGAACGAGTGAGAATAAGTGATGCATGGGCAAAAGCCGCACGACACGTGGATATTGTGGAAAGAGATGTCCAATCTAAGAAGGCTAAAATAGATGATATGAATTTCTCTTTTTTGAAAGTAATTGGGAGAAACCAACATCAAGTTTTGAATTACCCTGTACAGAGTGGTCAACCTGAATTTGATATGGATCGAAGATTGATGATTCAGATCATGAATCAAGAGTACGAAGAGGCAGTTGATGAAGGAATATGCCTTATAGAAAAGTATGTTCCAACGGTAGTGATGACGCCAAATGCTGCCCCAGACAAGTCAGAGCCGAGTAATTCGAGGGATATCGGTTGTCATTACTTCCCAACAAATGAGGAACCCAAATGAAGTTATCACGGGAGATAAGCGATGGAGAAATCATGATGACCCAGGAGATAGAATCTGAAATAAAAGCAAGGTATTCTCAACTTTTCGAAATACCAGGTACGTAAATTTCGGAGACAAAATTTCATAAGGAGGGGAGATTGTAAGACCCCAAATTTTATGAAATAAAAGTATTCAATTGTTCTTATAATTATAATTCTGTAAATGGTTAAATTGATAAACGTTAAAGTTAAGGGTGATATATGAAAAAAAAATTCAAAATATGCAAGTGGTTATAAAATATTCTTTCTGTCGGAGAATGTTCGTTTGGTCGTGGAATATTCATTCTGTTGGGGAATATTCGTACGACGGCGCAACCATTTGTGGGCCCCATAACAGAATAACTGTCGGATAAAAAAACAACAAATTAAAGTTTTTATAAATAACGGCGTAATCGTTTCCGTTAACACTGTTGGAATACCCGGTGGATAAAGTAAAGTAATACGCGTTGTTGCACAGTAGCACACGGTATTGCACAGTATTTTTGAATTATTAATTCTTAAGTAAGAAGGCACTACTCAATAATTGTTACAGTAATATTATTCAATATTTTATTTTTGATTCAATAATTGCTGCGTCGATATTTTATATTGTTGTTGTTTTAATAATTGTCACTACACAGTATTTTTCATTATCAAATCAATAATTCATATTATTTGAATAATATTATTAGATAACATTATTGGCAATGTCTAGAAAGTTCTGTCTAAGGAGAGGTTTAGTCACCTAATTGCGCTCCAGTAAGGAGAAATTCTTATTGGAAAGCCCTCTCTTTCCTGGGAACTGCCTGGTTGCCATTATTGTGATTCTGTAATATTATTTGTGAATAATTAATTATTGATTTATATGATGAGAAAAATATTAATTTTATGTGGATATAGATGGAGAAAATTTTTAAAGTGACAATTGTTGAAAATCGATATTTTATCTTTTCTGATAAAATAATATTTTATTATATTATTATAATATAATAATGATGATATTTTTACAATTAATGTGGGATATATGAGTATATGAGGAAGAGTATTTTTGTTGCAAAAGTTATTTAAAACATGTTAAACATGTCTGTTGGCCCATTTCTTGACTGAAATTTGATTATAGTCTGTAAAATCAACCGTTTATGGATTTTGGTCAATTTCTGTTTGGAATTTGGAAAAACTTTCTTCTGCAAAGTTGTAGAGAATTGAATTTCCTATAAAAAGTCTCAAGATTCAAATTTTCTGATAAAAGGGCTATTTATTATGAATTATTGAAGTTCTGAATTAATTAATTATTATTATTTGGAAGTTTTAAATAAATTAATTAAGAAAAAACGTTTTTAATGTTTTGTCACATGGTGGCTGATGTCTTGGACCAAATTAGTGGGCGTAGGAAATTTGAAAAAAATAATATTATTAATTTATTAAATTTTCTGCTTTGGTGTTCTAAGCATTTTCCTATAAATAGAGTTCTTAGGTTAGAATTGAAAATCACACCAGAAATAAAAGATTTCTCTCTTTTTCTCTCTATTATATCGAGCGTATTTTGTGAGTATTTTAGTACTTTGAGTATTGTTATACGGTGCAAGTTCTTTCAACATTATATCTAGTATTCCAATCAGAAGTACTATTCTTTCTGAGGTAAGGGATTGTAAGGGAAATTATTTTCTTCATAAATGATATTATTTCTTCAATATCATTATGCCGAAATATTGGTTTGAGTTTTTATCAAATTTAGAACTTTTTTATGTGGGGGTTACTATTTATGAGTTACTATTCATGAGTTACTATTCACGAGTACTATTCATGAAGCATGATGATGTTTTTTGTGAAATTTTTATCTTTTGGTGTCAGAGTTACTATTCACGTATACGGCACTATTCACGTATACGATACTATTCACGAATACGGCACTATTCACAAAAAAAATAAATTTTTGTTTTTCGTCCAAAATATCTATTATGGATACTAGCTTTGATTGTATCCATGTTTTGATCATTCTTGAATTTTACTCCACTATGATTATTTATGAGGTATTTTTGGACATGAAATAGCTGAAGTACGAATCCTTAATATTTATTATTTTGTTTAACTGGATTCGTTTTCTTAAAATATTTTTCATCATCCTCTGTCCTAAATGATTATATAACTGAATATCTTTAGCCTGTAGTGCAAAGATGAATGATTTTTGATGAATATCTTTGGCCAGTAGTGCGAAGATGAACAGGTGTTTAGATGAACATGACCAACTGATGAATATCTTTGGCCTGTAGTGCAAAGATGACATGTTGATGAATATCTTTGGCAAGTAGTGCAAAGATGAACTGTTGATGAATATCTTTGGCCCATAGTGCAAAGATGAATTTATCAGTATGATTATGAACACGAACTGTGATTTGGTATAACCATGATCTTTGATGTTTCAGGTAATGAAAATTAACTTTGTCCTGGATGAGGAAGGAATTTAGAACTACAATTACGATTATGAGTTATACATGTGATTGTGGACATGAATTTTTGATTGATGTTACAGGGATAAAATATTGTTGGTGAACTTTTAACATGGAGAAGATAATAGATTTTATGGTCTATTTGACTCTTCTAATGGATTGCTCGTTCCGCTGCAACTATGGTTGAAAAGTTTTATCATCTACCATATGTTCTAAATCTCTGATTTATTACTGTTGAAGGCAATTGATAATTTATTTATCTTTAGTCATGATATTCTTTATTGAGCTAGTTGTGCTCACCCTTTTGCTTCACAATTCCTTTCAGGTAATAAAAGTGTAGCTGGGTCGAGCGGGGGAATAACAAGGGAATAGAACGGTGGTCTATAGAGGTTGAGGGTGAGATGAATTTAACTTAGAAGGGTGTTTTGCCACTATTATACAAGATGTCTAATGACATACAACCTTGTGTCATCATAAGACAGGGTTGTGCTCATCCACTTGCTGAGTATATCTACCAGCACTATCTATATGATCTTTGAGTCTATTTGAAATATAACTCTCAATTAGAGACATTGGAGATAATGATATGTCAAGAGAAGACTCGCCATTGGGAAGAATATGATAGTAATCTTCTCGTTTTTCTTTGGGGTCTATTGGGTCAACCAAGGATAATTCTGTGGCCATATGATATCTATAATAACCTAGACGAATGGCCTCCCATGTACGAAGGTTTTCTTGAGCACTTCCCAAATATTCTAATTTCTAAAACAGTTTTCGACTATACATTTATGTAAGGTGTCATTAAGAGGTGCTGTCCACGGTTGGGACATGAGTCACAGTTGATATATATTTATATCCAAACTCACAGCATATGTGTTGTTGTATTTTACACGAAAATTGTTGTAATAAAGTTGTAGTTGTTTTCTGTACCATGTATTTGGCGACTCAGAATGGGTTGGATGGAATGGACCTATTTTGGGGTCGTCACAACATCACCATGGATTTCGTTACTGGTCTTCCCAAGGTTTCTCAATGCATAGATACAATTAGGGTCATTGTCGATAGATTATCCAAGTCTGCTCATTTCTTGCCTATACGAGAAACTTATTTATTTGAACGCCTTGCTCGTATGTACATAAATGAGATTGTCAGATTGCATGGTATGCCAGTATCCATAGTTTCTGATCGAGACCCAAGATTCACTTCATGATTTTGGCTTATCTTGTAGAAAGCTATGGGAACTGATTTACGATTTAGTTCTGCATATCATCCTCAAACGGACGAGCAATCGGAGAGGACTATTCAAATTCTTGAAGATCTGTTAAAACTCTATGTCTTAGACTTCAAAGGAAGTTGGGACAAGTAATTGCCCTTGGTGGAATTCTCCTACAACAACAGTTATCAAGCAAGTATAGGCATGGCTTCATTCGAGGCGTTGTATGGATGAAAGTGTCTTTCTCCAGTATGCTGAGACTAGTTGGGTGAAACAACATTGTTGGGACCAGAAATGGTACGCATGACTACAAAAAAGATTCAAATGATCCGGCAACGTATACGAACCTCACAAGATCGATAAAAGAGTTATGTCGATCTTCATCGAAGGGACATTGAGTTCAATGTTGGAGATCATGTATTGTTACGTGTTTCTCCACGGAAAAGAGTTACAAGATTTGGAAAGAGAGGAAAGCTCAACCCTTGATTCATTGGTCCATTTGAAATCCTCGATCGAGTAGGAACTGTGGCCTATAGACTCGCTTTACCGCCAAGTATGTCTCGTGTTCATAACGGTTTTCACATATCCATGCTACGTACATATGTGAAAGACCCGAATCACATTATTGAATTAAAACAAGACGAGATAGCAGAAGATTTAACGTATTAAGAGGTACCTGTTAAAATCTTGGATAAGAAGGAACATATTCTACGCTCAATGGTTATACCTCAAGTCAAATTTTTATGGAGAAACCACGATATTGAGAAAATAACCTGGGAGTTAAAATCTGATATGAAAATAAGGTATCCTTACCTTTTTGACATACCAGGTACGTATATCAATTTCGAGGATGAAATTTCATAAGGAGGGGAGGTTATAAGACCCCAACTTTTTATGAATAAAGATTTAATTTCTTTAATTTTTATTTTGAATAATAAGGTGTTGATTTGATATAATGCTTTAGTTATAGGTGAAATATGCAAATTTTGCAAAGTAAGCAAGTGGTAATAAAATATTTATTTAGTTGGGGAATAATATTTTTATCGGGAATATCCGTACAACGGCACAATCATTGATGGACCACATAACAGAATAACTGTTAGATATAGAGTGACAAAAATAACTTTTTATAAAAATAACGAAAATATTTTACCGTTAACTGTTGAAATACCTGGTGATAAAAAGTATAGTAATACTCGTGGTTGCACAGTAGCACACGGTATTGCACATTATTTTTAGATTATTGATTCTTACATAAGAAGTCACTCAGTTTCATTCAATAATTACCACAGTAATTGTTGCACAGTTTCTTATATTATTGATTCAATTATTGTCACAGTTTCATCTACAAAATATTTTATATTATTAAATCAATAATTTACACGACACAATTATTCATATTATTAGTTAACATTATTGACAATGTCTAGAAAGTTCTATCGAGGAAAGGGGTTGGTTACATAATTGCGCGCCAATAAGGATAAATCCTTATCAGAAAACCCTCTTTCCTGGGAATGTTCTGGTTGTTGATATCGTGAGCTTATAATATTAATTATTATATGGTGGATATTGGTTCAATTTTTATATAAATGAAGGAATTCGACATGAGATATTTGTTGAAAGTTCGACATATTTTTCTGTGGAATCACAATTATTTTCTCCGATAAAAAATTCATTCAAATATATTATTATAATATATATCTAAGCATGTGAATATGTTAAAGGTAAGTGGAGGTGAGAAGCTGGTTTTGCATTCCTTTATTTTTTAAATCAAGTACTGCATTATTTCTTTTAATAACCATGTGCTGCTTTGTTCTCCTTCAATGGTAATTCAACTCTTTTCTTCCAAATTTGTGGGCCCCCAACCAATGAAATGTAAGTTTGGCATATGTTAGGCTAAGAAAGAAAAGAAAATTAGGCAAAATTGTTATTTTCTCTCCGAGGTTGCACTATAAAAGGAGGGTTTGGACTGATATGTCCCTCTTTCTCGCATTTATAGCATATGACCGGTGGTCGTTCTCCCCCCTTAGAACCAGTTACTGTCGGCACTTTCGTCTTCACATGGTCGTTGTTAAATCTCCTCTTTTTAAAATCTCCTCCCGATTCACTTCTTCTATTTTCATGGCCATGATTACCACCAGAGTGGTTACCATTTTTGTCCGTCTTATTCTTTCTCCGCTGGTTATCATTGTTTTGTTGACTGCTATCTCCGGTATGATCCTGATTGTGGTCCCTCGGTTGACCGTACTCGTTATCTCGCTCTAATAATTGAGCCCTGTTTACAACATCTGAATAGAGAGAAAATTTATGAGAAATGATATACTGACATATGTCGGGTTTCAAACCTCTAAGAAACATTCGCGTCATACGTTCCTCATTCTCCACCAAATGAGGTGCAAACCTAGATAACTCTGCAAACTTTGCCTCGTACTGAGACACCGTCATGTTATTCTGCTCCAGTCTAATAAACTCCACTTCCTTCATATGACGAACACTTTCAGGAAAGTATTTGTCATTAAATAGTTTCTGAAATGTCTCCCAAGACATGCTGAGTGAACAGACTCCCACCAGTAGTCTGCCTCGCCACGGAACATAAAGGTGGAGAATGGGACCTTCTGTTCCTCCGTGCATCCCAAGACATCGAATATCTTGATAATTTGCTTGACCCATGTTTCCGCCATGATCTAATCTGGCTTTCCCTTAAATTCTGGTTGTCCCAACTCTTTGAACTGCTTGGCTGTGACAACCCGTGAATTGCTATCATCTCCTCCTGTATTTTGAACACAAGTCTCCCTCGTCTGATTTTGCATGAACTGCAAAAAGCTTCTAAACATCCCCTCGTTCATCATCTGCTCAATGGTGTTGTTCACAGGAGGAACATTGCCAGCCTGTTACACGTTCTCCTCGTTGGTGAGTACAGGCGTCTCCACGGTCTCATTTCCACTGTTAATATTCTCAGTCGACATTCTCAAATACTGTCATCAAATAAGGGTTAATTAAGGAAATCAATATATAACATAATATCCTTATATACTGACCAACTAACAAATAAGCTTAGGTAGGACACACTAGCAAAGGATTTACTCGTCTCTCCCCTCCTAGTTCTATTCTCCGATCTCCGCCAGAGATCATATCCCTAAGCTCTGATACCAACTGTGACGCCCCCAAAATAGGTATACATCACCCATTCTGAGTTGTCATTACATGGTACAGAAACAACTACAACTTTATTATTACAATAGTAAAACTGTGAGTTCGAATACAAATATTATCTTCTAGACAATATATATACCCAAATAAATCCTCATCATATTTATTGATACATTATTTTACAAAAATGGTGAGGACTAATAAACAACTCTCTCTATAACCATCATTCCATACCCCGACTCGTACACGTTACATTCTCGCCTCCTGAGAAGAAAAATGGAACAAAAAGGAAAAGGGTGAGCTCAACTAGCCCAGTAAAGAATATTATGAATAAGATAATATACAACAAATTATCATTATTCTTCAACAGGGAAAAAATCTAATAGAATACAATAGACAACAAGTTTTAAATCAATAATTTGCAGCGGAAATAATAATTCATTAGAAGAGTTAAGTCGAGAATGCAAATTACTATCTTCTATGTATGAATTTAAAAGTTCATCGTCTATCTTTTATCCCTGTAACATCAATCAATATATATCTAGAATCAAATATTCATTTGCACTACAGGCCAAAGATATTCATCAGTTGGTCATGTTCATCTAAACACTTGTTCATCTTTGCACTACGGGCCAAAGATATTCATCAGAAATCATTCATCTTTGCACTACAGGCCAAAGATATTCAATAATATCATCATTTAAGACTGAGGATGATGAAAAATATTTTTTAGAAACAAATCCAGTGAAACAAAATGACAAGGATTAAGGATTCGTACTTTGTTTTAATCATGTCCAAAAATACCTCAAAAATAATCATAGTAGTGTAAAATTCAAGAATGATCAAAACATTGATACAATCAAAGCTAGTATCCACAATAGATATTTTAGACGAAAAGGAAAATTTTCATTTTTCGATGAATAGTGCCGTATTCGTGAATAGTGTCGTATACGTGAATAGTAACTCCGACATCAAAAGTTTCAAATTTGATAAAAACTTCAGATCAATATTTTAGCATAATGATATTGAAGAAATAATAACATTACGAAAAAAATAAAATAATATCCCTTACCTCGGAAAGACAGTACTTCTAACTGGAATACTGGATATAGGCTATAACTTGAACTTGCACCGTATAGCAATACTCAAAGTATACTCAAAATACTCACAAGAATACGCTCGATAATATATAGAGAGTGAAAACTTCAGTTTCTGGTGTGATTTTCAATTCTAACTTAAGCATCATATTTATAAAAAAATGCTTAGAACACCAAAGCAGAAAATTTAATAAAATATTAATATATATTTATTAAATTCCTACGTACACAAAATCTGATTCAAACCATCAGCCACCAAGAGTGACTCACCTTGCCTAAATAAAAAAAAACGTTTTTCTTATTAAAAATATTTAAAACTTCAAAAATTAATTATTTAGGAGCTTCAGAACTTCAATAATTCATAATAAATAGCTCTTTTATCAGAAAAATTTGAAACTCGCGACTTTCCATAAGAAATTCCATTATCTACAACTTTGCAGAAGGATGTTTTTCCAAATTCCAAACAAAAATTGACTGAAATCCACAATCGGGCGATTTTATAGGCTATAATCAAATTTCAGTCAATAAATGGGGTCCACCGACATGTTTAACATGTTTTAAATATTTATTGCAACAAAAATACTCTTCCTCCTCGTATACTCATATATCCCACATTCGTTGTAAAAATATCACCATTATTATATTATTAAAATATAATAATATATTTAAATGAATTATTTTATCAGAAAAAGATAAAATTTCAATTTTCAACAATTGTCACATTAAAAATTTTCTCCATCCATATCCACATAAAATCAATATTTTCCTCATCATATGAATCAATAATTAATTATTCACAAATAATATTACAGAATCACAATATTGACAACCAGACAGTTCTCAGGAAAGAGGGGGCTTTCCAATAAGAATTTCTCCTTACTGGCGCGCAATTAGGTGACCAAAGAATTTCTCCTCCAATAAGAACTTTCTAGACATTGCCAATAATGTTATCCAATAATATTATTCAGATAATATGAATTATTGCTTCAATAATGAAAAATACTGTGTAGTGACAATTATTGAAAAAAAAAGTAATATAAAATATCAACACAACAATTATTGAATCAATAAAATAAAATACTGAACAGTAATTACTATAACAATTATTGAGTAGTGTCTTCTTACGTAAGAATCAACAATTGGTGCAATACCGTGTGCTACTGTGTTTTAACCACCGAGTATTTTAATAGTATTAACGGTAACAACTACGCCGTTATTTTTAAACAACTTATATTTGTCGTTTTCTTCATCCAATCGCTTTCTGTTATGGGGCCCACAAAAGACTGCGTCGTCGTACGAATATTCCCCGACAGCAAGAATATTCCACGACCAAACGAATATTTCTCGACAACAATGAATATTTTATAACCAATTGCTTATTTTGAAATATTTGCATATTTTACCCATAACTATCCACATTAATCAAATTAACCCTTACTATTCAAAATAATAATTAGAGGAAATTAAATTTCATTTATTAATTATTTGGGGTCTTACATTTTTGAATTTTTGAATAATTAATTTGTAGTGTTAGAAATTAATATGCAATACAGTAAAAATTTAATCACACAATGCATAGAGATTTGTCTGGATCACAACATACATCCCGGGTATGCTGCTACGTCCAGTCTCAAGCTCCTCTCCAAGACTTGAGATCCTATTACTATCAGTAATAAATACTCCTTCAACAGGCAGAGAAGCCTTTACAAAGTTTTATAGTCAAACTTCCAACTGTTCCCAACTAATCTATCTTGGACAACAAGCTTCCCGCTCCCTCCTTAAGCTTAGTTGTACTTTTTTTTAGTTCATTTCTATTCTATGATCTGGTCTTGAAACAACAGCCTCTTCCTCACCTCACAAGTACACTAGAGACCCAACTTCCTGCTGACCTCTCTAAGACTCTGATCTTGGTCAAAGAATTACTCGTCTTTCTCGCAGGTACATAAAATAAACTAGCTCTGACCTTTTCTCTTTTTACAAATGATTTTACAATAATGTGCTTCTCAAATAAGCAAATAAGAATTTAGTACATATGGATGCTTCTTAAATAAGCAGATATAATTTAGTACAGATTAATGCTTCTCAGATAAGCAGATATCAATTAAAGAGCAAATGTATTTATAAAAGTTCAAGGACTTTTATACTTGAGAAAATATGTTTCTTAGTAAGCAGATAGTAATTTATGCTTTGATCAAATAGTGCTTCTGTGTAAGCAAATATGAAAATTATGCTCTGTTATAAAAGTTTAAATAACTTTTATATTTTATGTGAAAAGTGCTTCTTGAATAAACAAATAGATCAATTTTAGCTTTTACTCAAAAGTGCTTCTGTTTAAGCTGATATATAATTTAAGGCAAATTATGAAGAATTATTTATTCTTTGTGGATTAAAGAAAAGTCGTTTTAAGTTTAAATAACTTCTAAAGTAAAAATGCTTCTGAGTAAGCAAATAAGTTATTTTAAGCTTTGAATCAAATATGCTTCTATTTAAGCAGATATATTCACTTAAGTTTGTGAAATAAAAGTTTAAATAACTTTTATATTATGCAACAAGTATTTTATGAATAAATAAATTTATGATCAAATACTTGTGATGACAGATATCAAGTATAATAAATAAATCAGTTAAGCAATACTTGATATAACAAATATTATTGTTTAACTCAAATAATATATAAAAATATTTTATCTATTATGTGAACTTTTATAAATAGTGTCACTTGGTACTATAAGAAATCGTACGGTTGGATTCCTCTCCGTAGCCTTGCGGCGCCCAAGTATAACAGAATTTATAATTTTCACAATTGATATTTATATAAATATTTTCAATAAATCACTACGATTCTCAAATCCGGTTCGGATGACTACTCTTTTTGGAGCAGTATCTCAGTGTTGTTTTGAGCTATCAAGTGTCGTATCTATTTTACAATATTTATATTAATAATATCAATAAAAGGTTACTGAAGACTATAAGGAATCGTACGGTCGGATTCCTCTCTGTAGAGGTTTATCTCCGTAGCCATGCGGTACCCAAGTATCCTTTTATTTGATGAATAGATGAAATATAGATATATAAAATTGTGTATAATAATTTATATTTGTATATCTATAAATATAAATAAGAAAGAGATAATTCAAATAAATAAATCAAACAACTTATCTCAATATGCTTAGACCAATTTCCTCTTCTCAAATAATCAGAACTTTTGTAAGAAGAGAGAAAGCTTTTTAGAGAGAGTATGTGAGAGAGAAATAAGTTTTTCTTTAAAGTGAATTGGCAAATTGGAAATGAAAGAAAAGCCTCCTATTTATAAATTTTTGAAGTCAGGGGTAAAAAGGTAATTTTAAAAATCTGATTTTGAATGAACGGTTCAGATGATTAATTTTTGAAATTAACGGACAAGATGATAAAGGATTTCACACTGATTGCCAAATACTTCCGCCCGTTGCTTTTTCAACTTACTTGGCCATTAATACTCAATTTGACCACATGTAAAAATTGTACACGATTCCAGCACACACACGGTTTTAACAAGTTGGCAGCACATGAATGCATTAAAAACTCCTATCTTATATATATATATATATATATATATATATATATATATATATATATATATATATAGCTTATATGATATTAAAAGGGCATGCATGCATCTTGTATAATAAGATACTTAATATATATATATATATATATATATATATATATATATGTCATGCATTTACAGGATTATACATATTACATAGTTAGTTTAGTACATATAATATATATATATACGTTCTATATATATATGAGAATTTTGTGATCAATTCTCTTATGATACAATATTACAGTATCCTCACAAAACTAAAAAACAGCAAAGTTCTAGACCCTCTAAATCTTACCGAAACCGTTCTTCTAAGAAATCTTCGAAAACAAAAACCCCTAAAAAATCTTCCAGGAGAAGAAAAAGTAGTAAAAAGAAAGATAAATCTAAAATCCAATGCTATAAATGTGGAAAAACAGGACACTTTGCTAATAAATGCAATTCAAAATTAAAACAAAAGCTTAATGAATTATCCCTTGATGAGGAAATCCAACAGCAAATTCTTAATTGTTTATCTAATAATGATTCTGAGTCTAGCTCAAATAATGACTTAGCAGAAGTCTATTCAGAATCTGACGATAATTCTGACACCGAACAATGTCAGACCTGTACTATTAATAACTGTAATACAGCTGCTGAAGCTAATTACTGGAAAGTTATTGTCGAAATGAATGGTTTAGATATTGGAGGTCCCAGCATCAATGTCTTAACTGACCACCAAAAGTCCCTTCTCTGACCTAGCTGATCAGATTAAAGATCCAGAAATTAAATTAAAATTCTTAGAAATCTGTTATACAAAACAAAAGGTTAAAGACACCCTTCCCCTTAATCAGTACAGTATGAAAGAAGTTATGAAACGAATTCAAGGCGTTTCTACCTTTGAAAAACCTACTACTATTCAGGATTTAAAAAATGAAATAAATATTTTAAAATCTGAAATAAAACAATTACAGAATAATAATATTATTATCTTTCAAGATTTAACCAATATTAAAAATAAGTTAAATCACAAACAGGATAACATAGAATCCTCCAAACAACCCGAATCTTCTGATAAACCAGAATCTTCTGAACAATATTTGATGCTTATGAATCAAGTAGTCTTCCAGAAATGGTATATTAGAATTACTTTTATTATCAAACCAGACTTTATCATAAAAGACGCCATTGCTCTTGGTAACAACCAGATCGTTACCAAGAAAGAGGGGGGTTTTCAATAAGGATTTCTCCCTATTGGCGCGCAATTAGGTGACCAAACATCTCCTTGGCAGAACTTCTAGACATTGTAAATATTGTAATTTAATAATATGAATAACTTTCTCATCTCAATTATTGATTTAATAATATATCATATAATGCAGATGATACTGTGACAATAATCGAATAAATAATATGAGAGATATAATGCAACAATTACTATAGCAATAATTGAGTATAACTGAGTGACTTCTCACGTAAGCATCAATAATCAATACCATGTGCTACTATGCAACCACACATATTACTGTACATTTACTACTGAGTAGTTCAGCAGTATTAACGGTAAAACTTCCGCCGTTATTTTCATAAAAATATTTTTGTCGTTTTCTCAATCCGACAATAATTCTGTTGTGGGGTCCACCAATGATTGCACCATTTGTACGAATATTCCCTACTAAAACGAAAATTTCCCGACCAATCGAATATAATATAACAAATTGCATACTTTCCAGAATTTATAAATACTACCCACAACTAGAACATTATAACAAATTCATTCCATAATATTAAAAACTGATAATTATAGAAAAATCATCTTTATTCATAAAAGTTGGGGTCTTACAAAGGTGGCAGGCCTACCCATGCCATGGTTCATCCCATGGGTTGCCCCATGGGTTCTACCCATTCGGTGACCCACCGGTTCGATTCACGATTCGGTTTTTATGCATTGGGCTTAACCAATCTAATATTGGGCCTTGAATTGGGCTTAACCAACTAATCCCTTGGGCTTGCTCATTCAAATAATTGGGCTAATCATAAACCAACTCAAATGAATTAACATTAAGACTTAACTTAATTCTATAATATGAATTGTATTCTATACGTACAATTCACGTATTTTCTCTGCATACTACTCGTATAACAATCGTATTGTACTTCGTATTTACTCGTCGCATTATACATAGATACTAAATAGTACCATAATTGTATAACACTCGCATTAACCCTAACGCAATTCCCTCAATACGTTTCATTTCCTTCTCGAAAATCAATATACTCAACCCTTAGGTTTTAAGTCTGCAGGCGAAAACTTCGTTTGCCATAAATGAAATATTATCAGATATTTCATCTTATCTCGATATTCTATCATTACATCTATCTCGAAATTTCAAAATAATTCCCCGAACAGAAACAAATAAATAGTGTTTTTATGGAAATTTCTCGGAAAA
This sequence comes from Panax japonicus, assembly GCA_020205505.1. NCBI lineage: Eukaryota > Viridiplantae > Streptophyta > Magnoliopsida > Apiales > Araliaceae > Panax > Panax japonicus. The sequence goes on along the minus strand of CM035095.1, from coordinate 43,709,965 downwards.
CATTTATTTCGTCTTTGAAATTCTAAACAATTAATTCTAGAACGTAGCCAGATTACTAATCATATAAACACATTCTAGGTCATAGAACGACCTTCACATAGCTTACTCACTATAATAAATCAAATAAATTCATTTAATTCATATAATCAAATAAAATTTTAATTTTCACAAAAATCCAATTTTCTCGGGGGCGTTACAGGTTCCATTCGCCACATTTATGTTGCGTGGAGAGGCAGATTACTAGTGAAAATCTGTAAAATGTACTCATCTTTCCGCACTTAAGATGTCTTGGGAGAGGTTCCAGGAATTGTTTAACGACAAATATTTTCTAGAAAGTATTCGTCATATGAAGGAGGTGGAATTCATCAAATTGATACAGAACAATATGATTGTATCACAATACGAGGCTAAGTTTGCGGAGTTATCCCTGTTTATATCCCATTTGGTGGATAATGAGGAGCGAATGACTCGAATGTTTCTGAGAGGTTTGAAACCCTAAAATTCGTCAATATCTCATTTCTCATAAACTTTATTTGTATTAAGATGTTGTGAATAGTGCTCAATTATTGGAGTGAGATAATGAGATAGTTCAACCAAAAGACAGCAATCGGCAGCACGATAATAGTCATACTAGTGGCAACATTCATCAAAGAAGTGATAACCAACGTAGAGGAAATTATCATGCCAAAAATGGTAACCACTTCGTTATAATCCTGGCCAAGATAATAGAAGAAATGAGTTAAGTGGAAATTTTAAAAAGAGAATATTCAACAATAACGGAAAGACATTGGCAGCAGCACCAGCACCAGCACCAACAACAGTTTCAAGAGGAGGAGAATAACCACCAGTTAGATGTTACACATTCGGAGAAGAGGGACACATCAGTCCAAACTATACACAACCTTCCAAAGTGTGTATCAATTGTGCAAAGGACGGTCACATAGCCCGATTTTGTCATGTAGCAAAGTCAAGTCCAGCTGGGACGGTGGCACCAAAGGCGGCTACAGATAAAACAAAGTTGGTGGTTTAAGGGAGAGCGTTTGTCATGATGTCCCAAAAGGTGAGGAACCCGAACGAAGTTATCACGGGTAAGCTAATCATAAAATTTTGCGAAGTCTATACCTTATTAAATACCGGTTCTACCCATTCTTTTATTTCACCTACTTGGGCTCAACGTTTGAACTTGACCCATGAGAAATTAGATTTTGACTTATCTGTTGAAACTCTATTAGGAAAACCTTCATTACATCCACTGTTTAAAAATCTTGTTTGATTCAAATCGGCACCCTCACATTACCTGTTGATCTCATCTCTTTGAAAATACTTGCATTTGATGTGATTTTAGGGATTGATTGGTTAACTACTCATCATGCTAAAATTGTATATTTTTGTAAGGTTGTTAGTTTTTATATTCCTAACCAACCTGTTATGTGAATTCAAGCAACCAAACCACTAAATTCAATCACTGTCATATCAAGCCATAAATCCATTCATTTATTGAAAAACAGATGTCAAGCTTTCTTAGCCCATGTCATGGATTTAAACAAAAATACGTCAGATTTGAATGATAATTATGTTGTTAATGAATCTCCTGACGTATTTCCCGAAGAACTTCATGGCCTACCCCCAAAGCGTGAAATCGAATTTTGTATTAACCTTGAACCCGGTACAAAACCCATTTCTAAAACCTCATATCGAATGGCTCCTATTGAACTTCAGGAGTTAAAAACCAACTACAAGAGTTATTAGACATCGATTTCATTCGTCCTAGTACATCTCCTTAGGGTGCTACTATTTTATTCGTAAAGAAGAAAGATGGGAGTATACGACTTCGCATTGACTATCGATATTTGAACCATGTCACATCAAAAATAAGTACTCGTTACCTCGCATTGATAACCTGTTTGACCAATTACAAGGTGCTAAATTCTTCTCAAAGATCTATCTTCATTCCGGATATCATCAGTTAAAGATTAAAACTGATAACATTCCAAAGACTGCTTTCAGAAATTGGTACAGGCATTACGAATTCCTAGTCATGTCTTTTGGATTGACTAATGCTCCTACTTCCTTCATGGTTATGATGAACCGAGTATTCAAGAAATATTTGGATAATTTTGTGGTTGTCTTTATTGATGACATCCTAATATACTTCAAAAGTCTCAAATATTTCTTCACCCAGAACGAACTTAACATGCACCAAAGACGTTGGCTCGAGCTGTTGAAAGATTACGACCATACCATTCAATACCATCCTAAAAAAAGCGAATGTGGTAGCTGACACATTGAGTAGAAGATCGTATGCGGGTATAAGTACGATATTGTTAACATAAAGACCCACTTTATATAACTTACAAAGGATGGAGATAGAGTTAAAGACTCCAGGGACCCACGTGAAGATGGTAAATATACGAGTATAACCAATTTTAATCGATAAAGTTAAAGTTGCTCAAACTACAGACCCAGAGTTGATGAATATGAAGAAGAAGGTGCAAGAAGGTGTTATTCCAGAAGCAAGAAAAGACGAAGAGAGGAAATTTCAACCCTCGATTTATTAGTCCATTTGAAATCCTCGATCGAGTAGGAATTGTGGCTTATAGACTCGCCTTACCGCCAAGTATGTCTCATGTTCATAATGTTTTTCATATATCTAAGTTACATAAATATGATGAAGACCCAAACCACATTATTGAATTAGAACTAGATGAGATAGCAGAAGATTTAACGTATGAAGAGGTACCTATTAAAATCTTGGATAAGAAGGAACATATTCTATGCTCAAAGGTTATACCTCAAGTCAAAGTTTTATGGAGAAACCACGATATTGAAGAATTGACCTGAGAGTTAGAATCTAAAATGAAAACATGGTATCATCACCTCTTCGACATACCAGGTATGTACATCAATTTCAAGGACGAAACTTCATAAAGAGGGGAGGTTGAAAGACCCCAACTTTTCATGAATAAAGATTTAATTTTTTCTAAATATTATTTTGAATAGTAAAGTATTGATTTGATATAATACTATAGTTGTGGGTGATATGTGCAAATTTTTAAAGTAAGCAAGTTGTCATAAAATATTCGTTTGGTCGGGGAATATTGGTTTTGTCGGGGAATATTCGTACGATGGCGCAATCATTGGTGGACCACATAACGGAATAACTGTAGAATATAGAAAGCGATATAAATAACCTTTTATAAAAATAACGACAAAACTTTTATCCGTTAACTGTTGAAATACCCAGTGATAAAAGTACTAGTAATACGCGTGGTTGAACAGTAGCACACGGTATTGCACAGTTTCTCTGATTATTGATTCTTACGTAAGAAGTCACTCAGTTTTATACAATAATTGTCATAATAATTGTTGCATAGTATCTCATATTATTGATTCAATTATTGTCACAGTATCATCTGCACAATATTTTATATTATTAAATCAATAATTGACATGACACAGTTATTCATATTATTAGATAGCATTATTGGCAATATCTAGAAAATTCTATCAAGGAAAGAGTTAGATTATATAATTGCGCGCTAGTAAGGATAAATTCTTATCAGGAAAGCCCCCTCTTTTCTGGGAATGATCTGGTTGTTAATATTGCGAGCTTATAATATAAATTGTGAATAATTATTATGTGGTGGATATTGGTTCAATTTTGTTATAAATGAATGAATTTAGCATGAAACATTTATTAAAAGTTTGGCAATTATCTTCTCCGACAAAATATTCATTCAAATATATTATTATAATAAATTATAATTGTTTAAGTAATATTATTATTATAATATATAATTTTTAGCATGTGAATAAAAGTGGAGTAAAGGTTATTATTCCAAAACCATTCCGTGCACACTTGCTTTTCATTTCTCCTGCAATGCAATTCATCTTCTAAATTGGTGAGCCCTCAACCAATAAGAAGTGAAGAAAAGTTTGGCATAAAAGAAAAAAAAATAGGCAGAGAAGAAAAAAGAAAAGTTAGGTAGAATTGAAAGTAGTATGCACACAAGCCAATCATGTTTGATGATAAAGCATATACTTTGTAACAATCTTATACATTTATTAATAAAAAGTATTAATTTATTAAAGGTTTTTAATTATCTACATGATGATGTTTTACAATATATGATAAACTCATAGTTTTAAGCAATGATTTTAGAATAATGATGATGATCATTCTAATGAGATCTAAATTATTAGAAAGGTTATAACTAAAATAGTTCACAATCGTTGGATTACTAAATTGGGAATTAATGAATCCGGATAGATTGTTGCATACGTTGTTTGCTCATTGGATGAAGATGATTGATCTCATGATCATTTGTGTGGAGATACTAAAGCAAGTGTGTAGGTGCTTATTGGAGAATAAGTTCATTGAACGTGGCTCGCTAAGGAATACCTAATTGAGTTTTACTTGCCTGTCAATAGGAATTCCTGTAGTGATAGTAGTATAAGTGATTCTTGGACTTGAGATCATCATAATATCTTGTGTATAATGAATTATACATTGACTTCTTCATTAAGACCCTTAGGGTATATAAAAGGGTATTCTTGGTATAATAAGTTGTACATGAAGATAATGTATGATCAATAAAGAATCTACCGCTTCTAGTAAAAAAAGAGAAATGTCCTATGTGATTATATAAATGACAACTCAGTAGTCCTTGGCCAAGGAATAATGAAATTAGAAAGGAGTTTCTAATTTGCATTATTTGGAATTGTGCATTTGAGAATCGAAATACATATAATTAAATAAAATAAGACTTCACAGTAATTCCATGTCTTATATTTAATTGGGACATTATATGGTGGAATGATTTAATTATACGATAACTATTTACTCAAAGGTTCTTTTATGATTAATTTTGAAATCTATATTATCTGGAAAGTCGTTAATCGCTAGGGAGGCTTATCCCTATTATAAAATAAATATTATTTATTTAAATAAATTAATATTTTAATTTATTTATTTAAATAAGATTAGAATTGTTCTAATTGATTTATTCACAACCGGTTTAATATGGAGAACCTAAAGGGTCACACCGTAAAAAGAAAAAATATTTATTTAAGAAGCAAATGGCATAATCGTAATAATAAGTTAAGCGTATTTAATTTAATCTACGGTGATAGAAAAATTAAATAGCTTAATATTTATTATTTAATATTTTGAAAATATTACATATAAATTAATAAGAGGGGTCTTATTATTATTATTACTGTTATTATTATTTAATTCTTAAAGGACCTTGAAAAATAATTTAATATAAGTACTCTTGTTTATTCCTAATAAGATTAGGAGACTAATTAATTAAAAGAGTTTAATTAAGTATTCTTAATAAGATTGAGAGTCCTAATTAATTAAAAGAGTTTAATTAATTAAAATAAAACTGAAATTTTTAATTGTTAAGGAGGGTTGCATATATTTATAAATAAGAGGAGTCTTATTATGGGTGTAGGTTGTTGACACTTTTACAAAAAACAGTGAATGTAATTCCAAGAGTTGGGAGGGTACACCTTTTCTATGAGATATAGAAAAACTAGGGTTTTGCTAAACACTCATCTTCTTGAATCTTTCTTCTTCCTTTGTAGATCACCTCTTGAGGCCAAACACTTGGGTGGCTAACGTTGATCAAAGAAAGAAATCAAACCCAGTGCATTCAAGTTGAACGCGAAAAGGATTTGGAGGTGAACTTGTACCTGAGAAAGCTCGAATCTTCAAGGATATAATTCTTGTTCTTCATCTTTTCGTTTAATTAATAATTGTGCATAAAGGATGATCCGAGTATATGTTTTGTAAAATTTTAAAACTCTATTTTATCTTATTTTATGCAATTTGATTGCGTTCATGAATCTTACAAACCTAACAAGAATGAATTGCTTTCCCCCTCCGAATTTCACTATAAAATGAGGGGCAACCTCCATCCTAAACACACAAAATATTTTAAATATTTCTACTGCAATATTGTGAGTATTTCTTTTGAGTATATGAATACATTGATTATATCTTTTAGTGCAAGATTTTCTCAAAATAATATCCGACATTCTAGTCAAATCTAGTTTTTACTATGGTAAAAGATATTATTTTATTTCAATACTCGTAAGAAATATCATTTTCTTTCATATTTCATGTTATGTAAGGGATATTATTTCATTTCATATTCCTAAATTTAAACTTACTATGGTAAGTATTGCTTCTATAAATCCTGAAATGATTAAAAATTCCTTAAATTTTACGCTTCATGTGACGCCCGCAAAATAGGTCCACATAACACATTCTGAGTCGCCAAATACATGGTACAGAAACCAAATACAAACTTCATTAATACAATTGTCATGCAAAATACGACAACACGTGTGCTTTGAGTTTTAGTAGAAATATTATCTTGTAGACAATATCCAAACTCAAATAAAGTCCACATTATAATTATTGATACACTATTTTACAAAATAGTGAGAACTGCTATAATAACTGTCTTGAACCATCACTCCACACCCCGACTAGTCCCACCTATATTCTCGCCTCCTGAGAAGAACAATGGAACAAAAAGAAAAAGGGTGAGCTCAACTAGCCCAAGAAAGAATATTATGACTAAGATAATGTAGAACAAATTATCATTAGTCCTCAATAGGGAAAAATCTGATAGAATACAATAGACAACAAATTTTAGATCAACAACTGCAGCAGAAATAACAATCCATTAGAAGAGGCAAGTAGAGCATGATGTCTATTATCTTCTATGATTTAAAATTTCATCATCAATATTTTATCCCTGTAACATCATTTAATAAATATTTCAAATCAACGAATTATCCATGCACTATGGGCCAAGGATATTTGTTAATATCACTAGTGGTCATGTTCATGCCAAACACATGTCCATCTATGCACTACGGGCCAAAGAGGACCTTCACCACAAACCTTATCTGTAACATTAAAGGTTATAACTATACCAATGCACAATTCTTGGTCATAATCATACCAATCAATAGTCCATCTTTGCACTACGGGCCAAATATGACTTCTAGTATAAGCATGAGGATGATAACAATGATATAAAAATTCAATCAAGTAAGATAACGGATAAATATTAGAGATTTTCTAATTCAATTTATCCAGAGTTAAAAAATATCCAAATTGTCAACATGATAACTTTATAGAGAAAAATTCAAGAATGATATTCATGTATCAAAAATAATTTAGACAAAAAAAGAAAATTAAATTCTGTTATGAATAGTACTCGTGAATAGTACCGTATGTATGAATAGTGCCCATGAATAGTATCATATAAATAGTACCCAAACATGAAAAGATTAAAATTTAATAAGAATGTTCAGACCAATATTCCAATGAAATGATATTAGATGAAGCGCAAAACTTAAGGAATTTTTAATCATTTCAGGAATTATAGAAGCATACTTACCATAGTAAGTTTAAATTTAAGAATATGAAATGAAATAATATCCCTTCCATAATATGGAGTATGAAAGAAAATAATATTTCTCACGAGTATTGCAATAAAATAATATCATTTACCTTAGTAGAAAATGGATTTAACAGAAATATTAGATATTATTCTGAGAAAATCTTGTACAAAAAAATACTCTCAAAGTATTCTTATACTTAAAAGAAATACTCACAATACTATAGTAAAAATGCTTGAGATTTTTGGTGTGATTTAGGATGGAGGGTTGCCCTCCTTTTATAGTGCAGCCTCGGAAAGAAAATAATAATCCTGCCTAAGTTTCTTTTCTTTCTCAGCCTAACATATGCCTAACTTACGTTTCATTAGTTGGGGGCCCACGAATTTGGAAGAAAAGAGTTGAATTGCCTTTGCAAGAAAACAAACCAGCACATGGTTTTTAAAAGAAAAAATGCAATACCCGATTTTGAAAAATAAAGGAATGCAAAGCCAGCTTCTTACCTCCACTTACCTTTAACATATTCACATCCTTAGATATATATTATAATATTATTATTATATTATAATAATATATTTGAATGAATATTTTATCAGAGAAACCCAAACGAAGTTATCACGGGTAAGATAATCATAAACTCTTGCGAAGTCTATAACTTATTAGATATCGATTCTACCCATTCTTTTATTTCTCCTACTTGTGCTCAACATTTGAACTTGACCCTGAGAAATTAGACTTTGACTTATCTGTTGAAACTCCGTTAGGAGAAATATCTATTACATCCACTGTTTATAAATCTTGTTTGATTCAAATCGGCACTCTCACATTACCTGTTGATCTTATCTCTTTGAAAATACTTTCATTTGATGTGATTTTGGGGATTAATTGGTTAACTACTCATCATGCTAAAATTGATTATTTTCGTAAGGTTGTTAGTTTTCATATTCCTAACCAACCTGTTTTGCGAATTCAAGCAACTAAACCACTAAAGTCAATCACTTTCATATCAAGCCATAAAGCCCTTCATTTATTGAAAAACGGATGTCAAGCTTTCTTAGCACATGTCATGGACATTGAACTAAAATATGTTAGATTTGAATAATATTTATGTTGTTAATAAATTTTCTGACGTATTTTCTGAAGAACTTCCTGACCTACCCCCAGAGCGTGATATTGAATTTTGTATTGACCTTGAACCCGGTACAAAACTCATTTCCAAAACCCCATATCGAATGTCTCATATTGAACTTCAGAAGTTAAAAACCCAACTACAAGAATTGATAGACATTGGTTTCATTCGTCCTAGTATAACTCCGTGGGGTGCTCCTATTTTATTCGTAAAGAAGAAAGATGGGAGTATGCGACTTTGCATTGACTATCAGGAGTTGAACCATGTCACCATCAAAAATAGGTACCCGTTATCTCGCATTGATGACCTATTTGAGCAGTTGCAAGGTGCTAAATTCTTCTCAAAGATCGATCTTCATTCCGGATACCATCAGTTAAAGATTAAAATTGATGACATTCCAAAGACTACTTTCAGAACTCGGTATGGGCATTACGAATTCCTAGTAATGTCTTTTAGATTGACTAATGCTCCTGCTGCTTTCATGGATATGATGAATCGAGTATTTAAGGAATATTTGGATCATTTTTTCGTTGTCTTAATTAATGACATCCTCATCTATTCCAAAATTCGTGAAGATCATGAGCAACAATTGAAGCTGATACTCCAAAAGCTTCATGAAAACAAGCTATACGCCAAGTTGAAGAAATGCGAGTACTGGCTTGAGGAAGTAGCATTCCTTGTGCACGTGATATCAAAGTATGGAATATCAGTGGACCCAACAAAGATTGAAGCAATATAAAGTTGGGAGCAATTTAAGTCAGTAACCAAAGTACATAGCTTTCTGGGCTTAGTTGGTTATTATCGGAGATTCGTGGAAGGATTTTCTCGAATCTCTACTCCATTAACTCAGCTGACTCAAAAAGAAACGAAATTTGAATGGAGCGAGGAATGTGAAAAGAGCTTCCAAGAACTCAAGAGGAGACTCATTTCAGCACCTATTCTGACAATACCATCAGGTTCAGAGGGATTTATCATCTACAACGATGCTTCAAGTAAAGGTTTAGGATGTGTTCTCATACAACATAGCAAAGTCATAGCCTATGCCTCACGACAACTCAACGAATATGAAAGGAATTATCCTACTCATGATCTAAAGTTGGCAGTAGTCGTTTTCGCGCTAAAGATTTGGAGGCACTACCTGTATGGGGAGAAAGTGGAGATCTATGCAGATCATAAATCCTCAAATATTTCTTCACCCAAAAGGAACTCAACATGCGGTAACGAAGTTAGCTCAAGCTATTGAAAGATTACGACCATACCATTCAATACCATCCTGGAAAAGTGAATGTTGTAGCTAACGCGTTGAGTAGAAGATCATATGCGAGTACGAGTGCAATATTGTCAACACAAATGCCCATTTTGTGTGACTTACAAAGGATGGAGATAGAGTTAAAGACTCCAAGTACCCACGTGATGATGGCAAATATACGAGTAAACCCGACTTTAATCGATAAAGTTAAAGTTGCTCAAGCTACAGACCTGGAGCTAATGAGTATGAAGAAGAAAGTACAAGAAGGTGCTATTCTAGAAGTAAGAATCGACGAAGAAGGAATACTTCTAGTCAACTCCAGACTTTGTGTACCTAACGACTCTGATTTAGAGTACAAAATCATGATGGAGGCACATAACACACTGTTTACAATCTATCTTGGAAGTACTAAAATGTATCGTGATCTTCGACATACATTTTGGTGGAGAAATATGAAGAGAGAGATCACAGAGTTTATCTCAAGGTGTTTAACTTGTCAACGTGTCAATGCGGAGCATCAAGTACCAAAAGGTCCATTGCAACCACTTGAAATTCCAGAATGGAAATGGGAGCACATCTGTAAGACCCCGAATTTTATGAAATAAAAGTATTCAATTTTTCTTATAATTACAATTCAGTAAATGGTTAAATTGATAAAAGTTAAAGTTAAGGGTGATATATGAATTTTTTTTTTTCAAAATATGCAAGTGGTTATAAAATATTCTTTCTGTCGGAGAATGTTCGTTTGGCCGTGGAATATTCTTTCTGTTGGGGAATATTCGCACGACGGTGCAACCATTTGTGGGTCCCATAATAGAATAACTGTCGGATGTAGAAAATGATAAATTAAAGTTTTTATAAATAACGGCGTAATCGTTACCGTTAACACTGTTGGAATACCCGGTGGATAAAGTAAAGTAATACGCGTTGTTGCACAGTAACACATGGTATTGCACATTATTTTTGAATTATTGATTCTTACGTAAGAAGGCACTACTCAATAATTGTTACAGTAATACTATTCAATATTTTATTTTTGATTCAATAATTGCTGCGTTGATATTTTATATTATTGTTGTTTTAATAATTGTCACTGCACAGTATTTTCCATTATCAAATCAATAATTCATATTATTTGAATAATATTATTAGATAACATTATTGGCAATGTCTAGAAAGTTCTGTCTAAGGAGAGGTTTGGTCACCTAATTGCGCGCCAGTAAGGAGAAATTCTTATTGGAAAGCCCCCTCTTTCCTGGGAACTGCCTGGTTGCTATTATTGTGATTCTATAATATTATTTGTTAATAATTAATTATTGATTTATATGATGAGAAAAATATTCATTTTATATGGATATAGATGGAGAAAATTTTTAAAGTGACAATTATTGAAAATCGATATTTTATCTTTTCTGATAAAATAATATTTTATTATATTATTATAATATAATAATGATGATATTTTTACAATGAATGTGGAATATATGAGTATATGAGGAGGAAGAGTATTTTTGTAATAAAAGTTGTTTAAAACATGTTAAACATGTCTGTGGACCCATTTCTTGACTGAAATTTGATTATAGTCTGTAAAATCAACCGTTTATGGATTTCGGTCAATTTTTGTTTGGAATTTGGAAAAACTTTCTTCTGTAAAGTTGTAGAGAATTGAATTTCCTATAAAAATTCGCGAGATTCGAATTTTTTGATAAAAGGGCTATTTATTATGAATTATTGAAGTTACGAATTAATTAATTATTATTATTTGGAGTTTTAAATAAATTAATTAAGAAAATACGTTTTTAATGTTTTGTCACATGGTGGCTGATGTCTTGGACCAAATTAGTGGGCGTAGGAAATTTAAAAAAAAAAAATATTATTAATTTATAAAATTTTCTACTTTGGTGTTCTAAGCATTTTCCTATAAATAGGGTGCTTAGGTCAGAATTGAAAATCACACTAGAAACAAAAGATTTCTCTCTCTTTTTCTCTCTATTATATCGAGCGTATTTTGTGAGTATTTTAGTACTTTGATTATTGTTATACGGTGCAAGTTCTTTCAACACTATATCCAATATTCCAGTCAGAAGTACTATTTTTTCTGAGGTAAGGGATTGTAAGGGACATTATTTTCTTCATAAATGACATTATTTCTTCAATATCATTATGCCGAAATATTGGTTTGAGTTTTTATCAAATTTATAACTTTTTCATGTCGGGGTTACTATTCATGATTTATTATTCACGAGTTACTATTCACGAGTACTATTCACGAAGCATGATGATGTTTTTTGTGAATTTTCTATCTTTTGGTGTCGGAGTTACTATTCACGTATACGACACTATTCACGTATACGGCACTATTAACGAATACGACAATATTCACAGAAAAATTAAATTTTCGTTTTTCGTCCAAAATATCTATTATGGATACTAGCTTTGATTGTATCGATGTTTTGATCATTCTTGAATTTTACTCCACTATGATTATTTATGAGGTATTTTTGGACATGGAATAGCTGAAGTACGAATCCTTAATATTTATTATTTTGTTTCACTGGATTCGTTTTCTTAAAATATTTTTCATCATCCTCGGTCCTAAATGATGATATAACTGAATATCTTTGGCCTGTAGTGCAAAGATGAATGATTTCTGGTGAATATCTTTGGCCAGTAGTGCGAAGATGAACAGGTGTTTAGATGAACATGACCAACTGATGAATATCTTTGGCCTGCAGTGCAAAGATGACATGTTGATGAATATCTTTGGCCAGTAGTGCAAAGATGAATTTATCAGAATGATTATGAACAGGAACTGTGATTTGGTATAACCATGATCTTTGATGTTTCAGGTGATGAAAATTAACTTTGTCCTGGATGAGGAAGGAATTTAGAACTACAATTACGATTATGAGTTATACATGTGATTGTGGACAGGAATTTTTGATTGATGTTACAGGGATAAAACATTGTTGGTGGACTTTTAACATGGAGAAGATAATAGATTTTATGGTCTATTTGACTCTTCTAATGGATTGCTCGTTCTGCTGCAACTATGGTTGAAAAGTTTTATCATCTACCATATGTTCTAAATCTCTGATTTATTACTGTTGAAGGCTATTGATAATTTATTTATCTTTAGTCATGATATTCTTTACTGAGCTAGTTGTGCTCACCCTTTTGCTTCACAATTCCTTTCAGGTAATAAAAGTGTAGCTGGGTCGAGCGGGGCAATAACAAGGGAATAGAACGGTGGTCTATAGAGGTTGAGGGTGAGGTGAATTTAACTTGGAAGGGTGTTTTGCTACAATCATACAAGATGTCTAATGACATACAACCTCGTGTCATCATAAGACAGGGTTGTGCTCATCCACTTGCTGAGTATATCTACCAGCACTATCTATATGATCTTTGAGTCTATTTGAAATATAACTCTCAATTAGTGACAGTGGAGATAATGATATATCAAGAGAAGACTCGTCATTGGGAAGAATATGATAGTAATCTTCTCGTTTTTCTTTGGGGTCTATTGGGTCAACCAATGATAATTCTGTGGCCATATAATATCTATAATTACCTAGACGCATGGCCTCCCATGTACGAAGGTTTCCTTGAGCACTTCCCAAATAATCTAATTTCTAAAACAGTTTTCGACTATACCTTTATGTAAGGTGTCATTATGAGGTGTTGTCCACGGTTGGGACATGAGTCAGAGTTGATATATATTTGTATCCAAACTCACAGAATATGTGTTGTTGTATTTTGCACGACAATTGTTGTAATAAAGTTGTAGTTGTTTTCTGTACCATGTATTTGACGACTCAGAATGGGTTGGATGGAATGGACCTATTTTGGGGTCATCACATTTGGTATCAGAGCTTAAGGATATGATCTCTGGCGGAGATTAGGATTAGAACTAGGAGGGGAGAGATGAGTAAATCCTTCACTAGTGTGTCCTACCTAAGCTTAATTGTTGGTCAGTCATAATATATGAATATTACTAGTAATTACCCGTGCCTGAAGGCACGGCGTAAAGAAAAATTAGATTAAAATTCGAAAAATACTTTATTACTTAAAGACTTTTTGCAACTTAAAATCAAACATAATAATTATCATAATTTACCACACTACCACAATAATTAATTTTCCTTTAAAAATAAATATCCAAAAAAAAATTAAACTTGTCTACAAAACTTACAATTATCAATAAAAATTATCATAATTCACCACGCAACCACAATAATTATTATTATTGTTATTATTATTGTTATAGTTGTTGTTGTTGTTGTTATTATTATTATTATTACTATTATTATTATAATTTTAATTATAATTATTAATATTAATATTAATATTAATTTTATTATAATTTTTATTACTTTATTACTATTATTATTATTACTATTATAATAATAATATTATTATATTATAATTATTATTATTTTGAATTAAAATTAGAATGAATTTGAACCGTACTTGTGCTTTCCTGCTCAAATTAATTAGAATGAATCAGAATCTTTATTATTATTATTATAATTATTATTTCTATTACTATTACTATTACTATTATTAGTACTATTATAATTATTATTATTATTATTATATTTATTTTTAGTACTATTATTATATTTATTTTTGTGTGTGTGTAAAGAAGAGAAGAGAGAGAAAGATTTAGTGTGTGAACATGAGAGAGAGTATGGTGTATGAGTGAATTTGATTTGGGCGGGAAGAAATATGAGCCTTTAGATTAAGTTGGAAAAATTAAGTTAGAATGAATCTGAACCGTTCTTGTGCTTTGTCAAATGAAAGATTCAAAATGAGTTATGTTTTATTATATAGATTTATTTTTAGTACTATTATTATTTATTTTTGTGTGTGTGTGAAGAAGAGAGGAGAGAGAAAGATTTTGTGTGTGAACATGAGAGAGAGTATGGTGTATGAGTGAATTTGATTTGGGCGGAAAGAAATATGAGCATTTAGATTAAGTTGGAAAAATTAAGTTAGGATGAATCTGAATCGTTCTTGTGCTTTGTCAAATGAAAGATTCAAAATGGGTTCTGTTTTATTATATAGATGTGATATGTTAACTTGCTTAATTAACCTTTGTTTTATGGCAGTATTTGAGAATGATAGCTGAGAATGCTAACAATGGAGTGAATGAAACTGTGGGGATACCTCTAATCACTAACCATGATAATGTGATGTCAGACGAAGAAGGAATTACAGATATCCATGTGGTGAGTGAAGAATTGATAGTTGCACCCGAGATAGTCGCAGTGGTAACAGCTGAGAGTGAGGCAGAAGAGGAAGACAAGGTACCTGAGGAGAGTTTAATAGAGGAATTATATGATCAAAATGTAGAATTTCAAAATCGTATTCATGAGTTAGAAGAGCAAGCTGAAGAACGACAGACGGTCGTGGAGCAAAAGGATGCAACAATTCAAGCTTGTGTTACCCGATATGTGATGTTTGAACAGAAGCATTCTTTGGCAGAGTATAAGATGATAAAGATGGAATCTGAGCTGAAAGAAGGAAAAACTGAACGAGTGAGAATAAGTGATGCATGGGGAAAAGCCGCACGACATGTGGATATTGTGGAAAGAGATGTCCAATCTAAGAAGGCTAAAATAGATGATATAAATTTCTCTTTTTGGAAAGCAATTGGGAGAACCCATCATCAAGTTTTGAATTACTCTGTACAGAGTGGTCAACCTGAATTTGATATGGATCGAAGATTGATGATTCAAATCATGAATCAGGAGTACGAAGAGGCAGTTGAGGGAGGAATATGCCCTATAGAAAAGTATGTTCCAACGGTAGTGATGACGCCAAATGCTGCCCCAGACAAGTCAAAGCCGAGTAATTCGACGGATATCGGTTGTGATGACTTCCCAACTAATGAGGAACCCAAATGAAGTTATCACGGGAGATAAGCAATGGAGAAATCATGATGACCCGGGAGATAGAATCTGAAATGAAAGCAAGGTATTCTCAACTTTTCAAAATACCAGGTACGAAAAAATTCGCGGACAAAATTTCATAAGGAGGAGATATTGTAAGACCCCAAATTTTATGAAATAAAAGTATTCAATTTTTCTTATAATTACAATTCAGTAAATGGTTAAATTGATAAAAGTTAAAGTTAAGGGTGATATATGATTTTTTTTTTCAAAATATGCAAGTGGTTATAAAATATTCTTTCTGTCGGAGAATGTTCGTTTGGTCGTGGAATATTCTTTCTGTTGGGGAATATTCGTACGATGGCGCAACCATTTGTGGGCCCCATAACAGAATAACTGTCGTTTGAAAAAAATGACAAATTAAAGTTTTTATAAATAACGGTGTAATCGTTACCGTTAACACTGTTGGAATACCCGGTGGGTAAAGTAAAGTAATACACGTTGTTGCACAGTAGCACACGGTATTGCACATTATTTTTGAATTATTGATTCTTACGTAAGAAGGCACTACATATTAGTATCTCTTCTTCTAAAGTCTGACAAACTCTACCATTTGATAGAAATCAGAAAAATCTATGACTTTTT
Organism: Panax japonicus; assembly: GCA_020205505.1. NCBI lineage: Eukaryota > Viridiplantae > Streptophyta > Magnoliopsida > Apiales > Araliaceae > Panax > Panax japonicus. Next base: position 43,693,623 of record CM035095.1, on the reverse strand, counting down.
GAATACCAAAATACTTTTATAGACTTTGTAAAAGTCTCAATTCAATACCACTTAACTTTTAAAGACATTATAAAAGTTGTAATTGAATACCAGTAAACTTTTATAAACTTTTTAAATGTCTTGATTGAATACAGCCAAACTTTTAATGTCTTTAAAAGTATTTAAAAATCTTAATTGAATATACCCTCCTAAGTGACATATTTTAATAGACTTTTTATCAAGATTTTGATAGACTTTTATATATTTCTAATATATCTTGCAGCTTATATTAATTGTTACTTAGCCCATGTGTACAGCCTCTCCCTCTTTTTTCATGAACTAGAGGAAATCTCATTATTTTATTAAATTATTGTGGCATGAGATTTTATATATGTTGAAAGCATTCATATTATTCTACTCATTTCATGATAAATTTGGATACTCGAATACGAATAAAATTTTACAAGCTACAGACGCAACACAAAAATTAAGCTCACTTTTCATTGAACTATATATACTATATATGTGTACACTTTTTTAGTAGGAGTACCAAACTTTGTTTTTACAAAATAATATGACAATAAAAATATATATGATCAAAAGTCGCAAAACTTCATACATGTGAGTAAATTGACACCAAGTTATAGAAAATTTATCAGAGAGATTTTTAGTCGTCGGTAAGCCACAAACAAAATTGCCAGATAGATTTTATTTTTTTAAAATTATTAATAGTTGTTAGTGAACCAAAATTGACCGTTAAAAATATAATTATGCGACCTTTTAATTTATTTATGATGTTAGAACTTAATTAATTAAAATGCTACATAACTAATTTTTTAACAGTCGACCGTTGTCATCTTTTAACTAATTTTTTTAATTTTGACGAGTTTTAGACTTTTTCAATATTCGTATATATCATATACTATATCTATATAATATAATATTAAAATTCAAAATTTACTGTTTGAATTTTCAAAGTCATAACGAGATATTCATGTAATAAAAGTTTGTGTAATTTATCTAATTTTTAATAAATTTAGTAAAAAAATATAAACGATTTATAATTTTAATAATTATATTTTCTAAAATTATTAGATTAATTTATATTCATTTTAAAAGTTAAAAATTTATCATAGTTTTGCGACTTTTGAATTTTTCATTAAATCTTTATGGCAATTTTTTTACCGGTGATTTGAATTTTTATCTTTGTGTTTAATATTTGGAAGTCTTTAGAGATGAGGCCAAATTTTGGATATGAGTTGATAGTTATAACTTTTCTTCTAAAATCGGTCAAACTCTACCATTTGATAGAAATCTGAAAAATCTATGACTTTTTGAATACCAAAATACTTTTATAGATTTTATAAAAATCTCAATTTAATACCACATAACTTTTAAAGACATTACAAAAGTTGTAATTGAATACCATTAAATTTGTATAAACTCTTTAAATGTTTTGATTGAATACAACCAAACTTTAAAAGTTTTTAAAAATCTTTAAAAGTCTTAATTGAATACACTCCCTAATGTAGTGTTCAACTCTATATAAAAAACTGAGATGGAGTATATTACATCAGTAATTTATAAAATATTTATAAAATAGTTTGTGTTGTAACATTATTCAAAAATAAATATTCCTTTTGAAATAATCATTACATTCCCCAAAAACAAACACGCTATATGGACTCTAACTTAAAAGGGCATTTTCGTCTTCCTAAAAGCAATGCCCTAGTTTGCCCCGCCAGTGCTGGCCCCTGTCGCTAGCAGTGTTAAAACCCTACCAAAACCCTCCTTACTGAATCCCTCACATACTCCCTCGTTAACCAAATCTCAAAGGCCTCTCTCTTTTTCTGAATTTTTTCTCTCCAACAATCAGAGAAAATGCCGCTGGGAGAAAGATTAGGCGACAAAAGCGACTCCAGGTACTGTGGAGTGGAGGCAGAATTCAACGATGACATGCCTCAACTTCTCTCTCTCAACATTCATGGCGGCTTCGATTTCGTTGTCGCTACTTTGGTTAGTAATTTATTTCAAAATTTGATCTTTGTATTTGCAATTAAAAATGACATACTTTTCTTGAGTGAATGGTTTGTATGCCACCTGTACCAACTTATTATCTGCTAAGTTTGTGGTTACACCCATAAGCATTTAACTACATTTCCGTTTGATAATTCTGTCGAATACCAATTTTTTTCTCTTTTATTTACTGTTATGTGTAAATCTACACATATAACCTAGTCCATGTGAAGTTAAGGTTTGTTCTTTTTTGTGGCATATTAATTGCAAAAGGTAATAAAACCTCTATTGGTGAATTTGGTAGTTAGTCACAAAACTAATGTGGACACCCAATCCATTCTTAGAACCACAAATCCCTCTTGTATCTCAAATTTTGCTTGATGTAATCGTTTTACTTGCATACTTGTCTATTGGTGACCAATTAGCCAGTCACATATTGGCAATTAAAAATGCCGGTTTTTTCTTGTGTGAATGGTCAGTATGTCACCTATAGCAACTTATTGTAATGCTATGGGCTTTTTTGGTAGTGAAACCCTGATCTTTGTGGTTACACTCATAAGCATTTAGCTACATTTCTTTTTTTAATATTCTGTCAAAAACCATTTTTTAAATATTCTTTTACTTACTGTTTATGTATCAATCTACATATATAGGCAGCTGTGGCTAAAAATGAACCAAGCCCATGTGAAATTAAAGTTTGTTCTTTTTTGTGGCATATTAATTGCAAAATGTAATAGAACCTGTAATGGTTAATTTGGTAGTTTGTCACAAAACTAATGTGGACATCTCAAATTTTGCTTAATGTGATTGTTTTACATGTATACTTGTCTATTGGTGACCAATTAGTCAGTCACATATTGGCGAATAATGATGCCAGTATATTCTTGTGTGAATGGTCAGTATGTCACCTATAGCATTATTTTTTTTGCTAAAGGCTTTTTGTAGTGAAATCGTGTTGTGGTTACACCCATAAGCATTTAGCTAAATTTCTTTTTTTAATATTCTGTCTAAAACGTACTTTTTTACTGTTCATGTATAAATCTACATATGTAGGCAGATATAACTAAAGATGGACCAAGCCCATGTGAAAATAAAGTTTGTTCCTTTTGTGGAATATTATTTGCAGAAAATTGAACTTCTGTTGGTTATTTGTAGTTAATCACAAAACTAATGTGTTTATCTCAAATTTTCTCAATGTAATTGGTTTACTTGCATGCATACATGTCTATTGGTGACCAATTAGCCAGGCACATATTGGCAGTTTGTAATGCCATTTTCTTTGTGTGAATGGTCAGTATGTCACCTACAACATTATTATGTTAAGGGCTTTTTGTAGTGGAATCCTGACATTATAGTTACACTCGCAAGCTTTTAACTACATTTGATATCTAAATGCTCTGTCCAAGACCAACCCTCTTTACTGTTATGTTATGTATATAACTGAAAATGTAGGCAACTGTAGTTAAAAATGAACTAAGCCAATGTGAAGTTAGTTTTCTTCTTTTTGTTGAATATTATTAGTGAGTACTATTGAAGGGACATTGGATAGTTATGTCTAGAATCAATTTGTCTCAATATTTGTTGCTGATAAAAGTAAAAGAGAGCAAAAGTAATGCCTCCCTAAGATAAAAGATCAATAGTCGATTTGAAGAAAGAAATATAGTTTGAATATGTTATCTTGTTTCAGATGAGTATTTTTCATATTCTTAAATCACCTCTTGTAACATAATTGTTAAATTCAGATGCCCATATGATCTGAATTTTTTATTATGCATCTCCTATTTGCTCAATGTGTTTTTAGTAACTTTGGGTCAATTAGTCACTCACATATCAGCTCAATGGTTGTCATTCTATGCGACTGCTCAGTAATCTCACCGGTAGTACTGGGTTAGTGGCCCTCAATTTTGAATTGGAACTCTAGTTTCACATGTTGGGTATTAACTACAAGTGAATGTTATTTTTTTCTATTTAAAAATTTACTATTGTGTTTGTTGGACATCAAACCTTCTTTCTCTCTTTACTCCACCCTTCACTTTAGGGTTCTAATATTGAGAATGAGCCAAAGTCAGTTAATTGCTAATTCAAATACCCTTTTGGTTTGTCCTTTTCTATTATGTAAATTTCTTACTATTGTGTTTGTTGGACATCAAACCTTCTTTCTCTCTTTACTCCACCCTTTACTTTAGGGTTCTAATATTGAGAATGAGCCAAAGTCAGTTAATTGCTAATTCAAATACCCTTTTGGTTTGTCTTTTACTATTATGTAAATTTCTTTGTGCAGTGTTGTATACTCTACTTTGGTGGTTAATTAGCCACTCACATAACAGCTGAATGACTGCTATTTTGTGTGATTGGTCAGTGAACTCACCTAGAATACTGTGCTAGTAGCCTTTTACATTGTTGTGGAACTTCAGTTTCACATTTAGGCTCTGAACTAAATTCAGATACCCTTCTGGTTTGTCTTTTATATAATGTAAATTTCTCTGTGTAGTTTTATATTTTACTTTGGTGGTTAATTAGCCACTCACATAACAGCTGAATGGCTGTCATTTTGTGTGATTGGTCAGTAAACTTACCTAGAGTACTGTACTAGTAGCCTTCTACATCATAGTGGAACTTCAGTTTCACATTTAGGCTCTGAACTACATTTGAAGTTTTCTGATTTTTCCTTTGGGCTTTGTTTTAACATTGAACCTTATTTTCATTTTCTCCTTTTTTTTTTAATTCTTCCTTTCAATTTAGCATATGTTTCCTCTTCTGAAATGTTGAACCCTAAAGTGAATAAGCTAAATTCAATTTTCTGTCATGTCTTTTACCATAAGATAAATACTGAACTTTGATACACGTTATAGTCTGTTTGATTCTGGCGAAAGGGGGTAACAGATGTTTGTTCTACATTCGAACTCCCTTTAACTTATATTATTGATTTTGTGATGCAGATGAATCCCACTTATAGGCCTAGCTTAACAGATAATGGCAGTAATAAATCTTCCGCTGTTCTTCCTTTTGCTGGGTCTGACTTAGTTTTAAGCCCTTCTCAGTGGAGCAGTCATGTAGTTGGTATTACCTTCAATCTATGCTATTTTAGTTTCTTAAGTCTACTGGTTTCATAGTACTCTGTTGTTGGCCTCAATCATTTTCTCTGTTATTATTTCCTTAATTTTCATTTTATATTCTTTCCTGTAATTGCTTTTTTATGTCATGTCGGCCTAGACAATGGTGATGCTCAATGAGCCATGTAGTTTATTTCAAAATTTTGAAGTATATATTTTTATGCAGTTGCATAACTTTGAGCTGGCCTTACAGTGCATGTTTGTTAATTATGACTACAGTATGCAGATTGAAAGTTACTTGTCCAACCAAAAAAACTGAAGTAAAAAAGCAGGATGAGAAAGTTATTGGGAGTGCTTGAAGTAATCACTATAAAATTCGTATAAGGGTTTTAATGGGTTTTCCTGTATATTGTTGATGGGAGGGAGGGAGGGGGGGGGGGGGAGTACTTATAACAACCCGACCCAAGCCAAACCCAAATCAAGTCTCAAATTTATTGGGATACAATTGGGTCATCTGGACCCAACCATAGGTCCACCCAAAGGTCATGACCTTGGTACTCTCGGTAATAACCTTAAGTATTATGTACAAGAGATAGCTAGACCTGATAATTTAGGTTGAGAATCATATAGTTAACCAAAACCATTTGGAATTATTGGGTTGGTTAACTAGTTTTGATGTTATGAATTGGTTCAGTTTTAAACCCATATTATTAATTACAAATATGGGTTGGAACTAGTTTAACTAGTTTTGACCCATATTAGTCTATAATAAATTTGCATCTAGTTTTGTTTTAAATGACAAGGAAATCTATTACATATTTGATGTTATCTCTAGTCATGCCTCTAGGATGGTGTTGAATCCGCATGGAATTATTCAACTTCTCAAATGGATTGATCGAACCCAAAGCTGGGAAAATAATCCGACCCAGCTTGTACAGTGGGATAATTGTGACCATTATGCACAGTGGAAAAATAATCCGACCCAGCCTGCACAGTGGGATAATTAGTCACATCAATGTTAATTTTTTTATTTTCAAACTTGTCTTTAAAAATTAAAATGAGATTCTTTTTGTATAACATAGAGTAATATTTTTACAAGTTTTTCAACACGTTATTAAAATTGCAATTTAACATTATACAAACCATTTACTACATTCATGATGCCAACCCACCCAAATCAGACATCCTCGTTAGCTTAATTTTCTCTCTCTAAATTTCACAGTAAATAAATGTATACATACGCATTCTGTACCTATATAGCCAAAACAATTGCATAAAATTATCAATTATCTAAAAGAGAATTCTTGACAATTATATATCATTCAATCAACAACAATTTTAATTCTATCTATTTTTATTTATACTATTTATGAATCTCAGTCAAAAATTAAAATTATGCTCTGTGTTGCGCCTCTTGTAAAACAAATAATTTATTGAAACAGTAATATTTATTTTTCTTATTACTACTAATATTGAACTAGACCGATAAAGTACAATGAGAGTAAGTGAATAAAGAATTAAGAGAGAGAAAGTGTATAAAAGAATTTAGAGAGAGAGAGAAAGTGTACAAATTTCTAGAGAGAGAAACATAAAAAATTTTAGAGAGAGAAAGTATATTAATTTATTTTAAAAAAAATAATGTATGAGAAAAATTAGAGAGATATTAATAATTAAAGGAAGATGGAAATAGGGAATGTACATAGATTTCAAAAAGTAAAATATGGGTCGACCTACATTAAAACTATAACCATTTGGGTTCAACCCATACAAACCATATTAAAAATGAATAATATGGTTTTAGTTTTTATTTGGACCCATAACCATTTTATGTAAACCAAAACCAAACCAAACCCATATTTTTCCAGGTCTAAAGATACGTCCCACATATTCCGATGCGGGATTGTGTATCACAAACTCCCCCCTTCAGTCCCCGACGTCCTCATCAGGGACAATAAACTTATTGCGGACACAAATTGTGCAAATACGCTTGTGAGCTCAAACAGGCTGTGGTTACACTTTCATGCACAATTTTAGGGGAATATTCAAAGTACCTTAAGATATGAAGATAATCTCCATTGGAACATCAGTAGATAGAGGGGGTGGATAACACTTTTTTTCCCTCACAATTTTTTTTGAACATGCAACTAGGAAAAGGGACAAGCTATTAATGGTTATAGATGTAAATGCAAAATGGTCTGTGATTCTGCAGAAATTTGCGACGTATGTTAAAATGGCGAATTAGGAATTCTTGAATAAACATCCAGCTATATTAGTTCTGAAGGCTTCATGAAGTTAGGCTGTTGATACGTCATCAACTCAATTCTCTGGGCTACCATGACCGGGTAGTTTTTATTAAAAGTTTGAGGCTTCTTAATAGCCAGTTACAATCTGTTTGACTCACATCCTTTTGTAATATGTAATACCCTTGGCCACTGAAATCATTGTGTATTTCAAGTGATCAATCAAGTGGCTAAAATCAGTAATTTACATCAGTTAACCAGTTGGTTGATTTTGCGCATCTCCAGATGATTATATGGCGTCGATAACAAATATCAAGATTTAGCAGTACGGTTTCTATATGGATTTTGTCAGCTATTCATAGTTTCAATTTCTTTAGCTTGATGGGATAGTTATTTATGCTTCATTATTCTTTGCAATCCCAACTAATGGAATCTAATTTATGTAGGTAGGATTAGCTCGTGGATTGACTTGGATTCAGAAGATGAACTACTTCGAAAGGACTCTGAAATTGCTATGAAGCAAGAAATTGCTTGGGCTTCTCATCTCTCTTTACAGGTTTTTATAATAGTAATAATTATGCAGTGAAAGTTTTGGGGCATATAAAGTAGTTCCTTTTCAGCTTCTCCTTGCTTTCATGGGATGATCTTACAGTGAGAAATGGCTGTTATAAAATATTTATCCAAGTGTCTATTTTCTTGCTACTTCAGCATTTTCCTTAAGATATAGCTTGGCTTATTCAATTTAGCATTTTCAAAAAATGTTACTGACTTGTTTTTTATTTGTTTAGATGTTGTGTTCCTAAGGAAAACAATTCTCTAGTGTCTTTCGACTATCCTGTGTTCAATTGTAAATAACAACTAGAGATGATTTTTAAGCTTTCTTTATTTGTTAATCACAATGAACACTTTTCTGTATAATATGATATCATGTATTGAAAGTATGGAATCCAAGGGTTAATTCAAGTGGTTGTGTGTGATAGATTCCACGACATGCTAGCATGAGGTGGTTGTCACCCGGATTGTTCTAGCAATAGTTATGGGTGGAACATCAATGACACCTTGACCCCTCGCTTATATTGAAGCGGTAATCTTGGTACAATCAACGGTTGGTATATGGTAAAAGATGCCACAAACACTTATAGATTGATGTCTGATAAGTCGAATTGATCACCACAGACACACCGATAAGCTGTGTTACTCGGACTCGTGTGCAAGTGTCGGGTGCGGGTACAAATCTAGGTATCGAACACAGTGAAATCAAAAAATAGAGGATACACGGATATGGATCCGAATTTGAACACGGGTGCGGGGATACGGTATGTTATGATTTTTTAATAATAATGTTTTAAATTATATCACCAAGTTTTTTTGCTCTAGGGACTAAAGTGCAAAAATATAAAGAAACAGGGGCAGATATGGAAAAAAAACAAAACTATAGGGACTGATATGTAGTTTTCCAGGGGCTATTTTGAACTTTCAAAAAACCCGAGGGACTAAATTAAATTTTTTAAAACACTATAAAGTACTTAATTGTAATTTTCCTTGAATATTTTAAATCTCAACTCTACAATCTCACTCTCTCTTCTTTTTCTATCTCATCTCACTCTCTTTTTCTCACAGACGCGCTCACGGCTCTTCTTCTTCCTCATGGCTCTTCTTCCTCCTCTCTCGCGTCTCTTCTTCCTAAACAGTCGTATCCAAATTTATGTGGCCGAATCCCGTACAAATTCCGCACCCGTACCCGTGTCGTGTCGTGTCGACACGGGTACTCCACCAAAAATGGCGAGTCCGAGTAACACAACCGATAAGTTCAAGAGTTCTTGAAATGAACAAAGATATAATACTGTTAAGTAATCTAAAAAGAAGAAGTATTATTAAATCAATTGGTACCAAAACCCTTGGCACCAAGACAAAATTTACTATAGGATTATCCGGTGTTTGTGGGGCCCTTGCGTGCACTGGTGTTTTATCTAGTGCACGCCTTAAGTGTAGTGGCTACGGGTTCCATTGCAACAAATATGTAATATTTAGTGCTCTGTTGTGCAATAAATTTTGACATTTACTTGTCCATGTGATATCATTTTGCTGCCAAAATTTCATCAATGCAGTCCGTTCATGTTTGTTACTAAATTGTGGCACATTACTAAGACGGGAGTAATTGTAGTTCTGTAATTTTGGTATGATGCTTGTAGTATGCCATACTTTCACTTGAGTCCAGCTGGAACTAAAACCCTCATTCCTTAGAAGCTTACTAATTCAGCTATTGTGTTTTTTGCAGGCATGTCTTCTTCCAGCACCTAAGGGGGCATCCTGTGGTAATTATGCTAGATGTGTGAATCAGATTCTACAAAGCCTAAACAATATGCAGGTGCCAATACTTGAACCAAATCATATTTTTAAAATAGTTTAGTTCTGTTTTTGTGCTCCATTTTTTTTAAATTTTTTTTTTTTATCTATAAGGTCATTTTTAATGTCTACCTTCCTCCTGTTTTTATTCTGATTATTACCTCCATGTTGAAGTTGTGGCTTAGGATTCCATTGGAGAAGTCTGATGATGATGCCGTAAATGAAAATGCTGATCGTATGGTGAGTTATTACTCTAATTTTGATTCATTGAACTTTATAGTCTAAGGAAATCTACTTATGAGTGTTAATTTCCCAGTACTATTGCTCTTTGATCTTGTCTAGGTCTGTCAATGGGTCATATTAGAGCAAATCATGCTCTGATCCAACATGCTTCTCCAAGTGTGATAATGGATGATGATCTAATTCATCATGTTATGGATATTGATATGCCCCATGATCCACTTGATCAAACAATACGGATAATGATCCAAATCAATCCATTTAAAAAAAATATAATATTTGGACAATTATTAATTTATAAAATGGTATTACTTATAAATTTATATTAAGTTATGAAATAATTTAACTTAATCTATATAAATCCACTTAAAGTAAACCAAGATTTATGTAAACGTTTTACCAGAGTCCAAACAGTTAAAACAAATTGCCATTACATAACATAATTGTAATCGGGAACATTATCTCCATAATTATACAAATATATTATAGGGGAGCACTATTTTCACGTGTAATTTTGATATTTTCACACTGTCTTCTCTCACAAGAGTAGGGTGAGTTCCACCTTTATGTGAGAGGAGCACATGCGGAAATATCAAAATTACATGTTCCATATCATTTCCCTATATATATATATATATTATAATAATGACCAACTATGCTAATTACTACAAACAATGTTTTAAACACCTAAACTATGCAAATACAGTTGAAAGAAACAAAAATTCAATCTGTTTACTGAAAAAAATATTACTAACTATATATTTATTACTTAAGACCAAAGGTAATAATTTAGTTCGCAAAACCATCTCCTTTAATAAAATCAAAACTTTTAAATAAAATTATATTAATGTAGATTTTATGAATTAACTTGTAAATTTTAACATTAATATGAAAATATATCTCTAATTTTAGAACGAACACTTCTAGAGTTAAATTTGATACACTAATAGTGTACATACGAGTAGTGTTAAAATTATGACATATCATTAATAAAATATTTATGTTAGAGAAAATTATTTTTATTTTAATAACGTGTCATGATCCTGACACTATTCGTATACAGTGTCCGACCCCATAAATCAAATTTAAACTCTTTACTTTTATGTATCCATCGCTAAACAACAGGAAAGCAAATAATGCTTATAAAAGTAGCATAAATAGTTTTAGATTTTTTTAAAATATTATCAATACATAGAAAAGCATTATAAAAGCAACTCATCTCCTCTCTCTTCATGTCTCTGTATAAAATCAATGAGAAATCTTGTATGTTGTTTCGATCAGCTAAATAAATGAGATGTTTTGATGGATTAAATACGGACTGGACATACAAGATTTTTTTGGTAGATCAGTGGATCAAATCAAATGTGGTTGATTTGGCCCATTGAAAACAATGATCCAATGGATCAAATTATCTCAAATCAAGGAATAAATGAGCTGGAGCTTTGATCCAATAAATTATACTAGAGTTATCTATCCATGGTGGTGGGAATGGGATATAGTGTTAGACCAAATATGCAAAATTACTTGATCTATTGAGCATGACATATGCTGATGAAAATGTTTTGTTCTCTCATGTTGTACTGGAGATCATTCTCACTCTCACTCTCACTCTCACTCTTTCCCCTATACATGTGAATGTGTGTGTATATGTGTATATATATATATGTATAAATTTTTGATAAAAAGAAGAATATTTTATTGTTTAGAAGATAAAATTACAACGCATGATGAGGACAAGAAGTCCTCCCAAAAAAATTAAAGAAAACAAAATGAGAAAAACTTAAAATTAATGAAGCACCGCCTGCCAATCTCTTTGAAGATCGGATAAAGAAATTCCTCCAAAAGCTGCCATTGCATGAGCCCAAAGAGAAGAAAATAAAGATATTTTATCCCAACACAACTCAATATTTGTAGTCCGATCACAAAAAATTCTAGCATTTCTCTCGATCCAAATTCCCCACAAAATAACAAAACAAGCACATCTCCAATGAATCCTCCTATCACTCGTAAGACCAAAATCCCTGAATTTGCATAGTAAAAGATATTCCACTGAAGAGGGACATCCAAATTTTACCCATCACACTAAACAAACAACACCACAACCGCCAAGCCATCGAGCAGTGAAGAAATAAATGAGAATGGAGCTCACTATCCTTCAAACACATTACACACATTTGGGGATAAAGATTTGTAAGGCCTACGCTTTTGACACGTATCATTAGTGTTAAGCCGACCAAGAATTAAGGACCACATAAAAACCTTAATTTTTGAGGGAGTCTTTGCTTTCCAAATATAAGAGGCTAGAGAAAAATGATGAACTGGACGATAACTCAATAAGTGAAAAAAGAACGACACGAGAAGATTCCCGAAAAATCAAAACACTAAACATGTCTGTCAAGGACTGATAAAAGGAAGTTGAATTAAGAAGTTGAATATATGTATATGTATCTTTCTCACACACATTGACAGAGTTGGACGGTTGCTATTTATTGTTTTCTATTTGCCAATTCGCTGAGTTTGGATTTTTGAGTATTATTGTCTGTTCTTACAAATATATGGCTCTCTTGACTAACAATAGCTTTTTCTTTTGGTTTGGGGTTGTAAGTATCTAGTTTATGTTGGTCCCCAGTGCTTAATGGGGTGGCAATCTATATTTCAACAAAATGAGTCAATTGAACATATTTTTTCTTCATCATTTTTAATGAAATTTAGATACTTTTCAGTGGAGTGTTACAAGACGTGCTTATGGGGCATTTATATATGCAACACCATTCTGTATCTGCTCTATCTTTACCGTGCTCTTGTTTTTGTTGAATAGGGTGAACAAGAATTTGACTCTTGGGAATTATGGAATTCCTTTCGTCTTCTATGTGAGCATCACAGTCAGTTATCGATTGCCCTAGATGTTTTGTGAGTACAAATCTTATGCTCTTCTACAGCTTTTTAAATGTTTAACTTGTTTAAGTCTATTGCACTTGTACTACAACTAAGTAAACTGTATGAGGTGTATATGTTGTTGACTAGGTCTTCACTACCTTCGGCAAATTCACTTGGGCGTTGGTTTGGAGAGCCTGTTAGAGCAGCCATAATTCATACAAATGTATATATGTTTCCTATGCCTTTTATCGTCCACATTTGCAATAATTAAACGTTATTAAGACTTCTGATCAAAATACTCATAGGTTTTATCTGGTATGTCAGTCTTTTCTAACCAATACACGGGGATACCCATGCCTATCCAAACGTCACCAAAAGCTGTTGAATGGGTTTTTTAATCATTCTGTCCAGGTAAGCTATTTCTTTCCTGTCTTTGTTTTTCTCAGATAACTTGTTCATAAGATACATTTGGATCTTATGAAATGTTTTTACAGTAATTTATAATAAATTTTGGTACGAAATACCCCTGGTGTAATATTTTTTGTCCTATTATTTATCTCCATGTCAAGTGCATGCATAGCTGTTTGATTCTTCTGCTAAAGGCAATCAGTTGGAGCATATTGGGGAAACCTTAACTTAAAGTAAATTGACTTGGTGCTTCTATTTCTTGGTCAACAGTATGTGTCTAAAATTTATACTTTTGGGAAGCTTTTTGTTTTTGGTTTTCTGAGAAAATTTTTTGTTTTGGTTTTTGAGTGTTATCACCCCCACCAACCCCCCGCGTAAACTTTTTCAATGGTTCGTACTCAAAATTTCAAACATTTTTGTATTTAATTATGTTCATGTCTTTTGTGTTACATGGACTCTTCATTATTTCAACTAGTACCCATGTCCACAGGATACGACATATGTGTGGGTGTGGGTACTAGACACTTCAAAATAGTGAAATATTGAAAAATGTTCTAAAAATAGGAGAGTCCAGTGTCGTATACTTCTCTGGATACTTCTACGGATCCTGAGCCCATGTAACGTAGTCTTCATGACATACAAATGATACCTGTTATAATCCCCTGACCCTTGGTTTTATTCTGCAATGCCATTAGTAGTCACTTAATGGTTACTGATGCTATAATTTTCATTTGACTTGTTTGTGTGCATTGCTTACTGATCTTTATCGTACTTATGTTCCTTCTCAGATAGTGATTTCTGGAAAGCAAGACCACAATCCTCTGGTGGGAACTTCGTACATGGGTGCTGAAAATACTAACAATAACAGTGAGGGTAAGTTTTTTTGTTCATTCGATATTAAAATGATATCTTTGATAACCATTGGTTAACATATACAAGCAATGAAGGAATGATCATACTTGGCACAAATTTTTTTAGGCATTTGAATAGAAGAATTCTTGACTGACTTCTCCATCCTCTTTTGGACAAGTTTTTAGAACTGACTGGTGTTAAAATTGCAAATATTATTTTGAGTTTTTTAATTATTATCTTATACCGGATAAAAATGTGTTACTGGTATTTTTCGTATTCGTCTAGGTGTCATTGCTGAAATCCTGGTACATAAACGTTTTGTCTTTGTATATCTATCTATGTCTTATTAGTTAGTTATCTCTTATTCAGGTATTCATCGGCATCCCCTTAGGTCCTACTTGGACTATCTTGGTTATTTGTATCAGAGAATGGATCCCCTTCCGGAGCAAGAACGCTTTGAGGTTGCTCCCTCCCTCCCTCTCTCTCATGAACACGAACACGAACACATACAAACACACAATACTAACATGCACACATTCAGTAACTCAATACTTCTTTTGACCTTGTTCTATTATTCCAGATTGGATACAGAGATTTCTTACAATCTCCCTTGCAAGTAAGTTTACTTTAAATCTTAGTTTTCCTTGGAAAGCTTTAAGATTTCTAATCTTATGCTTGGTGAATTACGCTTATGCTCACGGTAGGTGAATTGCCTCTTGCTTTTCCAATGCAGCCTCTCATGGACAATCTAGAGGCTCAAACTTATGAAACATTTGAAAAAGATACAATGAAGTACATACAGGTATACTTTATCTGGATAGAAAATACATATATAATGAAATACTTGAGGATAACTTTATTTGATAGAATGTCTGATGCTGTCCTTGGCTCCTCTTAAGTAGGCAGGCTGATATATTTATTCATTTTTTTTGGTTAATGAAACATAAGAGGATACAAATTATATACTTTTTTCACTCCCTCATGGTCAATTTTTTGAAAATCATGTACATATCTGATGTGAAAAGTTGCTCATATCCTTATCTGGGCAGCGAGCTTAACCGTAATCTAGTCAGAATCTGTATTTCTGCTTTTAAATAATTGGGCGGTTCGGTTGGAGGGCCTACAAAAACTGATTTGTATCCGTCTTAAAGGGTGATTGCTGGATAAAGTGAATATTTGCTTCATAATGTTGATTCCAGTTTCATACTTTTTCAGTATCAGAGAGCAATTGGTAAAGCTCTGCAGGACAGGATCCCTGATGAAAAAGCATCTACAATAACCACTGTAAGTGTGTTGAACTCATTGAAAGATCTTAATACAAGATTCTTAAAGGCCTCAAATTCTACTTGAATTTGTTTGTATTGTTTGCAACTTTACATATAACGATTATTGCAGGTCTTGCATGTGGGATTTGAAGGTATGACTATATATTTTTCAATCGTTGCAGGTATTAATGGTTGTAGGCGCAGGAAGAGGGCCTCTTGTTAGAGCATCACTAGAGGTTTATACTTTCAGATAATGTGGATTCTTTACATTGTACCAACTACCAACATGCTCTGTCAACTTACCAAAGAAAAACTTGAGACTAAGACATATTACACTCGTAACAAATTAAAATAAATATATGATTCAAATACGTTGTAAGAAAATCAATAATTGACTGCGATCAGGGATAGCAACATGTTTAGTGCCTGTGAAATAACACTACCTGTCCTTGTAGCCCACTAAATAATTAATTTGTGTAGCATTCCCAATATTTGAATAAAATAAGCTTAATCTCCCTTGCTTCATTTATAATCTCTCATCTTAAACATTTTTTTGACATGTGCATTTACTTATTTATGCACCATCAACTGGAGTAATAAAAGAGCAATAAAACTGTTTTTAAATATACAAGTAAAGAACAACAGAAGTCTCCCCTTTGGAATTATATATAACGTAAAGTTATTTAAAATATCTATGAAAATATTAGAAGTTACAAAATTACCTGTCAAAAAGAAAAAATTCTTATAAATTTAAATCTTTAAATTTATGAAATATATAGCAATTATCAAATAGCCGGTAGCACATACACTGTTGAAAAGTAGTGGATACCGGGCGTCATGTGGGTCAATCATACAACATGTCTACATGGGGGTCTTGAAAGATCATTCCACAGCAAGCCGCTTGCACCAAGCCCGCGAACTACCGTGTAGAGGATCTCGAACAACAATGAAGCTCCTAGATTAGAGCTCCTTTTTAAGGATGGGTCATATATCAGGCGATTAACTTCCGATATTACACCTCTCAAGCTTGCGAAATACTTATGGCGAATCATACTACATGTACCTACATGAGGGTCAATCATACTACAGTAAAACTCTTATTTAAGAATATTCTATATAAGAATAACCTCTACAATATTATAAAAAAATTAGGTCCCAATTTGGGCCAGTTATAAATAGGAATAACCTTTAAATTGTAATATGTTATATTCTTTTTAAGTCTCGTATTAAGAAACTTTATCTCTATATAGTAATAATTTCATATATATATATATATATATATATATATATATATATATGAGAGAGAAACAATATTAATTTTAAAAGACTACATTTTTTATAAAAGACTACATTTCCTATAAAGAACTACATTTTCTTATAAAGAACTATATTTTCCTATAAAGGACCACATTTCCTATAAAAGACTACGTTTTTTAGTTTGAAAATCTAAATAATTTATGTTTTCTTTAATTTTTGTTATAAAATCTATAAAATCTATATTTTTGTTAAAGTGGATATTTTTGGGTGTTCGGAAAATATTTTGTACCAATACCTCTATTTAGTAATAACCTCTCAATTAGAATACAAATAGTTTGGTCCCAAGTTTATTCCTAAATAGAGGTTTTACTGTATATGTCCTTCACCTTATCGGACATCTATTCTAGATCTCTTAACGGGTACCAAATCCTGTAGGGATTTACTAAACTAGAATATTTAACTGAAATGGCTACGAGCATATTTAACTGATGCTAGCAATATTTTTGAATTTAAAAAATGATTCTAGACATCTTCCCTAATGCAATGTTTGTCCAGAGGTGTTGTGTAGGGACAAATTCTGTTTCCATACTACTAGTGCTTTATAACTACTTCTGCATTTTTGGTTTGGCTGTCATGGTCATTAATGCTTATTATTAGTTGCAAACTTGAGTGTCTTTGCCCTTTGCTCGTCACTAATATTTAAAATACATAAAATAGGCAGCTGAAGAGACTGGTCGCAAGTTGAGAGTTTATGCTGTAGAGAAAAATCCAAATGCTGTTGTTACACTCCATGTAAGTTAGTAATTTTATTCATTATCTCCTCCATCGTCATGCTTCGAGAAATAAATTTGCATTGTTTTCTTGTCTTGGCATGATGTTTATAAGTACTATAATAAGAACTCATCAATATTATTTTTATTAATTTTTATTCAGTTACCATGATGGCAAGCTACAGATTTTAAAAAACCTCCTTGTCAATTGAGCTATATGTTAACCTGCTTCCTCTAGATGTTATGTTTTCTACTAGTGCCTTTTTGTTATTACTTCTTTTATGTTGTGTGATTGTGTCCAAGTTAACATTTTTGTGCATGGGTTTCTGCTATATAGGCTAGTCATGGGGGAATCAGATGTGAATATTTTCAAATTTCTTATATTTAGATAGCCTGCATTTGAGTGTTCATTGCTTTGGCTGGACAATTTCAGTTTCTGGTGAGATGAGCACGTTTAGAAGAGAAACATCTGCATCTAGGCCCAATATAGTTTGCCCACTATATCTAGGATTTAAGATATGGAAAGTGAAAATGAAGGTGATGATTTCAATTTACAAACAGTCTAGGAAATATTAATTTATTTGTCAAAATATATTATGGAGTTTCCTTAATAATAATGAAATGCCAAAGATTTGGTTCGTCGTGCATTTACAAGTTGTTGAGAGCACTCGAATTTTGCTTAATGCATACAGAAGTTTCCTATGCATGACCAAGAACACTAAGATTTTGTTAAGACTCTCAGTGGTCATAACACAAATATAGGACCAGCTTTACAAGGAGATGAGAATTCGGAGTGTTGTATACCACCACTAATAAACACCTGATTAAGTGATATTCCTGAGCCAAGAGCACTTTCTCGCGCAAAAGCTTAGATGAGAATTAGAGAAGAAATAAATGAGATAACAGAAGAAGTTGATAGATTAGATGAGAGATAGATTTGTAGATGAGAAAAGCATGAAATTTGGTGAGAAAAGCAAGAGAAAGGGGGAAATTGATCACAACTGTGAATCCCTTCTCAGTTTTTTATTCATTAATTCATTTCTTGCAACTGACTTCTCTATAAATATATTTATACTACTCGGCCAATACAGAAATGCTACTAACCTACACCAATATTCTTATCCTACAGCACAGATCTACATGTAAAATACTTGCTATAAGATAACTATTAAAATAAGTACTACAGACATATGAAGACTGTATACTATCCCACACGTGGAGCCAAGTATACAAAGTTTGAAATTATCAGGAGATTCAAGACTATACTTCTATACTATTTCTTGATCAATCTCCATGGTATTGCTTTATTCACCTTCATTTAGATTTTCTCCCTTATTTGTTCCCCGTGCTATATTAGCTAAGGGGGTATTTGTTTAGAGCTGAATGACTGAATGGTTGAATCAGTTAGCCATTCAGTGTGTTTGTTTTGAATAAAAATCGTCTGAATGGCTGAATCAATCAGATTATTGGGCTGAATGACTAAGTGTAATTTTTTTTGGCTGAATGAGCTGAATGAAATATTATATATATATATATATATATATATTTTACAATATTAACTATTATATTAAGTAATATTAAATAAATTTACAAAAATTTTGAATTTTTGCAGAGGGATAAAATAATAAAATCTGTTATTAAGATGTTTTAGACATGTCAATTATCAAACAATTTTTTTCATTCAGTATTTAGAATTTTTCTTCATTCAGCTCATTCAGAATACTTAAATATTCAGAACTATTTCATTCAGGTTTATCAAACACCTCCTAAGTCGTTATTTAATTAATTTTTGGTCTTTAATATTGTAATATACCATGTGTTAGAAAAAACATTATATTTGTTGTACCAGTGCTTGGTGAAACTAGAGGGCTGGGAGAACATCGTTACCATAGTTTCTAGTGACATGCGTTGTTGGGATGCTCCTGAGAAAGCAGACATCTTGGTACGAAGCTTTCCTACACTGAACTAACTATAAAACTTTCAAATTTAATTTCAGCTTCTTAGCTTATCCCCCTGTTCATTTTTTTAATCTAGGTTAGTGAATTACTGGGTTCTTTTGGTGACAATGAGCTGTCGCCCGAATGTCTTGATGGAGCTCAAAGATTTTTGAAGCAAGATGGAATCTCAATCCCATCATCGTACGTATCGTTTGTCTATATAGCTATTGCTTGTGGACATGAAGTAACAGAGATAGTTTGCCCAGGGTTATCTGATAACGTCAAATGATGTTAGAGAATCCACCCCCTCCCAAAAAAATGGTGTCGATGCCTGGTAGACTCCATAAGACCCTCTTTCTCTTTACCCCTCGAGAATGAAAGAGAATAAAGACTTATAAATGATGTTTGATAATACTTATAAATGATAGTTTGATAATTCAACTTCCCTCCTGGATGGCACGGTCTGGTTTTCAAGATTTGGCTATTTTTGCATGACTTTATTTTTCAAAACTATTGCTAAGACAACCTGTTTGGTATTCTTTGATAATTTAGAATCCTGGGTGGATCAAAAGGGTTAAATGATTAATTTAGATCCGTGTGAGTTGCCAACAGCATCTACTCACTTCAATAAACAGAAGATGACCCATGTTTTCATGGAAAATCTATTGAATTTTGGTCTTTGGATACCCTTTAGAGGTTTTTCCAACTTACATGTTTTTTTAATTGCAATTTATGCCTCAGGTATACAAGTTTCATTCAACCAGTGACTGCATCAAAACTTTACAATGATGTAAGTTGGGTGCATTTTTTTTATTCCTACATGTGATTTCCGTTGTAGATGCTTTAACTACTTCAGATTTATTACAGATCAAGGCTCATAAAGACCTCGTGCACTTTGAAACTGCTTATGTTGTCAAGCTTCACCGTGTTGCAAGGCTTGCTCCCTCCCAATCTGTGAGTGCTTGATCTTGCATTGCAGGGTAACAGTAATTCCACAATAAATTTAATTTCATAGACCTTTGAACTTGACAGAGATCAGTTCCAGCAACTCACATGCAGCGTCTATCGTGATTGCATAGGTTTTCACATTTACACATCCAGAGTACTCAACTAATAACAGCAATCAGCGCTACAAGAAGCTTCAATTCGAGTTACCCAGCGACACTGGGTCTGCCATGGTTCATGGTATGTTATTGTGAAGGAAACAACAAAAGTTCATCACCCATATAAGTTTTTCACAAGTTTTTGAAGATTGGAAGTGAATGATGCTCCTACTTCTTATATTAATAACGAATCAAAAGTTACAAATTTGGAAACTAGTATACGTTGTGGAAACCATGTCAAAATATTCATGAACATAAGAAAGAATGAAAAAAAGTTTCTTTGGCAGTTCATACATACACTGTTCAGGTCTATCTTATTCTGTAGATGGGTTGAAGTGACTTGGTTCTCATGGATAACCTAGAGGTAAAAGGAGGGGGGATGGTGGGTGTTGAATGGAAATGGCGTATGGTTCAAATATTTGTCCAGTTTTGTTTCCTCTACTATTAAAGATTCGTTTCTTGAACATTGAAATATCTTATAACATGTTTGTTTCCACTTTCCATTTAAACTATCTCTATAAGATAGATGTGGATTGATGCCATTACTTCTTTTGCTTGAATATCAAATGTGACATGGCCATGATTTAAGCTTGCTCACAATTTTTCACTTGTTAAAAATTAAGTTTGGGGCTAGCTTGTTCATTTATTTAGTAGCAACTTAATGCAAATGGTGGTGATTAGTTGCAGGATAACTAACGGGTAGGAAGAGAGTAAATGGTGGTGTGGAGAATTGTTTCTGCAAATATAGTTATTGTGGCTGTTGTAGAAAGAGGCTCTATTTAATTATCATTCTAACAATAAAAAAATAAAGAAGTTCATTGTAGGTCAGTTCTCTGATTCAAGTTTGAATTTGTTGAACAGAATCTTAAGAAAAAAAGCATTGTGGTGTGATGTTAGAGAATCCCAGGCATATGGTCCAAGAGTAATGTGGTCAATTTATTGTTGCATTGTTGCTGATAGGGGAAAAATATGTCTTTGTTTATCTATTCTCAATGCAAATAGATTCAAGGGCCATCTCCTTTTGATTTCTAAAAAGAGCAATTTCCAAGGAAAAATCTTTATTTAGCTATAAGTGGAAAATAACAAATTAATTACATCTTACACTTCACCCAATTTACAGGATTTGCTGGTTATTTTGATGCAACACTATACAAAGATGTACATCTCGGTATTGAACCATCTACAGCAACACCAAACATGTTCAGCTGGTATATTACTTTTGTCAATATTTCTATTTTCTGTAAATTTTCTACTTGTGTATATATTTTGTTCTTTGACCATAGTGTGTTTGATTTTAACTACCATTCTGTTCAGTGTTGGAAATAATGCACCATGCTAATGGCTGGGCAACAACTGGAACTGCTAGAAGAATATTCTCTTCACCTTCTACTCTATGTTATACCCCTCCCTCTGCCCCAAAATGAGAGCCCCATTTTCCCCTTTAGTGTGCCCCATATTGAGAACCTGCTTTCTAAAATAGAGTAGAAATTGACAGTGACGTTACCTACAATACTTGTTTCTCTTTTGTTTTTTTTTTAAATTTTATTGGGCTTTCCTATTGGGACAATGGGTATATGTTATAGTCCTCTTGGATAATGTGTGGGCTGTATTGACATTTAAGATTTGTAGAAAATTTAACCACCGAATTTCTGTAATAACTTGCATGAATTAGGTGGCATAGTAGATGAATGAAGTTGTGGTCTATGTTATCCTAAGTTTGACCGCGTTAGTTTTTTTTGCATCTGTTCGTTGTACAGGTTTCCAGTATTTATCCCTTTGAGGACACCGGTATGCGTACGACCGGGAATTCCCTTAGAGGTTCATATGTGGCGGTGCTGTGGTTCTACCAAGGTAAATTGTTTCATTGCATGTTCCATGGAGATTAATGTTATCTATGAGAAAGAGAAATAACTGAACAAAATATCTCTCTCAAGTGTATGCATCTTTTCCCGAAACAAAAGGTATAATCATCTAATAATCTATAGTTGCGGTCTGAAAGTAACATAATTCTGACATCCTTGGTGCTGCAATTGCGAAGCACATCTTAGTGTTGCTTCCAGCTGTAGTTGTGGACTAAACACCAAAACTGCCTTTAGTTCTCTGTCCAGGGTGGATGCAGGATTTTCATCAAGAGAGGGCAGACTTATAATTAAATAAAAATAAAATTACTCTCTCCGTTACCCACAGAGTTTCTGTAATATATGCAAATGTTATTTTATTTAATATTTACCATTAAATATAACGAGTTAAGTAGTGTAATGTAATGAAATTATGATCATGAATTTGAGGATAGTGTTTTTTTATACCACTATCAATGAAAAGGGCACTCTTTTTGTGTAATAAAAAATATTTAACAAATAAGACTTTTATTGTGAAACAGCATGAATAAAAAAAATTCACCAAATAGAGTTCAAAAATGCATAAAAATTAGGGAATCGATACTTTCACAAGCTCCCTTCTCACATTAGTGTGGGGACCATTTAATTTATGTGAGGGGTTAATTGATATTTTGGTTACTGGATTAGGGATAGATTTTTATTTTGGTTATTGAATTTTTTTTTGTTACAAAGACATTATTATATTCAAGAAAGTATTACAAAATAGTTATTACTTAACATTCCGTCCAAAAAATTAGCGCAAGTGCTGAATAGATTAACGTTTAACAGCTGTCATGTGAAGTATTTGAGTGTGGTTGGTGGGACCCTGTTATGTGGAAGGATAATTGATGGTTTGGTTACTGTACTAGGGATCGATTTTTATTTTGGTTACTATACTAGGGGTCGATTTTCATTTTGGTTACTAATTTTTATTTTGTTACAAAGACATTACTATACTAAAAAAAATGTTACAAACTAGTCATTACTTAACATTTTGTCCAAAAAATTGACGAAAGTGATGAACTGTGCATATCATGTGAGCCAAACAAGTTGATGTGTGAATTAGTTCTTGGTGATGTGACATATTTTGCCATGTGTAATATCATGTGTATTGTTGCCGGCGAAAAAGAAACGAACCAGATATTCTTGGCCAAGATGAATTGCAACAAGAATCGTAGCTAAATAATGCCTTAATTTCTCTTTTCTATTTTCCCTTGTGTGCTACTGCCCCTGTCTGTCTCTCTCTCACACTCGATAATTGTAAGGCACATCTCAATGGTGCTGCTGACTATAGTAGTAAAAAAAACACTCGCTGCTTTAGGTTTTGTGTCGGTTCTCTCTTGCCCTCTACCTCTCTGGTTGATTTACCGTGATGCCTGTCTTTGCTTTCTGATTTTGCTGAACAAAATGCAGGTTTGGTATGAATGGTGCGTGGCTTCTCCCACTGCTACTACTGTACACAACACTAATGGTCGTTCATATTGGGTTGGCCTATAAGACTCCCAGTTCATGTTTGATATAGATTGAAGTAGAAGGCGGAATAAGCAGTTATCCCCATTCTACAGAACAAGACCACTTCTTGCTATAAGACTAATATCTTTTAGCAAAGATAAATGGTAAGCCAGTGGAAAAAGTATATCATTGAGTTTCATTCTGCATCTTTTTTCGAGACCGAGTTTTATCTGTCCAACCTTACGGAATTTGTTCCAACATGTTGCCTTTGTTTTTTTTGTCAATACAGAACTACTTGTACAATATTTGTCACTAGACTAATATGGTTTTTCTATTAATTACAAAGCGTTTTGGTGGATTTCTGTAAATTAAGAAATGTAATTTTTTGGGGCAACTTTTGTTTAGAACTCAACAACATTCTGCTTGTTTTATCTGAACTTTTTCCATTTATCTGAACAAGCTTCTGCTTGTTTGGATGTGGTGTTTATGATGTACAGGAATTTGTTAATCCTCTTATTTCAAAATCACCTCCGCTTAAATTAAATCAATGTTATAAATGCATTCAAGAATGGAATAAATAATTATACAGTGATCTAAATAGTTTTTTAATTTTAACTTAAATTTTATTTATATTTAAAATTTTGACTATATTTCTGCAGAAGTTTTATTTTTAATAATTCCATCTTTCCTTTTTTTTTTCTTACTTATAATTTATCACTATATTTTCTTTACTCTTATCTTTATTATTTTTTATAACTTATAAACAACCATTAATTAATACTAATAGGATTATAGAAAATTTAATTAAGCTTGTAAGCACATGCATTTGCTAGATAAAGTTGCAACTTAACACGGCAATTTTTTAAAACTTTTTTTATTAATTCAGAGTAAGGATGAAGTGCATATCTCTTATCTTACGCTATATGTTATCCGTCGCTAAAAATATAGACGACGATTGTATGATCGAACCGTCGTCGGATCCGTCGCTAAAGGGAGGTGAGCATGGGTGAGTAAGATAAGGGGTATGCACTTGATTCGGATCGTATTAATTCAATAACCTACTAACTTAAACTAACCTACTAAATTTATTTTTATTGATGAAAACTAAAGATATATATTGTAACGGTCTGGATCAAGTGCATACCCCTTATCTTACTCACTTGTGCCCACCCCCCTTTAGACGACGGTTTCGGTTATACAAGATAGAAATAAGTAATAATATTTGTGTTTAGGTTTCGATTCTATCCTTGCTATCTTTCGATAATTCTTCTCACCTGTTAAGTAATAATATGATATAAAAATTATTAATATAAATAATAAAATGCTAAAAAATTATACTAATAAAATTTTAAACAAGTAGTACTCCATGATCGTCATATATTTATATTAATTATGTAAAATTATGTTTGAAATATTTTAATTTTTGGTGATTTATTTGAATTAATTATTTAAATTTATTATACTTTCACCCTAATTAAGATTATATTCAGACCTATTATAAAAATTGATTATCAAACAACTCTTTTATATTTAATTAAACTCTATTTGAAAACCTTAATAAATATTTGTATTTTATATAGAACCTCAATTTTAATAAACTTTCATTACACATTTTTATCAAATAGTAAAATTTTTATTATTTATTTGTTTAAGAATATAAACATAGTCTAAAAATACATTATTTGTGTGGTTAGATAGGGAATGAAAGGTGATACTGTAATGATAAATAGTTCCATCTCCTAAAACCTTAAGATGAAATGAATGAAACAAGAAAATAATTCTCTAAAAAAAGAAGTTGAATTGAGCTATTTATTTATTTAGGTAAAGCGGGACTGCGTTGTTTTAATTCTTTAATGTTGAAGGCTTCTTGTGGTCATGTAGTGCCACGGCCCATGAGTGTTGATTTTTGGAAGATTTACATATTTTATTACATTTTTAAAAATAATTACAACAAAAGTGCCCTCATAAAATTTTTACGCAACTAATACACTTCCATATTTATTTACAATTCTAGTGCATTTAGGATTCCTTAATTTATGGAATTAGTATTCAATTAAGTAATTAATATATCTACATATTAAAACAAACTAAAGTGGCGTATATATGAAACAAGAATTGACTGGCGTATAAACTGCAAATACTCGTCGTCTTCTCCGACCAAAGCCCTCTGCAAATACTCGTGCGTTCAAGGCTTCAAGAACAAGGGCACCACTCTGAGAAGCGGTACTCTGGTGTGGCTGACTGCATCAAAAAAGTGTTTCTGCAAGAAGGCATCACTGATTTTTATCGTGGTTGTGCCACCAACCTGCTCAGGACTACCCCAACCGCTATGATCACATTCACCTGCTTTGAGATGATTTCATCGAATTCACGCAGCCACTTTTAGAACATTGATTAGAGTTGTGCCCAGGTAAGGGCTTGTCATGTTATGTTTTCTATTGTAATTTTATGGCTTCGTTATTTTTTTTTATGAATATTTGGTTACACACAAAAATTAAAATTGTTACCTTTGTACGAACGTTTGGCTACCAACTGCAATATATTCATAATAACCTTTTAAAAAATAAAATTATTTTGAATATTGTGCAGTTGGTAGCCAAACATTCATACAAAGGTAACTATTTTAGTTTTTATGGGTAACCAAATATTCATTAAAAAAAGGTTACCTTGGTATAAAGGTTTGGTTACCATGGTATAAATTTTTGGTTACCTTGGTACGAAGGGTTGATTATCAATATTACATTACACATCACTCTCTTATCTCTCTCTTTTCTATGCAGTGTCCTATTTTTTATTTACCTTCATGAAATTGGTTGCCAAACTTTTAGACCAAGGTAACAAATTCATACTGCATGTGTGAAGGTAGGTTTGGTTACCTTGGTATAAAGGTTTGGTTTACCTTGGTATAAAAGTTTGGTTACATTGATATAAATGTTTGGTTGGTTACCTTGGTACGAAAGTTTGGATATCAATATTATATTTCACATAAGTCTCTTATCTCTCTCTTCCTTATGCAGTGTTCTATTTTTTATTGGTTACCTTGGTATAAACGTGGTCATGGTTGTAGTAGAGAAATGAGGTCGAAGCAGAGAAGGTACTAGAGGAGGAAGAGAGATAAAATGATAATGGATGCCCACTGTTGTTACAAAATAGTTGTAGTTTTTGGGTTTTGGAAAATAGTTGTGACTGTTATAATTTTGAATTTGAATTTATTTTTGTTGTTAGATCCCAAATCTTTGAATTTGAATTTGAATTATTAATTATAGCAGTTATTTTCCTTGATTTTAGGTTTTCTTATTAATGTGAATTGTACTATTTTTATAATATTTACACTCCTTTTGTAATTATTTGGTTGATGCACTATTCTTGTAATTACTTTCTTTTTGTTGTATACTTATGTAAAGAACCCATTATTTTTTTTATAAAAGTGCACACATTAATGCTTTGATGATTATGGGAATGGAATATGGGTTAAAAAATGGTTAACCGGTTAATTAACTATATTTGTTTTAAAAAATATTGGTCCAAACTTTAACCAACCTGAATAAATAAAAATGGTTAACCAACCCATTTGGTTCCAGTTAATATGGTTTGACCCAACAGTTAACTAATTATATTGTCAGGTCTATCCACGAAAATGAACCTTTATGTATGTTCCATCCAAAACTCTTAAAGACAACCTTAATAAGAAATACTTATCTTTTTCAAAAACATAATGATAAATATGTAATTTAAAAAATAGAAAGATAATAAATATCTAAGTTAAGTAATACCTTGAACCATTTCCATGCCACTTATCGTCAATATATTTTTCATGTATAGGTTTCAGTTTTTTAAAAAGTTGATCTTCCAATCTTATTACGGCATTGAATACGTTGTTGAAGTGTCTACACCGTGACACGATTTTTCACATGATGGGCTAGCATATACAAGAAAATGACAACTTGTCCATTTTTTTGAAGGTACTTTGTACTACTAAGCTTGCATGTGGTATGTAAAATATCACACAACTGTCATATACTAGCTCTCTCATAAATTTTAACTCGCTCGAATAAGAAAGGGTATACTTTGGTCAAGTAAATGCTCTCATACGTCTATGTCGTGCCATGAATATAACAAATTGCATAATTACATGAATACGGTAACCATGACAACTATTTCGGACCAAAAATGAAAAAAAGCATTTAATTATCTCTTCATCCTCTTTCGTTTGTCTAATCTACGACGAGCTATGGCTGCAATTCAATTGAAAAAGTAAGAGTAAACTCAAACAACTCCATAACTGCAATTCAATTGAAGAAGTAAGAACAAACTCAAACAACGTACTCAAGAAAATTATTAATGAGAATACAATGAAATAGTAACCCAACAAGCAGTGAAGCAAAGTTGATTATGACAGGTAACAAATAGAAGTCACCATATGAGAATATATATGTTTAATTAAGGTGTGTAATGAGTAAATAGATCAAGCTATATCCCTTGACAACCATTCACACATTACTTAAAGTATGAGGCAATCAAACCAACAACACTCTCCTAGCAGCAATTTAAAAACAGTCTATTTTACATGCATGGAATGCAACAGACCCTCCATGGACTAAACAGTCTAGAATTATACAGTTCCTCTCACTTTAAACAGAACATCATGTCCATGCTCATTTCTTCATCTTTTTAAAGAACACAACTGAATTTAAGTGTTTTAATTTTCTAGCACTAATTCAATGTATATAGCAATGAGGACCAAAATTATAAAACAAAAGAAACAAGTGAGATTTAATTGTTTTTGTTTATATTAATTTTGTGGATAAACCTACAATTATTAAAAAAAATATTGAAATTATCTTTGTGATTTTTTCCCCTTTAAATACAAAAATGACATCCTTACTACATAGAGAAGTTTGTAAAATAAATAACTTTATTTTAGAGTATTTTTTTAGTGCATACAAATATTATTGGGAATCTGTTTCATGTAGCTTTCAGCAGAGCTAGAGTATTTTTTGAGTGGATGGATGTTAGTTTGGACAAAGCTTTTTGTAATTTAAATATTTAGTCAAAAAAATTAAGTCTGACAATATTTATAAACTTATACTAATTGATGACCTGAGTTGAATTATAATAATATTGATATGAAGTATTAAGATATTCAAGTTATATTTTTCAATTCAAATTAAAGTATCTAATAAGCAATTAAAACAAGCAGCAATCAAACACATGAGCACAAATGATTTTTACGTGGTTCAGCCCCTAACCTCTATTCTAGTGGCCTAATCCATGTTAAATACCAACTAATATTAGAAACTCACTTTATTAATCAATACAACACCGTTACAGAACAAGTTTACAAATTACTCGAACACTTTTGTTCACCTTGTGCACTTATACACCCCTTGAATACATATACTCACTTGAACATTTTTGCTCACCTTGTACACTTGTGTACCCCAAACACCTATGCTTCCTTAAACTTGTTTGTAACAAACTTAATCCAATCCGGATTAGATCTTGTTTGGTAACTTAGTCTATTTATGCAATGATGGATGTAATGTAAAGAATTAGGATATCACCCGTTATAAAGCAAAAGAGGAAAGCTGAAGATTATCAAAGACTTTTTAATGCACAGCAACTTTGATAATGAATCGCTCACAGTTGAAGATTAAACTTGGATAAAGTTGTTTTAAAATTATTTACCCGTTGAAAATTAAACTTGGATAAGGTTGAATGATACAAGAATCAATATAACCATGAAATCATCTAGACCCACTAATTAATTATCAATACAAGCCCAACTATTAATTTCCAACTAATCACGTTGCTAATAGAATATTCAATAACATTTTTCCAACCTAACTTATTCCAAATAAGGTAAGCAAGTATCCTGTTTAATCAATTACGCAATATTGGTAAGGAACCATTACAAGAAATTTAGTCACTAACTATCCCACTAATATAGAGAGATGATATCATGATTTACTCTAATTGATTGCATGCACCACTTATTTTTTGAAAATTGATATTTTCACACGAAAAGTGTCGCTATCGGTATAGATGTATAGTGATGATAAAAACCGTAGCTATAGAATTTATAGCGACGATTTTCACACGTGAAAATATAAGTTTCTCTAATCTATTTTATCTATTATATATACTAAATCACAGTACATGACACAATAAATTGGCATATGTCCAACAAATTCAACACATGTCCATCCTATTTAATGCTCCTAATTGCCCCTTGACAAAATAACCTTGGCAAACCCGCACGTCTAAAATAACAACTAGAGTTTTAAAAACTCTAAATACAATCCCCTAATTCTCCTATAATCATACATTCATTCCGTATTAGTTCAAATTCCCCGTCTCAAAAATTCTCTCTCTCTCTCTCTCTCTCTATATATATATATATATAATATATATATCTCACTTCGGATAAACTCTTCTCAGTACCACCAATTCCAAACAGTTCTAGGGTTTCAAACTCAGTACCATGCCTTCTCTACCATCGCCGGGTAAAATCCACCGGCTCGAACTCGAAAACTTCAAATCCTATAAAGGATTCCAAACAATCAGGTCCATTCTTCGACTTCACAGCCATTATCGGTCCAAATGGTGTTGGAAAATCCAATCTTATGGACGCTATTAGCTTCGTCCTCGGCGTCCGTACCAGTCAACTCTGAGGGGCCCAATTGAAGATTTACACTTTTGATGACAGAGAAAAAGAGTAGAAAGGCCGAAGAGCCTACAGCTTGGCAATGGCTCTGAGCTCCATTTTACGCGCACAAGTTGAAATCACTGGGAATTCTTTTCAAAGCCAGAAATTTATTATTTATTATCTACTCCGTATTATTTATATATACTAAATCACAGTTTTTAATACAATACGTTGACATTTGTCATTCTAAATAATGACCACCTGTCCATCCTAATTATTGCTACTACCATCCTAATTAATGCTACTAATTACACTTTACACAAACACATGAGACTATGAATAACCTAAATTCATTTTCCAAATTCCACTAAATCTGGGATCATATATTCAAAAACAACAACTAGATTAATTCCGTTTTCATTCAAATTCGTTTGAATTCCGTTTTCATTCAAATTCTTTCAAACGGCGAAGAAGACTCAACCCCAAAGGATAAACATCATGTACATTGCTATCCCAATTGTGCCAACAATTCGAGTCTTGGTCACTTTTACAAAGTTTGAGGAGCTTCAATTGATCCAGGAATTCTCAACCCCTCTCTCCAGCACAACACTAACCTCTAAGAAGGTTCAACCAAGGGCAGAAGATGAAAGTCGAATTCCTCGAAGTCTGGGACGCATTCTTCAAAGCCCAGTCTTGAGTTCCTTGTCGGTAGAATTGGCCGCTTTCTCAATAACGGAAAGTACGCCGATCGTGTCGATTCCGGAGCTACTGTCTATATGTCCGTCGTCATCCTCGAGTATCTCGTCGCTGAGGTAATAACTTTTGATATCTTTATTTTTATAGATTAATTTGGTATAGTGTTTAGGAATTGGGGGAAAATAGTTTTAGTTGAAGTTAATTTGAATAACAGATTTAGTGAAATATATTTTTATTATCTTAAAATTGTTATTTTGTTTTCTAATCGCAACTTTGAGCTGTCAATGATGGAGATTATTGATATAAATTTGGTAAAATCGTTTATTGATTTTAAAATTGATTCTGATTTTGTTCTCCCCAAAGGAAAATATAATCTCATTTTAGGAGTATTGAATTTTGTTTCCTTCCATTAGGGGGTGTTTTGATATACAGGCCATAAGAGGATATTCTGGCTGAGCTCGAAGAGTTCAAAGCTCACGTGGTCAAATGTGTGACAAAGTCAAAGAATGATGATAACTAGATAGTTGTGGTACTTGCAGAAAGCCTTCCTGCATTTTGTTAAACTTTTGAATCTATGTAGCTCTCTTGCATTTACTCCTAAGTCAATAGAGAGATAGGGAGGATGGATGGATATTAGCAATTTTGTGATTTTTTTAGACTTGGCTGTTTCAGATGTTGGTAAACTATGTCCATGTCGTACGAGGCTTGCTTTTATCGTCATTACAATGTTTTTGATGTTGGAAAAGTAAGCATGTTTTAGCAGGTTCGAGGTGCATTATATAGGCTCACTTATTAACATGTTCCATAAAGTTTGATTAATTCTAGAGTTGTTGTTATAGTAAAGGTTTACGGGGATGATTATCAGGTGCCAAATATTGAATATTCAGTCAAACCCCCAAGATCCTTAGAAGTAATCTTTTTCTTTTCTTTTCTTTTTTGAAACAGTGAAGATCAACTTTAATAAAGATCCTTAAAAGATTACCACTTTCTCACCCATGACCAGCAGTATTCCAGCTGTCTGTCTGTGTAATTATGGCTACCTAGATGAAGCAGGTTTAAAGTATTATGTGTGGTTTTTTTGAGCTAATTGAAGCAGTTGTAAGTTTTATTGTTCTATCAACTGTTGAGCCAAGTAGTCTAACAGCAGGGGCCACTTGACCAGATCATTCGGAAATATAGATTTGTGACCTCTAAGCTAATAATATTTTGCTCGCAGTCAGCAGATAGTCTGTAAACAATTCATTTTATGTTCTTATATTTCTTTGCTGTTTATTTTTAGGGAGTATATGGAGACAATGGGTCACTTATGTATCACCATGGTTACGGTTATGCACCCTATGGCCCATAATCACCTGCGGGCTCACCTGTTCCTACTGTTGGACATGATGGTCAGCTCTACAGAGCTCAGCAGTACCATTATCCTACTCCGTATTTCCAACCACTGACACCAACAAGTGGGCCTTATCCAAGCCCAACTGCCCCTAATTCATTCAGCCCCAAATGATCCCCTAATTGTAAAAACCCTAAATACTTTTAAATGTAGAAACTAAATTCATTCCATGTTGGTTCAAATTCGTCAGCCCCAAATAATGAACATCATGAATCAGAACCTAGGAAGAAGCAAACCACGGCGAGCAAAAAGTAGCGATTTGTGGAAAGACGAAACAGAGTAAGAGCTGAAGAGCTGTTGAGTTAGTTAGTTGAAGAGCTAAAGTAGCGATTCACAACTGTTGTTTTTCAAGTAAGTTTTTCAATTTCACATCTACATTTCCTTACAATTTTTTTCATCCGTATCATTGTTAGTTAGTTTCAAATTGATTGTTCGCAGGTTCCATCGTGGCCTCATGATCTTATTATTTTGTTTGCATCATAGTAGAATTATACTACCATAGTTTTTAAAAAGGCTACTTTGATCCTATATGTTGTATCATGGCCGTTATGGATGTGGAATTTATTCTCCGTTTGATGTCAGCCTGTTAAGATCACCGATCATGACACCTCCATAAACAGTTATAAATGTAAAAAAAGAGGAAATGTCTCAAATGAAGTAAGTAAATAGATAAGTTGCAATAAATGAACATTTTACGTATGCCTGTAGAATACTAATTAAGTTTCTAATCCAAGTAGATTTTAAAATGTTTTAAATTTGGATTGAGTTTATTGGCTATGAACACAACGTTGCAAGTGTGGCTAAAAAAATGCGATGCGTCGTCTGATGTATGCAGGCAATTTGCTCAACGTTCCCGGGTACGAAAGCTTCAATACATAGCTAAGCTGGAAAGGAATGTACATGCATTACAGGCAAGTGTTAACGAAAGCTAAGAAAGACTTTAAAATGGATTTGTTATATTTAATTAAAAAGGATGATCATGGCAACTTTTTCTAATGAGTGCAGGCAAGAGGCTCTCAAGTTTCTGCTGAACTTGAATTTCTGAATCCGCAAAACCTTATTCTGAATATGGAAAACAAAACCCTGAAACAACGCTTAGAGAGTTTAGCCCAAGACCAACTTATTAAGTACTATAAGAATCTATTCTTATCAGTTATTTTTTTGATAAACCTTTATACCTATAACCTACTTCTGTTGCTTGGCACTCTTATCAAATGTATGTGATCTTAATATTGAGTTATGTTAGAATAAATACCGGTTCTATGTTATCTTTAGGTGAAGCATTAATAAGAAACACGGGTTGGAAGTGAAAGTAGGCATATGAACAAAGAATTTGAATAGTTGTTTTTTATATGTTACTACTTTTATGAGATGCATTGGAAATGACCAGGGGCAAAAGCTCCCTAATTTATATGTTTAAAAGTAATATTGCACTTGACATATTGGACCGGTGTTGCATGAACTTAAATCAATGGTGTGTGTTTGTGTGTGTCAAGAGAGAGTGTGTTGTGGAGACATCTCTCTAGGTGCAGTTTTCTTTGTAATATCTTACCATAATTTATTTGGACACTAATACAGTCAATGATGTTTCAAAAGAACATGAAGTACTGGAGAAAGAGATCTGATCCCACCTTCATGGAATGATTGTGTAAAAGATCTGATCCCAAAAACTGTTTACTAAAGTAAAGAAAATTACATGAATTCATTGCATTGTATTTGTTGAAAATTGCTTTCAGTTGTGGCGAGCTACATGTTTGGACAAAATACAAGTTTAGTGGTAGCAGTCCCCCCAAACTTGGGGCCACAATTACCTTTCCAGAAAAAAAAACTGCAAGATGAGGTTAATACATATTATAAATATAAAAGGATATACTTCGCCCAAAACAACGATTCGTGCTGTTAGCTTACAGTCTCCTCATGCCCCTATTGATGCCAGTCTCTCTCTCTCTCTCTCATATATTTATATATATATAATTATATTTTTAGCTGAATGTTGGCTCTGGAATATACATTCAATGGTAGTTTCATGTGATAAATTTGTAAAATATTGTATAACAATTTTATGCAATTTTGACTTGCATAATTGCATTGTCTAATCTATTATTTACTGCAGGATCATTCAGTTTCAGTTAAAATTCATTTTTTCTTACTAGAGTTGTTTCCTTAATTCTTTAGAAATTCATCTGTTTTGATCTCATTATGGTTACTACTGTTGTTCGGATCATTACTGTTGTAGATATGGTAATATGGAATATGTTCAACTAGACTTGAGATAAATTAGATGCCTTTGTTATCTCTTAATTCACTACTATAAATCTAAAATTTTAAATATCCTTTGTAATTTAAATATATCAACTGTAGAGAAAATGAAAGAAGGTATTTGATCAGTTTCTGAAACAACCATTTGAAAATAGATCTACTCTCTGAAGTTTGTATTTCTTTTTTGTTATTCTAATTTTTTTGTCTACAGAGTTGATGTTGCTTGGGTTCATATCTCTCCTACTTACATCTACCTCAAGCATTATATCCAATACTACGATAATGCATTTGCTCCATGCACCAGGTCTGAAGTTGAAGAGGACAATGAGGATAATGCTTCCCAGGAGCGTAAACTTTTGATGGCTTTTATTCTTCTTCACTCATCTAGGAGAGTGTTGAATACCCTAAATCAGAATACTTGCAAAAAAGCACGCCATTTCTCTTATTTACCGCTTTCATTCTTTAATTTATCTAAGATAGTTTTTCATCTGAAATTTTCTGCTTATGACTGGATCAGTTAACGATTTTAAAATTAATTTTATTGCATAGGCTTATGAGCCATTTGTATCATATGAAGGACTTGAGCAACTGCATCGGTTCATCTTTGTTATGGCAATTACACATATCTTGCAGCTGTTGTTTGACAATGCTGCTGGCAATTGTGAAGGTTAAGCAGTTTATTGTAGTTATACTCACCTATTTAATATGTTTGCTTATTTTGATATGGATATTTTATTGGTGGAAGGCCTCCATAATATTTTCCAAAAGAAAAACTGTACTGCCTCTTTCCTGCAAAGAATGTTAGAATTGGTGATTTCATCAAAATTTAGAAGTCATTAATAGCCAAGAAGGTAGCTGAGGAAGAATTTCCAGTATTACTGTTAAAATACTCCAACATAACTTCTCTTTTGCAAATGATGCGGAGGTTTCTGGTTTTTTTTTGCTGCATTGTCCTTAACAACATTTACACGCTATACTACATATGCCCCATGCACAATCTTTTCACACTCAGGAAGTAATAGTCACATACTTAGAGTGTAATGCACAAACCGGCAATAGTCACATACTTAGAGTGTAATGCACAAACCGGCAATAGTCACATACTTATAGTGTAATGCACAAACCGGTAAATTCTCAGCACTATCCTCTACAATGTATATTCATTTGTTTTTCTGTGTAAAATTTGATCATTGCATAATAATTTACCATCTTTTTATTATATTTTAATTTATTAATTGTACGTACACATTTATTATTAAAAATTTGAATAATCCTGCCGCAACGCGTGAGTTTATATCTAGTTATATATACTAAATCACAGTACATGACACAATAAATTGATATATGTCCTTTTATAAATTCAACACCTGTCCATCTTATTTAATGCTCCTAATTGTCCCTTGACAAAAATAACCTTGACAAACCCACACGTCTAAAATAACAACTACTCCCTCTGTCCCAAATTAACTGCTCAGTTTTGACTTTTTTAAGTCAAATTGACTATTTTTAGAATTAATA
Organism: Panax japonicus; assembly: GCA_020205505.1. Lineage (NCBI taxonomy): Eukaryota > Viridiplantae > Streptophyta > Magnoliopsida > Apiales > Araliaceae > Panax > Panax japonicus. The sequence continues at coordinate 43,657,439 of CM035095.1, read as the reverse complement.
ATTAAGCATATATAAATATATTACTAAAATTATAAAAATTAGGATTAGTAATAAATTATATATACTTTCTTTTGGTTATAATCTTTTCACCTATATTTTAGCAAAAATAGTAAAAAGATTAGTTTTAAAAATGGTCAATTTGACTTTAAAAAGTCAAAACTGAGCAATTAATTTGGGACGGAGGGAGTAAAGTTTTAAAAATTCTAAATACAATCCCCTAATTCTCCTATAATCATACATTCATTCCGTATTAGTTCAAATTCCCCATCTCAAAAATTCTCTCTCTCTCTCTCTCTCTATATATATATAATATCTCACTTCGGATAAACCCTTCAGTACCACCAATTCCAAACAGTTCTAGGGTTTCAAACTCAGTACCATGCCTTCTCTACCATCGTCGGGTAAAATCCACTGGCTCGAACTCGAAAACTTTAAATCCTATAAAGGATTCCAAACAATCGGTCCATTCTTCGACTTCACAACCATTATCGGTCCAAATGGTGCTGGAAAATCCAACCTCATGGACGCTATTAGCTTCGTCCTCGGCGTCCGTACCGGTCAACTCCGAGGGGCCCAATTGAAAGACCTGATTTACGCTTTTGATGACAGAGAAAAAGAGCAGAAAGTCCGAAGAGCCTACAGCTTGGCAATGGCTCTGAGCTCCATTTTACGCCCACAAGTTGAAATCACTGGGAATTCTTGTCAAAGCCAGAAATTTTTTGGCAGGTATAGGATTTTATGGTAATTGGGCTTAGTTTTGCTTTATAGCTGATGATGTTTTTTGCTATATGTGATGTTGCTAGATTGACTGTGCGTATAGGGATGAAAAAAGACATAAAAACTAGACATTTGAAATGTTGTTTTGTATACGATTTAAGATTAAAAATTTATTAAAGGTAAAAGAAGGGAAAAAATATTTATGGGTGACAAATGTGCCTGTCTCTGGATTTTATATTAATGCATGCCCATTCATAAGATGTTGTGATTCGAATGACAGTTGGAACGACCATATCTACATTGTGCATGTATATACTAATCCTTTTGTCACATTGTTCTATGATATCTAACCACACTACTAAGTTGCAGCTCTTGATGTCCGTAATGGATACTTCTTTAAGAACCTAATTTGTATATTATCTCTATTTTGCTTTGTATTCATGTGGGAATAACCTATGCTATGCTGGTTCCACAGGGTGATGTTGATAAAGATGGACACCTGAACTATGGAGAGTTCGTAGCAATTTCTGTTCACCTGAAAAAATTGGGCAATGATGATCACCTTCATAAAGCATTTGCATTCTTCAATCAAAAAAGGATACATAGAGATCGAAGAGCTAAGGGAAGCATTGGCTGATGAAGTTGACACCAATAGCGAAGAAGTCATTAATGCTATTATTCAAGATGTGGATACCGACAAGGTGAGTGATTTTGCCTCTCTCTCTTTTCTTTTTATTCTCAAATGATAAGTTTTTGTATGGTTTTTTCATTTTCTATGGATACAAAAATTGATTAAAATCTCATATGAATATGATATTAGGCTTGTGTAGGTTATTATGTGTTTGAGTTTTTCAGCTTTTTTACTCTGTTTGTGGTAATGTTTGACAAGGCTTAGCAATTACTGGCAACGTCCTTCAGACATGATCCTAACTGGTACATCACATATGGGGAAATGGTCAAATTTTGACATATTCCCATCTCTATCTGTCAGGATAGGCAGATACGAGCTGTTTAGACAGACTGCAAAGTAAGCAGTTGGAAATTTACAATAACTCACATTTAGAACTTAGCTATTTACTTAGTAATGTCTCTTATTGTCTATTATTATTACGCCATTTTTTCCAAAATATGTCTTTATAAACTTGAACATTTGTGTCTACCAGCATAAATTGCCTCATTTATACAGCTGAATTGATTTGCCATATTGATAGAGAATAATTCATTTGTTGTTCAATTTTGCTATTTTAGCTTACTATTAGTATTGATCTGAAGTTTATTTTTAAAAAACTTGGTGAATTATTCTCTCTCATGAAACTGTCTTGAAATTCCTATGGGTGATCTCTTAGATTTACAACCCTTTGCTGATCCTGACAATAATTTACAACCCTTTGTTATCTCTTAATTTATTGATTATAATCCCTAAATCACTACTACAAATCTAAACTATTTTTAGTTATACCAACTATTTTAATATTATCCTTTGTAATTTATTTATATCAACTATTTTGATATTATCCTTTGTAATTTAATTATGATATTGTCATTGTAATTTAATTGTTATCTCTTAATTTATTGATTATAATCCCCTAAATCATTACAATTTGACTGTTTTGAGTAGCTCTTTCCAATCAATATGTAAAGTCTTTGTTCAGAACTTGTTTACTTATTTAGATCCACCAATGATTTGAATACACAGAAGTAGAGGAGGAAAAAGGATTCTTTTCATGCACGAGTAACCCAACTATTTTAATATTAGAGAAATGATTCCTATATTAATTTGGACTTGGACTTTGAGGTAAATTCTATTCAATTCTATACTATTTTGTCTCAAGTAAACCCTTCATAATTCTACTTTGACCACAACTTGGCTTCTCTTCATTTGTATCTCGGGGCTAAAGGATAATTTATGAATTAAGCATTAAACAACAGATGTAGCTATTTTTATCGTATTGTGTTGCTCTATTCTAGGATTTGTCTACTTCCAATATTTCATTGTCCTATAGCTCTATCTTATGTTAATTGCTATGTTTCTCAACACTTTTTCCCCATTAGTTGCTTCAACATTGTTCAAGCAGTTTTCTTTTTTAGTAGTGTAGCTTACGCTTAATGCCAATGCACCGTGTATTAAATTGCTGACGCAAAGTCATTCTTATGGCGTTTAAATATTGGCATGTCTTAGATCCATGAGAAAGTGAAGGAGTTACAGTCTCTATCAAGAACTTGAAGCAAGAATTGACAGACATATCCAGGTGATTTTGTGCTTTCTATTTTACTTTGTGGTGAAATTATTATGGTATGTATTTTACTGAGGTTGGATTCAGACCAAGGATGTTATTGTAATGTACATCAATAGTCTCCCCATCTCAAGTTTGTTGATGTTACAGGAGACATACAACTCGAAATAATATAAACATAGAAAGGGATGTAAAAGCGTTAAATGAGAAAACTGCTGGTTTGATAGGTAGCATGGTAAGGTAAATTTCCACTCATATATCCTCATTTTTTAGCCACCATTTTTGCGTCTGCCTATTCAATAATACAAACATGGCTCCTTCAAATGCATATCATATTGCCTTTTAGTTTGGATGTCTCTTAATGCTTTACATTCCTTGACAAGACACTGCATTTTGTCAATAAGTTTAAAACGATATTAAATTATCACCTTCAATTGATTTAATTTTTCGAGTTCTTAAGCTTAACTCTGTAATTATTCGAGTTCTTAAGATCCTACCAAAATGTATGGCGAGATTTTCGTGAATGGGACAAAGTCTCGCCTACCATATGGGTCTTATATAAGTTCTAAACATGCCACATGTTTGTTGTCAACATATGAATATCTATTTATGTTATTTTTTTTATGTGATTTCCATTTGGGCTTTTTCATGTTAGTAGGTGTAGATTTTTCCTGAAGCAATGTTTGGCAAGAAAATTCCAACCCTTGAAATTGGAATTGAGTGCTAAATTTTAACTCTAGAGAATTATAAATGTGCTTTCATTTTAATTCAAAGCTTGAATTGAGTTGCCATATATAGCAGGAGTGTATTTTTATGTTTCCAATATCTACCTAATAAAACGATATTGTATGTGTCCCAATAAATTGAGTTGTTTTCTAACATCATAATGAAGTTATGTGTACCAAGGATTGCTTATATAGTGTTTTATTTTCACAGAATTATCGCCAAACAAGAGTGGATTGAAAATATCACGAGTTATAAGCAAGAGTATGTAGCAGTATCACGAGTTATAAGCAAGAGTGGATTGAAAAATATTAATTTGTGACGAGGATGGAAAAACATACAGTACTACAAAGAATGTCGTTTTCAAGGAAGTTTTTCACAATATAATGTAGAAAGGTTTGACATCTTCTAGCTATTATCTTTTTGCTGCTCATTATTAATGTAAACCAGGACTATTTTATTATTACATCTCTTGAAATTATTTGGATATAATGATCATTATTAGTGTAAACCCTGACTATTTTATGCTTGCAGATTTTATTTATTATATCTACAGCCCATTCAAAAATGTCTAAGCCACGAATTCTTTTGAATTCCAATATCACAAGGGAGTAAGCTTCATCTGTCGTCTAAAACAACTTATGTTTTCTAAATGAAATTTACTGAACAAAATCTTCTCTCATCATGTTTATAGACTTAAAAGGAAAAATATAATTTTTACTTGTATAGACAAAAATGGAGCTTTTACTGATGGCGCAAGACTTCTTTTACACTAATTATGCTAAAAATTCTTGCAGAAGTACATATATTTATTTTTTCATATGTATTTATGAATGTATATAAAAGCTCTCTAAGCTAATAAGAGAAAACTCTAACTTTGGTTTATTACATCTAATAGAACCTGTTGGCATATGTGTTATTACAACTACTTTTAACTTTTACTGCGTGTTGAATTCATAAATTTGCAAGCTTGTATGTTACTTCTTATTCTTAATAATTCATATCATCACCAAATTAAGAAAATAGTACGGTTATTATAGTTTTGATTCTATCAATTATCTATGAGAGGTCCTTGATGCCATTGGTGAGGCCATTTTGCAAGAACTTAAATTTGGAACAGTCAATTGCATAACATAATATCAGAGCTTTTATTTTTGCACTTTTTTAAGTCCAAGTCTCTGTCACTCTATCTGCATTTGGTTCCCACTTCTGTTTGTGCACATTAGTTTTTTATTTTTATTACTTTGGATGAAGTTGCTCCTATTTGCTTGCTTAGTGAGTACGGTCACATGTGAAGGGGTTTTAAAATGCAATGTTGGGTGCATTCACTACATCTCCTGTAAAGCCCCCAAAATTCATACAATTTAATTATTAACTTCGGTCGTTAATAACACATCTACCTTCTGATTTTACATCATTATTCGATGTTAAACTTTATATATATAATGTTGATTAATTTAAACTTTTATGTCTTCTTACTTTAATTTCCTGAATCAAAACCTTTATCATCTACATGTCTTTGAATCAATCTTATTTCATGATTCACTTTATCACTGTTATTATAAAATTTTACATTTCAATCCGATAACCTTTACATATCAGATAACTCTAACATTAGCTTTACAACTCAACATAAAATTATACATCAAAAAAAATTTAGTACATTTCATGAATTTTAATCATGGTAAAAAGAAATAAAAACTTTAGCTAAAATATTAATCTTCATGTATTATTTCTGATCCACGTCATTCAAGTAGCACATAGTGTTACCTTCAATCCTTAACCTGCAAAAATGGTTATTTGCAAGGTTGAACTCGACAGCTCAGCAAAATCTAACAATTTTTATGCATCACGTAGCACATAATAACATGTTCAACATATATCTCATAAATATTAGACTAACATAACATACATGTTACAGTTCATATAACAAGTATAAAGATTGATTTCCTTACTCAATCAGCATGCTTTACTCAATCAACGTATTCATAAGTTGATTTTAACATTTCATACATTCAACATATATATAACACATCATGTTTTTTTTGCAATAAAAATTTAAAACAGTTAATCACCAAGTTCACATAGCAAATAGGAACTGAAGACTTGACTTGATCGTTGTTTACCAATAACAGTTTAATAGCTTATAGATATCTGCACTTCACGCGCCCTATACAATTATATAATCATTCACATTAACTATTAGTCACATAGCAACGTATAGTAGTTGTAATGTAAACTTTACTTTACGACTCATAACCCTTCCTATCATAAATACACAATGTTCAATTTGATTGTGTTAACTTTCAACTTATATCTTTCATATTTGAAGTTCATTCAAATGTTTAAGTATTGCTAGGACTGCTTATTGGTTTTATGTTAACACTATTCAATATCTTATAATATTCATTTTATTTGATTTAAAACACTTTTTACGTTCATTATCACTTATCACGGCGTTTCGACGTTTATTCGTCACACCCAATTTGTCTCTCTTGTATGTGCTTAGTATGCGTATACAACGTATCTAATACATCATTTATTAATGTTAAGCATCATTATACTTCATAGTATTCATGTTCTATAACTTAGAATAACATCTTTTATCGTCAAGAGCACTACACTTGCATACGTGCATGTCTGACGCCCCCCGATTGCATCTAAAAACACAACAGTCCTAAAAATGACCGTTTTGACCCCTGCTCCAGATCTCAAATCGAAAACTTTAAAGAATAAAAGTTGTAGGTCTATTCGTCCTCGTTCCGGATCATCTTGAATCACCTCAATTGGAGTTCGTATGAAAAAGTTATAGCCGTTTTACAAAAATAGGTCAAAGTAGTCACAGTCAGCAGACATGGGGCGCGGCCGCGCCCCTTTTTCGCGTGCCCGCGCCATCTAGCAGAGCTGGGCAGTACGCCCACACTCCTTGGCAGCGTGCCCGCACTGGGCTTCGCCTAGATTATAGTGTTTTGCGATTTTTTGACCATTTTCTCCTACTAATCTTCATAACTTGAGTTATACACATCCAAATTAGTCCGTTTTCGATTTTATGGATTCGTAATTCATAGAACTACAACATACTAGAATTCTAACAATTTATAAAAGCATTAACCAACCTAAAATTTGACCCAAAACACATGTTCATACTCTATTTTCATGTTTAAAACACATTTAGCGAATTCGATCGCCACATCTTTGTTTCTTAACCAATTGACAAGATTCAAACTACGCCGTTTTCGTTTCTTAACGTACTAACATATTCTAACATCAAATAACAGTTATACCTTATTTCAGAGAATAGAAAATTACAAAAACCAAATATTAGAATTAGGGGTAGATTATACCTTAACCCTTTGATGTTAACAAGGTTCTAGCAAATCCTTTTCAATCCCACTCCTTCTCCAACTCTCAATTCTCTGTATTCTTTCTCTTTACCTCTCTGTTCTTCTTAGTTAGCCATTAGGAGAAATAAGACGCGTTATATAACTGATAGAGCCTCACCTCCCACATACTTATTAGTTAAAGAAAATAAAAGATGTCAGTTGAGTAAGCCAAAGGCCACAAGGTCTTGTTTGGCTAACCAAAAATTTCTCCAAACTAAATTATTTAAATAATCTTATATTATATAGTTTCATGTCACACCTTTAGTTAATTAAATAACTTTAGCTCAATTAATTTTTATAACTCGTAATGGTAATTAAAATAATTTCTATTATAATTATATTTATGAATAATAAATAATTATATATCTAATTTAATAAACAAATTAGACACATAACTTTATTTAATTTATTTATTTCCTTTAATATTAAACAATTCATTTAATTTAATTATTTCATTAAATTAAATCTTCAAAGAATAAAATTTACCTTTTCTTTAACTTAATTATCATACGCACGTAACTAAATTATTATACCATAATTTTATAAATTATTTATTTTTCTCAATAAATAAATTATTTAAAATATTTATTTAATTCAATAAATATTTAAGATTAATTACAAAATTCATTTAATTCCTTCAATAGTTAACTCAACTATTAAACCTCACTTTTCTAATATATGAATATGTATTTCTCTTCACACCAAATCACATATTTTAAAATATGTAGCACACACACACACACACACACACACACACACACACACACATATATATATATATATATATATATATATATACTCAAACTCAAAACATCTCATAATAATAATTTTAATTATTAAATTTATATTTTAATAACTTATAAAAATTCGGGTTGTCACATCCTTCCCTCCTTATGAGCATTACGTCCTCGGAATCCCTGAAACCCTACCTTACTAAGGTTTTCACAAAATCTCTTTCACAATTATCAATTGTTGAATAACTTCAACATGTTAACTTAGCAAAAAGTTTTACATATATATATATATATATATATATATATATATATACTTCAACAACTTTTAGGTTTTATTACATAACCTTCAATTAAACACAGTCATATATCAAATATTATATATTTTTTAACCCATTCATTTCCTTTTCTAAGGATTCTTATCATAAACACTCGTGATATTACATTCACCATTTCTTCTAAGAATTCCGTCCTTGAAATTTTATTTATTAATCTTTATTCGTTCAATCTATTAAAATAGATTTTACGTTAATACTTTATTCATTCATTGGGTTCTGCAACCAAATTATTTCTCTAAGGATCTTCCTAAGATCATCATATTCCTCACCTCTTCCTCTTCTAAGAGTTTCACATTACTCTTCTTTCTGGAATTTCATTTCTTTCCTAAAATTATTATGTTTTGCATAATTTTCTCATCCTTTCCACTTTCACCTTTTAGAATAATAAGAATCTTCCACAATTGCTCAATAATTGGGAAGCGATATGAATAACAGGAATTTAAAAGATTCCAAATTATGCCGAGGGGTCATAAGACCTTGAACTACGTCCCTAGGTTATCAAGTATCTCAACTTGAACCTTTAACAATCATAAGACTATACGGACCTTGAACTCATCTCCAGGTTTAACAGTGCATCACCACTGTAAACCGTCTTTAACAGAATGTTTAGCAATCACACAGACTGAAAGCACTCTCTGCAAGTACTCTAGGTGATCAGCCTATCGTACTCCTACGTCGTGCACAACGTATTACATCTTAACATCGTACCGACTATATGCGTTACTTTCGGAACCATAGTCTCCGATAACATGTCCCCTTTTACAGGGTTGTTCACCTCAGCTTTTCAACATATGAATCCGCACCAAAATAATTTAGTTTGGCATAACTTCTCAAGAAACGCTTGAATTTCATGAACATCTTTCAATATTCGTCTAGCTGAACCAAATAGCATAGACCTTTACAACAATCCGGACATCAATCGAAATATACATATACATATATATTCTCATATCTTAAAGAAATCTCAAAAATTCTTTTATGGAGTCATGATTATGACGTTGTCATACTACACCTCACCATAGTGGGCTGACGATCATATGATCACATCCAACACCAGGTTCCATTGCATTGATGACTTCATCATTTATCATATCACCCGATACATATAATTAAAATATATTTTGAAAATTTAAAAATCATTTTTTTCTAGCCGAAACAAACAGCATAGATACGCGAATAATAACACTTTTTTTTAAAAAAAATTCTCTAGTTCACTAGTGTGACCCAACATTTTTTTTCAAAAATCAAAAGTATAACCATCGGCATGAAGTTAATAAATTTCGAAAATCTAGCAACACTAGAAGATTTGGAATACCTAATTTTCTCCATCAATTTCAATCTTTACACTAAATATTCTTGTATTTCAACTTTTAATCCTCCTATATCCTCAGTATAGTTCATCAAACTTACCGCACATTGGAAGTTCGGGAACTTGCCACAATAGTATGAGTTTAAGAACTTATCCTAGTCAGACCATAGGCGTCCATTCGTTGAGGGTTTCAAAACATACCATATTATTGTGAGTCACGAATTTACCATATGCATTAGTTTTAAGAACCGCATCTAATCCTAATTTTATCTGACTAATCTTAATAGTTTCTAATTATCAAATACACCCATGAGAAAAGAATCACCTTTTCACCACACAAATATTGATAGCGCGACACCGACATGTCAATGATTATCAATGTGATAAACTGAGTGCAAGCACAAAACCCTCGCCCATACAAAGGTTTGTACAACTCAGTCATCACATGAGTCCTCAATTGAAATCCCACCTAACTCTATATTACTCTTAACTTGCTCTTTGCTCGATACGAATTCCTCGTATCACATTATCTATAACTCCTCATGAGTTTATCTTGTACTATTTCATAGTACATCATCTTCATAGCATCAAGCTATACTTATTCAACCATTACAGACTATCTTTCTTTTATAACTTAAATAGATCACGTCGTGATCTTATTCTATAATCATCTCCCTTAAAATTCTTTTCTTAACTTGTGATCGTTTTGTTTTACAATCCTCTTTCCTTCCCTTTTTCATCATTTACGATTTTATTTATGCTTTTAATTTTACAGACTTTGTCTATTCATCATTATTCGTTATCTTGGCTATTGGAGTTAGGCAACTCCCATTTCTTATCTTTATATCTCTTCAAGATTCTTCATTGAATTTTCTTGTTTATATAACAATTCTTACTTTAGAATTTCTAGCTTCATTTACATTGCTCAACATTTCATTTGAGTTCTACATTTTCATCATACGTATCCACTTTCTACACTTGGTACACATCGAGTCTCTAACAGTTTCAATATGGTACATTAAGTGGTTTCCCACAAACAACCAACAAACTAGGTTCCGAGTTGCTAGTTTGTATATACCTCCGCTCTATGAAGGAATCATTTAGCCCAGATACCATACATCAACTATTAAAGAGTACAATTGTACCATACATAAATATAACTTTTTATTCTTAACTTCTTCATCATTCTTTTTTTATAGACATTGTCTATTTATTATCACCTTACATCCTTATTATTGGAGTTGGGTAACCCCACATTCATACTCCATATAACTCTGCGAGATTCTTCTTTGAATCCTCTCACGCATGTTTTAATCCCTCCTTTATAAATTTCTTAAATTAATTCTTATTGTTCAAACTCTATTCGAGCGTATTCTTTCATTATCTTCATCTTCCTTCTCTAAGGTTATAACATACGGTACTCCTACCTAAGGTTTATAACCTACACCTTTGATACCAACTGTAAAGCCCCCAAAATTCATACAATTTAATTATTAACTTCGGTCGTTAATAACACATCTACCTTCTGATTTTACATCATTATTCGATGTTAAACTTTATATATATAATGCGGATTAATTTAAACTTTTATGTCTTCTTACTTTAATTCCCTGAATCAAAACCTTTATCATCTACATGTCTTTGAATCAATCTTATTTCATGATTCACTTTATCATTGTTATTATAAAATTTTACATTTCAATCCGATAACCTTTACATATCAGATAACTCTAACATTAGCTTTACAACTCAACATAAAACTATACATCATAAAACATTTAGTACATCTCATGAATCTTAATCATGGTAAAAAGAAATAACAACTTCAGCTAAAATATTAATCTTCATGTATTATTTCTGATCCACGTCATTCAAGTAGCACATAGTGTTACCTTTAATCCTTAACCTGCAAAAATGGTTATTCGCAAGGTTGAGCTCGACAGCCCAGCAAAAGCTAACAATTTTTATGCATCACGTAGCACATAATAACATGTTCAACATATATCTCATAAATATTGGATTAACATAACATACATGTTACAGTTCATATAACAAGTATAAAGATTGAGTTCCTTACTCAATCAGCATGCTTTACTCAATCAACGTAGTCATAAGTTGACTTTAACATTTCATACATTCAACATATATATAACACATCATGTTTTTTTTTGTAATAAAAATTTAAAATAGTTAATCACCAAGTTCACATAGCAAATAGGAACTGAAAGACTTGTCTTGATTTACAAATAACAGTTTAATAGCTTACAGATATCTGCACTTCACGCGCCCTACACAATTATATAATCATTCACATTAACTATTAGTCACATAACAACGCATAGTAGTTGTAATGTAAACTTTACTCTACGACTCATAACCATTCCTATCATAAATACACAGTGTTCAATTTGATTGTGTTAACTTTCAACTTATATCTTTCATATTTGAAGTTCATTCAAATGTTTAAGTCTTGCTAGGACTACTTATTGGTTTATATTAACACTATTCAATATCTTATAATATTCATTTTATTTGATTTAAAACACTTTTTACGTTCATTATCACTTATCACGGCGTTTCAACGTTTATTCGTCACACACCCAATTTGTCTCTCTTGTATGTGCTTAGTATGCGTATACAACTTATCTAATACATCATTTATTAATGTTAAGCATCATTATACTTCATAATATTCATGTTCTATAACTTAGAATAACATCTTTTATTGTCAAGAGCACTACACTTGCATACGTGCATGCCCGACGCCCCCCGATTGCCTCTGAAAACACAACAGTCCTAAACATGATCATTTTGACCCCTGATCCAGATCTCAAATCGAAAAATTTAAAGAATAAAAGTTGTAGGTCTATTCGTCCTCATTCCGGATCATCTTGAATCACCTCAATTGTAGTTCGTATGAAAACGTTATTGCCGTTTTACGAAAATAGGTCAAAGTAGTCACAGTCAGCAGACATGGGGCGCAGCCGCGCCCCTTTTCCGCGTGCCCGCGCCATCTAGCAGCGCTGGGCAGCGCGCCCGCACTGGGCTTCGCCTAGATTACAGTGTTTTGCGATTTTTTGACCATTTTCTCCTATTAATCTTTATAACTTGAGTTATACACATCCAAATTAGTCCGTTTTCGATTCTATGGATTTGTAATTCATAGAACTACAACATACTAGAATTCTAACAATTTATAAAAACATTAACCAACCTAAAATTTGACCTAAAACACATGTTCATACTCTATTTTCATGTTTTAAACACATTTAGCGAATTCGATCGCCACATCTTCGTATCTTAACCAATTGACATGATTCAAACTATGCCGTTTTCGTTTCTTAACGTACTAACATATTCTAACATCAAATAACCAATTATAACACATATTAAGCACGAAATTTTTTACTTTCTAAAGCCATTTTTGAACAAAAACACTAATTTTTACTTTTCTCCTTATAAACCCAAATTTCATGTTTTTAAACACCAACATAGACTTATAGAGGATAACTAACAGATTTAGCAATAGATTACATACATATTAACATCTTCTATAACAATTCAACCAAAACCTAATTTCAGAGAATAGAAAATTACAAAAACCAAATATTAGAATTAGGGGTAGATTATACCTTAACCCTTTGATGTTAACAAGGTTCTAGCAAATCCTTCTCAATCCCACTCCTTCTCCAACTCTCAATTCTCTGTATTCTTTTTTTCTACCTCTCTGTTCATCTTAGTTAGCCATTAAGAGAAATAAGACGCGTTATATAATTGATAGAGCCTCACCTCCCACGTACTTATTAGTTAAAGATAATAAAAGACGTCAGTTGAATAAGCCAAAGGCCACAAGGCCTTGTTTGGCTAACCAAAATTTTCCCAAACTAAATTATTTAAATAATCTTATATTATATAGTTTCATGTCACACCTTTAGTTAATTAAATAACTTTAGCTCAATTAATTTTTATAACTCGTAATGGTAATTAAAATAATTTCTATATAATTATATTTATGAATAATAAATAATTATATATCTAATTTAATAAAAAAATTAGACACATAACTTTATTTAATTTAATTATTTTCTTTAATATTAAACAATTCTTTTAATTTAATTATTTCATTAAATTAAATCTTTAAAGAATAAAATTTACCTTTTCTTTAACTTAATTATCATACACACGTAACTAAATTATTATACCACAATTTTATAAATTATTTATTTTTCTCAATAAATAAATTATTTAAAATATTTATTCAATTCAATAAATATTTAAGATTAATTACAAAATTCATTTAATTCCTTCAATAGTTAACTCAACTATTAAACCTCACTTTTCCAATATATGAATATGTATATCTCTTCACACCAAATCACATATTTCAAAATATATAGCACGTATATATATATATATATATATATATATATACATATATATACTCAAACTCAAAACATCTCATAATAATAATTTTAATTATTAAATTCCTATTTTAATAACTTATAAAAATTCGTGGTGTATCCAGGCCATCAATTGATTTATTATGTTACTTGAAAGCCAATTAAACATTTAATTTCTGCTGAGGGTTTTAGTATAAGCTGATGTGTACTCAATGTTATGGGTTGCAGCCAAATGATCTATTTTCTTCAAAGATCCAAAGTCTGTGTCTGACAATTACTGGGAATTTATGTTGTATAGAGAACCAATTTGAGACATTGCGAGCGCAAGTCCAACAAGTATTATACTCCCTTTACTCTACTCACCTTCTCAGATGTTTCACACGTGTTATTGGGTATACAGTCTGTGAAGTAGTTTTAATATATGAGAATGTAAACGATCATGGATTAAGTATTTCTACTAAATGTTCTTATTAAGTAGCATATGTATTTAGACTATTCTAATATTTGGACATCTGTTGCTAAAAGTAATAGCTACATTGTCACCTAATATGTTGTGTTATGCTTTGTTCATGTTAGGTGTAAGACCCCAATTTTTATGAATAAAGATGAATTTTCTATAATTATCATTTTTGAATATTATGGAATGAATTTGATATAATGTTATAGTTGTGGGTAATAGTTATAAATTTTGCAAAGTACGCAAGTTGTTATATAATATTCGATTGGTCGGGGAATATTCGTTTTAACAGGGAATATTCATACGACGGCACAATCATTGGTGGACCCCACAACGAAATTATTATCGGATTGAGAAAACGACAAAAATATTTTTATGAAAATAATGGCAGAAGTTTTATCGTTAACTATTGAACTACTCGGTAGTAAAAGTACAGTAATACGCGTGGTTGCATAGTAGCACACGGTATTGATTATTGATGCTTACGTGAAAAGTAACTCAGTTTTATTTAATTATTGTCAATATTTTATATATTACTAAATCAATAATTGAGACGACGAAATTATTAATATTATTATTTGCAATATTAACGATGTCTAGAAGTTCTGTTAAGGAGAGGTTTGGTCACCTAATTGCGCGCCAATAGAGAGAAATTCTTATTGAAAAGTCCCCTCTTTCCTGGGAACGACCTGATCGATTAATATTGCGAATTATAATAATGATAATAAATGTTGTTAAAAATATTGAGATGTTTTTTATGAAGTATTTGTTGTAAATATTGGCGTATTATTTGGATTCTCATTTACCCATTTTCTAAAATCATCGATAAAAAGTTGTCTCAGTTCTGTATTATTATAGTTATATATATATATATATATATATATATATATATATATATATATATATATATATATACATGTGCGTATTATATAAGTTATATATATAATATATAAACTTTGTGCCGTGAATGTATGGTAAGAGATTTTGGTGGGTGAATGGATTATATGTTTTAATATTTAAAAGATTTTGGTGGGTGGTGGTAAGTATATATATATATATATATATATATATATATATATATATATATATAAGTTGTCGTTGAATTAAGGAAATTCACATGTGAGATAATTACGTTGCGTCTGAAGAAATTTTCCTTTCGTCCGTGACTCTGCAAAATTATTTCGTTCATAAACAGTGCCCTTCCATTCTTCTATAAATAGAAGCTCATTCCTTCATTATTTCTTACGAATTCACTGAAACTCTAGAGAGAGAAACTATAAAGAGAAAGAAGAAAAATATTCTGCTACCTCACTACTTCGATATCAAGTTTCTTTTACGGTAAGGGATATTATTTTTCATATTCATGAAGAGAACTTCTGTTATTCCATTCTTTATTATTCTGTTGGAATAACCTGTATACGCGGTCTACCCTATACTTGGTGATTTCTGTTGTTATTCCGTTCGTTATTATTCTGTTGGAACATCTTGTATGTGCGTTATACGCCGGACCTGGTTCCGTCTTTATTATTATGTTGGAATATCCTGTCTGTGCGTTTTATGCCGGACCTGATTCCGTCTTTATTATTCTGTTGGAATATCCTGTCTGTGCATTTTACGCCTGACCTGGTTCCATTATTTATTATTCTGTTAGAATAACCAGTCTATGCGAAGTACCGCATGCATGGTGATTTCTTTTTTTATTCCATTCTTTATTATACTCAGTTGGTTAAAGTTTTGACTTCTATACTCCATGAAATTAGTGGAATATCCTTGATGTTTGCGCTTCATCCAGTATCTTTTCATGGAAATATTCTTCTGAACATTTTTCAATTTTACTCTACAAAGAAGTATCATGTTAACAATTTGGACGTTATTAGTTTCTGGATAAACTAATTCTTGAACTTGTTTTATTGAATTCATATATCATTGTCATCATCCTCATGTTTATATTTTTGAAAGTCATTTGTAGCCTGTAGTGCATAGATGGACTTAGTATGATTATGACCAGGGATTATTCGGTATAATCATGACCGTAATGTTACAAATGATGTGGTAAAAGTCCTCATTGGCCCGTAGTGCATTGATGGACAGTTGTTGGCATGATCACGACCATTGATGAATACACGAATATCCTTGGCCTGTAGTGCGTGAATAATTTATGGTTGTGATACTAATGAATATCCTTGACCATAGTGCAGGGATGATGTGGATTATTTATTAAGCTGAGTCCCAACGATAAAAGTGATGAAAACTTTTTAAATCATAAAAGATAGTAGATTTTATTCTCTACTTGACTCTTTTAATGGATTGCATGTTCCGCTGCAGTTAAACTTGATGTCTATTATATTTTATCAGTTTAACATTGTTGAAGACTAATGATAATTTATTCTGCATTATCTTTGTCATAATATTTCTTACTGGGCTATTTGAGCTCACCCTTTCTTTCACTTTTCTCTTCAGGAAATGAGAACGTAGCCGGGACTAGTCAGGGAACGGAGTGACGGTCCAGATGATATTATTAGTAGTCCTCACTATTCTGTTAAATAGTGTGTTAATAAATGTAATGAGGACTTATTTTGAGAGTGGATATTGTCTAGAAGACAATGTTTGTATTAAAACTCACAGCTCTCTTGTTGTATATTTAAGATTGTATTTGTATTCTGTACCATTTATTTGGCGACTCAGAACAGGTGATGTATACCTATTTTGGGGGCGTCACAGTTGGTATCAAAGCTTAAGGATATGATCCCTGGCTAAGATGTGAGACAAGAACTAGGAGGGGAGAGATGGGGAATTCCTTCGCTAGTATGACCTACTTAAGTTTATTTGGTATTTAATTGGTCGGTCAGAGTATAGGGATAATATGTGATATGTTAATTAACCATTGTTTTGTGGCAGTATTTGAAAATGACATCCGAGAATGTTTAGATCATCAATGGAGCACAGGAAACCGTTGAGTCTCTCCACAGATCAATAACCAGGATAATGTGCATCAGGAAGGCGACAATCCTCATGCAAACAGCAACACTGACCAAATGATGAACGATGGAATGTTCCGAGGCTTCATGCAATTCATGCAACATCAGGCGAGAGCGGCTCCTGTCCAAAATACAGGTGGAAACACTGGCAACTCTCGGATGGTCACCGCGCCAAACAGTTCAAGGAGCTGGGACCACCAGAGTTTTTTAGAGAGCCAAAACCATTTAAGGCGGAGACGTGGATAAATAGATCAACAATATATTTGATGTCTTGGGTTGCTCCGAGGAGCAAAAGGTTCCCTTTGCCACCTTCATGTTGCGGGCAGAGGCAGATTACTGGTGGGAATCTATAAAGCGTACTCAACCTGCTGCGCTGAAGATGTCTTGGGAAAAGTTTTAAGAACTATTCAACGACAAGTACTTTTCCGAAAGTATTCGTCACATGAAAGAGGTAGAGTTCATTAAACTGGAGCAAAACGACATGACCGTGTCGCAGTACGAAGCTAAGTTTGTCGTGCTGTCCCGGTTTGCGTCCCATTTGGTTGATAATGAGGAGAGAATGACGCGAATGTTTCTAAGAGCTTTGAAACACGAGATACGTTAATATCTTATCTCTCATAAACTGTGTTTGTATTCAGATATTGTTAATAGGGCTCAGTTATTGGAACGCGATAATGAGTCAACCCAACCAAAAGAGAGCAGCCGGCAAAACGATTATTCCAGTGATAACAGTCATCGAAGCGGTGACAATAAGCGTGGAGGGAATCAATATGCCAGAAATGGTAACCACTTTGGTGGTAATCATGGCCAAAACAATAAGAATGAACATTTCAAGAAGAGGAGATTTAACAATGATGGAAAGACGTCAGCACCAGCACCCGTTGTTAAGGAAGGAGAACGACCACCTATTATATGCTTCAAATACGGAGGGGAGGGACACATCAGTCCAAACTGCACGATGCCGCCCAAACTGTGTTATAATTATGGAAGAGAAGGTCACCTAGCCCAATTTTGTCATTCACCGAAGACAAGTTTAGCTAGGATGGAGGCACCAAAGGACGTCCCAGAAAAGTCAAAGCCAGTAGTGCAAGGGAGAGCGTTTGTCGTGACCTCCCAGAAAGCAAGGAACCCAAATGAGGTCATCACGGGTAAGCTTATCATAAACTCTAGCGAAGTATATACCTTATTTGATATCGGTTCTACCCATTCCTTTATTTCTCCTACTTGCGCTTAACGTTTAAATTTGACTACGAAGAAATTAGACTTTGACTTATCTGTTGAAGCTCCGTTGGGAGAAACCTTCATTACATCCACTGTTTTATAAGTCTTGTTTGGTTCAAATCGGTACCCTCACATTACCTGTCGATCTTATTTCATTGAAAATACTTGCATTTGATGTAATTCTAGGGATTGATTGGTTAACTACTCATCATGCAAAAATTGATTGTTTTCGTAAGGTGGTTAGCTTTCATATTCCTAATCAACCTATTATACGAATTCAAGCAACCAAACCATTAAAATCAATCACTGTCATCTCAAGCCATAAAGCTATTCGTTTATTGAAAAACGGATGTCAAGCTTTCTTAGCTCATGCCACGGATCTAAACAAAAATACGTCAGTTTTGAATGATATTTCTATTGTTAATGAATTTTCTGACGTATTCCCTGAAGAACTTCCTAGCCTACCCCCAGAACGTGAAATTGAATTTTATATCGACCTTGATTCTGGTACAAACCCATTTTCAAAGACCCATATCGAATGACTCCTATTGAACTTCTGGAGTTAAAGACCCAACTGCAGGAATTGTTAGACATCGGTTTCATTCGTCCTAGTACTTCTCCTTGGGGTGCTCCTATTCTATTCGTGAAAAAGAAAGATGGGAGTATGCGACTTTGTATTGATTATCGGGAGTTGAATCGTGTCACCATCAAAAATAGGTACCCATTGCCACGTATTAATGACCTGTTTGACCAGTTGCAAGGAGCCAAATTCTTTTCAAAGATTGATCTTCGTTTCGGATATCACCAATTGAAGATTAGAATCGATGACATTCCAAAGATGGCTTTCAGAACTCGGTACGGGCATTATGAATTCCTAGTCATGTCTTTTGGATTGACTAATGCTCCTACTGCCTTCATGGATATGATGAACCGAGTATTCAAGGAATATTTGGATCACTTTGTGGTCGTCTTCATTGATGACATCCTTATTTATTCCAAAAGCCGTGAAGATCATGAGCAACACTTGAGGCTGATAATCCAAAAGCTTCGTGAATATAAGCTTTATGCCAAGTTTAAAAAATGCGAGTTCTGGCTTGAGGAAGTAGCATTCCTTGGGCATGTGGTATCAAGTCATGGAATATCTGTTGACCCGGCAAAGATTGAAGCCATTCAAAACTAGGAATAGCCTAAATTAGTGACCGAAGTACGTACCTTTCTCGGCTTAGCTGGTTATTATCGGAGGTTCGTGGAAGGATTTTCTCGAATCGCTACTCCACTAACTCAGCTGACTCGGAAAGATACAAAATTTGCTTGGAACGAGGAATGTGAGAAGAGTTTTCAAGAACTCAAGAGGAGACTCATTTCAGCACCTGTTCTGACAATACCATCTGGCTCGGAGGGTTTTGTCATCTACAGTGATGCTTCGGGCAAAGGTTTAGGATGTGTTCTCATGCAACATGGGAAAGTCATAGCATATGCCTCTCGATAACTCAAAGAATATGAGAGGAATTATCCTACTCATGATCTAGAGTTGGCAGCAGTCGTTTTTGCACTAAAGATTTGGAGGCATTACTTGTATGGGGATAAAGTGGAGATCTTTACGGATCATAAAAGCCTCAAATATTTCTTCACTCAAAAGGAACTCAACATGCGACAGTGACAGCGACGTTAGTTTGAACTGTTGAAAGATTATGATCATACCATCCAATATCATCCTGGAAAAGCAAACGTGGTAGCTGACGCATTGAGTTAATCATATGCGGGTACGAGTGCGATATTGTCAATGCAAAGGCCCATTTTGTATGACTTACAAAGGATGTAGATAGAGATAAAAACTCCAGGGACCCACATGATGATGGCGAATATATGAGTAGAACCGACTTTAATTGATAAAGTTAAAGCTACTCAAGCTACAGACCTGGAGCTGATGCATATGAGGAAGACAGTACAAGAAGATGCTATGCCGGAAGCAAGAATCGATGAAGAAGGAATACTTCAAGTCAAATCCAGACTTTGTGTTCCTAACGACCCTGAGTTAAAGTATAAAATCATGATGGAGGCGCACAACACACGGTTTGCAATCCATCCTGGGAGTACCAAAATGTATTGTGATCTTCGTCATACATTTTGGTGGAGCAATATGAAGAGAGAGATAGCGCTGTTTATCTCAAGGTGTTTAACTTGTCAACGAGTCAAGGCGGAGCATCAAGTACCAAAAGGTCCATTGCAACCACTTGAAATTCCAGAATAGAAGTGAGAGCACATTACCATGGATTTCATTACTGGTCTTCCCAAGGTTTCTCAAGGCATAGATGCAATTTGGGTCATTGTTGATAGATTGACCAAGTCTGCTCACTTTTTACCAATACGAGAAACTTATACACTTGAAAGTCTTGCTCGTATGTACATCAACGAGATTGTAAGATTGCATGGTATGCCAGTATCCATAGTTTTTGATCGAGACCCAAGATTCACTTCACGATTTTGGGTTAGTTTGCAAAAAGCAATGGGCACAAATTTACGATTTAGTTTGGCTTATCATCCTCAGACGGACGGACAATCAGAGAGGACTATTCAAACTCTTGAAGATTTATTAAGACTCTATGTCCTTGACTTCAAGGGAAGTTGGGACAAGTTCTTACCATTGGTGGAATTTTCCTACAACAAGAGTTATCAAGCAAGCATTGGCATGACTCCATTCGAAGCGTTGTATGGAAGAAAGTGTCATTCTCCTATATGCTGGGATGAGGTGGGTGAAGCAACGTTGTTAGTACCGGAGTTGGTACGTATGACTACGGAAAAGATTCATACGATTCGACAACGTATAAAAATCCTCGCAAGACCGACAAAAGAGTTATGCCGATCTTCATCGAAAGGACGTGGAATTCGATATTGGAGATCATGTGTTGTTATGTGTTGCTCCATGGAAAGGAGTTACGTGATTTGAAAAGAGTGGAAAGTTCAATCCTCGATTCATTGGCCCATTTTTAATCCTCGATCGAGTAAGGACTGTAGTCTATAGACTCGTTTTACCGCCAAGTATGTCTCGTGTTCATAACGTTTTTCATATATCCATGTTACGTAAATATGTGAAAGACCCGAACCACATTATTGAGTTAGAGTTGGACGAAATAGCGGAAGATTTAACGTATGAAGATGTTCCTGTTCAAATCTTGGATAAGAAGGAACATATTCTACGCTCCAAGGTTATACCTCAAGTCAAAGTTTTATGGAGGAACCACGATTTTGAGGAAATTACCTGGGAGTTAGAATCTGAAATGAAATCAAGGTATCCTTACCTCTTCGACATACTAGGTACATACCCTAATTTCGAGGGTGAAATTTCATAAGAAGGGGAGATTATAACTTTTATGAATAAAGATTAATTTTCTATAATTATCATTTTTAAATATTATGGAATGAATTTAATATAATATTATAGTTGTGGGTAATAGTTATAAATTTTGAAAAGTACGCAAGTTGTTATATAATATTTGATTGGTCGGGAAATATTCATTTTAACAAGGAATATTCGTACGATGGCACAATCATTGGTGGACCCCACAACGGAATTATTGTCGGATTGAGAAAACGACAAAAATATTTTTATGAAAATAACGGTGGAAGATTTATTGTTAACTGTTGAACTACTCTATAGTAAAAGTACAGTAATACGCGTGGTTGTATAGTAGCACACAATATTGATTATTGATGCTTACGTGAGAAGTCACTCAGTTTTATTCAATTATTGTCAATATTTTATATATTATTAAATCAATAATTGAGACGACGAAATTATTAATATTATTATTTGCAATATTAACGATGTCTATAAGTTCTGTCAAGTAGAGGTTTGGTCACTTAATTGTGCGCCAATAGGGAGAAATCCTTATTGAAAAGCCCCCTCTTTCCTGGGAACGACTTGGTCGATTAATATTGCGAATTATAATAATGATGATAAATGTTGTTAAAAATATTAAGATGATTTTTATGAAGTATTTGTTGTAAATATTGGCGTATTATTTGGATTCTCATTTACTCATTTTCCAAAATCATCGGTAAAAAGTTGTCTCAGTTCTGTATTATTATAGTTATATATATATACATGTGCGTATTATATAAGTTATATATATAATATATAAACTTTGTGCCGTGAATGTGTGGTAAGAGATTTTGGTGGGTGAATGAATTATATGTTTTAATATGTAAAAGAATTTGGTGGGTGGTGGTAAGTATTTTATATATGTATGACATGAATTGATTTTAGTGGGGGAAATGATGTAGCCGCGGGAAGGTGGAATCTAAAATGGGGTATATATATATATATATATATATATATAATAGAAGTGGCCAACATGTTGTTTTATTTATAATATATATATAAAAGTTGTCGTTGAATTAAGGAAATTCACATGTGAGATAATTACGTTGCGTCTGAAGAAATTTTCCTTTCGCCCGTGACTTTGCAAAATTATTTCGTTCATAAACTGTGCTCTTCCATTCTTCTATAAATAGAAGCTCATTCCTTCATTATTTCTTATGAATTCACTGAAACTCTAGAGAGAGAAACTATAGAAAGAAAGAAGAAAAGTATTCTACTACCTCACTACTCTGATATCAAGTTTCTTTAACGGTAAGGGGTATATTTTTCATATTCATGAAGAAAACTTCTGTTATTTCATTCTTTATTATTCTGTTGGAATAACCTGTATACGCGGTCTACCCTATACTTGGTGATTTCTGTTATTCCATTCGATTCTGTTGGAACATCCTGTCTGTGCGTTATACGCCAGACCTGGTTCCGTCTTTATTATTCTGTTGGAACATCTTGTATGTGCGTTATACGTCGGACCTGGTTTCGTCTTTATTATTCTGTTGGAATATCATGTCTGTGCTTTTTACGCCGGACCTGATTTCGTCTTTATTATTCTGCTGGAATATCATGTCTGTGCATTTTACGTCTGATCTGGTTCCATTATTTATTATTCTGTTAGAATAACCAGTCTATGCGAAGTACCGCATGCATGGTGATTTCTTTTGTTATTTCATTCTTTATTATACTCAGTTGGTTAAAGTTTTGACTTCTATACTCCATGAAATTAGTGAAATATCCTTGATGTTTGCGCTTCATCCAGTATTTTTTCATGGAAATATTTTTCTGAGCATTCTTGAATTTTACTCTACAAATAAGTATCATGTTAACAATTTGGACGTTATTAGTTCTTGAATAAACTAATTCTTGAACTTATTTTATTGAATTCATATATCATTGTCATCATCCTCATGTTTATATTTTTGAAAGTCATCTGTGGCCTGTAGTGCATAGATGGACTTGATATGATTATGACCAGGGATTATTCGGTATAATCATGACCGTAATATTACAAATGATGTGGTAAAAGTCCTCATTGGCCCGTAGTGCATTGATGGACCGTTGTTGGCATGATCATGGCCATTGATGAATACACGAATATCCTTGGCCCGTAGTGCATGGATAATTTGTGGTTGTGATACTAATGAATATCTTTGACCGTAGTGCAGGGATGATGTGGATTATTTATTAAGCTGAGTCCCAGCGATAAAAGTGATGAAAATCTTTTAAATCATAAAAGATAGTAAATTTTATTCTCTACTTGACTCTTTTAATGGATTGCATGTTCCGCTGCAGTTAAACTTGATGTCTATTGTATATTATCAGTTTAACATTGTTGAAGAATAATAATAATTTATTCTGCATTATCTTAGTCATAATATTTCTTACTGGGCTAGTTGAGCTCACCCTTTCTTTCACTTTTCTCTTCAGGAAATGAGAACGTAACTGGGACTAGTCGGGGAACGGAGTGACGATCCAGATGATAGTATTAGTAGTCCTCACTATTCTGTTAAATAGTGTGTTAATAGATGTAATGAAGACTTATTCTTAGAGTGAATATTGTCTAGAAGACAATGTTTGTATTAAAACTCACAGCTCTCTTGTTGTATATTTAAGATTGTATTTGTATTTTGTACCATGTATTTGGCGACTCAGAATAGGTGATGTATACCTATTTTGAGGGCGTCACATTAGGAGCAAGCTTATTGTTATTTGCAAGTTTCTGTGCAGCTAACCAAGGAAAGGAAATCACTAGAAAGTTCATTTCACATGCTTACATTAGGCCAACTATTAGATAGTTAGTTTTTTGACATTTTGAATAGTTATGTGCTTGATGTTTACTGCATTATTTACAAGGGAATGGTTAGTGGTAGATATTTTCAAGCTATTGTGCCATGTACTGCGTTTCATACACACATTACTCAAAATTACCTCACAATGTGACACTGCTAATTTGAACATTGACTTTGTTTTCAGGCCATTGCAATTGAAGGCTGTTTCTTGAATGAAGGTTCTAAGCTTGTAGTTTGCCCAACTGTTTTGCTATATGCTTGGGCTGAATAGTTTGAGCATTGGCTTTCTAATTGTATTTGTAAGATATTTTTTAAACTTTCGCATACCCTTTTATTCTCTTTTTGTTATGGATTGTAAAAAGTTAAGTTGAGGTAACCCTTTCTTTATACTAAACAAATTACAAATGTAGTAAAGGACGGGGAATAAATCAGTTGACTATACTTTGGTCAAGAAAAACTGGAAAAAAGGGAAGAGTAAAAAAAATGATTTGCCACAAGTTGAGGTCACTTACTTTGCCATTAGCCTAAAAGCAATAGTCACATACTTATACTACGTTTGGATTGAAGTAATAAAGTTGGGAATGGAATGTCTCATTCCTATGGAATGAAAAAAATTGTGTTTGGTTGCGATTGGAATAGATTGAATTATTATTATTTTTTATGAAATTTTCGATTGAAATTTAACATTCTTGCCCAAGATTTCATACCCAAAGCTTTATGAGTAATTGTTTTTATCATTGAGCCATGAAAGTATTGGGGAAGGGAGAGCATGGAATAACTCATTCCAACTAAAATGGAATGAATCATTCCAATCTCCATTTTATTCCTTCAATCCAAACGCAATATTAGAGTGTAATGCACAGACCGATAAACTCTCACCACTACTCTTTACAATGTTTATTTATTTGTTTTTCTGTGTAAAATTTGATCATCGCACAATAATTTACTCTTTTTATTATATTTAATTTATTAATTGTACGTATACATTTATTATTAAAAAATTGAATAATCCCGACGCAACGCACGAGTTTGTATCTAGTTTTTCCTACTAAAGAATACTGCAATCTTTTTGTAAACCACTGACTAACCTTAATCCCATGAGGCAATCCAATCAACCAAAGGTTTAGATTTCAAATCAAATCCGGCCGATATAAGATAATTAATAATTGCAATACCATGTAATAAGCTTAGCTGTTTAATTTAAGGAACGTGATATCTTATATCAGTATACTCCACCTCATCATCATATTAATCTATAAATTATTTTAATATAGTCTTCTACTCTACATAAAAAACTGAGATGAAGTATGTCACATCAGTCGTTCATAAAATATTTATAAAATAGTTTGTGTCTCTAGCATTACTCTAATTTTGAAAGCCCAATTAATTTGTTCCATAATAAATTAACCACTTCAATAATTATTTTCATACAATTCAAAATTATTTCCATATTAATTTTGAAATCCAAATTTATTTAAATTTTCCCTCACTAATTAGCTTTCCAAAAATTACTCTAATTATTTGATTCATGCTAATTGATTCTAAAGATATGAAAATTGATTTGCGTAATATATTTATGGAAAACTCAATCAGTTAATAAATTATGGAAAACTTAAATAATGAATAACTCAATCCCAATATATATGGTAACAAATTTTATAAGAAATCAAAATATGTTTTCAAATTAATTCCTTTAATTATGGGAAGGTTTCAAAATTTAATTCCAATTAACAACTTTATTTATTAATTAACCACTTTAATTTATTCCATAATAATTAAATTACATCTATAAATATATTCATGATGCAATGCAAATCCTAAAGTTTTGATTGAGAAATAATTTAAACTAGGATCTTACATGTATTTCCTAATGACCCAAGCAAATCTTCAATCAAACCTTCAAAATTTTTTTGTTGTCTCATTAATATCCTGTATATATGCATGAGCAAACATTTAGTACAATAGAAAAGTCGTGATCAAAACTTAAAGTTGAAATAAGACCAAGTCAACACTTTAAGGTTTTGTAAGCTGATTTCATTAGTTCCCTGTTTCATTATTATGAAACAAATTGTAATATGTCCCGACCCTTCTGAAGAATAGAGCCATGTGGATTCTGGTTACGCACAATATTCTAATTAAAAAATAATCACTTAGCCATTGAACTAAGCAATAGAGTACTGGTCTAACTATTAGCTTTATTAACAGTTAAAACCACAGTAGCAATAAGATGTCTCACACCTTCCAAACAAAAAATGCACCAAAATCACTTTCAGAATGTACAAATATATGATACACCAAGAAAAATAAACCCAAAGTCAATAAAATTTTGCAAGTCCAAATCTGAAAACAAAATGAAACATTATTTTTACACAAACAATACCCCCTCTGGCACATTTTGCATTGCAAATAGTTCTCATCATGGGCGGAACCAAGGGGCATATCACCCCCACCAAAATTCTGCACAGGCTATATATTAATACATATATTAATAATCAATATATATGTGCATAATAATAGTAATTTATACCAAAAATTTTTACATGCACTCCATAAATTAAAAAATAGAATAAATTTTATTTTACAATTTAATTTAAATGAAAGAACTTAAAACACAATCAAATCTAGGTCGCTACTTGAGGTTGAAGAATGATCACAAAAATCAAGTTTTTTATTTACCAAATTATTTTTTACAAACATTTTATATTTTTAAACATCATGAATTTACTTCAGAGACTCCCCTTTGTTCATTTCTTTCTGAATTAATTTTCTTTGTTCCATATAAAAAATTGATATTTTCATATAAAAAATAATATTTCTACATGAATCTCTCGTATTTCTACATGAAATTAAAAAAAAATATTTCTACATAAATTTTGATATTAAGCAAAATTTTGAGACGTTTTCAAACTATGCAGAGTCGCAGGATACAATTGTCTCCTCTCAGTCGTACAATCGAAAGAAGCACTCCAAGTGTTAATAAATATTTTTTTTTACTGATGTATTTTGACCCCTTTCTAAAAAAATTCTGATTCCGCCACTAATTCTCATCTATGACTGACATCAAAAGTTAGAACGAAGGCTTAAGTTGAAATCACTTCTAGGATCAAAAAGTAGAGGAGTAATTTAAAATTTAAAAAATAATCAACATGGAAACACCAATAAAAAATTTCACCTAGATGTTAAGTGGTGTTACAAAGCCAATCATTAAGTGCTCCTTAATTACTTTATAACTGGAGTAACTACAACGTATCCCGGGGGAAATACTATACATATGTATATTAAGAAAATTGGAGCTAAGTCAAAGAAAGGCTTTCACATACCACATACCTACGAAGAGTGATCTAAGAAATACGTAATACCATTCTCACACAAAAAACCAACTATGAAGTAAAAGAATGACCAACATGAAATTCAGAACTTCACTAATCAATCCTTATATATAAATACAGCAAAAGTAATCCAGGCAATCCCAATTTAGAGTTGACTCTTAATCAATTTTACTGAGTTATTTACCGAGTTATTCGTATATCTTCCGCTTCCGTTCCTTTTTTGATTAAATTCAATCGTGTCTTCATTTCTTCTTCACTTGATAGCACTGCAGATGCAGAGATCTCTCTCTACAATGCCATCTCTCTCTGAACCCCCCAACTTCTCATCTGCCCCGTCTCCGCTCGAGGTCGCCGACGGCGCCGTCTTGGAGTCCCGCCTTCGGGAAGCTGAGGATCGGTTGAGGGAGGCCGTAGAGGAACTGGAGCTCCGGCAGCGGCGCACACGACATCGTCACCCGCCCTGCGATCACGCTGTTGATTCATAGTTGCTTATCTTTTCGATTATATATTGATTGTTTTGATGGGTTTTATGTTGATTGTAAGGTTCTTTCTCGCGTCATCGCCGATCTCCTTCGCCGCCTCCGGTCGCTTGGCCTCATCGTCACCAACAGCACCGGCGTCGACCACTAAGGCCTTACAGACCTTTTACTCTTTTAAAATTATATTATATTACGTTAAAATTTACTCTTTTGTTACAGATCTGACATCCTTCGTCCCTCTCTTTACTGAACCACACTCGATTTCGATTTTGTGGGCTCAAAATCGCTCAATCGATCCAATTTATTCGATTTCAAGAACATATCAGGTAATTGATGATTATTTCCTTTGTTTTAATGTAATTTTTTGATTTAATTTGTAGGGTTTTTTCGATCCGATTTATTCGATTTTGAGAACAAATCACGTAATTGTTGATTATTTCCTTTGTTTTATAGATTTTTTTTGAGGTTTTCCTTTTTATTTTTGAGGTCTAACCTTCATCTTCTTAGGGTAGCATACGAATTGAAGAAGATGATTGTTGAAATTGGGATGGTAATGAAACACAGCACGTTCCATATTAAAATTGGAGCAAATTGGAGATAAAGATGAAGCAAGAGGAAAACAAATCAGAAAGGAATCGAATGAGAGTTAATTGAGGAGATCGAAGAGCGATGAAGGGGAAGAGCTGATGTATGTGAGCAGAAATAGCCGAGTTAACGAATGTTGGATTTGGAATACAAAACACTGAATACACATACAGGCAAAAGAGATCCTACTTCTTGATTGGCACATGATTTTGTGCTTTCATAAATGTTAATTACTGACATTTAATTTGCCTGTTTATTCATTTTTAACTTTTCTATTTTATTTATCATTTTTTGTGTGACCTAATGATTTGTTATTGTTTTTTTTGCTTTGATAGCTTTGGATCCTTTATTATTATTTTATATTTATTCTAATCTTTGTTTAATGTTTGTATCTTAAGTGGACACGAGGTCAGTTATGCAATATGCTACATGAACATCTGAGGCATAGATTGTCTACCTTAGTGCCTTGGCCCCTCTGCTTTCTCTTATTCTGTTTGTAATAGAAAATGCATTTTCAAAACAAGGATATGGAGGT
Source organism: Panax japonicus (assembly GCA_020205505.1). Lineage (NCBI taxonomy): Eukaryota > Viridiplantae > Streptophyta > Magnoliopsida > Apiales > Araliaceae > Panax > Panax japonicus. Next base: position 43,627,855 of record CM035095.1, on the reverse strand, counting down.
CAAATTAAATTATTTTTTTGAAATATTTTAGAATTTCAAGAGAACGACAGTATTAGTCGGAGTTTGAATTACATCTCATTATTTCACAATGGGAATTATAATGCAAAGTTTTAGCAGGACTGTGGTGATTGATTTGACAAAGATTAGGACTCTGCTGAATGACAAATGGGACCATTCTACTTTCTCTTTTCATATGGATCCCCATTATCCATGTAACATAAAAAATAGGATGAATACAGAATCAGACTGCATCTTATTAAGATCTTACTTCTTTTCATATATGATTCTAAACACTTAATATTTGGATGTTGGCTGTTCACTCTGGATGTGTTTGATATCTCATTTTGTGGTTCTCTGTATAGGTGATTGAGGAATTTTCTCATGGGTCCAACAAGGAAGTCTAGAAGCATGAACAAGCGATATTCTTATATTAATGAGGTGTCTCCTATTAGACATGGAGAGAGTGCTGATAGAAGAAACCAGCGGGTTAGCATTCATGTTGTTAATAATTTTTGTTTATGGATTATTGTCTATTTCCTCTCTCTTTAATGTAGCATCAATTTGTCATATGGATTTCGAATAATGGGTTGTTTTTCATATGTTGTTTTGTACCTGATTTAATTGAGTATTGCCCCCAATTTTGTTCATCACATAATGACTTTTCTTGCACTAGCTCCCTTTAGAAGAATCTAAACGGAACATATATTTCAGTAAGCATTTCCAATCCAAACCCAAACTCAAATCCAGGTTTTTTTGATTCATTTATATTTTTATTTTACATATAAAAATGGCTGAATTTATATTTTTTATATACATGGGTCTGTTGTTCTTTGATATTTTAGATGTTTATATTATTTTGAATTAGACCATTTTCTCTTTTATTGGGTGATCTGAATTTGAATGCTAAAACAAATTGTTTCTGGGTAAAATTTAGTTGATCATATATATTTTTGTCATTAATCCAAGTCTGGAAATTTATAGACCTTGACTAATTTATGACTGGATTATTGAGGTGCTTTTTTAATTTTGTGGCATTTTGTTCTGATTTGATTAAGTTGCTATATAATGAGGGGAAAAGTGTAGCTCTAACTCAGTAACTCAGATGAGAGCTCATATGTGAAGATGAGGGTTGCCCTTCCTAAAGTGGTTATTCGGGCAGAGAGCTCAGTAGCTCAGAACTACTGATAGGAGTCAACACCGTGGTTTCATCTAGTAAGCATTTTCAACCCAAGCTCAGATTTTTTGATCCATTTATGTTTTCATTTTACATATAAAAATGGCTGAATATAATTTATTAACTGTAAACCTCCATCTTGGTACATCTAGAAAGTTGTTTGACTAATTTATTTAGATTTTATCCTTTCTTATTTGTCTTCTGTTGTATGTATTACAAAACCCCCCTTCACATCGATTGCTAAAACATTAATTGAAGCTTTGGAGACCGAACAGGACATAAATTTTGAGATAGGCGCGGCTTTGTGTTTGGCCGCGACAATTGACGGATCTTTGGATCCGGAGCCGGTGTTTCTGAAGAGACTGCTGCCGAGGCTGGAGAAATTATTGAGGTCTCGGAGTTTTAAAGCGAAGGCAGCACTGTTGACTGTTTTCGGCAGTGTGATTGGAACTGAAGGCGCTTTGAATCAGCAGGCATTCACGAATTTGGTCAAGTGTTTGGTTGAGTTTGTGAGTAGTGATGACTGGGCGGCGAGGAAGGCAGCTGCGGAGGCGTTGGCCAAATTGGCAGTGGTCGAGAGAAATGAGTTGCCTGAGTATAAGGCTTCCTGTTTGAAGACATTTGTAACCAAACGATTCGGTAAGGTTCGGTTTCATGTTAATTCAATTATTAAGTAGTTTAATTCTTTGATTGCTGTCTCAAAATATTTAGATTTGTAATTTCTATTAAATTAAATTTAAATAGATCAATAGTTTGATACTTCTTATTTTTATTTAGAGTTGCAAAAAGATGCAATGTGTATTCAGATATAAGATATGTAGATCTAGATAAATTGGATTAGGTAGATGTAATGTGGATTAAGTGTTGGTAAATTGTGTAGGTAAAGGTTGTGAGGGAGACCATGAATCAGATGGTGGAAGCTTGGAGAGAAATTCCAGATGTATCCGATGAGGTCTCACTGCCTGGTGAATCTCAATCTTCTTCTAAAGGTATGATATTGTTTTCCTCATAATTTATCTGTCTTGATGAAAAAGCTAAATACCTAAGAGAGAAATATTTCATAGTGTTTGAAAAAGAAAGATTTCATATTGTTTGATCTATTTTTAAGTTCAAATATTTTTGTTATCCGTTGCCCTCAGAAAAGGAATTGCACATTTGGCAACATAATTAAAAATAATGCAGTATTATTTGAGATGACCGACAAAATTGATTATATCCAGATGTTAGATTTTGACTGTCATTTCAGATTGATAATGTGAAGGACGGTACATCCTCAATTGGCTTTTCTGAAATTGTTTTGTTTCTCATGTACAATGGACAGAAGTTGCTACTGATGGATGCTATCTACCTGGCTCAAAAACTTTGCATACCATTAGCTCTGTAGCTCCTCAAGTGAAGGAAGAATTATAGCTTGGCTAATGGTTCCCCTGCACGTGATGGTTCTTGTAAGACCCCAAATAATTAATAAATGAAATTTAATTTCCTTTAATTATTATTTTGAATAGTAAGGGTTGATTTGATTAATGAGGATAGTTATGGATAAAATACGCAAATATTTCAAAAAAAGCAAGTGATTATAAAATATTCATTGTTGTCGGGGAATATTCGTTTGGCCGTGGAATATTCGTACTGTCGGGGAATATTCGTACGATGGCACAGCCATGTGTGGGCCCCATAACGGAAAGCGATTAGAGGAAGAAAACGACAAATATAAGTTGTTTAAAAATAACGGCGTAGTTGTTACCGTTTACACTGTTGGAATACCCGGTGGTTAAAATACAATAATACGCGTTGTTGCACAGTAGCACACGGTATTGCACAGTATTTTGAATTATTGATCCTTACGTAAGAAGGCACTACTCAATAATTGCTACAGGAGTTACTGTTCATTACTTTATTGATTCAATAATTGCTGCATTGATATTTATATTATTATTGTTTCAATAATTGTCATTGCACAGTATTTTCCATTATCAGATCAATAATTCATATTATTTGAATAATATTATCAGATAACATTATTGGCAATGTCTAGAAAGTTCTGTCAAGGAGAGGTTTGATCATCTAATTGCGCGCCAGTAAGGAGAAATCCTTATTGGAAAGCCCCCTCTATCCTGGGAACGGCCTGGTTGTCAGTACTGTGATTCTATAATATTATTTTTGAATAATTAATTATTGATTATTATGATAAAGAAAATATTCATTTTATGTGGATATAGATGGAGAAAATTTTTAAAAGTGACAATTGTTGAAAATTAATATTTTATCTTTTTCTGATAAAATAATTTATTTAAATATATTATTTTAATAATATATTAACGGTGATATTTTACAATGAATGTGGGACATATGAGTATATGAGGAGGAAGAGTATTTTTGTGACATTAAATGTTTAACATATGATTTGTGTGTCGGTGAACACAATTCTTGACCGAAAATTGATTATAGACCGTAAAATCACTCGTTTGTGGATTTCGAATAATTTCTGTTTGGAATTTAGAAAAACTTCCTTCTGCAAAGTTGTAGAGAATTGAATTTCCTATAAAAAATCGCGAGATTCGAATTTTCTGACAAAAGGGCTATTTATCATAAATTATTGAAGTTTCGGAGTTCCGAAATAATTGATTTTTGGAAGTTTTAATTATTTTATATAAGAAAAACGATTTTGTGGTTGTTGGCACATGGGTGGCTGATGTTTTTGACCAAAGAAGGCATGCTAGAGTTTTCAAAACATGTGGGTAAGAATTTTGAATAAATAATAATATATTTTATTAATTTAGTCTCCTTTGGCGTTCTAACATTTTCCTATAAATAGAGGGCCAAGTTAGAATTGAAAATTACACCAGAAACAAAGTTTTCTCTCTTTTTCTCTCTATATTATCGAGCATATCCTTGTGAGTATACTTTGAGTGTTGCTATATGGTGCGAGTTTCTGTCAACACTATACCGAAATTCAGTCAGAAGTACGGCTATTTTGAGGTAAGGGATGTTATTTTCTTCTCAAATGATATTTTTTCTTTAATATCATTATGCCGGAATATTGGTGAACTTTTTTATCAAATTTGGAACTTTTTGTGCCGGAGTTACTATTCACGTATACGATACTATTCACGTATACGGCACTATTCACGAATACGGCACTATTCACAGAAAATTATTTTTTTTTTCTTTTCGTCCAAAATATCTATTGTGGATACTAGCTTTGATTGTATCCATGTTTTGATCATTCTTGAATTTTACACCACTTTGATTATTTTTGAGGTATTTTTGGACATGGATAAAACAAAGTACGAATCCTTAATCCTTAATCCTTGTCATTTTGTTTCACTGGATTCGCTTCTTTAAAAATATTTTTTTTAACATCTTCAGTCTTAAATGATGTTACTATTGAATATCTTTGGCCTGTAGTGCAAAGATGAATGATTTCTGATGAATATCTTTGGCCCGTAGTGCAAAGATGAACATGACCAACAGATGAATATCCTTAGCCTATAGTGCAAGGATGAATATATGATTCAAGATGTGTATTGATTGATGTTACAGGGATAAAAATACTGTTGATGGACTGTTAAATTCATAGACATTAGTAGATTTTATTCTCTACGTAACTCTTCTATGAATTAATATTTTCCGCTGTGAATATTGATTTAAAACTTGTTGTCTATTGTATTCTATTAGATTTTTTTCCTTGTTGAAGGCTAACGATAATTTGTTGTATATTATCTTAGTCATAATATTCTTTACTGAGCTAGTTGAGCTCACCCTTTTCCTTTTTGTTCCATTTTTCTTCTCAGGAGACGAGAATATAGCGAGTACGAGTCGGGGTATGAATTGATGGTCCTTAAGAGAGTTGTTTAGTAGTCCTCACTATTTTTGTAAAATAATATATCAATAATTGTATTGAGGACATAGTTGGGTATGTATATTGTCTAGATGACAATGTTTGTATTCAAACTCATAGTTTATGGGTTATAAAAGTTGTAGTTGTTTCTGTACCATGTATTTGGCGACTCAAAATGGGTTGGATGGAATGGACCTATTTTGGGAGCGTCACAGTTGGTATCAGAGCTTAGGGATATTATCTCTGGCGGAGATCAGAGAATAGAACTAGGAGGGGAGAGACGAGTAAATCCTTCGCTAGTGTGTCCTACCTAAGCTTATTTATTAGTTGGTCAGTATATAGGGATATTATGTGATATATTGATTTCCTTAATTAACCCTTATTTTATGACAGTATTTGAGAATGTCGACTGAGAATATTAACAGTGGAAATGAGACCGTGGAGACGCCTGTACTCACCAACGAGGAGAACGTGCAACAGGCTGGCAATGTTCCTCCTGTAAACAACACCACTGATCAGACGATGAACGACGCAATGTTTAGAAGCTTTTTTGCAGTTCATGCAAAATCAGACGAGGGAGACTCGTGTTCAAAATACAGGAGGAAATCATAACAATTCACGGGTTGTCACAGCCAAGCGGTTCAAAGAGTTGGGACCACCAGAATTTAAGGGAAAGCCAGATCCGATCATGGCGGAGACATGGGTCAAGCAAATTACCAAGATATTCGATGTTTTGGGATGCACGGAGGAACAAAAGATTCCATTCGCCACCTTTATGTTCCGTGGTGAGGCAGACTACTGGTGGGAGTCTGTGAAGCATACCCATCCAGCCGCACTCAGCATGTCTTGGGAGACGTTTCAGAAACTATTTAATGACAAATACTTTCCTGAAAGTGTTCGTCATATGAAGGAAGTGGAGTTCATCAGATTAGAACAAAATAACATGACGGTGTCTCAGTACGAGGCAAAGTTTGCAGAGTTATCCAGGTTTGCACCTCATTTGGTGGAGAATGAGGAACGTATGACGCGGATGTTTCTGAGAGGTTTGAAACCTGGCATACGACAATATCTCATCTCTCATAAATTTTCTCTCTATTCAGAAGTTGTTAACAGGGCTCAATTGTTGGAGCGAGATAACGAGTACAGTCAACCGAGGTACCACAATCAGGATCATACCGGAGATAGCAGTCAACAAAATAACGATAACCAGTGGAGAAAGAAAAAGACGGACAAAAATGGTAACCATTTTGGTGGTAATCATGGCCATGAAAATAGAAGAAGCGAGTCAGGAGGAGATTTTAAAAAGAGGAGATTTAACAACGACCATGTGAAGACGACAGTGCCGACAGCAACTGGTTCTAAGGAAGGAGAAAGACCACCGGTTATATGCTATAAGTGCGGGAAAGAGGGACATATCAGTCCAAACTGCAAACACCAGTTCAAGGTATGCTATAATTGTGAAAAGGAAGGACATATCGCTCGAGATTGTACGATAGCAAAACCTAGTTCAGCGGGGACGGTGACTCAAAAGACTGTCCCAGAAAAGCCAAAGTCAATGGTTCCTGGAAGAGCGTTTGTTGTGACTGGTCAACATGCGAGGAACCCAAACGAGGTGATCACGGATAAACTATTTATAAATTCTTGCGAAGTTTATACCTTACTTGATACCGGTGCTACCCATTCATTTATCTCTCCTGCTTGCGCTCAACGTTTAAATTTGACTCCGGAGAAATTAGACTTTGACCTATCTGTGGAAACTCCGTTAGGAGAAACTTTTATCACATCCACTGTTTATAAATCTTGTTTCATTCAAGTCGGCACCATCACCTTACCTGTTGACCTGATCTCTTTAAAGATACTTGCTTTTGATGTGATTTTAGGGATTGATTGGTTAACTACTCATCATGCCAAAATTGATTGTTTTTGTAAGGTTGTTAGTTTTCATATTCCTAATCAACCTGTTGTTCGAATTCAGGCAACTAAACCATTAAAATCAATCACTGTCATATCTAATCATAAAGCTATTCGTTTATTGAAAAACGGATGTCAAGCTTTCTTAGCCCATGTTATGGATTTGAATAAAGACACGTCAAAATTGAATAATATTCCTGTTGTTATTGACTTTCCTGACGTATTTCCTGAAGAACTTCCCGGTCTACCCCCAGAACGTGAAGTTGAATTCTTTATTGATCTTGAACCTGGTACAAAGCCCATTTCTAAAACCCCATATCGAATGGCTCCTATTGAACTTCAGGAGTTAAAAGTCCAACTACAGGAGTTATTGGACATCGATTTCATTCGTCCTAGTACATCTCCTTGGGGTGCTCCTGTTTTATTCGTAAAGAAGAAAGACGGGAGTATGCGACTTTGTATTGACTATCGAGAATTGAACCATGTCACCATCAAGAATATGTATCCTCTACCTCGTATTGATGACTTGTTTGACCAGTTGCAAGGAGCACAATTCTTTTCAAAAATCGATCTTCGTTCTGGATATCATCAGCTGAAAATTAGAACTGAGGATATTCCAAAGACTGCCTTCAGAACTCGGTATGGGCATTATGAATTCTTAGTCATGTCTTTTGGATTGACTAATGCTCCTGCCGCTTTCATGGATATGATGAACCGAGTATTCAAGGATTATTTGGATCAATTCGTTGTTGTCTTTATTGATGACATCCTCATATATTCCAAAAGCCGTGAAGATCATGAGCACCATTTGAAGCTGGTACTCCAAAGGCTTCGTGAAAACAAGTTATATGCTAAGTTGAAGAAATGCGAGTTCTGGCTTGAGGAAGTAACATTCCTTGGGCACGTGGTGTCAAAAAATGGAGTATCTGTTGACCCGACGAAGATTGAAGCAATACAAAGTTGGGAGCAACCGAAGTCGGTCAATGAAGTACGTAGCTTTTTGGGCTTAGCTGGTTATTATCGGAGATTCGTGGAAGGGTTTTCTCGAATTGCTACTCCATTAACTCAGCTAACTCAGAAGGATACAAAATTTGTATGGAGCGAGGAATGCGAGAAGAGTTTCCAAGAGCTTAAGAGGAGACTTATTTCGGCACATGTTCTAACAATACCATCTGGTTCGGATGGATTTGTTATCTACAGCGATGCTTCGGGCAAAGGGTTAGGATGTGTTCTCATGCAACGTGGGAAAGTCATAGCCTATGCCTCGCGACAACTTAAAGAGTATGAGAGGAATTATCCTACTCATGATCTAGAGTTGGCAGCAGTCGTTTTCGCGCTAAAGATCTGGAGGCACTATCTATACGGGGAGAGAGTGGAGATATATTCAGATCATAAAAGCCTCAAATATTTCTTCACGCAGAAAGAACTCAACATGCGGCAACGACGTTGGCTCGAGTTGTTGAAAGATTACGACCACACTATTCAATACCATCCTGGAAAAGCGAATGTGGTAGCTGACGCATTGAGTAAAAGATCATATGCAGAAATAAGTGCAATGATGTCAAGTATACGCATAGAGCCAACTTTAATAGAAAAAGTTAAGGTTGCTCAAGCCACCGATCCGAAGCCGTGGTGACCCCAAATCCGGGTACTTGCAACCCGAACTCGGTTCTCCACGATACCATTTCTTTAAGCTGAATAATACTAAATGATAATATAATTCGAACTTAATTTACATACATCAAAGTTTACTTCCCAAGGTACGTGACCTTCAAATACATTTCTTACAATACATGAATAGAAACCAATACAACTATAACCATTAACTCATAATACGACTTATTCAAATAGCTTTCCTTTCCCTTGTTTGTGCCTGAGCCTTCAGGTTGCTCATACATAACTGAAAATGATTTAATTTAAGCAAGGGTGAGCATTTGAGTGCCCAACAAGTAATAACAATTATATATATAAGCTGAAAGAATATAAGTATTCTCTTTACATAACACTTCTACAACGAATCAAAAGTTGTGAAATAATCTGTACTGATAAAAAATTCACATAACAACTCTCTTTCAAATTCTTGAAATTAGGCTCTGGCTCTACCCATGAATAGGGTTTAAGAAACATACCATGAACATTGTTTTTCATTTTCGAAAAGGTTTAGCAGAAATTCATCCGCAAACCGCTCTGTCTTACGGGCACGGAGGGTGATCAGCCCCGTTGTACCCTGTATTGATCAATACTACATAACTTGAACGAAATTCATCGCTCACTCTGTCCGCCTTGGGCGTAAAAATTTTCCCATATAGGGATGTTCATACATGTCTGGTTCCAAACCCGAAGGTTTTTAATCTTGCTCAATAATAATATGTAATTCAACATATATGTATACGGGTAATTGAAAAAGTGTATCAACATGTGAATAAATACCATGATTATCCAAGTGGGGACACTTGTATAACCATTTAGAAATCAACTTAACAGAATATATATCTGAGCTAACATGTTGATAATCAAAGCGTACATAATCTGTACAGGAATAGAAAAGAATTCTGAAACTCTCTTACTCATGTCCATTGCATAAAGGAAATGCAAAGGTAAGATACTTGCCTGATTTGCTGATTACAAATCTCAACTTAGGTTTTATCTCTTTATCACAACCTATCAATAATCAGATCATTCGTTCGATTAGAACAATATATCATAACACATAGTACTGTCTATTACAGTCAGCACATAGTCTAATCACGTCATCACATAATCACAGTGATCATACTTTTAGTTCATATCTTGAAATATTTTTATACATTTTTCAAATATCTCATACATGCTCTTACGGTAGTCTTTTCTTTCTTTTATAAGGTCTGACATTTGTCGGCGTACCGACGGCATTATCGGGTAAATACTGAGTCTAAGACTCTTATTCTGTACTTCAACATCTATAAATATCAGACATTTTATTTTTAATCATTTTCGGAATTTTCCAGAAATTAAAAATTTTAAAATAATTCAAATCTATCTCTAAAAGGATCTATAGTGACATAACTGTCATTATGGTTGTTCTTCATCAAATCATGAACTTCATAACCGGTTTTCAAGTCAGCTAGTTTGACTGGATATAACTTTCAAACATCAGAATCATAATTAAATGATTTAAACATTAACAATTCCATTATCATTAATAATTAATTTATATTAAACTATTAATTAAACCATTACCAAAATATAAAAGTTATTTATAATAACTCAAACTATTTTTAAAACATTTATATTACCCTTAAATGATTTTTAAAATAATTAAAATCATTTTTAAATAATTACCATTAATATTTAAATATTAATGTACTATTTATCCAAATATTAAAAGTCATTAATTATAACTTAAAATATTTTTAAATCCTTAATATCCTTTTTAAATGATTTTTAAATAAATAAAACCATTTTTAAACTATTTATTTAATAATAATTATTAAATAAACTAAATATCATTAATATTATCTTAATATTAGTAATATTAAATTATTAATGAAATTATCCTTTAAATATTAAAAGTTATATTTTATAACTTAAAATATCTTATTTTCATTTAAAATGATTTTTATAATACTAAAATCATTTTTAAACTAAATTATTTAATATAATCATTAAATAACTTTAATATCATTAATATTAATTAATTAATGAAATTCATCATAAAATATTAAAAGTCATGGAAAATAACTTAAAATATTTTCTTATACCATAAAATAATTTTTCATGATTTTTCATGAATTAAAACTATTTTTTAATCATTTATTTAATATTATAATTAAATAAATAAATACCTTTTATATTCCAAAAATATTAAATATTTATGAAATATACTGAAAATAATTAAATATTATTTTTCGGACTTTAAAATAATTTTTCAGAATTTATTTGGTATTTTTAATAATTAAAATCTAATTTTTCTAATTTTTAAATTAATTTTCAAAAAATTAAATAATTAACCGTCGCTAAAGGCCCCTATAGTGACAGAAGTGTCGCTATAGGTGTTCTTGAGCCTACCCAGATTTCCTAAGGTAGAACCGAGTGGGCTACTTTGACCATGAATAACTCTCTGGTCTTAACGATTTTGGACAATCTATAAATTGGATCTTGTAGAGGAAGTACCAGACTACTAGTATCAACAATCATAACGTTTAAAAAACATCAGATCTGGGAGAAAATGGCCATCAAAGTACCTGTCAAAGTACCTCTATAACTTGTTGATCGTGTAACATTTTTGTGATCTATCACTTCCCGTGTGTAGACAACATGTAGGACTAAAACTATAAACCTTAACATCAACATAATAACATTAGATCTAACCATAAATCTCCGGTCAAAGTACAACACAGAACTTGTTCATGAAAAATCTGGTTTCGCTAGTTTGGCAGTTTCGGTCAACCATTTTTGACCGATTATATCTCCTAATCTACAACAGATATCGACTTGATTATTTTTGCATATTAAAGACCACATACCAGGCTACATGTTACAAGTTTTAAACATCACAAATCATGATCGAGAAAGGATCTATGGTCCCTGACATTTGACTGTCAGACCACAAATTCGGTTTTTCCAACTTGCTTAAATCTTTGATTTTGAGCACTTTGATGTTATGGGTCCTAAAATTAACAACTTATAACATTAATTAACATCTTATTACACAACTTTAAACAATCAATTGCATCAATTAACATCGAATCGAAGGATTTCTAGAATTTAAGGTTTCCTACCTTTTCAAGCTTGATTTTTGATTTCTGACTTCTTGATGCTTCTGATTTATTGTTTGTGATGGCTGGGATTTGATTATGAGGTTATCGGTAAGAAAATTTCGGAGGTTTGGTCTAGAGAGAGTGTGTCTAGAGAGTTTAGAAAATATTAGAGTGTGTTTGCATTATTTCTCCTTCAATCTCTATATATAGACCCTTAGATTGCCTTGGATGCTGGTATGGCTGGCAATTATAGAGCTCAAAGGATAATAATAGAGTGGTTGGACGGATTTGTGGTGATTGGTAACACAATAATGCACAATTAATGCACTAAGATGGACAAAAAGGGTAAAATGGTCATTTCCCCTCTCTTTAATCTATATAAAAATATATTAGATACATTGGATGCTACACTTGATTGATTTCCATTGATTTCTAGCTGATAAGAGGGTGGGGTAGTGATGTTGGCCATTAATTATGCAAGATTCTAGCAACAATGTGACTAATAATACACTAATAAACCAAAAGGGCATTTTGGTAATTTTGCATAAAATTTCAAGGGCATTTTTGTACATAGCAATTAAATGTAATATTTAATCACTAGATGATAATTCTTATCATTTACCAATTACTTTCTATCCTTTGGTAAATTAAAACATTTATACATTAACATCGTAATTAAACCCGATAATTTAAAATTAGGGTTTTCGATTGAAAATTTAGGGTTTTATAATTAGGATTTCTTAACGTTGTCAATTAGGGTTTCCTAATTGACAATTAGGGTTCTCTAATTATCTGTGTATATTTTAACACAGTCATTACGGTCTCTAACTTCAACCGATTAGGGTTGTAATAATTACGGTTTGTCCTAATTATCGGCATAAAAATAGTAATTAGGGTTTTCTTCTAATTACCGACATCTTATACACAATAACCTTCATATAACACATTCGCTACTCAGTTATATCTCATAACTGAGTTTAATAATTAGGGTTTCACAACACGGTAATATGCTATGACCTAATTGACCGTCATTGCACAATATTATCTGTCCGCACATACACAGTACATATTCATGGTACTGTAAAATTATTATAACAATAGTATAATATTATTATTCTCATCTCTTGATCACAATCCCAATACAGGGTTTTGGATCTTATATCTGACTTCTCTTTCGCATATCAAGTTAAAATACTTGATTTAAATATTCTGAACAATTCATATAATAAAATATTTATTATATAAATCTAACTATCACTTCATATATTATTTCCAATCATGTTTTCATGGAAAATAATTAATAAAAACATTTCTGCTTACAGAAATTAATTACCATAAAAATATAATTTGTAGTAATTAATTATTCCAAAATTATTTCTAATTTTTCAAGTAATAAATATATTCACATTTATCGTTCACATTACTAGACACTTATTCTCGTCATTAAATAAAAAAAAATTTATACGCAAAATTTCTTATTTATTTTATATAGGAAATCTCGGGTTATTACAGGAGCTGATGCATATGAAGACGAAAGTAACAAGAAGGTGCCATTCCAGAAGCGAGAATTGATGAAGAAGGAATACTTCGAGTCCACTCAAGACTTTGTGTTCCTAACGATTCTGATTTGAAGTACAAGATCATGATGGAGGCACACAATACACCGTTTGCAATTCATCCTGGAAGTACCAAAATGTATCGTGATCTTCGACATACATTTTGGTGGAACAATATTAAGAGAGAGATTGCAAAGTTTATTTCAACGTGTTTAACTTGTCAACGTGTAAAGGCGGAGCATCAAGTGCCAAAGGGTCCATTGCAACCACTTGAGATTCCGAAATGGAAGTGGGAACACATTACTATGGATTTCATCACGGGTCTTCCTACGGTTTCTCAAGGCATCAATGCTATTTGGGTTATTGTTGATAGATTAACCAAGTCTGCTCATTTCTTGCCGATACGGGAGACTTATTCCCTTGAACGTCTTGCTCAAATGTACGTAAATGAGATTGTAAGATTGCATGGCATGCCAGTATCCATAGTTTCGGATCGTGACCCAAGATTTACTTCAAGATTTTGGGTTAGCTTGCAAAAAGCTATGGGTACGGAGTTACGATTCAGTTCGGCATACCATCTTCAAACGGACGGACAATCAGAGAGGACTATTCAAACTCTTGAAGATTTATTAAGACTCTGTGTCCTAGACTTCAAGGGCAGTTGGGATAAATATTTACCATTGGTGGAATTCTCCTACAACAACAGTTATCAGGCAAGCATTGGTGTGGCCCCATTTGAAGCATTGTATGGACGAAAGTGTCGCTCTCCAGTATGTTGGGACGAGGTGGGTGAAGCAACATTGTTGGGACCCGAGTTAATACGTATGACTACGGAGAAGATCCAAACGATTCGACAACGTATACAAATGGCACAAGATCGACAAAAGAGTTATGCGGATCTTCATCGAAAGGACCTAGAATTTAGTGTCGGGGATCATGTATTGTTGCGTGTTGCCCCATGGAAGGGAGTTACAAGATTCGGGAAGAGAGGAAAGCTTAATCCACGATTTATTTGTCCGTTTCAAATTCTTGATCGAATAGGTAATGTAGCCTATAGACTCGCGTTACCTCCAAGTATGTCTCGTGTTCATAATGTTTTTCATATATCTGTGCTTCGTAAATATGTGAAAGACCCGAACCACATCATTGAGTTAGAACCGGACGAGATATCCGAAGATTTAACGTATGAGGAGGTACCTGTCAAGATCTTGGATAGGAAGGAGCATGTCCTACGCACGAAGGTAATACCACAAGTTAAAGTTTTGTGGAGGAATCATGCTATAGAGGAAATGACCTGGTAGTTGGAAATGGAAATGAAAGCGAGGTATCCTCACCTTTTCGAAACACCAGGTACGTATGTCAATTTCGAGGACGAAATTTCATAAGGAGGGGAGGTTGTAAGACCACAAATAATTAATAAATGAAATTTAATTTCCTTTAATTATTATTTTGAATAGTAAGGTTTGATTTGATTAATGAGGATAGTTATGGGTAAAATACGCAAATATTTCAAAATAAGCAAGTGATTATAAAATATTCATTGTTGTCGGGGAATATTCGTTTGGTCGTGGAATATTCGTACTGTCGGGGAATATTCGTACGACGGCGCAGCCATGTGTGGGCCCCATAACGCAAAGCGATTGGAGGAAGAAAACGACAAATATAAGTTGTTTAAAAATAACGGCGTAGTTGTTACCGTTTACACTGTTGGAATACCCGGTGGTTAAAATACAGTAATACGCGTTGTTGCACAGTAGCACACGGTATTGCACAATATTTTGAATTATTGATCCTTACGTAAGAAGGCACTACTCAATAATTGCTACAGGAGTTACTGTTCATTACTTTATTGATTCAATAATTGTTGTGTTGATATTTATATTATTATTGTTTCAATAATTGTCATTGCACAATATTTTCCATTATCAGATCAATAATTCATATTATTTGAATAATATTATCAGATAATATTATTGGCAATGTCTAGAAAGTTCTGTCAAGGAGAGGTTTGGTCATCTAATTGCGCGCCAGTAAGGAGAAATCCTTATTGGAAAGCCCCATCTATCCTGGGAACGGCCTGGTTGTCAGTACTGTGATTCTGTAATATTATTTTTGAATAATTAATTATTGATTATTATGATAAAGAAAATATTCATTTTATGTGGATATAGATGGAGAAAATTTTTAAAAGTGACAATTGTTGAAAATTAATATTTTATCTTTTTCTGATAAAATAATTTATTTAAATATATTATTTTCATAATATATTAACGGTGATATTTTACAATGAATGTGGGACATATGAGTATATGAGGAGGAAGAGTATTTTTGTGGCATTAAATGTTTAACATATGATTTGTGTGTCAGTGAACACAATTCTTGACCGAAAATTGATTATAGACCGTAAAATCACTCGTTTGTGGATTTCGGATAATTTCTGTTTTGAATTTGGAAAATCTTCCTTCTGCAAAGTTGTAGAAAATTGAATTTCCTATAAAAAAACTGCGAGATTCGAATTTTCTGACAAAAGGGCTATTTATCATGAATTATTGAAGTTTCGGAGTTCCGAAATAATTGATTTTTGAAGTTTTAATTATTTTATATAAGAAAAACGTTTTTGTGGTTGTTGGCACATGGGTGGCTGATGTTTTTGACCAAAGAAGGCATACTAGAGTTTTCAAAACACGTGGGTAAGAATTTTGAATAAATAATAATATATTTTATTAATTTAGTCTCCTTTGGCGTTCTAACATTGTCCTATAAATAGTGGGCTAAGTTAGAATTGAAAATCACACCAGAAACAAAGTTTTCTCTCTTTCTCTCTCTATATTATCGAGCGTATCCTTGTGAGTATACTTTGAGTATTGCTATACGGTGCGAGTTTCTGTCAGCACTATACCGAAATTCAGTCAGAAGTACGGCTATTTTGAGGTAAGGGATGTTATTTTCTTCTCAAATGATATTTTTTCTTCAATATCATTATGCCAGAATATTGGTGAACTTTTTTATCAAATTTGGAACTTTTTGTTCCGGAGTTACTATTCACGTATACGATACTATTCACGTATACGGCACTATTCACGAATACGGCACTATTCACAGAAAAATTATTTTTTTTTCTTTTCGTCCAAAATATCTATTGTGGATACTAGCTTTGATTGTATCCATGTTTTGATCATTCTTGAATTTTACACCACTTTGATTATTTTTGAGGTATTTTTGGACATGGATAAAACAAAGTACGAATCCTTAATCCTTAATCCTTGTCATTTTGTTTCACTGGATTCGCTTCTTTAAAAATATTTTTTTTAACATCTTCAGTCTTAAATGATGTTACTATTGAATATCTTTGGCCTGTAGTGCAAAGATGAATGATTTCTGATGAATATCTTTGGCCCGTAGTGCAAAGATGAACAGGTGTTTAGATGAACATGACCAACAGATGAATATCCTTGGCCTGTAGTGCAAGGATGAATATATGATTCAAGATGTGTATTGATTGATGTTACAGGGATAAAAATACTGTTGATGGACTATTAAATTCATAGACATTAGTAGATTTCATTCTCTACGTAACTCTTCTATGAATTAATATTTTCCGCTGTGAATATTGATTTAAAACTTGTTGTCTATTGTATTCTATTAGATTTTTTTCCCTGTTGAAGGCTAACGATAATTTGTTGTATATTATCTTAGTCATAATATTCTTTACTGAGCTAGTTGAGCTCACCCTTTTCCTTTTTGTTCCATTTTTCTTCTCAGGAGACGAGAATATAGCGAGTACGAGTCGGGGTATGAATTGATGGTCCTTGAGAGAGTTGTTTAGTAGTCCTCACCATTTTTGTAAAATAATATATCAATAATTGTATTGAGGACATAGTTGGGTATGTATATTGTCTAGATGACAATGTTTGTATTCAAACTCATAGTTTATGGGTTGTAAAAGTTGTAGTTGTTTATGTACCATGTATTTGGCGACTCAAAATGGGTTGAATGGAATGGACCTATTTTGGGGGCGTCACAGTTCTTCCCCTGCCACTGCCCTCAAAAGAAGTCCTTTAGATTTTAGCATCAAGAAAACAGATCCAGCAATGTTCAGAAAGCTAGATCATAAGAAACGGCCTGCTAATTGGAAAGTTGACATTGCTGCTCCATCTGTGACTGTAGTTTCTGGGGGATAACAAAGATTGTGGAGTACAAATTTATATATTACATGATACAATTCAGCTCTTCTTAATTTTTGCTATGTTTTTTATCATTAATAATTCGTTTCTGTGCGAGGTTAATGGATTTTATTTATTTATTTATTTATTTTGACATACAGGGGTTCAAACATTTGAGATGATGGGAATAGCAGCAGTTGGGAACAATTTGATTACGTATGTGATAAATGAGATGCACTTTTCATATAAATATATATTGATAGGTACATAACATCTGCCCCAGGCCCCCCACCTCTGTTGATGATATTATCTATTCGAATAACGATAGTATAGATTTTAAAGAACAAAAAGAATTTTTTATTCTTCGAACTAGCTCGTGCATTGTACGGGCTATCAACTAGTTAAGATAATTTCAACAAATAATAGAATTATAGAGATTATATTAGAAATATAGAGAGAATTGGAATATATTTGATTCAATTCAAAGCTTTGAAAGGATTTCGAATTACTTATGATTAGAAAGTTTAGAAATACGATGATGCTAATTTGGAAGCCAAAAAATTGAGATGAAATTGATTTGTGAATTGATTATGTACCGATCTTAGCCATGGACCGATCTCGCTTCTCTCACCGATCTCCTCCTGCCGGGGTTCTAAATAGAGAACAAAATCCATTGACTGAATAAAGAACTGGTAAAAGGCCTATATATATATTAGGGGTGAAAATGATCTCGAGTCGATCCGAACACCCTAATGCTCAAGCTTGACTCGGATAAAAAATTCGTGTTCAGGTTCGACTCGAATTCGAACAGATAATTTTCAAGGTTGCTCAAGTTTGACTCGATGAATTACTCAATACTACTCAGCTCAAAGTTATTCGATTCTTTTTCACAACGAGTTAATTTGCGAGCTTTTCTATTCGAGCTCGAGCCTGCGATGAATCACACCAAAATGAGACATAAAAATGAAAACTTAGAAAAATTTCAGTTTTATTTATATATAAAAATAGATGTGTTACAAAAAGTACAATGATAAATGTACAATATTAATTATACTATGATACAATTTCTAATAATACCATATTACATCAAGGCAATTACTTTAAATAGAAACAATTCATGAGTCATGATTGCAAATTTGCATTTTTACAAATCAATTATCCAAGGTCCAAAGTCTAAGTTTCAGTCCTGTAAAAATATAGAAGATGGGTTAGAATCAAGTTGAAAACTTGTAAAAAATAAAAGAAACTGTCAAAATAAAAAAGATAAGAAACTTATATTTTTTTTCAGACTATACACCAAACTAGTATCCTTAATTAATCATTGATAAGTCAATTGTTAAACATAAGTAATTCATGAGGCATGACTGCAAATATGCATTTCTGCAAATTAATTATCTAAGGCCCAAAGTCCAAGCTTCAATCCTGCAAATATAGAAGATGAGTTAGAAATAAGTTATAAACTTATAAATAAAAAAAAAGAAAATGTCAAAATACAAAGAAAATTGATGCTGTTTTTGATATTTCCACATAATCTGGTCTCACATGAGAAGAAAGTGAGTCTCACCTTCATGTGAGAGGGAATCATAAAGAAATATAAAAATTCATGTGAAAATAGTGTTCCCCAATAAAAAAGATAAGAAACTTGTCTTTTTAGACTTTACTGTAAGACCCCAAATTTTATGAAATGAAAGTATTCAATTTTCTTATAATTATTATTCTATTTAGTACATGGTTAAATTCATAAAAGATTAAAGTTAAAGGTGATATGTGAATTTTTTTGCAAAGTAAGTAAGTTGTCATAAAATATTCGTTGTGTCGGAAAATATTCGTTTGGTCAGGAGAATATTCATTTTAACAGGGAATATTCGTATGACGGCACAATCATTGGTGGACCCCACAATGAATTACTGTCGAGGTTAGAAAACTGACAAAAATAACGGCAAAAGTTTTACCGTTAACTGTTGAAATACTCGGTGATAAATATATAGTAATACGCGTGGTTGCATAGTAGCACACGATATTTGATGCTTACGTGAGAAGTCACTAAGTTATACTCAATTATTGCTACAATAATTACTGCATAGTATCTCATATTATTGATTCTATTATTGTCACAGTTTTATCTGCATAATATTTTATATTATTAAATCAATAATTAAAACGACAAAGTTATTCATATTATTATTTACATTATTGATAATGTTTATAAAGTTCTGTCGAGGAAAGGGGTTTGGTCACCTAATTGCGCGCCAATAGGGAGAAATCCTTATTGGAAAGCCCCCTCTTTCCTGGGAATGATCTGGTTATTAATTTTACAAGTTATATTATTGATGAATAAATATTGTTAAAAATATTTTCATTGTGTTGGAATTATTAGTGTTAATGAAAATCGACATTTATTTCGATAATAGTTGATTTCTAGATGTTAAATTGACCAAACGGATAATTAATCGGATAAATGATCAATTAATTGCTATTAGTTCACATGCAGATAACCATTTGTTCACATGCATAGAACTATTGGTTCATATGCATGTACTATTAAGGGAGGTTGTGCAAGATTGATAATACTTGAAGGATTAAATTAAAAATGGAGGCAAAGATAAATGTACTAAACTATAATAATTCGAGACCCTAAGCGTGCAATTATCGAAATTATGTTTTCCTATAAATAGAAGATCATTTCTTCTTTCATTCTCACCAATTCACTAAGACTCACAAGAGCAACTATAGAGAGAGCAACTATAGAGAGGAAGAAGAAGAGTATTCTGCTACTTCACTATTGCAGTATCCAGTCTTCTACTAACATAAGGGGTATTATTTATTTCATATTTGCTTGCGATATTATTTTTCGTATTCGTAAAAATTTTATTTCGTTCAATATTCGCAAGAAATACCATCTTCGTTTAATATTCGTAAGGAATATTATTTTCGTTTAATATTCGTAAGGAATATTATTTTCATTCAACAATTGTAAGGAATATTATTTTTGTTCAATATTCGTATGAAATAATATTTTCTTCCATACTCTGTAGTATCTAAGTAATATTATTTCGTTTCGTATTCCTAATTCTACACTCATTTTGTTGAAGTATTGTTTCTATACTCCGTGAAATTAGTAGAATATCCTTGAAATTTGCGCTTCATCTAGTATCATTTCACAAGGATATTTTTCTGAACATTCTTGTTAAATTTTAAGTTTTTCATGTCGGAGTATTCATGGGTACTATTCATTTATACGACACTATTCATACGTACGGTACTATTCACATAGTACTATTCATGGGCACTATTCATAAATAAGGTACTATTCTCAAAGTACTATTCACGGGGTACTGTTTATAGAGTACTATTCACTCGGGTACTATTCACCCGAGGTACTATTCACGACAAAAATTTGATTCTTTTTTGTCCAAATTAATTTTGATACGTGAATATTATTCTTGAATTTTATTCCACAAAGCAGTATCATGTTGACAATTTGGACATTTTTAAACTCTGAATAAATTTAAAATCTTTAAAATTTATCCTTTGCTTTCATTTAATTGAATTCTTATATCATTGCCATCATCCTCATGCTTATATTATGATAAAAGTCATCTTTTGCCCGTAGTGCATATATATACTGTTGATTGGTATGATTATGATCAATGATTATTCGGTATAATCATTACCCGTAATGATGTGGTAAAAGTCCTCATTGGCCCATAGTGCATTGATGGATAGTTGTTGACATGATTATGACCATCGGTGATTACACGAATATCCTTGGCTTATAGTGCATGGATAATTCATGGACGTGATACTAATGAATATCCTTGGCCCGTAGTGCATGGATAATTCAGTGATGTGGATTATTTATTAAGCCAAGTCTCAGCAATAAAAATTTATAATGAACTTTTAAATCATAGAAGATAATAAATATTATGCTCTACTTGACTCTTCTAATGGATTGCTACTTCCGCTGCAGTTGTTGATCTAAAACTTGTTGTCTATTGTATTTTATCTGTTTAACACTGTTGAAGGTTAACGATAATTTATTCTGCATTATCTTAGTCATAATATTTCTTACTGGGCTAGTTGAGCTCACCCTTTTGCTTTTATTATTCTCTTCAGGAAATGAGAACGTAGCCGGGACTAGTCGGGGAATGGAGTGATGATCCGAGATGGTGGTTGAAGCAGTCCTCACTATTTTATAAAATAGTGTGATAATAATTGTAATGTGGACTCCATTTGAGTTTGGATATTGTCAGAAGACAATATTTTTGTTAAAACTCTCAGCTCATGTTGTATAATTAAGTTTGTATTTGTATTATGTACCAAGTATTTGGCAACTCAAATGGGTTATGTATACCTATTTTGGGGGCGTCACATTTACACCAAACTAGTTTCCTTGCTGGTTGTGCATTATCAACTCAAGGCAGCAAGACAAATATTTAAACTTTAAATTTCAAACTCAAGCACTGAATCTAGTAGTTTGGCACCATTTCATAAATCAAATTCCAAAATGCTCAAAAGGAAATCCAAAGTTTCAAACAAAATAACTATAGTTCAACAGTACAAGTCCAACAGATCAATAGTAAACAAAGTAAACAATTCAATTTAAAACTGAAATGTAAACAACAATGTATCACAATAGCAGCACTCCAACTAGCTCCAAGATTATGCATTCCATCATCAATTTCTTCGCTGCATAAGCACTTTAGTCTCCAAGCTCACCTCCTTCAATGAATCTTCATCAGCCCGCATTGTTTAACAATTAATATTAATCCATGATATTATTTGCATATGTATTTATTTATAGAAAAATACTAAACAAATTAATACTTACAATCATGTTTTTCTTAATCAATCACCTGTGCAAATCAAAGCCTGAATTGTGTCAGGCTTCAAAGAGCTCCTGAACTGGTCAAGAACCCTTCTCCTAACAATAAATGTTGATTCAAAGGCCACAATACTCGCAGGCATAGAAAATATATCTCTTGCCATCCTAGACAAAACCTTGAATTTTAAAGTGTTTGTCTTCCACCATTTTAAAGCATCATAATTATCATCAAC
The DNA here is from genome assembly GCA_020205505.1 of Panax japonicus. Lineage (NCBI taxonomy): Eukaryota > Viridiplantae > Streptophyta > Magnoliopsida > Apiales > Araliaceae > Panax > Panax japonicus. Next base: position 43,605,413 of record CM035095.1, on the reverse strand, counting down.
ATTACAAACCAACTTCCCTTCTTCCAAGTAAATTTCCAAATCATACTTCAAATATGGGGATGCAATGTCCACGTTTTGAGTCCAACTGTCAAACTCTACTTTACTCTTGGTCTTACTCTTAGATCCACCAATAGAAACCATTGATTTAGCACTATTTCTAGCACTTGAAGTTTCACGTTGACTATTAACAACTTGTTCTGCATTGTAAAGTGCCACATATTCATCAAACAGTTCTTATAAAGAATTTTGAACAAGTGTTAAGTTTCTATTTGCTTCAAACTCTTTGACATGCATATTTGGGAAATAAAATATAACTAATTGCATCTTATATCATGGATCTAAGATAGATGCAATAGCCATCAGTAAGTTGTATTGTCCCCAGTATTTATCAAACTTCTTTTTCATCTTGTAAGTCATTTCTTTCATATATTCACAATCATAAACAATAGTTTCATTCAATAGCTCATTGATTTTCCAAATCTTAAGTAAACAATTTGGAAGCAAGATATTCACAGCCAGAAAACACATTCGTTGCTTCATTAAACACTTCTAAAAATTAAATAACCCTCTCAATTATGTCCCAATCTTCCCTACTAGGCAAAGAGTTATAATGAATGTCTCTCTCTTTAGTACAATGGGAGCATATCATTGAACTGGAAAACAGACTCTAACATGACATATGTGGTGTTCCACCTAGTGGGGATATCTAAAATCAATCTTTTTGAATATGGTAATTGCAAAATTTTCACAATCTAACCAAATTTATGAAGACTGAGATGGAGACATTTTCAAGTCTCACGAATATTTTGAATAACATTTTGGATAATCCACAAACCATCTTGCACCATCAAGTTAAGAATGTGGGCACAACATCTAACACTGAAATATTTGATCACTAAAATAAAGGCCACATTTCAATGTAAAATTATTCATAAGATGCCTTACAACATAATCACTTGCAGATTCATTATCAAGAGTCATAGTGTGACACCCCAAAAATAGGTCTACACAACCATTTTGAGTCGCCAAATACATGGTACAAAATTTAAATACAAACTTCATTTATACAACTATTGAATTAGTCATGCAAAATAAGACAAAACATAGACTGTGAGTTTCAATACAAATATTGTCTCGTAGACAATATCCAAACTCAAATAAAGTCCTCATTACAATTATTATCATACTATTTTATAGAATAGTGAGGACTACTATAGCTATCATCTTGGACCATCACTCCATTCCCCGACTAGTCCCAGCTATATTCTCATTTTCTGAAGAGAACAATGAAAAAAAAGGGTGAGCTCAACTAGCCCAGTAAAGAATATTATGACTAAGATAATGTAGAATAAATTATCCTTATTTTTCAACAATGTAAAATTTGATAGAATACAATAGACAACAAATTTAGATCAACAACTATAGCGGAACTAAGCAATCCATTAGAAGAGTCAAGTAGAGCATGATGTCTACTATCTTCTACTGATTTAAAAGTTCATCATCAATATTTTATCGTTGTAACACAACTCAATAAATATTTCACATCAACGAATTATCCATGTAATACGGGCCAAGGACATTCGTTAGTATCACCAGTGGTCATGATCGTGCCAAACACCTGTCCATATATGCACTACAGGCCAAATAGGACTTTCACCACATCATTTGACTGTAACATTACAAGTCATGATTATACCAATACACAATTCCTAGTCATAATCATACCAATCAACAGTCCATCTATGCACTACGAGCCAAAGATGACTTTCACTACAATATAAGCATGAGGATGATGACAATGATATAAGAAATCAATCAAGTGAGATCAAGGATAAATATTAAAGATTTATAATTCAATTTATCCAGAGTTTAAGAATGTCCAAATTGTCAACATGATAATTAATTGTGGAGTAAAATTTAAAAATAATATTCATGTATCAAAAATAATTTGGACAGAAAAGAAATAAATTTTGTCATGAATAGTGCCCCGTAAATAGTATCCCGGGTGAATAGTATCCTAGTGAATAGTACCCAAGTGAATAGTACCCCATGAATAGTACTCCGGCATAAAAAGATTAAAATATTTCAGTGGAACGATACTAGATGAAGTGGAAAATTCAAGGATATTCTACTAATTTCAGGGAGTATAGTAGCAATACTTATCAAAATAAGTGTAGATTTAGGAATATAAAACGAAATAATATTACTTACATACTATAGAGTAGGGAAGAAAATAATATTTCTTACGAATATTGAACGAAAATAATATCCCTTACCTTAGTAGGAGAGTAATTCCGACTGGTATAACAGAGATATTTTTGAAGAAAACTTGCACTATTTGCTACACTCAAGGTATCCTTATACTAGAAAGAAATACGCACAATATTATAGAAGAAGAATTCTCTGATTCTGGTGTATTTTTCATTTCTTAACTAAGCATCCTATTTATAGGAGAATGACAGGGTACTATTTAAGAAAATAATCACGGGTGAACAGAAAATTTTTCACGGACGCAAAATCAGCTGATTTTTTGATTTTTACTATTCATTATATTGTAATAAAATATTCTAATAAAATAAAAACTTTATATAAAATATAATATATTCTATTTATAATATAAATATAATATAATATATATAGTATAAAAAGTATTATGTTTTATATAAAAAGATTTTTATTTCATTACTATTATAATAATTATAAAACAAAACTGAGATAACTTTCTACCGACAATTTTGAAAAATGAGCAAGTATGGGTCCATATAATAAGTCAAACTTATAACAAATATTTCATGAAAAACCCCTATATTTATATCAAAATTTCAATAAATACTTACCACAAATCATTTATCTTTAATAAACACATTTTTAATCTTTCAACAATTATTCATCATTAATATTATAACTCACAATATTGACAACCAGATCATTCTCAAGAAAGATGGGGTTTTTCGATAAGGACTTCTTTTTATTGGCGCGCAATTAAATAATCTAACCCCTTTCAACGACAGAACTTTCTAGACATTGTCAATAATGCAAATAATAATATGAATAACTATGTCATCTCAATTATTGATTTAATAATATAAAATATTATGCAGATGATATTGTGATAATAATTGAATCAATAATATAAGATACTATGCATCAACTATTGTGGCAATAATTGAATAAAACTTAGTGACTTCTTAAGTAAGCATCAATAATGAGAGATATTGTACAATATCGTGTTCTACTGTGCAACCACGCGTATTAATGTACTTTTATCACCAGGTATTTCAATAGTTAAGGGTAAAAGTTTTGCCGTTATTTTTATAAAAAAATTATTTCTGTCGCTTTCTATATCCGAAAGTTATTCTGTTATGTGGGGTCCACCAATGATTGTACCATCGCATGAATATTCTCTGACAAAAAGAATATTCCCCGCCCAAACGAATATTTTATGACAACTTGCTTACTTTACAAAATTTGCACATATCACCCATACCTATACCATTATATCAAATCATACCTTATTAATCAAAATAATATTTAGAGAAAATTAAATCTTTATTCATAAAAAGTTGGGGTCTTACAGCCTCCCCTTTTTATAAAATTTCGTCCTCAAAATTGAGGTACGTACCTGGTATGTCGAAGAGGTGAGGATACCTTGTTTTCATTTTAGATTCTAACTCCCAGGTCATTTCTTCAATATCGTGGTTTCTCCATAAAATTTTGACTTGATGTATAATCTTTGAGCGTAGAATATGTTCTTTCTTATCCAAAATTTTAACATGTACCTCTTCATAAGCTAAATCTTTTGCTATCTCGTCTGGTTCTAATTCAATAATGTGGTTTGGGTCTTCCACATATTTACGTAACATAGATATGTGAAAAATATTATGAACACGAGACATACTTGGTCCCAACAAATTTTGTCGATGAAGATCATCATAACTCTTTTGTCGATCTTGTGAGGTTTGTATACGTTGCCGGATCATTTGAATCTTTTTCGTAGTCAAGCGTACCAATTCTGGTCCCAACAATGTTGTTTCACCCACGTCGTCCCAGCATACCGGAGAAAGACACTTGCATCCATACAACGCCTCGATTGAAGCCATGCCTATACTTGCTTGATAACAATTGTTGTAGGAGAATTTCACTAATGACAAGTACTTGTCCCAACTTCCTTTGAAGTTTAAGACATAGAGTCTTAATAGATCTTCAAGAGTATGAATAATCCTCTCCGACTGCCCGTTCGTCTGAGGATGATATGTATAACTGAATCGTAAATCTGTGCCCATAGCTTTCTGCAAACTGACCCAAAATCGTGAAGTAAATCTTGAGACTCGATTAAAAACTATAGATACTGGCTGTGACACCCCCAAATCCGGGTACTTCAATTTTCATGGGATTTGGTGCTCATTGTACAACATCACATGTCTATCTTGGGTTTCCAACTTTTAGTTTTATTTTGATGATAACAATAATTAGTAAATAAATTAATTAAAAGGGTAGAATCCTCTCCATATGATTTTTTATTATAATTGTTTTATTTATTTTATTTACTTTGATCAAAAATATTTTCTAAATCTTATTTAATTGATTTTCTTGATCTTGATGTTTTAAAGTGTTAAATAAATTGGGTCATGCATTGTGGGACAAAAGTCATATGTTGATTATCAATTGCTTGTTTGACCGAATTTGGAAAGAAGGTGAAGATTTTGTCATGTGGCCAATTTTTATTTATTCTCAAATTAATTTTATTATTTAAAAATTTCAAAAATTATTTTATTGGGCAAAATTATTTTATTACTTATATATATATAAAAGAAGATGTGCTTTATATGTATTATAGATTGCATGCATTATTTATCTATATATATACCAACGGTTGTAAGGTTTATATTATAATATATATATATATATATATATATATATATATATATATATATATATATATATATATATATATATATATATATATATATATTTGTATATATATTAAAAACCGTGTACTATATATAATATATATATAGCTACCATGCATGCATTCTTTTTGAATACATTAAATGAGCAATCTATCCATGCAGAAGTTATTTGCCCATTTTATAATCCATTTTGGAATTCCTTGGATTTGGAAATGGGATTTTCAATGTGATTACCAGAACAAGATCCCTCGCCTAAAAAGGGTATTTTTTACCAAATGGTGGGATAAGGGGCTTAACCCTAATTTACCAGAACTCCTCAAGGCCATAAAAGGTCATACCCAGGCCTGTTTAGATGTTATGCCACAGAGCCTTCCAGCATCAACACCAGTAAACCCTTTTGTCAAAATCCAAACAGATTTAGGTGCTGTTTGTTTACATCTGATTGCCTCTTAATGGACTGCCTCTTATTCGCTAAGAGGCATGATGCTGTTTGTTTTGTTTTTTGTTACCTCTGAATGCCTCTTAATCGTTAAGACGGAAAATGAAATCTTAATAATTAAGAGGTACCTCTTAATGATTTTTTTTGCTAATTTTTTTTTATATAAATATATTAAACAATATTATGCACTCATTTTTATTAAATTGAATATTTAAAATTATTAAATAAAATTTTATCCTTTAAAATGGTAAAATAGTGTCATTAAGAGACAACTTACTTTTTAGTTATCAAACAATTTTTTAGATTCAGACCTCATAACCATTCAGATGATCTAATTTATTAAGACATCATAATCATTCAGATCTTAATTCCCAAATTTATCAAACACAACCTTAAAACAAAAGTTTCCAAATTTAACTGATACAGAACTCTTAATCAAGACTATGGATTATATGAAGACACAATTTCTACAGTCCTTTAGTCCCGGATGATGCTTCCATGAAAACAGTTACTACTGATGAAGACTCTGAACAGGATGAGAACCAGTTCAATGTATTAGCAGGAGAAAGTCAAGAACCAGAACCCACCATGGGAGATTTTTGGGATTCCCTCACCAGCATGATATCTGAAAAGATGGCACAGGATCAAAAAGGCAAAGGAAAGTCGTAAAAGACGTTCCGGCATCAATTATCAGAAAATGACAAGCCATCTGTCCAGTACAGTAACTCCATTATCAGAAAGTAGCAGCCAGCTATCCTCTATCATCAGAAGACGCCATTCAGTTGTATTCCACTCATCCGACAATTTGTCTCATACCCCTCCACTTCTCACTGCTGAGATTTAAAGAAGACAAGATAAGACTGACAGCCGACTCCACCAGCCAGCACGCCAGATTCTTTCTTATCTTCTCACCTGTATAAATTGGGAGACCTCACCCATTGTTGAGGCAGAATTCTCTTTAGCTTTGATTTGCTCTCTCTCTCTCTGTAAAATATTTTTGAAAAAATAAATAAATCTGAAGTTTGAAGACATCCAAGATTTCTCTGTAAGTTTTAAATTATTGCTGCTGTAGATTATTATGTTTCTTTATTAGAACTTTTAGATTATCATACTGAAAACAGTAATCGTTATCTAACAGCATATCAATCTGCGACAAACAGTTATAATCGTTCTTATTTTTTAGAACAATTTCATAAATCTGAAAATTATATTGTTTTAACAAAAAGAGACATACAGGAAGAAACCTGTCGGCTCATAGTTTTGGGTAGAACCCCTACCCCTTAAACAGGAACTTTATGAGATCATATATGTGATAATTTATCTGTTAATATATATTTAATATATTTTTAAAATTCCATGACATGTATTAATTAAGATAGATCAGGGATAATTCTTGATTAAGTGGGACGTCACCAAAGTCGCGTTTTGATTCTCGGCCTTTATCCGTGTTATGGAGTGTGGCTACTTCAAGTAAACCGTTGACAGACGTGCTTAATCTTCCCTTATCTCCGATCCTCCCTTAATTGGTATCAGAGCCATGTTAGATTATTAATATATTAATGAATATATTACTTATAAATTACGCATATATGATCACCTTGAAAAATGACAGATTTTTCAACCTCTCTTTCAACCGTAGCTAATGCTTCAGCCTCTACAGTTGAAGCTACTGAACTTATAGCCTATCAGGATGTAAAGGAAGCCTTAGATAAATGGACTATTCCTAAAATCAAACCAAAAACAATTTATAAAATTGGAACCTTTGATTTTATCAGAAAACAAAGCCAACAAGGACATACTGTCCTTATTGACACAAACCTCTTTAGTAGCCAAGTGGCTATTCCCAGAATGATCCCTTGGGAAGAAATTACTTTCCCAAAGCAATGGCAAATTACTAATGCCGTTCCTACCAGACCAATAATTAGACAGAATCTAGAAGATGTTATTCAAACCAGTAATGGAAATGTTTATCTAAAATTCCAAAGACCTTTTACCCGAAGTCGGTCTATTAACAATATTTCTTACAATATTGATTTTCCAGAATCTTCTAGACAATCTGTGTCTGACCCTTTAGAATCTGTCTATCAAGAATCTAAGAATCCCAGCAATGAGTCTGTTAAAAATGAAGACATTGTTAGAGGAATTCATATTTCTGAAAACCAAATACCTCATGGTATTTATGAGGCTACTCCTCAGAACAGAAGACCTTACAGTCCAACCGCTAGTGATATGAATTTTGAATGTTAAATGGATTTTTCTCCAAATAGCAAAATTCGCCAATGTTTAAACCAGGAGTTTATGCAGGATAAATACCAAAACTTTAGAAATTGGTATTTTAAAAATCATGATAATAATAAGTTAGCAGAAATTAAAGCTAATTATTATGCTTATCTGAATAATAACCAGTGTATTTTATCATTTGTAAAATGCATGGTATTATGATTTTGTCCTAAAACCAGATTCTTACACTGAAACCCAACTGAATGTTTTAACTGGAATTCAAAAAGATTGGATTACTACTAATGGCAATATCATTCAATCTATTCATCCTCCTCCTAAGTCCCTTGAACTTAGTCCAGGAAATGAAAATTTGAAACCTTTAGTTATTAACCCGTATGTTGATATTTCTGAAGTCTCTCATCAACAACAGGAAGTTAAAATAAAAGACATTTTGCCTTTATCAAAACAGAATAACTATACAAATTTATTCCTCCAAACTGTAAGAAAACAGCTAACTAGAATTGAAGAACAAGTTAGTCATATTAATGATAACTGCCAAATTGTTTTTCAAAAGTCTGACCTCCAACCAGCAACTATTAAACCACCATTAGAAGTTAGTAATTTTAAAATGAAATCTTCTAAAAACAGCGATAGTTTTATTGATAATCTTTTAAATAAAATGAAAGATTTAAAACTAACACCCGCATCCTCGTCCCAGCTCAATATGATGTCTGGACAGCCTTCCTCTCACACTAGTAATAGTAATACGGATAATGAGGAAGACGATTCCAATATTTCCCCCATTAATATTTTTGAAATTCAGAATAATTTCCAGGAAATGCAAAATATTAATAAAACTACTTACAGTCGTAAGCCTATTAATAGAATGGCTTTATCTGGACCTAGTAGGTATTATTACCCCAGACCTACTCCTCAAGATATTCTGTATGAAGAAGACTTTCTTCATTCCCAGAAGTCTTACCATGGTAAAACCATTTATGAATGGAATATCGATGGTAAAACAGAATATCAGATTTTTGAAACCATCCATCATATCTTGATGTATGCAACTGTCTGTAAACAGAATGATAACACAGACCATCAGATCTGTCGTTTCTTAGTTAATGGATTCACTGGCATTCTTAAAGGATGGTGGGATAATGTACTCTCTGATAAACAGAGAACAGAAATCCTTCAATCCTATAAAGAAGAAACTGACTCTGTTACTACACTTCTGACCAGAAGAGAAGATGCTTGTTACACTTTAGTTCAAGCAATCGTTCATCATTTTGTAGGACCAGGACAAATCAATACTGATAGAAGTAGAGAACTTTTACAGAACCTTCGTTGCCCATCCTTAACCCATTTTAGATGGTATAAAGATGTTTTTCTAATGAAAGTCATGCAAAGAGCAGACGCTAACAGTGAACATTGGAAAGCCAAGTTCGTAGACGGACTTCCTACTTTCTTTGCCAAAAAGGTCAGGAAAAAGCTTAGAGATAAGCATGACCGAATGAGTATACCCTATGACCAGTATTCTTATGGCCATCTTATTTCAGTAATTATAGAAGAAGGATTATCGTTATGTAATGATATGAAACTTCAACAATTAATGAAAAAACAGAATCTTACTAAAAGACATGAGATTGGAGAATTTTGTGATCAATTCTCTTATGATACAAAATTACAGTATCCTCACAAAACTAAAAAATAGCAAAGTTCTAGACCCTCTAGATCTTACAGAAAACGTCCTTCTAAGAAATCTCCAAAAAATAAAACCCCTGAAAAATCTTCCAAGAAAAGAAAGAGTAGCAAAAGGAAAGATAAATCTAAAATCCAATGCTATAAATGTGGGAAAACAGGACACTTTGCTAATAAGTGCAATTCAAAATTAAAACAAAAACTTAATGAATTATCCCTTGATGAGGATATCCAACAAATTTTTTTTAATTGTTTAGCTAATGATGATTCCGAGTCTAGCTCAAATAATGACTTAGCTGAAGTCTATTCAGAATCTGATGAAAATTCTGACACCGAGCAATGTCAAACCTGTACTATTAATAACTGTAATACAGCTACTGAAGCTAATTACTGGAAAGCTATTGTCGAAATGAATGGTTTAGATATTGGTGGTCCTAGTATCAATGTCTTAACTGACCATCAAAAATCTCTTCTCGACCTAGCTGATCAGATTAAAGATCCAGAAATTAAATTAAAATTTTTAGAAATCTGTTATACAAAACAAAAGGTTGAAGAAACTCTTCCCCTTAATCAGTACAGCATGAAGGAGGTTATGAAACGAATTCAAGGCGTTTCTACCATTGAGAAACCTACAACTATTCAGGATTTAAAAAATGAAATAAACATTTTAAAATCTGAAATAAAACAATTACAGAATAATAATATTATTATCTTTCAAGATTTAACCAATATTAAAAATAAGTTAAATCATAAACAGGATAATATAGAATCCTCTAAACAACCCGAATCTTCTGATAAACCAGAATCTTCTGAACAATATTTAATGCTTATGAATCAAGTTGTCTTCCAGAAATGGTATATTAGAATCACTTTCATTATCAAACCAGACTTTATTATAAAAGACGCCATTGCTCTTGTAGACAGTGGTGCTGACATGAACTGTATCCAGGAAGGATTAATTCCTACCAAATACTTCCAGAAAACCACTCAATCACTAACTAGTGCAAGCGGTAACACTATGAATATTAAGTATAAAATTCCTGAAGCCTTAATCTGTAATCAAGGCCTTTGTCTGCCTACTTCTTTTGTTCTTATCCGAAACATGAATCAAAGTATCATTTTAGGCACTCCCTTTTTATGCCTCTTAATGCCTATTACAAAAATCGATACTTTAGGAATTCATACAACTCTTAATAACAGACATATTGTTTTTGAATTTATTACAGAACCTTATACTAAAGAATTAAATCAAGTTAAAGACATAATTTATTCAAAGAAACAACAAATCAATTTTATTCAGAAGGAAATAAGATTCCTTACTACAGAACAAAGAATTTTACAACCTTCTCTACAGGAAAAAATTAAGTTGATCCATAAAACTCTTCAAACAGAAGTCTGTAGCGATGTCCCGAATGCCTTCTGGAATAGGAAGAAACATATTATTTCCCTTCCTTATGTCCCTAACTTTAATGAGAAAAATATTCCTACTAAATCTCGACCCAGTCAGATGAAGAAAGAATATTTGCTCCTCTGCAAAACTGAGATTGAATCTCTTCAACAGAAAAAGCTAATAAAACCTAGTACTTCTCCCTGGAGTTGTACAGCCTTTTATGTTAATAAAAATTCAGAAATTGAGAGAGGAACTCCTCGTCTCGTTATCAATTATAAACCACTGAATGAAGCTCTTCAATGGATTAGATATCCTATTCCAAATAAGGAGGATCTTCTTGACCGTCTTCATGATGCCACCATTTTCTCTAAATTTGACATGAAATCAGGATTTTGGCAAATACAAATTAAAGAACAGGATACTTATAAAACAGCTTTTACAGTACCTTTTGGTCACTATGAATGGAACGTTCTTCCATTTGGAGTTAAGAATGGACCTTCAGAATTTCAACACATCATGAATGATATCTTTAATCCCTTTACTGAATTTATCATCTGTTATATTGACGATGTTTTAATTTTCTCATCTTCTATTGAACAGCACATTAAACATTTAAATATTTTCAAAAATGTTATCATAAAAAATGGTTTGGTAGTTTCTGCTCCTAAAATGAAACTTTTCCAAACAAAAATCAGATTTCTTGGACATAATATTTCCAATGGAACTATTATTCCTATTGATAGATGTATTGAATTTGCATCTAAATTTCCGGATGAAATTAAAGATATTAATCAACTGCAAAGATTTTTGGGAAGTTTAAATTATATATGAGATTACTATCCGAATCTTTCCCAAGATGCTTCTATTCTGTATACTCGCCTTCGGAAAAATCCTTTACCTTGGACCGAAGAACATACTGATGCAGTAAAGAAAATTAAATCTAGAGTTAAACAGTTACCCTGCTTATCTTTACCAAATCCCGAATGGAAAAAGATTGTTCAGACTGATGCTTCCAATACAGGTTATGGAGGTATTTTAAAACAATTTAATCCTAACAGTAATAAAGAGGATCTTATTCGCTTTACTTCAGGAACTTGGAAAGGACCTTCTTTGAATTATCCTACTATCAAAAAAGAACGTCTTTTAATTGTTAAGTGTGTTTCAAAATTTCAGGATGATCTTTTAAATCAACACTTTCTAATTAGAGTTGATTGTTCAGCAGCAAAACAAATCTTTAAAAAAGATGTTCAAAATCTGGCATCCAAACAGATATTTGCTACTTGGCAAAGTATTTTATCAGTATTTGACTTTGATATTGAATATATCAAAGGAAAACAGAATTCTTTACCAGATTTTCTAACCAGAGAATATTTGCAGGAATGACCAGTAGAGGTCGTGGCCGCGGTCAAAGAGGCCGAGGCAGGGCTAATCTCTATTATACAGAATTCCCCAGCCTAAATACTCAAACCAGTAATTCTTCGGCTTCTTCTAGCCAACCAACGGTAAAAGATATTCTTCTTTTACCTGAACAGTATATTCCCAACACTTATGTGGATGAAACAGTATTGATAATTGAACAGAATGATGAGAAATGGATGAAAGATCCATGGGAGATCAAACGCCGTTATTTAACGACACAACAGTCCCCTCCCCGTTTTAACCAGTACCGTTATGTTTATGAACAAATCATTCTTGAAACAGCATCAATGGATATAAAGCATACGCTTCATGATCCATCAAAAACAGCAAGTCCAATACAATACAGTAAAACAACTATCAAGAGCATTATGCCTCTTGCTAATTGGGGTATTAATCCTCATACTACCCGTATCATTGACTCCAGACATTCAACAGAAACCAGGTACAGCTATTGGGATTATATTGATTCCTTTACACAAGTCTTTTACTACCAGAATCCGATTCACAACCATTCTTGGTTCATCAGAATCTGTCCAGAAGTCTTAAGAAACGAAATTCCCAATTGGTTTTTCGTTTGGTGGGATAAAATAGGTATCACTATTGACACCCTACCAGAAACAATCCAAACAGCATTTAGGGAATGGCAAGTTGCCTATGCCCATATACCAGTTAATAAAGATCTATCCATGCATGAAGATTTTGTCATGTGGCCAATTTTTATTTATTCTCAAATTAATTTTATTATTTAAAAATTTCAAAAATTATTTTATTGGGCAAAATTATTTTATTACTTATATATATATAAAAGAAGATGTGCTTTATATGTATTATAGATTGCATGCATTATTTATCTATATATATACCAACGGTTGTAAGGTTTATATTATAATATATATATATATATATATATTAAAAACCGTGTACTATATATAATATATATATATAGCTACCATGCATGCATTCTTTTTTAATACATTAAATGAGCAAGCATGTGTTTAATTTGTTTTAGTGTGCTGACAAGTTTTAGTGTCAATCATTTTGGGACATCAAGAAACCGTGTATGTGTGCTGGCCATATATATTAAAAGCTTCAAACCATGTGGTCAAAGAAAAATAAATGCTATGAAAGTAGGAAAAGCAATGGGCGGTTGTGACGACCCCAAAATAGGTTCATTCAATCCAACCTATTTTGAGTCGCCAAATACATAGTACAGAAAACAATTACAACTTTATTACAATAATTGTCATGCAAAATACAATAACACATATACTGTGAGTTTGGATACAAATATATACCAAATGTGACTCATGTCCCAATCGTGGACAACACCTCACAGTGACACCTTACATAAAGCTATAGTCAAAAACTATTTTAGAAACTAAAATCTTTGGGAAGTGCTCAAGGAAACCTTCGTACATGGGAGGCCATGCTTTTAGGTTATGATAGATATCATATGGCCACAGAATTATCCTTGGTTAACCTAATATACCCCAAAGAAAAACGAGAAGATTACTATCATATTCTTCCCAATGGTGAGTCTTCTCTTGATTTATCATTATCTTCACTGTCTCAAATTGAGGATTATACTTCAAACAAACACCAAGATTATATAGGTAGTGCTCGTAAATATACTTAGCAAGTGGATGAGCACAACCCTGTCTTATGATGACACGAGGTTGTATGTCATTAGACATCTTGTATGAAAGTGGCAAAACACCTATCCAACGTTGGGTTCGCCTCTCCCAATATGATTCACCAAATATAACTACTAAAAGATGTATACAACACACTTGTCTATACTGTTTAGGGAGAACTCCACAGCTAGAGACCACCGTTCTATTCCCTTGTTACACCCGCTCGACCCAGCTACAATCTTATTACCTGAAAGGAATTGTAAAGCAAAAGGGTGAGCACAACTAGCTCAGTAAAGAATATCATGACTAAATATAATTAAATTATCAATAGCCTTCATCAATAATAAATTAGAGATTTAGAACATATGGTAGATGATAAAAATTTCAACCATAGTTGCAGCGGAACGAGCAATCCATTAGAAGAGTCAAATAGACTATAAAGTCTATTATATTCTCCATGTTAAAAATCCACCAACAATATTTTATCCCTGTAACATCAACCAACAATTCTGGTCCACAATCATATGAATAACTCATAATCATAATTGTAGTTCTAAATTCCTCTTCTCATCCAGGACGAAGATAATTTTCATCACCTATCTTTACTTGAAACATCAAAGATCATGGTTACACCAAATCACATTTCCTATTTATAATCATACTAATAATTTCATCTTTGCACTACGACCAAAGATATTCATTTGTATCACCAGTTGGTCATGTTCATCTCAACACCTGTTCATCTTTGCACTACTGGCCAAAGATATTCAACAACATGTCATCTTTGCACTACAGGCCAAAGATATTCCTCAACAGTTCATATTTGCACTACATGCCAAATATATTCATCAACAGTTCATATTTGCACTACAGGCCAAATATATTCATCAACAGTTCATATTTGCACTACAGGCCAAATATATTATTATCTCAAAGAAATATATAATCATTTCAGAATTTATTTAAACAATAATTATAACCATGTTGATTATTTCACATTTGTACTTAAGCTAAAGATATTCAATTATAAATTCAATGGTCATGATCATACCAGTCAACAATTCAACTTTGCACTACTGGCCAAAGAGAACCCATAGTCATGATCATACCAAAAATCTATCCATCTTAACACTCAAGTTAAAGAGAAATATCATCATTAGTGTTATAAAAATGTTATATATGATAATAAAAATAATATGATCAACATATAGTTTTAATCTCAAGAGTAATATTCATAAATCAACTATAATTTGGTTAGAAAAGAAACTAATTTTGTCGTGAATAGTACCCGTGAACAGTAACTCGTGAATAGTAACTCATGAATAGTAACTCTTGAATAGTAACTCATGAATAGTAACTCTTTAACATTTATCATAAATTATACTTTTATCCGAAAATTCCGAAATTCACAGGGTATACTGATATTATATAGATGTACTCTCAATAAAAATTTCATCAATTTTGGAGTTAACCACAAGGAGTTATAAGCGGTTACTTTTAAAATAGTCTTTTCCCGTAAAATTTATAACTCTTAATCTATACATCCAAAAATCGTCATTTTTGGACCAATCAATAAAACTCATCAAAATATCATTTCAAATTTTTCCAGAATTTTCTGAAGGACGGAAGAAGTACGAACTGAAAAACATAATAACCCATAAAATCCCTTACCTCAAAAGATCAGTATTTCTGACTGAATTTCGGGTATAGTGCTGACAGAAGCTCGCACCGTATAGCAACATTCAAAGTATACTCACAAGAATACGCTCGATAATATATACAGAGAAACAGAGAAACCTTTGTTTCTGGTGTGATTTTTAATTCTAACTTAGCTCTCTATTTATAGGAAAATACTAGAACGCCAAAGGAGACAAATTAATAAAATATTAATTTATTTTTCTTAATTCCTTAGCAGCCTTCTTTGGTCAAAAACATCAGCCACCCATGTGCCAACAACCACAAAAATGTTTTTCTTAAATAAAATAATTAAAACTTTCGAAAATCAATTATTTCGGAACTCCGGAACTTCAATAATTCACAATAAATAGCCCATTTGTCAGAAAATTCAAATCTCTAGTTTTTTAAATAGGAATTTCATTTCTCTACAACTTTGCAGAAGAAATTTTTTCCAAATTCCAAATAGAAATTATCCGAAATTCACAAACGGATGATTTTTAATTCTTCCAGTCCGACAAAATACTGATAAAACACCTCAGCATTAATTCCTTCAATTATATCCACATAAAATAATATATTCATCAATTATATCCACATCAAATAAATATTTTCTTATCATATGAATCAATAATTAATTATTCTTAAATAATATTATAGAATCACAATTATGACAACCAGGCCGTTCTCAGGAAAGAGGGAGCTTTCCAATAATAATTTCTCCTTACTGGCGCGCAATTAGGTGACCAAACCTCTCCTTGACAGAACTTTCTAGACATTGCCAATAATGCTATCTAATAATATTATTCAAATAATACGAATTATTGATCTGATAATGAGAAATATTGTGCAGTGATAATTATTGAAATAACAATAATATAAAATACCAACGCAACAATTATTGAATCAATAAAATATTGAACTATAATTACTGTAACAATTATTGAGTAGTGCCTTCTTACGTAAGAATCAATAATTCAAAAATACTGTGTAATACCGTGTGCTACTGTGCAACAACGCGTATTACTTTATTTTACCAACCGGGTATTCCAACAGTGTTAACGGTAACGATTACGCCGTTATTTATAAAAACTTATTTTTGTCATTTTCTTCATCCGACAGTTATTCTGTTATGGGGCCACAAATGGATGCGCCGGTAGTACGAATATTCCCTGACAGAAAGAATATTTCACGACCAAACGAATATTTCCCGACAACAATGAATATTTTATAACCACTTGTGTATTTTGAAAAAAAATTCATATATCACCCTTAACTTAACTTTTATCAATTTAACCATTTATTGAAAAATAATTATAAGAAAAATTTAATACCTTTATTTCATAAAATTTGGGGTCTTACAATCTCCCCTCCTTATGAAATTTCGTCCCCGAAATTTACATACCTGGTATTTCAAAAAGTTGAGAATACCTTGCTTCCATTTCAGATTCTATCTCCCCGGTCATCATGATTTCTCCATTGCTCATCTCCCGTGATAACTTTATTTGGGTTCCTCATTTGTTGGGAAGTCATGACAACCGCCATCCCTCGAACTACCCGACTTTGACTTGTCCGGGGAAGCATTTGGCGTCATCACTACCGTTGGAATATATTTTTTTATAGGACATATTTCTCCCTCAACTGCCTCGTCGTACTCCTGTTTCATGGCCTGAATCATCAATCTTCGATCCATATCGAATTCAGGTTGACCGCTATGTACAGGGTAATTCAAAACTCGATGTTGGGTTTTCCCAATTGCTTTCCAAAAAAAGAAATTCATATCATCTATTTTAGCCTTCTTAGATCGGACATCTCTTTCCACAATATCCACGTGTTGTGCGGCTTTTGCCCATGCAGCACTTATTCTCACTCGTTCAATTTTTTCTTCTTTCAGCTCAGATTCCATCTTTATCATTTTATACTCTGCCAAAGAATACTTCTGTTCAAGCATCACATATCGGGTAACATAAGCTTGAACTGTTGCATCCTTTTGTTCCACGATCGCCTGTCGTTCTTCAGCCTGCTCTTCAAACTCATGAATACGATTTTGAAATTCTACATTTTGATCATATAATACCTCTAATAAACTCTCCTCAGTTACCTCTTCTTCCTCACTCTCAGTTGTTACCTCTGCGACTATCTCGGGTACAACTATCAATTCTTCACTCACCACATGGATATCTCTAATTCCTTCTTCGTCTGACATCACATTATCATGGTTAGTGATTAGAGGTATTCACACAGTCTCATTCACTCCATTGTTAGCATTCTCAGCTGCCATTCTCAAATACTGCTATAAAACAAGGGTTAATTACACAAATTAACATATCACATAATATCCATATATTATGACCAACCAACAATTTAAGCTTAGGTAGGACACACTAGCGAATGATTTACTCATCTCTCCCCTCCTAGTCCTATTCCCCAATCTCCGCCAGAGACCATATCCCTAAGCTCTGATACCAACTGTGATGACCCCAAACTAGGTCCATTCAATCCAATCCATTCTGAGTCACCAAATACATGGTACAGAAAACAACTACAACTTTATTACAACAATTGTCATGCAAAATACAACAACACATATACTGTGAGTTTGGATACAAATATGTACCAAATGTGACACATGTCCCAACCGTGGACAACACCTCACAATGACACCTTACATAAAGGTATAGTCAAAAACTGTTTTAGTAACTAAAATCTTTGGGAAGTGCTCAAGGAAACCTTCGTACATGGGAGGTCATGCTTTTAGGTTATGATAGATATCATATGGCCACAGAATTATCCTTGGTTGACCCAATATACCCCAAAGAAAAACGAGAAGATTACTATCATATTCTTCCCAATGGTGAGTCTTCTCTTGATTTATCATTATCTCCAATGTCTCAAATTGAGGATTATACTTCAAACAAACACCAAGATTATATAGGTAGTGCTCATAAATATTCTCAGCAAGTGGATGAGCACAACCCTGTCTTATGATGACACGAGGTTGTATGTCATTAGACATCTTGTATGAAAGTGGCAAAACACCCTTTCAACGTTGGGTTCGCCTCTCCCAATATGATTCACCAAATATAACTACTAAAAGATGTATACAACACACTTTTCTATACTGTTTAGGGAGAACTCCATAGCTAGAGACCACCGTTCTATTCCCTTGTTACCCCCGCTCGACCCAGCTACACTCTTATTACCTGAAAGGAATTGTAAAGCAAAAGGGTGAGCACAACTAGCTCAGTAAAGAATATCATGACTAAATATAATTAAATTATCAATAGCCTTCATCAATAATAAATTAGAGATTTAGAACATATGGTAGATGATAAAAATTTCAACCATAGTTGCAGCGGAACGAGCAATCCATTAGAAGAGTCAAATAGACTATAAAGTCTATTATCTTCTCCATGTTAAAAATTCACCAACAATGTTTTATCCCTGTAACATCAATCAACAATTCTGGTCCACAATCATATGAATAACTCATAATCATAATTGTAGTTCTAAATTCCTCTTCTCATCCAGGACGAAGATAATTTTCATCACCTATCTTTACCTGAAACATCAAAGATCATGGTTACACCAAATCACATTTCCTATTTATAATCATACTAATAATTTCATCTTTGCACTACGACCAAAGATATTCATTTGTATCACCAGTTGGTCATGTTCATCTCAACACATGTTCATCTTTGCACTACTGGCCAAAGATATTCAACAACATGTCATCTTTGTACTACAGGCCAAATATATTCATCAACAGTTCATATTTGCACTACAGGCCAAATATATTCATCAACAGTTCATATTTGCACTACAGGCCAAATATATTATTATCTCAAAGAAATATATAATCATTTCAGAATTTATATAAATATTAATTATAACCATGTTGATTATTTCACCTTTGTACTTATGCTAAAGATATTCAATTATAAATTCAATGGTCATGATCATACCAGTCAACAATTCAACTTTGCACTACTGGCCAAAGAGAACCCATAGTCATGATCATACCAAAAATCTATCCATCTTAACACTCAAGTCAAAGAGAAATATCATCATTAGGGTTATAAAAATGTTATATATGATAATAAAAATAATATGATCAACATATAGTTTTAATCTCAAGAGTAATATTCATAAATCAACTATAATTTGGTTAGAAAAGAAACTAATTTTGTAGTGAATAGTACCCATGAATAGTAACTCGTGAATAGTAACTCATGAATAGCAACTCTTGAATAGTAACTCATAAATAGTAAACCCGACACAAAAAGGTAGAAATTCCACAATAAAATCCATACCAATATTTCAGTATAATGATATTGAAAGAATAATATTTCTTAAGCTTATAAACAATTTATTTTAATTGTTTACACTTTACTAAATAATGCATTTAATCATTCTAAAATACAAAACTCATAAGATTTCATCACCAATAATCAAAACTCTCATCAAAAATCTGCATATACCGTACATAGGATTCTCAAGCCATAAAATCCTATTTTCCAATTTTCTTCCTTCGCATAACATATTTAATTCATTTACTCATAACTAGTACATTTTCATGAAAAATACCAAATCAGTTCTAAAAATATTTCTTCTCTGGGATTTAGCATAATATTATCCCATATTGAACATATATTTTTCTCGGAATTTTAAAAATTCATTTACTATTTTTCATATGGCCAAAACCACTGAATATTTTAACATTTATCATAAATTATACTTTTATCCGAAAATTCCGAAATTCACAGGGTATACTAATATTATATAGATGTACCCTCAATAAAAATTTCATCAATTTTAGAGTTAACCACAAGGAGTTATAAGCGGTTACTTTTAAAATAGTCTTTTCCCGTAAAATTTATAACTCTTAATCTATACATCCAAAAATCGTCATTTTTGGACCCAATCAATAAAACTCATCAAAATATCATTTCAAATTTTTCCAGAATTTTCTGAAGGACAGAAGAAGTACGAACTGAAAAACATAATAACCCTTAAAATCCCTAACCTCAAAAGAGCAGTATTTCTGACTGAATTTCGGGTATAGTGCTGACAGAAGCTCGCACAGTATAGCAACACTCAAAGTATACTCACAAGAATATGCTCGATAATATAGACAGAGAAAAAGAGAAAATTTTGTTTCTGGTGTGATTTTCAATTCTAACTTAGCCCTCTATTTATAGGAAAATGCTAGAACGCCAAAGGAGACAAATTAATAAAATATTAATTTGTTTTTCTTAATTCCTTAGCAGCCTTCTTTGGTCAAAAACATCAGCCACCCATGTGCCAAAAACCACAAAAATGTTTTTCTTAAATAAAATAATTAAAACTTTCACAAATCAATTATTTCGAAACTCTAGAACTTCAATAATTCAAAATATATAGCCCCTTTGTCTGAAAATTCGAATCTCGCATTTTTTAATAGGAATTTAAATTCTCAACAACTTTGTAGAAGAAATTTTTTCCAAATTCTAAACAGAAATTATCTGAAATCTACAAACGGATGATTTTTAATTCTTTCAGTCCGACAAAATACTGATAAAACACCTCAGCATTAATTCCTTCAATTATATCCACATAAAATAATATATTCATCAATTATATCCACATCAAATAAATATTTTCTTATCATATGAATCAATAATTAATTATTCTTAAATAATATTACAGAATCCCAATTATGACAACCAGGCTATTCCCAGGAAAGAGGGGGCTTTCCAATAAGAATTTCTCCTTACTGGCGCGCAATTAGGTGACCAAACCTCTCCTTGACAGAACTTTCTAGACATTGCCAATAATGCTATCTAATAATATTATTCAAATAATAAGAATTATTGATCTGATAATGAGAAATATTGTGCAGTGATAATTATTGAAACAACAATAATATAAAATATCAACGCAGTAATTATTGAATCAATAAAATATTTAACAGTAATTACTGTAACAATTATTGAGTAGTGCCTTCTTACATAAGAATCAATAATTCAAAAATACTGTGTAATACCGTGTGCTACTGTGCAACAACGCGTATTACTTTATTTTACCAACCGGGTATTTCAACAGTGTTAACGGTAACGATTACACCGTTATTTATAAAAACTTATTTTTGTCGTTTTCTTCATCCGACAGTTATTCTGTTATAGGGCCCATAAATGGATGCGTCGGTCGTACGAATATTCCCTTACAGAAAGAATATTCCACGACCAAACGAATATTCCCCGACAACAAAGAATATTTTATAACCACTTGTGTATTTTGAAAAAAAATTCATATATCACCGTTAACTTAACTTTTATCAATTTAACCAATTACTGAATAGTAATTATAAGAAAAATTGAATACTGTTTTTCATAAAATTCGGAGTCTTACAACGGTAGTTTAAATTTTTTTGGCAATCCGCATGATCCTTTTTTAATCCAATCCATTGATTTCAAAAATAAAAAATCTCAACCATTAATTTTAAATCAGTTTTTGAGAATTATCATTTTACCTCTGACTTCAAAAATCTATAAATAGTAGGCTTTTCTTCATTTCTATTTAGCCAATTCACTTTCAAGAAAAGCTTATTTCTCTCCCACATACTCTCTCTCTAAAAAGTTTTTATCTCTTCTTAAAAAAGTTCAGATTATTTAAGATGAGAAAATTGGTCTAAACAAATTGAGATAAGTTGTTTGAATTATTTATTTGAATTATCTCTTGCTTATTTATATTTATAGATCGATATATGAATATAAATTGTTCTACTCAATTCTATATATCTATTTTTCATCTATTTATCAAATAAAAGGATACTTGGGCACTGGAAGGCTACGGAGATAAACCTCTACAGAGAGGAATCCGACCGTACGATTTCTTATAGTCTTCAGTAACCTTTTATTGATATAATTTATATAAATATCGTAAAATAGATACGACACTTGATAGCTCAAAACAACACTGATATATTGCTCCAAAAAGAGTAGTCATCCGAACCGGATTTGAGAATCGTAGTGATCTATTAAAAATATTTATATAAATATAAATTATGAAAATAATAAATTTTGTCATACTTGGGCGCCGCAAGGCTATGGAGAGAAATCCGATCGTACGATTCCTTATAGTACCAAGTGACACTATTTATAAAAGTTCACATAATAGATAAAATATTCTTATATATTATTTGAGTTAAACAATAATATTTGTTATATCAAGAATTGCTTAACTGATTTATTTATTATACTTGATATCTGTCATCACAAGTATTTGATCATAAATTCATTTTTTTCATAAAATACTTGTTGCATAATATAAAAGTTATTTAAACTTTTATTTCACAAACTTAAGTGAATATATCTGCTTAATTAAAATCATATTTGATTCAAAGCTTAAAATAACTTATTTGCTTATCAGAAGCATTTTCACTCTAAAAGTTATTTAAATTTAAAGTGACTTTTTCTTTACTCATAAAGAATAAATAATTCTTTATAAATCTGCATTAAATTTATATATTTGCTTAAACAGAAGCATTTTTGAGTAAAAGCTAAAATTGACTTATTTAATTATTCAAGAAGCATCTTTTCACACAAAATATAAAAGTTATTTAAACTTTTATAAAAGTGCATAATTTACATATTTGCTTACACAGATGCATTATTTAATCTAAGCACAAATTACTATCTGTTTACAAAGAAGCATAATTTCTCAAGTATAAAAGTCTCTGAACTTTTATAAATATATTTGCTCTTTAATTGATATCAGCTTATTTGAGAAGCATCAATCTGTATTAAATTATATCTTCTTATTTAAGAAGCATCCATATGTACTAAATTCATATTTTTTTATTTGAGAAGCATCAATCTGTACTAAATTCTTATCTGCGTATTTGAGAAGCAAATTGTTGTAAAATCATTTATAAAAAGAGAAAAGGTCAGAGTTAGTTTATTTTATGTACCTGTGAGAAAGACGAGTAATTCTTCGACCAAGACCAGAGTCTTATAGAGGTCAGCGGGAAGTTGGGTCTCTAGTGTACTTGTGAGGTGAGGAAGAGGCTGTTGTTTCAAGACCAGATCATAGAATAGAACTGAACTCAAAAGAAGTACAACTAAGCTTGAGGAGGGAGCGGGGAGCTTGCTGTCCAAGATAGATTAGTTGGGAACAGTTGGAAGTTTGACTATAAAACTTTGTAAAGGCTTCTTCGCTTGTTGAAGGAGTATTTATTAATGATAGTAATAAGATCTCAAGTCCTGGAGAGGAGCTTGAGACTCGACGTAGCAGCATACCCGGGATGTATATTATGAACTAGACAAATCTCTGTGCATTGTGTGATTGAATTTTTACTGTCTTGCATATTAATTTCTAACACTGCAAATTAATTATTCAAAAATTCAAAAAGGCCTTAGATAATTTTTAAATCTGTAATAATCTATCCAACCCCCCCCTTCTAGATTATTATTGGACTTTCAATCTATCTACCCATAATAAATTAAAACCATAAAAATCAATTTAGGAATAATAGGAAATTATCCTTGGCTTAAGAAATGTTATTATTTGAATTTATATTTCTAACACTTAATATTAATTTATCAAGGTCAAAAAAAATATTACTAATTCAATAAAGATGAAAAACATTTTTGGTCAAAATAAATAAAATAGTTAAAAACAACTATATGTATAAATCCTATGGAGAGGATTCTAACCTTTAATAAATCTTTTTCCTAATTATTGTTATCATCAAAACATTTTCTAAAAGTTAGGGACCTATCAATCGTACGTTCTCAGTTCTCAGTCGTATGAACTTCTCGATTCTCTCTTGTGTTTGTATATATATACTGTGACACCCCCAAAATATGTATACAACACCCATTCTGAGTCGCCAAATACATGGTACAGAAACAACTATAACTTTATTAATACAATTGTCGTGCAAAATATGACAACACATAAACTCTAAGTTTAAAAACAAATATTGTCTTCTAGACAATATCAACACTCAAATAAGTCCTCATTACAATTATTGATACACTATTTTACAAAATAGTGAGGACTACTAAAACGACTTTCTAGAACCTTCATTCCATACCCCGACTAGTACTCGCTACATTCTCGCCTCCTGAGAAGAAAAATGAAACAAAAAGGAAAAAGGTGAGCTCAACTAGCCTAGTAAAGAATATTATGACTAAGATAATATAGAACAAATTATCGTTAGTCCTCAACAGGGAAAAATCTGATAGAATACAATAGACAACAAGTTTTAAATCAATATTCATAGCGGAAATAATAATTCATAGGAGAGTTACGTAGAGAATGAAATCTACTATTATTTATGAATTTAAAAGTCCATCATCAATAATTTATCCCTGTAACATTAATCAATATACATCTTGAATCAAATATTTATCTTTGCACTACAGGCCAAAGATATTCATCAGTTGGTCATGTTCATCTCAACACCTGTACATCTTTGCACTACGGGCCAAAGATATTCATAAGAAAATCAACCATCTTTCTACCACAAGCCAAAGATATTCAGTAATATCATCATTTAGGACTGAAGATGATGAAAAATATTTTTAAAAAAATGAATTTAGTGAAACAAAAGAACAAATAATAAGGATTCGTACTTTAAACAGTCCAAGTGCAAAAATACTTCATAAATAACCATAGTGAAGTAAAATTCAAGAATGATCAAAACATGGATACAATCAAAGCTATTATCCATAATAGATATTTTGGATAAAAAATGAAAATTTAATTTTTCTGTGAATAGTGTCGTATTTGTGAATAGTGCCGTATACGTGAATAGTGTCGTATACGTGAATAGTAATTTCGACACTAAAAAATAAGAATTTCACAAGAAAAAATCTTACCAATATTCTGGCATAATGATATTAGAAGAAATAATATCATTTTAAAAAAAATAACATCTCTTACCTCGAAAGAATAGTACTTCTGGCTGGAATATCAGATATAACGCTGAAAGGAACTTGCACCGTATAGCAACACTCAAAGTATCAAGATACTCATAAGAATACGCTCGACAATATAAAGAGAGAAAACTTTAGTTTCTGGTGTGATTTTCAATTCTAACCTAAGCACACTATTTATAGGAAAATGCTTAGAACACTAAAGTAAAAAATTTAATATAATATTAATATAAATAAAAAAAATTCACTCCCACCTAAGACCAACTGAATTCAGCTCATTTTACATACTAGTGGGGCCCACCAACTTGTTAAAAACATTTTTCTTTTAAAAATTATTTAAAACTTCAAAAATTAATTATTCCGGAACTTCAATAATTCATAATAAATAGCCCTTTTATCAGAAAAATTCAAATCTTATATCCATTCCATAGGAAATCTAATTCTTTACAACTTTACAGAAGAAAGCTTTTCCAAATTCCAAACAAAAATTGACCGAAATCCACAAACGAATGATTTTACAGGCTATAATCAAATTTCAATCAAGAAATGGGGTCCACAAACATGAAAAACATGTTTTAAATATTTTTAGTAACAAAAATACTCTTCCTCCTCATATATTCATATATCTCACATTTATTGTAAAAATATCACCATTATTATATTATTAAAATATAATAATATATTTAAATGGATTATTTTATCAGAAAAGATAAAATATCAATTTTTTAACAATTGTCACTTTAAACTTTTCTCCATCTATATCCACATAAAAAGAATATTTTTCTTCTCATATAAATCAATAATTAATTACTCACAAATAATATTACAAAATCACAATACTGGCAATCAGACCGTTTCCAAGAAAGAGGGGGCTTTCCAATAAGGATTTCTTCTTACTGGCGCGTAATTAGGTGACCAAACCTCTCCTTAGACAGGACTTTCTAGATATTGCCAATAATGTTATCTAATAATATTATTCAAATAATATAAATTATTGCTCTGATAATGGAAAATACTGTGTAGTGACAATTATTGAAACAACAATAATATACACTATTAGAAAAACAAGAATACGTGACAGAATTTTGTGACAGTTTTTAAAATAATCATAAAAGATAGTAATTTATGATGGACTTTTTAAGCAATCACAAAATTATAGTATATATGATGACTCTTATTGATGACTAATCTTGCCATCAATGTATTATAATTGTGATGGCCATGTCAATCACACCAATTTTTTCACGCAAAATAATTTTCTTTTTGTGACGCATTAAGTCATCACTTATAGATTTACCCTTTTCGTGATTGCATTTAAGCTATCACTAATATTTTAATATAATAAATAATCAAAACAATATTTTATGACGGTCATAACAATCATTAAAATAGATAAATTTTTGTGACGACTTTTATTTGCAATTACAAAAAGAAGGTATTTTGTGATGGAATTTTCAAGCCATCACAAAACAATAAAATATATTATGGTTATTAGTGATGACTAATTTTACCATCATTATAGAGTATTTGTGACTGTCATTGTAATCACCAAATCTTATGTGTAAGTAATTTTGTTTAGTCAGTCAACTCACATATGTTTCCTTTTATATTTTGTTTTAAAATTATAATCATGATCTGGATTTTGGTATAGTGGTAATACTCGTTATTTAGTTGCAAATGGGAGAGGGTTCGAATCCTACAAGTATCATTTGATACAATTAATATAGATACAATTAATACAGCTAAATAAATTATACGTAAATAAAGATTCACATTCTTACATTTGATCCCTAAAGTCTTATTTTCTTTTTGTGATGACTTTGACAATCACAATAGATTACATGTTAATGTGATTGTATTAATCATCACAAAAGCACTAATCGTTTGCGTGATTATCAAAACCATTACGTAAAACCTTTCATGATGGGCGTATACAAGACGACCATTATGATGCTTAAAGCCATCATGTAAACCTTTCGTGATGGTTTTTCTACTTTTTGTGATGGATTTTGGCCATCACAAATGACCATTTTTTAGTAGTGATAAAATAGCAATGTAGCAATTATTGAATCAATAAAATAAAATATTGAACAGTAATTACTGTAACAATATTGAGTAGTGCATTCTTACGTAAGAATCAATAATTGGTGTAATACCGTGTGCTACTGTGTTTTAACCACCGAGTATTTCAACAGTATTAACGGTAACAACTACGCCGTTATTTATAAACAACTTATACTTGTTGTTTTCCTCATCTAATCGTTTTCCGTTATGGGGCCCATACAAGGATGCGCCATCGTACGAACATTCCCCGACAGTAAGAATATTTCACGACCAAACGAATATTCCCCGACAACAATGAATATTTTATAACCACTTGCTTATTTAAAATATTTGCGCATTTTACCCATAACTAACCACATTAATCAAATCAACCCTTACTATTTCAAAATAATAAATAGAGGAAATTTAATTTCATTTATAATAAGTTGGGGTCATACAACCTCCCCTCCTTATGAAATTTTGTCCTCGAAATTGACGTACGTACCTGGTTTTTCGAAAATGTGAGGATATCTCGCTTTTATTTTTGTTTCCAATTCCCAGGTCATTTCCTCAATAGCATGGTTCCTCCAAAAAACTTTGACTTGTGGTATGACCTTTGTGTGTAGGACATGCTCCTTCTTATCCAAGATCTTGACATGTATCTCTTCGTACGTTAAATCTTCGGCTATCTCGTCTGTTTCTAACTCAATAACTTGGTTCGGGTCTTTCACATATTTACGAAGCACAGATATGTGAAAAACATTATGAACACAAGACATACTTAGAGGTAACGCAAGTCTATAGGCCACATTTCCTACTCGGTCAAGAATCTAAAATGGACCAATAAATAGTGGATTGAGCTTTCATCTCTTCCCAAATCTTGTAACTCCCTTCCATGGGGCAACTCACAATAATACATGATCCCCAATACTAAATTCCACGCCCTTTCGATGAAGATCCGCATAACTCTTTTGTCGATCCTGTGCCATTTGTATACGTTTTCGAATCATTTGGATCTTTTCTGTAGTAATACGTACTAACTCTGGTCCCAACAATGTTTCTTCACCCACCTCATCCAAACATACTGGAGAGCGACACTTTCGTCCGTATAATGCTTCAAATGGAGCCACACCTATACTTGCCTGATAACTGTTGTTGTAGGAGAATTCCACCAATGGTAAATACTTATCCCAACTCCCTTTGAAGTCTAGGACACAGAGTCTTAATAGATCTTCAAGAGTTTGAATAGTCCTCTCTGATTGTCCGTCCGTTTGAGGATGGTATGCCGAACTGAATCGTAAATCCGTGCCCATAGCTTTTTGCAAGCTAACCCAAAATTGTGAAGTAAATCTTGGGTCACGATCCAAAACTATGGATACTGGAATGCCATGCAATCTCACAATCTCATTTACGTACATACGAGCAAGACGTTCAAGGGAATAAGTCTCCCGTATCAGCAAGAAATGAGCAGACTTGTTTAATCTATCAACAATAACCCAAATAGCATTTATACCTTGAGAAACTATGGGAAGACCCGTAATGAAATCCATGGTAATGTGTTCCCACTTCCATTTCAGAATCTCAAGTGGTTGCAATTGACCCTTAGGCACTTGATGCTCCGTCTTTACACATTGACAAGTTAAACACCTCGAGATAAACTTTGCAATCTCTCTCTTCATATTGTTCAACCAAAATTTATGTCGAAGATAACGATACATTTTGGTACTTTCAAGATGGATTGCAAACGGTGTGTTATGTGCCTCCATCATGATCTTGTTCTTCAAATCAGAGTTGTTAGGAACACAAAGTCTGGAGTGGACCCGAAGTATTCCTTCTTCATCGATTCTTGCTTCTGGAATAGCACCTTCTTGTACTTTCTTCTTCATACGCATCAGCTTCGGTTCTGTGGCTTGAGCAACTTTAACTTTTTCGATTAAAGTCGGTTCTATGCGTATTCTTGACATCATCACATGAGTCCCTGGAGTCTTGAATTCTATCTTCATCTTTTGTAAATCACACAAAATGGGCCTTTGTGTTTACAACATCGCACTCATTCCCGCATATGATCTTCTACTCAATGCGTTAGCTACCACGTTCACTTTTCCAGGATGGTATTGAATGGTGTGGTCGTAATCTTTCAACAGCTCTAGCCATCGTCGTTGCCGTATGTTGAGTTCCTTTTTGGGTGAAGAAATATTTGAGGCTTTTATGATATGAATATATCTCCACTTTTTCCCCATATAGATAGTGCCTCCAGATCTTTAGCGCGAAAACGACTACTGCCAACTCTAGATCATGAGTAGAATAATTCCTCTCATATTCTTTAAGTTGTCGCGAGGCATATGCTATGACTTTCCCATGTTGCATGAGAACACATCCTAACCCTTTGCCTAAAGCATCGCTGTAAATAACAAATCCATCCGAACCAGATGGTATTGTCAGAACATGTGACACCCCCAAACCCAGGTACTTCATTCCCACAGGATTTGGTGTTCACTTAATCAAACATTCATATCTAACTACCCAATCACAATACAATTGAATAATAAAACCTTCCCCATTAAAGGGCTACATAATAAAAATCTCCCAGGTTATCTAACCTTTAAATACAATTATTCAAATGCAGAAATAAATAACTTCATTACAACCATTCAATTAAAATCTGATAATAAAATATCAACATATTACAAGCCTTCAATACTTGTTCATCTTTCCTTTTTTCTTACTGGTGCTAGGTACATCAACCTTCTCATCTTTAACTGTAATAGTTATATAAGCAAGAGTGAGCAAACAAAGCTCACTTGAAACAACAATGAATTAAAATCTTTACAACAACTGTCAAATAAGAGGCTCGATAGAATTAAACCATGTGATTTATCAACATTCTGAATTATATAACTGAGGGTCCTAAGACCACGAACTATGTCCATAGTTATAATTAATTTTTCAACTTAAACTTTAACAGTCATAAGACTATAGGGACTCCTCGTACTTAGGGGGATCAGCCCTTCGTATAATGTATTGTGCACAAACATTTCAACGCTAAGCATAAATTACCCCTAATAATAGGGTTGTTCATCTCAGTATTTAGAGTACAAGTCCGCACCAAAGAGAGTTTGGTTTGGATACATTTCAGGGTAATTTGGAATTCAACGAACATCAACTAAGGATTAGTTGAATAAAATTAATAACATCATGCTATGGAATAATCATAACTTAATCGACATGGTAAATTAAAATCATGCTTTAGGAATAATCTAATAGCATACATATTGAATAACTATAACACACCTTGTTTGAACAATATTAAGCCAAGGTTATTTAGAATTGAATACTAAGCATGCATAGAAATTTGAACGATAAAACTGTTCAACATTAGTATATATAAATTTGCATGCTAAACAACAAGTTAATTTCAAGAATAACTTGCTCAATATCAAAATAAAGTTTAGAAATCTTGCATCATTATATTGTAATCGAATTGGAAATAATAATTAGCTCAACAAGATAATAGATTTAAATAACTTGCCTTGCTCGTAGGCTAAACCGAACAATTCGAATCTCAATCCCTATACATATATGTCATTATGACATAGTTAGTCACTACCACATTACATACATAGCTAAGTACATTCATCATGTAAGATTTCATTTTTAATCACATAATCAAGTTACAAAACAAGTTAATTGTTAATAACATGCTCATTCATGTTATAGAAATACTGAAATCATAATACTATTAACATATAACAACTCCTTCAGACTTTGTGTACAAAAATTACACTGTCTGACCATTCTGCTAACTCGCGCTGCGGCGCCACAGTTTAGATTGTGCGTCAGCGCTGCGGCGCGGAGATGGCACTGTGGCGCGAATTTAAAACATCCAATTTCACTATTTTTGATAAAAACTCACTTTTTGATATTTTCAATGAAAATCAACAATGTGATTTTGTTTTTCAACCAAAATAGTTAATTCAAAGCACCTTATTTATGTTTATACAACCTCTTTCAAATACAATAGTCAATTTATCAACTAAACAACTAATTAAACCTTAAGCTAAACCATATTCATATATATATATATATATATATATATATATATATATATATATATATATATTCATATAAACTCACTGTAATATAGTTTTTCTTCACAAATTACATACATAACATTAATTCATTGACTATACTCATATATAACTTATGAAAATAGCTTCACAACAACCAATTTATCATATAAAACTATCTATAACAAGTAATTCAATTTCTACAAAGATTTTATAGAGAAAATTGGGAGATAATACAACTATAACTTTTGGAAAGAAAAACAAATAACAGAGTTTAGATGATACCTTAGAGTTAGAAGATAGTGGCTATCCTTTGATATCAATCTTCTTTTCCCCAATTCCTTTGTCCAAATCTCTAGCCTTCTCCCAATTCTCTTTTCTTTTCTATCTGTAAACTTTCTTCTTCTCTTCTACTGAGTCTTACCTCTCTATTCTAATCTTGCGTATTAGAGTTATAACGTATTAGATATAATATATATTAATTATATAATATAAATATAAGTATAATTGATATCAGGTATCATATTTTTAAAAATCAAAAGCCATAAGGCTTGTTTGGTTACCTACTTAAAATATAATCATTTAATCCTTATGCCTTGTTTGGTAAAACACAATTAGATTAAAGACTTAATAGGCATTAGGCCTTGTTTGGCCAAACTGAATTAAACTCCTTTAATTTATTTTAATAAATCTTTTATAAAAGGTTATTTGTCACACTTTTATTTAATTAAAATTTTCAATAATCAAATAAATTAATTCTAATAGCAATTTATTAAATTACCTTAACACATAAATCAATACCACAAAATTATAATTTTCTATATAATTAAAACTTTATTTAATCAACTAACACATTCTTTTAATTACAAATTCAAATTAAAATATAATAATTCGTTTAATCAAAATTCTCTAACTTAATAATTAAATTAAATTAGAATATAATAATTAATTTCTTTAATTATTTATTTAACAAATAATTAACCAAATCGAATCAAATTTGAATAATTATTTCTTCAACAATAAACACATCCATTAAATACTAAAATAATTCAATAAATATTTAATATAACAAATAAAAAAATCTAGAATGTTACATCATTCCCTCCTTACAAGGATTCTGTCCCCAGAATCATAATTCAAATAACTCATTCGTCACATTCTCCCCTAATTACAAAGATTCTGTCCTCAGAATCGAAGACACAGATTAAACAAATAACTAAGAGTAATTCTTCATCATTTCAGCTTTGAGTTCCCACGTAGCCTCTTCGACATTGTGGTTCCTCCATATTACCTTCACAGAAGGTATCACTTTATTTTTGAGCACTTGTTCTTTCTTGTCGACTATCTAGATAGGAACCTCTTCATAGGACAAGTCTTTCTCAATCTGCAAAGGTTCGTACTTGTTGATCGATTTCGCAATCAATGAATACGTGCAAGTATACAAGGTCAACAAGTAATAAAGTGAAAGTAGAGTATCGTTCCCACGAGGAATTATTTAATAAAAATTACCAATTACTAACTCTTAACCAAATTAATTTTATTTAAACAATCGCAAATTGTGATTTTTCTAATTAAGGAAACTAAATTAATCAATTAAAACTAAGACTTTAACGAATGAATTCAGATAAATAAAGATTAAGACTCCAATATCCCCAATTATGAACTATAAACCAATTGTCCAATTATCCCAATTATTATGTCTACTGAATTGTTAACAGAAATTCTCAAATGCCAAAAGTTCTTTCTCAAGTGATCATTTGCCTTCTATTTAACCTAGATTAATTTTGCTATATCTCTATGCAAAACAATTGAATTAAACTCGTTACAATCCCAATTCCTTATGTGTTACATGCGGCAAATAGATATTCTCATTCTATTCACAAACCTACTTATTCACTGTGCAAATAACTAAGTCACATGTCACCATGCCCAGTTCTAACCCTAGAATTCCTCTCTCAATTCCTTCTAGAGTAACAAGGTAATTATTGATCAGATAATTAATCAATAAGATCAAAGCAAGATGAACAATTCACTTCAACATAAATAATTGGAATATAATGAATAACTAATTCATAGCCATAAAAAGTTCAATTGAAATCTTAATAAAAGAGTTAGTTCATAATTAATGAATTAAAACCAAGAATCCACAATTGAATAGACATTAAAAGATAAAATTAAGAGAAGAGAAGAGAATAGAATCTATTGTCAGTAGTCTTGAAACTCCTCTTTCACTCCTGTTTTGAATCTTCAATGGTCTCCAAGTTACTTCAATCTCCAAAACTAATAAGAACTAGGGTTATGTTTTAATCTAATGGAGTGTATCTCTAGTCTAATCTATGTAATCCCCTCTTTATTTTATGTCTTACATCAAGTATTTATAGATTACAACTCCAATTTTGAGCTTAGGAACCAACCTAATCCATTTTGGAGTCAAAAATGTGTCAAAATTCGCCCAAAACGCGCCCAGACAGTACCAAGCTCGTCCCCCAGCGCCTCAGCGCTAGGCACGACGCTCAGACACTGCTCCCCAGTGCCTCGGCGCTGGGCATAGGCCTATTTTGGTTGCCCCGGCGCTGCCCCATGTTTTGACATTTTCTGCTCCGACGTCCTCTAGTAAAACGGTCATAACTTTTGATCCGGGAGGAGTTACGGGGTCTTCCACCTATCAAATCGAAGATATCGATGAGATCTACAACTTTCATTCTTTGATGATTGAGAAATTCTGGCCGGATGAAGGCTGAAATTGAGCTGGAAGTGACTGTTATGCAAATGACCACGCAAAACCATGACGTTCGACGTCCGTTGGTACAACGATCATAATTCTTGCATCCGAACTCCGATTGGAATAATTCAAAATGTTCTGGAAAGCTAATATGATGTTATTCAATGTAAGCTAAGTTCCAAACAAAGAACATCAAGTAAACATGAAAGCCCAAATGATGTTTGGTTTGCTTTTCTTTGCATTTTCTTCGCTTTTCCTTACCAATAGTCGCTCACACCGCTCCCAAACGTATAACCTACAAAATGAACACGAAATGCATGAAAAGTAACTAAGACACATAAATATAAGCAACTAATTCAAGTAAAAGATACCGGATAAGTTTATATAAAATCCACTTATCAAATGCCCCCAAACTTAAACTGTTTCTTGTCCCCAAGCAACACAACATAATGCAATGCAATGCAATAAAATGCAACTAATCTATATGCCTACGAATCCAGCAGTATTTGATAGAAAAAAATCTATTCACTCGGCCTTAGAGCAATCAAGCAAACACGACAATACTTCATATCAAAACCAATCAACAATTTCCTAGTCAATCATCAAGTCTTAAACTGTTATTACTGGTATAGTACGTGTGTGTGCTCAACAACAATGCTAACTGATATAAAATCAAATTTAACATATAACAAGTCTCTTCGAAGGCATCATACAGTGTAAACTCAAGAAATCCAAAAACAAGCTAGATCCAACTAAAATCAAACAATTACCAATATCGAGGGTCAACATGGGATACTTATGCTTTATTTTCATCTACGGGGGCTTTTTGCCCTTTTTTCTCGTTTTATTCTCTTTTTTATATACACATAGCTATGTAATGCCTTATTCCCTTAGGCTTTTCAATACTACCTTAACGAGCTTTCGACCAATGACTCCCAGACCATTAAGACCTTAGGGGGCTAGGTGTAAAGACAATCCCCTAGGGCTTACTTACTCAAGTAACAAAGGCCACAAAACTAGACAAACATGCCATGGTGTTTATTCATACTTTTTTTTTCTTTTTCTTTGTTTTCTTTTTTTTCTTTGTTTTCTTTTTTTTCTTTTTTTATATAGCTTATATACCCCAAATATTCCCCCAAACTTAGGTTCTTGTCTAACTTTAATCATCACTACTTATTCTTGTCATTCTTTATTGAAACTAGCATTATCCTTTAGAGTCCCGTTATGTATCAATTTAAACTCAATCAATCAACAAGCTATTTTTACTGTGTTATCATTATTATACTAGTTTTAAATAGAAAAAGATTCAATTCATAACAAGAAATCACATCAATGCTCTAATAGTCAGTATTATACTTGTCTACCCAATTCCAATCTCATCATTGGCCAAAATAAACTTAACTATAATAAACCGCTGTACTTATGCAAAATGAACATAGTAACTAACTATTATTTTTGATTTTTTGATTTTTTTTAATAATGAACTTAAACTATATTAACAACATATGCAAAATAACATAACATAAATGTGACGCTCCTAAATCCGTGTAACATCGATTACAGGACATGGTGCTCACGATACAACATACACCATCATCTAACTAAGTAAACCTTAACAATAAGGAATAATAATATTTATCCGGGTTCCAAATCGCCGCGGATCCGGTATACTAATTCTATCACTATTTGCGGAAGATATAAACATACATTGTTTATACATTAAACTTTACACATCAGTCCCAAGGTCTACAACCTTAACCTAATACATACCTTCAATATTAATAAGGTTTACAATGTTATTTTCAATAGAAAATTTATAGACTTAACTGCAACATAAATTAATCTTGCACTTTGACTTTGCTTCTGACCTTATTCAAGCTTTCTCCTTAATCTGAAAATTTTATCATGATATAGCAAGGGTGAGCAACAAATTTGCCCAGCAAGTTTTACATACAATGACGATATATATCACGATAGAAAAGAACGAATAAGCTTTCAAGTTTTCAACAATATAATAATTATGAAATAACATGAATCAAGTTTCAACGATTGAATGACTGAACCAATAATATTGGATGTCAACAATTAACATGAACAAGTTTAACTGAAACCTATGGTAATGAAGGTGATCAGCCATTCATACCTGATGAACATATACAACATGCACAATGTGCGAATTAATAAATTATTGACGTGGTATAATCAACAATAATTAACCACTAACATGCTTTGAATTAACAACTCAAGTTGAGTTAGGAAACTTGCACCATAATTAGAAGTTCAAGTTTAGGAACTTGCACGAATAAATAACTAACACAAGTCCAAATCTTACCCTTACTGCAATAATATTAGTAAGGATTTAATAAATACCCAAAAGAAATTAGGGTTAGAAAACTTGTCTTGCTCGTTGTTTACCAATAATAGGTTAACAGCTTACAGCTATCTACACTTCACGTGCCCTACACAATTGTATAATCATGCACATCAACTATTAGCAACGCATAGTAGTTATAATATAAACTTTACTCTATAATTTTCAGAGTTTACTCTACGATTTTCATTGACTCTATGATTTTCAGAGTTTACTCTACTATTTTCAATGACTCTACGATTTTCAGAGTTTACTCTACTATTTTCAATGACTCTACGATTTTCATTGACTCTACGATTTTTACTCTACGATTTTCACTGACTCTACGATTTTCAGAGACTCTACGATTTTCAGAGACTCTACGATTTTTACTCTACGATTTTCACTGACTCTACGATTTTCAGAGACTCTACGATTTTTACTCTACGATTTTCACTGACTCTACGATTTTCAGAGACTCTACGATTTTTACTCTACGATTTTCACTGACTCTACGATTTTTAGAGACTCTACGATTTTTACTCTACGATTTTCACTGACTCTACGATTTTCAGCTTTATCATATCTCGCTAAAACAGGCATAACTAACTCGTTTTAAAACATTTTTGATCGATTCTTGCGCCCACGCGAAGCTAACTTCTGGGGCCACAACTTTCGTTCATGGGCCAACTTCAAATTCCAAGCACAAAATTCTAGAAAATCCGTGCAAGAGGACTGCACCAAATTTGTTGGACAGATTTGACACAACTGCTTTGAAAAGTCATAACTCCTTGCTCCAAAGTCGGAATTGGTCCGTTCCGGAGTCTATGGAAAGCTTATTCAGTGTACTATAATAACCCAAAAGCCCATAACTTTCTAGAAACTGTAGCTAGTACCGAATTTTGTCTTTAGGGTCAGCAGTTCACAGTTTTTTTTTTCTTTTTGGTTTCTAACATGATTGCTTACGATTTTCATATCTCACTCAAAATAGCTTCAATTCGAACGAAATTTGGACATGTTATACCTCATGCTACAAAATATTTTACAAAATTATTACATGCACCAAATGGATTATCTAAGACATGATTTCGAGTGACCAAAAATCCTAAAAAAATCATGCAAACTAGTTTAACCCAACTTTTGAGAAAATCATGATTTTGATTCTAGCATGCATGGGTTTGATTCCTATTATCCAGACCACTTCTAATAACATATATATACATGTTACAACAATTCATTTATCTAACTTTTCATGTTTTGATCAAATTAGCAACTAAGAGGCATAATATCAAACACTTAGCATGCATGGCATAACTCTTTGGATTTTTAAAGCATACATGGCATGATTTGTCCAGAACTTATGTTCTTATTACACCATAACAATCAGACCACAATTACACAACATCACCTACTCCAAAACAAACCATTTATAAAGGTCTCCTATGCATATTCTCTCATAGTTTTGGAAGAACATAGAGAATGGGTTCATAGCTTACCTCTTTGACGAATTCCTCTTGATTTAATCTGTTAGTGACTCACTCTTTTCTTGCTTAGACTCTCCAAAATCTCCAGAAATCACAACAACATCTATTACTCTCAATATTTTCTTCTCTTCTCTTTATTTTTGCTCTCTAGTTAGAAAGTTGTTGTGAAAGGAAGAAGAGGCTCAGATGGAATGTATATACCTCATATATAGCATAATGAAACTGAAATCTCCAGTCCATTACAACTCCCCCATGATCAGATATCATTACTCTTACAATTCATTAGGCTAATTATGAGTAGGAGTTAAGAAAATGAAAGGTTTTTGTTTAATAACACAAGAGTAACCCCCTCCCTCAATAATCCTTATAGTACGTATACTCCCTCCCTTGTCCCATATAGATTGTCACAAGAACTCCCAGCAACTGAACTTCATGTAAATAAAAACATTATTTTAATCATTTAATCAATTAACAAGTCATTTTGACCATTTTGCCATCCAAAGTAAAACGTGTCAATACTTATATCGATTCCTACTAAAGTCGACGTCCCGGACATCATGGAACTCTCCGTTTCGTCAAACACAACTTCAAAATTCGTAGTTGACAATTCGTCGCTCCAAAGTGTGTTTGGGCTAAATTTAAGATAATATTATATCTAATAAAGTTCCAAGAGAAAAGATTTGACTGTATGTGATGTTTTACGTCATGAAACTTCCAAGTCTATATATCTATAAATAAGAGCATTGTAAAAGAGAATGATGGATATATAAAAATATTATGAGGCATGTCTCATTTTCGTGACACAATTAAAAATATTATGAGACATGTCTCAGTTTCGTGACACATTTTCGTGGTTACAGTCTATCCTGCCTATTTTCGACGTTTCGGACTCAAATACGCAGACCGCATCTCTAAATTCCGCTCCAAACTCAAACTCATATATGTAAGTCATCCCACGAAATTAATTAGAATTAATTCCATCCTTAACCAATTTAAATAATTGGCCTAACCGTAACAACCATTAATATGCATCTTATCACATAACATATAATAAAATAAATAATTCATCTAAAAATAATTATCACATAAGAATTTCACATAAGTTTGTTTATTGAAATTGTTTAATTACATGGAAAAATCTAGGATATTACATTCACCCTCCCTTATAAGGATTCCGTCCTCGGAATCACCGAAACCCTACCTTACCCAGGTTTTCATCAAATCTCTTCGTTGAATAACTTCAACACATTAACTTAATATAGGTTTTATATTTCCTACTCCCACCATTCTTGATAATAAATTTTTGTACGTTTTATTTCATAACATTTACTTAGACTCAATTATATTTGAGTATTACATATTCTTTGACCCGTTCATTATCTTTTCCTAAGGATCATTATCATATACTATATTCTCAAACTCTTGGGACATTACATTCACCCCTTCTTCTAAGAATTTCGTCCTCGAAATTTTTTTGACTTACTAATTTTCATTCATTCCATTTATCAAAATAGATTTTATTTTAATATCTATTTATTCATTAGGTTCTGCAACCAAATTCTTTCTCTACGGATCTTTCTAAGATAATCATATTCCTCACCTCATCCTCTTTTAAGAGTTTTACATTTCTCTTCTTTCTGAAATTTCATTCTTTCTTGAAATTTTTATGCTTTGCTTAATTGTCTCATCCTTTCCACTTTCACCTTTCAGAATAACAAGAATCATCCTCAATTGCTCAATAATTGGGAAGCGATATGAATAACAGAAATTTAAAAGTTTCCAAATCATGCTGAGGGGTCATAAGACCTTGAACTATGTCCCTAGGTTATCAAGTATCTCGACTTGAACCTTTAACAGTCATAAGACTATACGGACCTTGAACTCTTCTCTAGGTTTAACAGTGCATCACCACCATAAACCATCTTTAACAGAATGTTTAGCAATCACACAGACTGAAAACACTCTCTGCAAGTACTCTAGGTGATCAGCCTATCGTACCCCTACGTCGTGCACAACGTATTACATCTTAACATCGTAACGACTATATGCGTTACTTTCGAAACCATTGTCTCCAATAACATGTCCCCTTTTTACAGGGTTGTTCATCTCAGCATTTCAACATCTGAATCCGCACCAAAATAATTTGGTTTGGCATAACTTATCAAGAAATACTTGAATTTCATGAACATCTTTCAATATTCGTCTAGCTGAATCAAATAGCATAAACTTCTACAACAATTCGAACATCAATCGAAATGTACATATACACGTATATATGTATATATTCTCATATCTTAAAGAAATCTCAAAAATCTTTTTATGACGTCATAATACCGCACTGTATTTACAGTCCGTTGAGGATTCCGTCATTTTGTGACTTTGTCATACTACATCATACCATAGTGGGCTGACGATCCTTAGATCACATCCAACACTAGGTAATACCGCATTGATGACTCCATCATTTTTATCATCTTTACACCAGGTTACATGATGCATTAATGATATAAAATACATTTTGATATATTACAAATCATTTTTGTCTAGCCGAAGCAATTAGCATAGACATATGAATAACAGTATTGTTGTTAAAACTCATTGGTTCCATCATTTGATCCAATGTTTTTCAAGAAAATAGAAGTGCAAACATCAGCACGAAGTCAATAAATTTCGAAAGTCTAGCATAGCTAGTAGATTTAGAGTACCTATGCTTCCACCATCAACTCCACTTTCTATAATGATCCATTGCTTAATAGGTCTATCTATTTTTATCATCCTCAATACTCCATTTACACTTATCTATACCCAGTTCGTCAAACTTACCACACGTTATGAGTTCAGGAACTTGCCACAATCATATGAGTTTAAGAACTTATCCTAGTCAGACCATAGGCGTCCATTCGCTGAGTGGTTCAAAACATATCATATGATTATGAGTCATGAACTTACCATAAGTATGAGTTTTAAGAACTCGCAATTAACCTTATATCCTCTACCTATTCGTTATACACATGAGAAAAGAATCACCTTCTCAACATGCATATAGCAAATAACGCGACATTAGGTTCCAATGATTATCAATGTCAGAAACTAAGTGGTTGTCAAACCAAACTCGGCCACTAATCAATATAGGAAGCTAAGCGGAAAATTCCCCGCCCATACAAAGAATTAGTCAACCTAACCACTATATCGACCAGGAAGCTAAGTGATTCTAAAACCAAGTATAAATTCCCCGCCCATACAAGGAATTATACAACTCAGCTACTGACATGAGTCCTCAGTTGAAAACCAACATAATCTTAACTTTCTCTTTTCTTAATACGAATTTTCTTTAATTCGTATCTTAACATTTACCACTCTTTTCTGAGTTTACATTGTACCATTTCATAGTACCTTTTCTTTATAGCATCAAGCTATATCATTCCAATCACTTAACATATTATATGTTATTCAATGATTTAATCTGATCACGTGGTGATCTTTTTTTTGTAATCATTTCTCCTTATGCTTACGATCGTTATATTTTACGATCTTCTTATTCTTCTCCTTAATCATATTATATTATGATTTTATTTGCACTTTTCATCTTATAGACATAGTCTATTTATTTTCACTTTTAATCTCTATTACTGGAGTTAGGTAACTCCAGATTCTTATCCTTATAACTCTTTAAGATTCTTCTTTGAATCTTCTTTATCTTTCTCTTTACTAAATGATGAATTTCCAAAAATTCATCTCTTATCGCTTAAACTCTATTTGAGTTTATTACTGTGACAACCGTCATTTCGTAATAATATTTTAATATTTATTGGATTGAATAAATATTTTTCGATGAATTAATTATTAGATTAAATAATTAATTGACGCAATTGTGGTAGATTAATTTAATTATATGTGTTACATTTATTAAATTAATGTAGAGAGTTTTATTATCAAAGTATGTGATTATGTGAGCTTATTGTATTAAAAGAAATATTTAATAAGCATATTAGTATTTTAATTAATTTAATTATTAATTAGAGAATTAATAATTTGACATTATTAATTAATGAGAAAATTAAATATATGACTATGTGAATTTATGAGAAGTTATTATATTTTATTTAAATTAAATTAAATAAGATATTTGAATTAATGTCTAAGGGTGTGACATGATTTAAACTATATTATAAAGATTTTATTAAATTAATTGGATATAACCTTTTTAAGGCTAGCCAAACATGGCTTTAGTGGGAGTTTTAGGCAGTTAACCCATGATGGGTAACTGACCATAATGCGCATCAGTTTCTTTCCTTTATACGTACTCTTCTTTCTTTTTCTTTTTATTATTTTTGGCTAAGTTTAGAAATAAGCAGAGAGATTGAGAATTTACAGAGTTATATTGTCAGAGAAAATATTCAGAGATTGTGAAGGAGATTGGGAGTGAGGAATCAAAAGTATCTAAGCCTACTAATTTATACTCTACAGGGTAATCTCCTCCTTCCCAATTTTTATTTTACGTCATTGAGTTTTATATATATGGGTTTCAAAGTTTTTGGTTTAAACCTCTGTAATTGGGTTAGGAGTAATGATTATGGGTTATATATGTGCTATGACATATCAAATCGTGTTTAATTATATATATTATGTAAACCATATCATCAAATTCATGAAAACATGTCGTATATGATTTCTACAAAATTACAGAGTATGGGTTTTGGCCTTATGGCCTTATACGTGACTTTAGTATGTAAAACATAAATGTTTTCGTAAAATTTACACTCGTATGATGTTATGCATGTTGATACGAAGAGACCAAAATTTAAATAAACGGATTCGGTGTTATAACGAATCCGTAGTGACAATTTTCATGTTTTATTTTCAAAACCTTCAAGAACACCAAGAACAATGGAAGTAAATGTGTTGATTTTTGCAAATTATGTGTTGTAACTTGTTAAAAATCATGCTAGATGGGTTAAGTAATGATTATATATGTATTACAATAGTTGGGTAAGTCTAAATTCGTGTAAAAATAACTAATTGAAAGTTATGGCCATATTCATGTATAATTTTACGTGTGATTCATTTTTGGCCTATTTTGGCCTTGTTATGTTCGCGAACTGCAGAACTGCAGAAATTGCAGAAAACTAAGTCTGGGTAACCCCGCCCCCGGCGGGTGTTACCAAACTAAATTATCCCGCCCCGACGAAAAAAAAATAAAAATAAAAATAAAAATAAAAATAAATAAAAAAATATAATAATAATTAATTAAATAATAATAATTAATTAAAATATTTATCAAATAAATTAAATATTTTAATTGAGATATTGATGGAGTAAAATAAATATTCGATGAAAATTATTATTAAAATATTTATAAAATAAAATAAATATTTTAATTGAGATATTGATGGAGTAAAATAAATATTTGATAAAATTATTATTAAAATATTTATAAAATAAAATAAATATTATAATTGAGATATTGATGGAATAAAATAAATATTCGATGAAAATTATTATTAAAATATTTATAAAATAAAATAAATATTTTAATTGAGATATTGATGGAGTAAAATAAATATTCGATGGAAATTATTATAAAATAATTTATTCGAGTGTAATAATAGTAAGAGAATGAAAATATTCTAATTTAATTAAGTAATTAAATTAGAAGGGTAATGATTTGTTAAATAAAGTAGAGTTTATATTAAATAATTAAGAGAAAATGTAACTAATGAATTTCGTGAATATATATGGTATGTGTGTAGGATTTGTGGTGAACGGAAGTAGTAATCGTTTAGCCTACACACGAGGCAAGTT
Organism: Panax japonicus; assembly: GCA_020205505.1. Classification (NCBI taxonomy): domain Eukaryota; kingdom Viridiplantae; phylum Streptophyta; class Magnoliopsida; order Apiales; family Araliaceae; genus Panax; species Panax japonicus. Next base: position 43,561,632 of record CM035095.1, on the reverse strand, counting down.
CCTAAACCTTAATTCTTTACATAAAGCAAGTTCATTATTCTATCTTGTTTATTACTGTTCAAGTCAAGATTTCATATTAGATCTTATCATTCTTTAAAAGCATAATTCTTATTATACAATACTTATTCGATTGTATACATCTTGAATTTTATTATTCAAATTGAATATCAATTATTGTTGAACCTTGTAAGACTAGTGAACCCTTATTGATTCAACTAGTCCATAGTTGATAAGCGTTATAAATTCTAGAACTTTTATTGAGCTTACCCAATCCAAACTTCCTTTGGTGCGGACTCCGATGTCAAACTGAGATGAACAACCCTTTAATAGGGGATTATTTACGCTTTAGCGTTAAGATATTGTGCACAGTATGGTACTAAGGGCTGATCCCCCTAAGTACGAGAAGAAGAGTCCATAGTCTTATGACTGTTAAAGGTTTCAAGAATAAACACTTGACAACCTAGGACATAGTTCAAGGTCTTGTGACCCTCAGAATTTCTTTTGATTCTTGTTATTCATTCTTGATTCAAAAGTTGAGCTTTTATATTCAAAGTTATTAATTTATTCGCATGTTATTATTATTCATTTATTATATTGTTATACTTGTGGGCAATCGTGCTCACTCTTGCGTAATAATAACATTGCAGTTAAGAACGAGAGAACAGACGAGCCTTCCACTAGTAAAGGCAAGGGCAAGATTAGCAAGTAATGAAGACTATTTGTTTATGTGGTTGTGTAATGACATTTAGAATTGATGTTACTTAAGACTTAATTGTTATGTTTTCGCACAGATATTTTAAGGTTAGATTAACCTGGGATTTATTTAGTTATGCAGTTGATGTAACCCCATAAGGGGAGAGAGTTATTATTTATTCTATCTATTGTATGGTTGTATTTAATTTATGGGTAGATAGATAGATGATGTTTGTACAGTGAACACCAAATCCTGTGGAAATGGAAGTACCGGACAACCTGTGACACCCCCAAATCCGGTACTTCCATTTCCACAGGATTTGGTGTTCACTGTACAAACATCATCTATCTATCTACCCATAAATAAAATACAACCATACAATAGATAGAATAAATAATAACTCTCTCCCCTTATGGGGTTACATCAACTGCATAACTAAATAAATCCCAGGTTAATCTAACCTTAAAATATCTGTGCGAAAACATAACAATTAAGTCTTAAGTAACATCAATTCTAAATGTCATTACACAACCACATAAACAAATAGTATTCATTACTTGCTAATCTTGCCCTTGCCTTTACTAGTGGAAGGCTCGTCTGTTCTCTCGTTCTTAACTGCAATGTTATTATTACGCAAGAGTGAGCACGATTGCCCACAATTATAACAATATAATAAATGAATAATAATAACATGCGAATGAATTAATAACTTTGAATATAAAAGCTCAACTTTTGAATCAAGAATGAATAACAAGAATCAAAAGAAATTCTGAGGGTCACAAGACCTTGAACTATGTCCTAGGTTGTCAAGTGTTTATTCTTGAAACCTTTAACAGTCATAAGACTATGGACTCTTCTTCTCGTACTTAGGGGGATCAGCCCTTAGTACCATACTGTTCACAATATCTTAACGCTAAAGCGTAAATAATCCCCTATTAAAGGGTTGTTCATCTCAGTTTGACATCGGAGTCCGCACCAAAGGAAGTTTGGATTGGGTAAGCTCAATAAAAGTTCTAGAATTTATAACGCTTATCAACTATGGACTAGTTGAATCAATAAGGGTTCACTAGTCTTACAAGGTTCAACAATAATTGATATTCAATTTGAATAATAAAATTCAAGATGTATACAATCGAATAAGTATTGTATAATAAGAATTATGCTTTTAAAGAATGATAAGATCTAATATGAAATCTTGACTTGAACAGTAATAAACAAGATAGAATAATGAACTTGCTTTATGTAAAGAATTAAGGTTTAGGAACTTGCCTCGTGTGTAGGCTAAACGATTACTACTTCCGTTCACCACAAATCCTACACACATACCATATATATTCACGAAATTCATTAGTTACATTTTCTCTTAATTATTTAATATAAACTCTACTTTATTTAACAAATCATTACCCTTCTAATTTAATTACTTAATTAAATTAGAATATTTTCATTCTCTTACTATTATTACACTCGAATAAATTATTTTATAATAATTTCCATCGAATATTTATTTTACTCCATCAATATCTCAATTAAAATATTTATTTTATTTTATAAATATTTTAATAATAATTTTCATCGAATATTTATTTTATTCCATCAATATCTCAATTATAATATTTATTTTATTTTATAAATATTTTAATAATAATTTTATCAAATATTTATTTTACTCCATCAATATCTCAATTAAAATATTTATTTTATTTTATAAATATTTTAATAATAATTTTCATCGAATATTTATTTTACTCCATCAATATCTCAATTAAAATATTTAATTTATTTGATAAATATTTTAATTAATTATTATTATTTAATTAATTATTATTATATTTATTTATTTATTTATTTATTTTTATTTTTATTTTTTTTCGGCGGGGCGGGATAATTTAGTTTGGTAACACCCGCCGATGCGGGGTTACCCAGACTTAGTTTTCTGCAATTTCTGCAGTTCTGCAGTTCGCGAACATAACAAGGCCAAAATAGGCCAAAAATGAATCACACGTAAAATTATACATGAATATGGCCATAACTTTCAATTAGTTATTTTTACACGAATTTAGACTTACCCAACTATTGTAATACATATATAATCATTACTTAACCCATCTAGCATGATTTTTAACAAGTTACAACACATAATTTGCAAAAATCAACACATTTACTTCCATTGTTCTTGATGTTCTTGAAGGTTTTGAAAATAAAACATGAAAATTGTCACTACGGATTCGTTATAACACCGAATCCGTTTATTTAAATTTTGGTCTCTTCGTATCAACATGCATAACATCATACGAGTGTAAATTTTACGAAAACATTTATGTTTGACATACTAAAGTCACGTATAAGGCCATAAGGCCAAAACCCATACTCTGTAATTTTGTAGAAATCATATACGACATGTTTTCATGAATTTGATGATATGGTTTACATAATATATATAATTAAACACGATTTGATATGTCATAGCACATATATAACCCATAATCATTACTCCTAACCCAATTACAGAGGTTTAAACCAAAAACTTTGAAACCCATATATATAAAACTCAATGACGTAAAATAAAAATTGTGAAGGAGGAGATTACCCTGTAGAGTATAAATTAGTAGGCTTAGATACTTTTGATTCCTCACTCCCAATCTCCTTCACAATCTCTGAATATTTTCTCTGACAATATAACTCTGTAAATTCTCAATCTCTCTGCTTATTTCTAAACTTAGCCAAAAATAATAAAAAGAAAAAGAAAGAAGAGTACGTATAAAGGAAAGAAACTGATGCGCATTATGGTCAGTTACCCATCATGGGTTAACTGCCTAAAACTCCCACTAAAGCCATGTTTGGCTAGCCTTAAAAAGGTTATATCCAATTAATTTAATAAAATCTTTATAATATAGTTTAAATCATGTCACACCCTTGGACATTAATTCAAATATCTTATTTAATTTAATTTAAATAAAATATAATAACTTCTCATAAATTCACATAGTCATATATTTAATTTTCTCATTAATTAATAATGTCAAATTATTAATTCTCTAATTAATAATTAAATTAATTAAAATACTAATATGCTTATTAAATATTTCTTTTAATACAATAAGCTCACATAATCACATACTTTGATAATAAAACTCTCTACATTAATTTAATAAATGTAACACATATAATTAAATTAATCTACCACAATTGAGTCAATTAATTATTTAATCTAATAATTAATTCATCGAAAAATATTTATTCAATCCAATAAATATTAAAATATTATTACGAAATGACGGTTGTCACATCTTTCCCCTCTTAAAAGGATTCTGTCCCCAGAATTACAACTCAAAAATTTGTCCCGTTACATTCTCCCCCCCTTACAAAGATTCTGTCCCCAGAATCGCATATAACAATCTAAGTAAATAAATGAGGATAAGTCTTCATCATATTCTCTTCGAGTTCCCACGTAGCTTCTTCAGCGTTGTGGTTCCTCCAAATTACCTTAACAGAAGGTATTACTTTATTTCTCAGAACTTGTTCTTTTCGGTCGACAATTTGAACAGGAATTTCTTCGTAAGATAAGTCTTTGTCGAAATGTAGGGGTTCAAATTCAATCACGTGCTTGTAATCGGGTAGTAGCCTTGTAGGAGATCGAGAACATAGTAGTGGTAAACTCTTATCGAGTTCTAAGAAATGAATTTCTAAATTCATTAAAGATAATAAAAGACTTTATGTGCTTATGTGTTAATCTATGTGTTCGCTATCATGGATTAGTAACTAAAACTTAAAATTTTGTTGTCAGGATGTCGGATGTTGGAGGAGCTAGTCGAGCTGGGGAGGAGGAACCCCGATTACCTATAGAGGAGGAGCCCCGAGACATTCATGTCATCAGGGAACAACTTGTACAAAGAGAGTTATCTCCGATGGTTACTGTCGTTGGTCAGGAGCATGAGCCGGAGACTGATCCAGAGGAGGATCCTGAGGAAGAGGAAGAAGAAGAGTTCCCACCGAACTCCATTGATGCAGAGATGTATGACGCACTCTATGATCGTAACGTAGAGTTGCAGGATACTGTTCGGGATTTGACTGAGCAGGCAGTTAGTCAACAGATTACTATTGAGCAGAAGGATAGAGAGATTGTGACTCTTCACACACGTTTAGGAAACGTGGAGTGGGATCTGGTTCACGAGAAGGGTCAGACCGAGGATAAGTCCGCAGAAATAGAGAAGTTAAAGAAGGATCTGAAGAAGACCTCAGAGAGGCTTGCCATAGCAGAGGAGCTTTGGGTACGAGAGTCACGCTGTGCTGATCGTGCAGAAGATGATCGCCATGCGAAGAAGGCTAAACTTGAGGAGACATACTCTACACTACAAAATGCAATGAATGTGGTCCAAGATCGAGTTAGGAAGTATCCAATCCAGTTTGTGGATCTACCATCATATATGCTAGATCGTAGAACGATGTGCCGCATCATGGAGGAGGAATGTAGCAAGGCTATCCAGCGCCTTGACAGACAGTGATAGAATTTGTTTAATTATGTGAAAGACTTAATTAGTTTTTATATGTAAATTCTGACGTGTTTATGAACGAAAGAATATTTGAATGTTTTAAATCCTGTGGATTCTTTATTCCAGGATAGTTGATGTAAATAGCAGTTATGCTATCGTTTAATGTTAAAACTTTGATTTGAATGCAAATATATCAAGTTATTTAAGATGATGTGTTAAGTGATATGTTAAATTATTGAGTAATGTCTTAACTATTTAGAGAAATAAATAAAGTTCTAATAAAGCGTTTATTTAACAGAAAAATGCCACCAAGAAGACGACCAAATCGTCGACCAGCCCAGGAAGGGTCAACGAATAACAACAACAACACCACCAATACTGACCCCTTTCAGCAGTTGGTGAATTTACTGGCTGGAGCAATTAACAATCAACCACAAGCCCCACTAAACACCACGTTCAAGGATTTCAAGGCGGTGGGACCGCCAGAGTTTAAAGGTTCCATGAACCCAATCGAAGCTCAAACATGGGTTATGGAGATGGAGAAGGTGTTTGACGTCGCCAGAGTAAGGGAAGACCAGAAGACCGCATATGCAACATTCATGCTGAAGTCTGAAGCCAGCTATTGGTGGCAGGCAAACAAAGTACGAGGAGGAGAAGGTGTAATAACCTAGGAAAGATTTAAGGAGATGTTTTTCGAGATGCATTTTCCGACTAGTTCGCAAAACCAAATGGAAGTTCAGTTTTTGGAGTTGAAACAAGGGAATATGTCCGTAGCAGATTATGCGGCAAGGTTCAACGAATTGGCTAGGTTCGCCACGTATCAAGTGCATACTGACGAGAGAAAGGCAAGACGTTTCGAGCAGGGACTGAAGCCCTGGTTGTATAGCAAGGTGTCAATGTTCCAATTGAACACCTTTGCTAGAGTGTTAGAGAAGGCCATACTCGCTGAAGGTGGAAGCGATGCGGTATCTAAATATAATCAGGATCAGAAGAAGAAAAAGAGTGAAAATGAAGGAATTAATAAGACTGGTGGAAGTAGCACGGGAGGTAATAATAATCAGAAGAGAAAGTGGTCCGATAACTCGTCAGCTGGAAGTCAACAAGGAGGGCAAAAGAAGAAGATTGAAGCGTGCTCAACCTGTGGAAAAGCTCATCTGGGAGTTTGCATGAAGGGAAAACGAGTATGCTACAATTGTGGTCAGGAAGGACACATAGCACCTAACTGTTCTAAACCAAAGAAGGGTGCCTGCTTCACTTGTGGCTCAAAGGATCATCTTGCAAGGGATTGTCCTAAGAAGGGATCTGGAGGAATAGGATCAGGAAGGAATACAGGAAACAACGGTGGAAGCACTCTGACTATCACAGGACCAACTGCAACCAACCGGCCAACCGCCAGAACATTCAACATGACAGTTCAGGATGCAGTGCAGTCTCGCGATGTGGTGTCAGGTATCATTCCGATCAATAAAGTTAATGCTTATGTATTATTTGATTCGGGTGCTACTTGTTCATTTATATCCGATGACTTTGCCAAGAACTTAGAATTGCCTAAGGATGAGTTAGAATACCCCATGAACATAGAAATTGCGAATAGAGAAATTATTCCTGTTAAGTACGTGCACAAGAACTGTAGAGTGGATATTAAGGGTAACATTATGAACGTAGATCTTATCCCTATTCGACTGGGAGAATTCGATATTATCTTGGGTATGGACTGGTTATCCAATTATGGGGCAGTAATTGATTGCCAGAAGAAGCGTATTAACCTTATGACTCCGTCAAAGGTTGTGTTTTATGGTAGTAAGTCGCCTAGACAAGCGAGTTGTCTGACGATGATGCAGGCCAGGAAGTTGTTAAGACAAGGCTGTGTAGGATATCTAGCTTACATAGTCGATATTCGTAAAGAAAATCCAAAAATAGAGGAGATACCAGTAGTGAGGGATTTCGCAGACGTATTTCCGGATGATTTACCAGGACTTCCACCAGATAGAGCGGTTGAATTCGTGATCGATTTGGCTCCAGGAACGGTTCCAATATCGAAGGCACCATACCGAATGGCACCGGTAGAGATGAAAGAGCTGATGGTTTAACTACAAGAATTACTAGACAAGAAGTATATCCAACCAAGCGTATCACCGTGGGGAGCGCCGGTTTTATTCGTAAAGAAGAAGGATGGGACAATGCGGCTATGCATCGACTATAGAGAACTGAATAAGGTCACGATCAAGAATAGATATCCATTACCGCGAATCGACGACTTGTTCGATCAGTTAAAGGGAGCGAGATACTTTTCAAAGATAGATTTGAGGAGTGGTTATCACCAACTGAAGGTGAGACCAGAAGATGTACCGAAGACAGCATTCAGAACCCGATATGGTCACTACGAATTTCTGGTAATGTCATTTGGTCTAACAAATGCTCCTGCAGCATTTATGGGCTTAATGAATGGAGTGTTCAAGCCGTTTTTGGACAAATTCGTAGTGGTATTTATAAATGACATTTTGGTATATTCGAAAACCAAGGAAGAACATGAAGAACATTTGAGGGTGACATTAGAGACGTTGAGAAGAGAGAAGTTGTACGCTAAATTTTCGAAATGTGAATTCTGGATTGAAAGGGTACAATTTCTTGGACATATGATCGATAGGGACGGAATTTCGGTGGATCCCTCCAAAGTCGAAGCTGTGATTAACTGGGATCAGCCGAAGACGCCGTCGGAAGTAAGAAGTTTTCTTGGATTGGCAGGTTATTACAGAAGATTCATTCAGGATTTTTCCAAGATCGCAACCCCGTTGACAAATCTGACTAGAAAATCGATGAAATTTGTTTGGACGGAGAAGTGTGAGAAAAGCTTTCAAGAATTAAAGAAGAGATTAAGTTCAGCCCCTGTGTTATCTCTACCAGATGACACAGGAAATTTTGTGGTATATAGTGATGCGTCGCACAAAGGACTTGGCTGTGTGCTCATGCAAAATGGCAGAGTCATTGCATACGCGTCACGACAACTGAAAGATTATGAGAAGGGGTATCCGACCCATGACTTGGAGTTAGCTGCAGTTGTTTTTGCTTTGAAAATTTGGAGGCACTATCTCTACGGGGAGAAGTGTGAAATATATACGGACCATAAGAGTCTGAAATATATTTTCACGCAGAAGGACTTGAATATGCGACAAAGAAGGTGGTTGGAGTTAATTAAGGACTACGACTGTGAGATTTTATACCATCCGGGTAAGGTGAATGTCGTTGCCGATGCCTTAAGTAGAAAGGGTCGGGAGAAGTTGATGATGTTGACTGCTCAGGACGAGCTAATTGCGGAAATGGAGAAACTGGAATTGGAAGTGAAGTATCCTATGGAGATTGATGAGAAAATATTTCAGATGCAATCTAGTATAACCCTACTGGATAAAGTTAAGGAGGCTCAGCTTCAGGACGAAGAATGTAAAAATGTGACAAAGAAGATATCTGAAGGAACCGAACCAAGATTTAAGATGGATAAGGAAGGAATACTGAGATTTGATAATAGAATTTGGGTACCGCCAGTTCAAGAGATTAAGGAAGATATTTTAAGCGAGGCTCATAGTTCACGATATTCGATTCACCCTGGTAGTACCAAAATGTACCAAGATCTTAAACAACATTTCTGGTGGCCGAATTTAAAGCGTGATGTTGCAGAATGTGTTGCCAAGTGTCTGACCTGTCAGAAAGTGAAAGCGGAACATCAGAGACCGAGTGGATTGTTACAACCGTTAGAGATCCCAGAGTGGAAATGGGAACATGTTACAATGGACTTCGTGGTTGGCCTTCCGACGACTCAAAAAGGCTACGACGCAGTATGGGTTATCGTTGACCGACTAACGAAATCCGCACACTTCCTTCCGATCAAAATCAGATTCAACTTAGATCAGTTGGCAAGGTTATATGTAAAAGAGATTGTTTCAAGACACGGAGTTCCCGTGTCAATTGTTTCTGATAGAGATCTGCGTTTTACGTCGAACTTCTGGAAACGTCTACAGGAATGCATGGGTACACAGTTGCGAATGAGCACAGCATATCACCCGCAGACAGATGGACAAAGTGAAAGAACAATTCAAACATTGGAAGATATGTTAAGAGCTTGCATAATGGATTTTAAAGGAAATTGGGATGATCATTTACCGCTTGTAGAGTTCGGTTACAACAACAGTTACCACGCTAGTATTGGAATGCCACCCTATGAAGCGTTATACGGCAGAAAGTGCAGAACTCCACTATATTGGGATGAAGTTGGCGAAAGACAACTACTAGGCCTGGAATTGATACAACAAACAGCAGACATAGTCAAGGTGATTCGAGTAAGATTGACGGCAGCTCAAGATAGACAGAAGAAATATGCCGATCCACACCGTAAGAATGTTGAGTTCGAACCAGGTAGTTATGTGTTCTTAAAGGTCTCTCCTTGGAAAGGAAAGATCAGATTCAGAAAGAAGGGAAAATTGAGCCCAAGATTTATCGGACCCTTTGAAGTTCTGAGAAGGGTCGGAGAAGTTGCTTATGAGGTAGCCTTACCTCCATCTCTAGAGAATGTCCACAATGTTTTCCATGTCTCAGTCCTACGACCCTACAAACCCGATTACAAGCACGTGATTGAATTTGAACCCCTACATTTCGACAAAGACTTATCTTACGAAGAAATTCCTGTTCAAATTGTCGACCGGAAAGAACAAGTTCTGAGAAATAAAGTAATACCTTCTGTTAAGGTAATTTGGAGGAACCACAACGCTGAAGAAGCTACGTGGGAACTCGAAGAGAATATGATGAAGAATTATCCTCATTTATTTACTTAGATTGTTATATGCGATTCTGGGGACAGAATCTTTGTAAGGGGGGGGAGAATGTAACGGGACAAATTTTTGAGTTGTGATTCTGGGGACAGAATCCTTTTAAGAGGGGAAAGATGTGACAACCGTCAATTCGTAATAATATTTTAATATTTATTGGATTGAATAAATATTTTTCGATGAATTAATTATTAGATTAAATAATTAATTGACTCAATTGTGGTAGATTAATTTAATTATATGTGTTACATTTATTAAATTAATGTAGAGAGTTTTATTATCAAAGTATGTGATTATGTGAGCTTATTGTATTAAAAGAAATATTTAATAAGCATATTAGTATTTTAATTAATTTAATTATTAATTAGAGAATTAATAATTTGACATTATTAATTAATGAGAAAATTAAATATATGACTGTGAATTTATGAGAAGTTATTATATTTTATTTAAATTAAATTAAATAAGATATTTGAATTAATGTCTAAGGGTGTGACATGATTTAAACTATATTATAAAGATTTTATTAAATTAATTGGATATAACCTTTTTAAGGCTAGCCAAACATGGCTTTAGTGGGAGTTTTAGGCAGTTAACCCATGATGGGTAACTGACCATAATGCGCATCAGTTTCTTTCCTTTATACGTACTCTTCTTTCTTTTTCTTTTTATTATTTTTGGCTAAGTTTAGAAATAAGCAGAGAGATTGAGAATTTACAGAGTTATATTGTCAGAGAAAATATTCAGAGATTGTGAAGGAGATTGGGAGTGAGGAATCAAAAGTATCTAAGCCTACTAATTTATACTCTACAAGGTAATCTCATCCTTCCCAATTTTTATTTTACGTCATTGAGTTTTATATATATGGGTTTCAAAGTTTTTGGTTTAAACCTCTGTAATTGGGTTAGGAGTAATGATTATGGGTTATATATGTGCTATGACATATCAAATCGTGTTTAATTATATATATTATGTAAACCATATCATCAAATTCATGAAAACATGTCGTATATGATTTCTACAAAATTACAGAGTATGGGTTTTGGCCTTATGGCCTTATACGTGACTTTAGTATGTCAAACATAAATGTTTTCGTAAAATTTACACTCGTATGATGTTATGCATGTTGATACGAAGAGACCAAAATTTAAATAAACGGATTCGGTGTTATAACGAATCCGTAGTGACAATTTTCATGTTTTATTTTCAAAACCTTCAAGAACATCAAGAACAATGGAAGTAAATGTGTTGATTTTTGCAAATTATGTGTTGTAACTTGTTAAAAATCATGCTAGATGGGTTAAGTAATGATTATATATGTATTACAATAGTTGGGTAAGTCTAAATTCGTGTAAAAATAACTAATTGAAAGTTATGGCCATATTCATGTATAATTTTACGTGTGATTCATTTTTGGCCTATTTTGGCCTTGTTATGTTCGCGAACTGCAGAACTGCAGAAATTGCAGAAAACTAAGTCTGGGTAACCCCGCCCCCGGCGGGTGTTACCAAACTAAATTATCCCGCCCCGACGAAAAAAAAATAAAAATAAAAATAAAAATAAAAATAAATAAAAAAATATAATAATAATTAATTAAATAATAATAATTAATTAAAATATTTATCAAATAAATTAAATATTTTAATTGAGATATTGATGGAGTAAAATAAATATTCGATGAAAATTATTATTAAAATATTTATAAAATAAAATAAATATTTTAATTGAGATATTGATGGAGTAAAATAAATATTTGATAAAATTATTATTAAAATATTTATAAAATAAAATAAATATTATAATTGAGATATTGATGGAATAAAATAAATATTCGATGAAAATTATTATTAAAATATTTATAAAATAAAATAAATATTTTAATTGAGATATTGATGGAGTAAAATAAATATTCGATGGAAATTATTATAAAATAATTTATTCGAGTGTAATAATAGTAAGAGAATGAAAATATTCTAATTTAATTAAGTAATTAAATTAGAAGGGTAATGATTTGTTAAATAAAGTAGAGTTTATATTAAATAATTAAGAGAAAATGTAACTAATGAATTTCGTGAATATATATGGTATGTGTGTAGGATTTGTGGTGAACGGAAGTAGTAATCGTTTAGCCTACACACGAGGCAAGTTCCTAAACCTTAATTCTTTACATAAAGCAAGTTCATTATTCTATCTTGTTTATTACTGTTCAAGTCAAGATTTCATATTAGATCTTATCATTCTTTAAAAGCATAATTCTTATTATACAATACTTATTCGATTGTATACATCTTGAATTTTATTATTCAAATTGAATATCAATTATTGTTGAACCTTGTAAGACTAGTGAACCCTTATTGATTCAACTAGTCCATAGTTGATAAGCGTTATAAATTCTAGAACTTTTATTGAGCTTACCCAATCCAAACTTCCTTTGGTGCGGACTCCGATGTCAAACTGAGATGAACAACCCTTTAATAGGGGATTATTTACGCTTTAGCGTTAAGATATTGTGAACAGTATGGTACTAAGGGCTGATCCCCCTAAGTACGAGAAGAAGAGTCCATAGTCTTATGACTGTTAAAGGTTTCAAGAATAAACACTTGACAACCTAGGACATAGTTCAAGGTCTTGTGACCCTCAGAATTTCTTTTGATTCTTGTTATTCATTCTTGATTCAAAAGTTGAGCTTTTATATTCAAAGTTATTAATTCATTCGCATGTTATTATTATTCATTTATTATATTGTTATACTTGTGGGCAATCGTGCTCACTCTTGCGTAATAATAACATTGCAGTTAAGAACGAGAGAACAGACGAGCCTTCCACTAGTAAAGGCAAGGGCAAGATTAGCAAGTAATGAAGACTATTTGTTTATGTGGTTGTGTAATGACATTTAGAATTGATGTTACTTAAGACTTAATTGTTATGTTTTCGCACAGATATTTTAAGGTTAGATTAACCTGGGATTTATTTAGTTATGCAGTTGATGTAACCCCATAAGGGGAGAGAGTTATTATTTATTCTATCTATTGTATGGTTGTATTTTATTTATGGGTAGATAGATAGATGATGTTTGTACAGTGAACACCAAATCCTGTGGAAATGGAAGTACCGGATTTGGGGGTGTCACAATTACTTATCATCTTTGTGGTTATAGCCTAAGGTACACCTACCTAAGGTTTATAACCTACAACTTTGATACCAACTTGTGACGCCCCCAAATCCGTGTAACATCGATTACAGGACATGGTGCTCACGATACAACTTACACCATCATCTAACTAAGTAAACCTTAACAATAAGGAATAATAATATTTATCCGGGTTCCAAATCGCCGCGGATCCGGTATACTAATTCTATCACTATTTGCGGAAGATATAAACATACATTGTTTATACATTAAACTTTACACATCAGTCCTAAGGTCTACAACCTTAACTTAATACATACCTTCAATATTAAAAAGGTTTACAATGTTATTTTCAATAGAAAATTTATAGACTTAACTGCAACATAAATTAATCTTGCACTTTGACTTTGCTTCTGACCTTATTCAAGCTTTCTCCTTAATCTGAAAATTTTATCATGATATAGCAGGGGTGAGCAACAAATTTGCCCAGAAAGTTTTACATACAATGACGATATATATCACGATTGAAAAGAATGAATAAGCTTTCAAGTTTTCAACAATATAATAATTATGAAATAACATGAATCAAGTTTCAACGATTGAATGACTGAACCAATAATATTGGATGTCAACAATTAACATGAACAAGTTTAACTGAAACCTATGATAATGAAGGTGATCAGCCATTCATACCTGATGAACATATACAACATGCACAATGTGCGAATCAATAAATTATTGACATGGTATAATCAACAATAATTAACAACTAACATGCTTTGAATTAACAACTCAAGTTGAGTTAGGAAACTTGCACCATAATTAGAAATTCAAGTTTAGGAACTTGCACGAATAAATAACTAACACATGTCCAAATCTTACCCTTACTGCAATAATATTAGTGAGGATTTAATAAATACCCAAAAGAAATTAGGGTTAGGAAACTTGCCTTGCTCGTTGTTTACCAATAATAGGTTAACAGCTTACAGCTATCTAAACTTCACGTGCCCTACACAATTGTATAATCATGCACATCAACTATTAGCAACGCATAGTAGTTATAATATAAACTTTACTCTATAATTTTCAGAGTTTACTCTACGATTTTCATTGACTCTATGATTTTCAGAGTTTACTCTACTATTTTCAATGACTCTACGATTTTCAGAGTTTACTCTACTATTTTCAATGACTCTACGATTTTCATTGACTCTACGATTTTTACTCTACGATTTTCACTGACTCTACGATTTTCAGAGACTACGATTTTCAGAGACTCTACGATTTTTACTCTACGATTTTCACTGACTCTACGATTTTCAGAGACTCTACGATTTTCAGAGACTCTACGATTTTCACTGACTCTACGATTTTCAGAGACTCTACGATTTTCAGAGACTCTACGATTTTTACTCTACGATTTTCACTGACTCTACGATTTTCAGAGACTCTACGATTTTTACTCTACGATTTTCACTGACTCTACGATTTTCAGCTTTACCATATCTCGCTAAAACAGGCATAACTAACTCGTTTTAAAACATTTTTGATCGATTCTTGCGCCCACGCGAAGCTAACTTCTGGGGCCACAACTTTCGTTCATGGACCAACTTCAAATTCCAAGCACAAAATTCCAGAAAATCCGTGCAAGAGGACTGCACCGAATTTGTTGGACAGATTTGACACAACTACTTTGAAAAGTCATAACTCCTTGCTCCGAAGTCGGAATTAGTCCGTTCCGGAGTCTATGGAAAGCTTATTCAGTGTACTATAATAACCCAAAAGCCCATAACTTTCTAGAAACTGTAGCTAGTACCGAATTTTGTCTTTAGGGTCAGCAGTTCACAGTTTTTTTTTCTTTTCGGTTTCTAACATGATTGCTTACGATTTTCATATCTCACTCAAAATAGCTTCGATTCGAACGAAATTTGGACATGTTATACCTCATGCTACAAAATATTTTAAAAAATTATTACATGCACCAAATGGATTATCTAAGACATGATTTCGAGTGACCAAAAATCCTAAAAAAATCATGCAAACTAGTTTAACCCAACTTTTGAGAAAATCATGATTTTGATTCTAGCATGCATGGGTTTGATTCCTATTATCCAGACCACTTCTAATAACATATATATACATGTTACAACAATTCATTTATCTAACTTTTCATGTTTTGATCAAATTAGCAACTAAGAGGCATAATATCAAACACTTAGCATGCATGGCATAACTCTTTGGATTTTTAAAGCATACATGGCATGATTTGTCCAGAACTTATGTTCTTATTACACCATAACAATCAGACCACAATTACACAACATCACCTACTCCAAAACAAACCATTTATAAAGGTCTCCTATACATATTCTCTCATAGTTTTGGAAGAACATAGAGAATGGGTTCATAGCTTACCTCTTTGACGAATTCCTCTTGATTTAATCTGTTAGTGACTTACTATTTTCTTGCTTAGACTCTCCAAAATCTCCAGAAATCACAACAACATCTATTACTCTCAATATTTTCTTCTCTTCTCTTTATTTTTGCTCTCTAGTTAGAAAGTTATTGTGAAAGGAAGAAGAGGCTCAGATGGAATGTATATACCTCATATATAGCATAATGAAACTGAAATCTCCAGCCCATTACAACTCCCCCATGATCAGATATCATTACTCTTACAATTCATTAGGCTAATTATGAGTAGGAGTTAAGAAAATGAAAGGTTTTTGTTTAATAACACAAGAGTAACCCCCTCCCTCAATAATCCTTATAGTACGTATACTCCCTCCCTTGTCCCATATAGATTGTCACAAGAACTCCTAGCAACTGAACTTCATGTAAATAAAAACATTATTTTAATCATTTAATCAATTAACAAGTCATTTTGACCATTTTGCCATCCGAAGTAAAACGTGTCAATACTTATATCGATTCCTAGTAAAGTCGACGACCCGGACATCATGGAACTCTCCGTTTCGTCAAACACAACTTCAAAATTCGTAGTTGACAATTCGTCGCTCCAAAGTGTGTTTGGGCTAAATTTAAGATAATATTATATCTAATAAAGTTCCAAGAGAAAAGATTTGACTGTATGTGATGTTTTACGTCATGAAACTTCCAAGTCTATATATCTATAAATAAGAGCATTGTAAAAGAGAATGATGGATATATAAAAATATTATGAGGCATGTCTCATTTTCGTGACACAATTAAAAATATTATGAGACATGTCTCAGTTTCGTGACACATTTTCGTGGTTACAGTCTATCCTGCCTATTTTCGACGTTTCGGACTCAAATACGCAGACCGCGTCTCTAAATTCCGCTCCAAACTCAAACTCATATATGTAAGTCATCCCACGAAATTAATTAGAATTAATTCCATCCTTAACCAATTTAAATAATTGGCCTAACCGTAACAACCATTGATATGCATCTTATCACATAACATATAATAAAATAAATAATTCATCTAAAAATAATTGTCACATAAGAATTTCACATAAGTTTGTTTATTGAAATTGTTTAATTACATGGAAAAATCTAGGATATTACAATAAACATGAAACTAAACATGCAATAACGAACTAAACTAAACTCCCCCAAACTTAGTAATTACAATGTCCTCATTGTAAGAATATAGCGACAAGTAGAAGAGAACTTCCCTGTAATCAGCTAAGCGTGAGGTGATGGTGGCGATGGTAGCGATGATTATTTTCCTATGCGTTGAACCTCCAATACCTGCAATGAAGAGAGACAACATGTATTAGATTATAAGAGAACTTACTAAGCAAATTAATTCTTATCTACTAAATAAACTAGTAAAGCATATAAATATAAAAATTCATGGGTTTCCTCCCAGTCAGCGCTTGATTTATAGTCTTTCAGCCTGACTTTGTCTGGTTAATGCTATCCAATTCCTCTTTGAAAGTTGAGGAACCCTCCATCCATCGGAAATAATATAGCTTTTGGTAAGTTCCCATTTACGATAGCCATTGTATTAAAGTCACCTAGCATGCTTTGTTTAGATAAGATCACATTAAAGAACGTCCAACATCTAGGTGTTTTTTCCATTGTGTCTGCGAATAGATTCTGACATTGAGGCTTGTCAGACACAACAATCTCTTCTTCTATCTTCTCCAACTCATTGAACCATGGCTTTGAAGTTGTACTTGCTTTTACGTCACAAGGAGTATTGCCGATGACATGACTACCTAGCGGACAAGGTTTTGCAAATCTAACCGGATTCTTGAACTTTGGCGGAGAAGGAACTTGGGGCACTAATAACATCGGCTCCTCCTCGTTGGTAATCATAGTTAGTTCTTCACCGACCTTATATTCATTATCCCCGCTTGTCTCCTCTTTTTCAACATCTCGTTTCTCATCCAGTTGTAGATTTGGCTCGGGCACTTCATCATTTTCGTCATCCATGTCATAAAGCCAAGTGTTTGGAGGAAGGTTGTATATGACTTTGGTCATTTGCTCTATCTGATCCGCAAGATTTAGAATTGACCCCGTTTGATTAATCCCTCTCTCCTCGAACATGGACCACAATTCCTCCAACCTTGAATTTTCTTCATTTAATAGAGGTTGAGATGAGAATTCTGGCGTGTATGTTGGATTTGGAGTAGAGTATTGGTCTTGATAGTTGTAGCTCCATGAAGAATCCGGGTGATAACCCCAAACTTGTTCATAATTATCATATGCATACTGATTGAGGTAGTTACCACCATACTGTATCGGCCCAAGATTGATGGTGCATTGATTAATTGGGAGATTACCAGCATAATAGTCACACATAACTGCCATCCTTCGACTCTGTTGGGATGCGATAACGTCCAACTTCCTCAAAAATTCTTTAATTTGTGATGACATTGCGGAAAGTGTCGCGAGTCTGTCAATCTCCATTCCCCTTGGTTGAGTCACGTTTGCGTATGGCCATTGATACTCAAAGTCATCCATGGTACCTAAAATGAGAGAAATATAAGAAGAGAATTAAGAATTTAAAAAAATGTTTAAATTAAGACTAATTTGATTGAAATTAATATTGGTAAAAAAATATTAAACTAATTCCCCGGCAACGGCGCCAAAAACTTGTTGATCGATTTCGCAATCAATGAATACGTGCAAGTATACATGGTCAACAAGTAATAAAGTGAAAGTAGAGTATCGTTCCCACGAGAAATTATTTAAAAAAAATTACCAATTACTAACTCTTAACCAAATTAATTTTATTTAAACAATCGTAAATTGTGATTTTTCTAATTAAGAAAACTAAATTAATCAATTAAAACTAAGACTTTAACGAATAAATTCAGATAAATAAAGATTAAGACTCCAATATCCCCAATTATGAACTATAAACCAATTATCCAATTATCCCAATTATTATGTCTACTGAATTGTTAACATGAATTCTCAAATGTCAAAAGCCCTTTCTCAAGTGATCATTTGCCTTCTATTTAACCCAGATTAATTTTGCTATATCTCTATGAAAAAATAATTGAATCAAACTCGTTACAATCCCAATTCCTTATGTGTTACATGCGGCAAATAGATATTCTCATTCTATTCACAAACCTACTTATTCACTGTGCAAATAACTAAGTCACATGTCACCATGCCCAGTTCTTACCCTAGAATTCCTCTCTCAATTCCTTCTAGAGTAACAAGGTAATTATTGATCAGATAATTAATCAATAAGCTCAAAGCAAGATAAACAATTCACTTCAACATAAATAATTGGAATAGAATGAATAACTAATTCATAGCCATAAAAAGTTCAATTGAAATCTTAATAAAAGAGTTAGTTCATAATTAATGAATTAAAACCAAGAATCCACAATTGAATAGACATTAAAAGATAAAAGTAAGAGAAGAGAAGATAATAGAATCTATTTTCAGTAGTCTTGAAACTCCTCTTTCGCTCCTGCTTTGAATCTTCAATGGTCTCCAAGTTGCTTCAATCTCCAAAACTAATAAGAACTAGGGTTATGTTCTAATCTAATGGAGTGTATCTCTAGTATAATCTATGTAATCCCCTCTTTATTTTATGCCTTACATCAAGTATTTATAGATTACAAGTCCAATTTTGACCTTAGGAACAAACCTAATCCATTTTAGAGTCAAAAAGGTGTCAAAATTTGCCCAAAACGCGTCCAGGCCGCACCAAGCTCTTCCCCCAGTGCCCCAGCACTGGGAAAGACGCTCAGACACTGCTCCCCAGCGCCTTGGAGCTGGGCATAGTCCTATTTTGGGCGCCCCGGCGTTGCCCCATGTTCTGACATTTTCTGCTCTGACACCCTCTGGTAAATCGACCATAACCTTTGATCCGTGAGAAGTTACGGGTCCTTCAACCTATCAAATCGAAGATATCGATGAGATCTACAACTTTCATTCTTTAAATATTGAGAAATTCTGGGCGGATGAAGGCTAAAATTGAGCTGGAAGTGACTACTATGCAAATGACCACCCAAAACCATCGCGTTCGACGTCCGTTGGTACAACGATCATAACTCTTGCATCCTAACTCTAATTGGAATTATTCAAAATGTTCCGAAAAGCTAAGACGATGCTCTTCAATGTAAGCTAAGTTCCAAACCAAGAACATGAAGTAAACATGAAATCCCAAATGATGACCGATTTGTTTTTCTTTGCGCTTTCTTTATTTTTCCTTACCAATAGTTGCTCACACCGCTTCCAAACGTATAAACTATAAAATGAACACAAAATGCATGAAAAGTAACCAAGACACATAAATATAAGCAACTAATTCAAGTAAAAGACACTGGATAAGTGTATATAAAATCCACTTATCAGTACTCGATCACGTGCTTGTAATCAGATTTATATGGTCGTAACACCGAAACGTGAAAAACATTATGAATGTTTTGTAACTCTGGAGGTAGAGCTACCTCGTAAGCCACATCTCCAACCTTTCACAGCACTTTGAAGGGTCCAATAAATCTCGGGCTTAGTTTCCCCTTTTTACCAAACCAAAATTTTCCTTTCCAAGGAAAAACTTTTAGGAATACGTAATTTCCTACGTCGAATGCACGATCTTGTCTATGTTGATCAGCATTGTTTGTTCCCGAAGGCACAGTAGTTATCTAGAAGGGGGGTTGAATCAATATTAAAAACTTTTTTTTGTTAACAGAATGTTTTGATAAATCTTTTAAGCACAGCAGAATAATTGATTCTTTAAAAATCTTTTGGATACCAGGTTAAAGAGAGAAAGACAGTTATTACAGTTATAGCAGTTATAACAGTTATAAAGACACAGTTGTTTTTAAGTGGTTCGGAGCACTCAAAGCTCCTAGTCCACTCTTCAACTCCTTGAGTAGGAAATCCACTAAGGATGTCTTTTACACTTTTTGAATCTCACAGATTCCTTCTAGACCAGTAGTCTAAGCACTTCTAAGTTCACTCTTGAACTCTTCAAGTCCAGCAGACTTGGCTCTTCACAGTTCACTTAGAACTCTTCAAGTCCTTCTGACTTGGAACTTCACACTTCAGTAGATTGATATTTGTTAAGTTGTGATTGAGACTACTCAGTTGCAGTTAAGCACTTGTTCGAAAGAACTGAGTAGCTGAGCAAGCTTTTTCCTTTTTCTCAGATCGTAGAGTTCTGTATTTTGTGTTCTTGTTCGTTTTTTTCAATACTTGCTTACTTCTCTTATGTGTCTGTATCCTGTATATATGAGATCCTTAAAATCTATCCGTTGAAGTCATCTGATGAAGCATTAAATGCGTTTGACATTTTTGACCTTTGAATGAGACATTTCTGCACATCTTCTGAATTGCCTTCTGGCCCACTGACACGGCAGACTGCTTTCTCACCTAACACCTGAAAAGATGTTTTCCTCTGCCCAATGGTCCTTTTCTTAGCTTCTTGACTACGTTTCTTTTAATCAATACTAAGGATATCTTTTGTACCGTTGGGACTGGTGAGAGCTTCAACGTTTAAAACTCATTCCTCATTTGTTGGAATAAATCTTCAAACAGAAGATAGATTTCGATTCTTCTGACATAAGAGAGATGACACTCTACGATCCATATCGTGGTGTCTTGTCATACTTCGAATAGAACACTATGATTTCTTTCAAGACTTTCCACACTACGAACCTTTAACACTATGATCAGTACTTGCTCGTCTTGCAGATTTTGTGTTTCCGAGAGCACACTACGATCTTTGAGTTAGCTCGGCAAACGTCTGGACCACTCTACGATTCCTGGAGAGGCCCTTGAAGGCAGATACACTACAATCACTTCAGCTCTGCAATCCTGCCTTAGCTTCTGCATTCTGTTGATCAGACGGATAGACTACTAGCCTATTTATTTCTTTCTAGCCATAGATCAACCTAATAGATTTGATCTCTTTATCTATATAAGTAAATGTTTAAAAGCTAAGATCAACCTAACAATTTTGATTTATCACTAAGTCCTTGTACATATATTCTTTGAAGGACTTTACATAATCATGAGCTATTTCATAAAACATCAAATCATAATATGTATTCTTCCAACAAGTATATTTCTTTTGTCTGTCTTGAGGAGCTATCAATCTTGTTCTGATGAGTTTGACAACCTCAGTAGTTTGTTGTACCAGTTCTGGTCCTAACAGTTGACGTTCACCCACTTCATCCCAGCACAGTGGAGTTCTGCACCTCCTGCCATATAATGCTTCGTAAGGCGGCATGCCGATGCTTGCTTGGTAACTGTTATTGTAGGCAAATTCCACCAAGGGTAATTTTTCATCCCAGCTTCATTTGAAATCCACGACGCATGCTCTCAGCATATCTTCCAAAGTCTAGATTGTTCGTTCGCTTTGGCCATCTGTTTGCGGATGATATGCCGTACTCATTCGTAACTGTGTTCCCATACATTCTTGTAGTCTATTCCAGAAGTTAGATGTGAACCTCGGATCTCTATCTGACACAATTGACACTGGAACTCCATGTTTTGAGACAATCTCTTTAACATATAGCTTTCCCAGCTGATCAAGATTGAATCTAATCTTAATTGGCAAAAAGTGTGCAGATTTTGTCAATCTGTCCACTATCACCCATATCGCATCGTATCCTTTCTGAGTCGGTGGGAGACCTACCACAAAATCCATTGTGATATGTTCCCATTTTCATTCCGGTATCTCTAACGGTTGAAGTAATCCGCTTGGCCTTTGATGCATGGCCTTGACTCTCTGACATGTTCAGCACTTTGCAACGCATTCTGCAACGTCTCTTTTCATATTTGGCCACCAAAAATGTCTTCGTAAATCTTGATACATCTTTGTACTTCCTGGATGAATAGAATATCTCGAGTTATGAGCTTCGATCAAGATGTCTTCTTTAATATCTGGTACTACTGGAACCCAGATTCGTCCCTCGAATCTCAGCATTCCCTCGGTATCAACCTTGTATTTCACTTCTTTTCCCTCGATTACACTTTCTCTTATTTTCCTGCATTCCTCATCCCACAGTTGAGCGTTCTTCACTTTGTCCACCAAAGTTGGACTGACTTCCATCTCGTATAATTTTTCATCGGATTCTTTTGGAAATTTGATTTCCAACTCTAACCTTGACATTACTGAAATGAGCTCCTTCTTATCAGTTAACAACATCAATTTTTCTCTACCTTTCCTACTCAAGGCATCTGCAACCACGTTTGCTTTGCCTGGATGATAAAAGATCTCACAATCGTAATCCGTTATCAATTCCATCCATCACCTTTGACGCATGTTCTAGTCTTTCTGAGTGAAAATGTACTTTAGACTCTTATGGTCTGTGTAGAGCTCACATTTCTCTCCATAGAGATAATGTCTCCATATTTTCAAAGCAAACACAACCGCCACTAACTCTAAATCATGAGTCGGATACCCTTTTTCGTAGTCTTTCAATTGTCTTGATGCATATGCGATGACTTTTCCGTTCAGCATTAGGATACATCCTAATCCCTTGTGTGAAGCGTCACTATACACCACAAAATTTTTTGTATTATCTGGTAATGACAACACAGGTGTCATACTTAACTTCTTTTCAATTCTTGGAAACTTCCTTCACACCTATCCGTCCAAACAAATTTCACAGATTTCTTCGTCAAATTTTTCAACAGAGTGGCAATCTTGGAGAAATCCTGGATAAACAGTCTGTAATACCCTGCTAATCCCAAGAAACTTCTCACTTCTGAAAAAGTTCTTGGTTGTTCCCAATTTATCATAGCTTCGACCTTTGATGGATCCACTGAAATTCCATCCTTGTTAATTACATGCCCAAGAAATTGTACACGTTCTAACCAGAATTCACATTTAGAGAATTTCGCGTATAACTTTTCCTTTTTTAGCGTCTCCAGCATTAGACGTAAGTGTTCCACGTGTTCTTCTTGAGTTCTAGAGCACACCAGAATATCATCCATAAACACCACCACAAACTTGTCTAAAAATGGTTTAAACACCCTTTTCATCAAATCCATGAACTTTGCAGGGGCGTTTGTTAAACCAAAAGACATCACCAAAAATTTATAATATCTATACCGAGTTCGGAATGCCGTCTTCAGTACATCCTCCTTCATTACTTTCAATTGATGATACCCACTTCTCAAATCTATTTTTGAGAAATATCTAGCACCCTTCAACTGGTCAAACAAATCATCTATTCTCGGCAATGGGTACTTGTTCTTAATAGTGACTTTGTTTAACTCCTTATAATCAATGCAAAGACGAATTGACCCACCCTTCTTCTTTACGAATAACACCGGTGCTCCCCACGGTGACACACTCGGCTAAATGTATTTCTTATCCAACAGCTCCTACAGTTGTACCATCAGTTCCTTCATCTCTATCGGAGCCATTCTGTACGAGGCTTTCTATATCAGAGCGGTTCCTGGCGCTAAGTCTATCACGAATTCGATTTCTCTGTCAGGCGGAAGTCCTGGCAAATCCTCTGGAAACACGTCCATAAATTCCTTAACCACTGGTATTTCTTCCAGTTTCACACCATTCTTCTGAGTATCGACTATGTAGGCTAAATAACTCACACAGCCTTGACTCAACAACTTCTTGGCCTGCATAATCGTCAGACATCTCATTTGTCTAGGCGATTTGCTACCATTGAAAACTACCTTTGACGGAGTCATAAGGTTTACAGATTTCTTTTGGCAATCAATTATCGCTCCACAATTGAAAAACCAATCCATTCCCAAAATAACATCAAACTCTCCAAGCCTAATCGGAATTAAATCTACCATCATAATATTTCCCTTAATATTCACCCTGCAGTTCTTGTATACGAACCTAACAGGAATTACTTCCTTATTCGCAATTTCTATGTTTAAAGGGAAATTTAATTCTTCACTAGACAATCCTAATCTCATAGCAAATTCATCAGATATAAATGAGCAAGTAGCACCCGAATCAAATAATACATAAGCATCAATATCATTGATTGGGATAATACCTGATTCCACATCCTTTGATTGCACCGCATCTTGCACGGTCAAGTTGAAGGTTCTGGTTGTGGGTTTGTTTGATGTCGTTGGTCCAGTAATGGCCCAAGTACCTCCACTGTTTCCTCCCTTGCTTTCCGTTGTCTCTCCAGCTTTCTTCTTAGGGCACTCACGAGCAAAGTGGTCCTTGGACCTGCAAGTGTAGCAAACATTCTTCTTGGATTGGTTGCTTTTTGTGGCGGTGTGACCCTCCTGGCCACAGTTAAAGCATACTCGTTTCCTCATTAAGCACACACCCTTGTGAAACTTCCCGCATATAGCACATGCTTCAAAATTCTTATTCTGCTGGTTACCTTATTGATTTTCAGCACCCAAATTTCCATTCCACTTTCTTTTCAGATTATTGCTATCATTTCCACTACCACCAACTCCATTCTTAACCTCCACTTCATTCTTCTTCTTTTTCTGTTCTTGATTGAAATTGGTTATAGCCTCGCCTCCACCTTCAGCGAGAATTGCCTTTTCCATTACGGATGCAAATTTCTTCAACTGGAACAAGGAAAACCTACTATACAATCAGGGCTTTAGTCCTTGTTCAAACCTCTTTGCCTTGCTTTCATCTGTGCTGACTTGGTATGTCGCAAACCTCGCCAACTTATTGAATTTCGCGGCATACTCTGACACCGTCATCGTTCCCTGCTTCAACTCTAAAAACTTCGCTTGTAACTGACTCTTCGAACTCTATGGGAAATAGGTCTCGAAGAACATCTCCTTAAACCTATCCCAAGCCATAACCCCTGGTCCTCCTCGAGTTTTATTGGCCTACCACCAATAACTAGCCTCTGCTTTCAACATAAATGTTGCAAAAATAGTCTCTGATCTTCCCCTACACCCGCCACATCGAACACCTTCTCTAACTTTATGACTCAAGTCTATGCTTCAATCTGGTTAATGGACCCATGGAATTCTGGTGATCCAACCGCCTTGAAGTCCTTAAACGTTGTAGCTTGATTTTGTGGTTGATTCTGCAGTGCACCTGTCAGTAACGTCACCAGCTACTGAACGAGGTTAGCTTCAGCATTATTGTTGTTGGTTCCTTCAGCGGTTCTCTGTCGGGGTGGTTGACGTCTTGGAGGCATTTTCTATTAAAAATACACTCATTAGATTATTACTTAACTCTTTTAAGTAATTTCTACTTAAGTTGCCCCCATAAAGTAATAACCACATAACACATAACACTTTGGATAAAAGAAGATAATAACTTTTATTCATTCATAATTTCTTCGAAAACATAATAATAATAGCATCACTGCTATTTACATTATTTTCATGAACTACTAAAGTTTCAGGATATCATCATCATATCCCATAGGTTGCATAACACTTGGGATTTACATATTATTTATCATAACATAGATCATAAATCAAGTACACTCTCTACGATGTCCTACTAAGATACTGCATAGCCTTACGACGCTCTTCATCCATAATTCGGAACATGGTTCGACGATCTAGTATGTACGATGGCAGCATCTCAAACTGAATCGGATAACCCATGACCTAATCCAGAGCTCGATTAATCACTGTGTTGAACACGTTATTCATTTCCTACATCTTCATTCTCTTTGCTTGTGCATCTCCCTCTGCTATTTTGGCTCATTGATCAACTTCCTCGTACGCATCCTCGGCTCTTGCCCTCTTAGTAGATTCCTCTTTCAACTTGTTCTTCAACTCTGCAATCTCTGCTTTCATAAGGTCGTTCTCTCATTCAGTGTGAATCAGCTCTTTTTCAACATTGCTCAGGCGTTTCTCTCGGTCCCGAATTTCGTCGTCCTTCTGTGCCATCAAGGTCTGTTGCTCAGCTACTATCTCTTGCAATTCCTCGACAGTATCTTGAAGTTCCACGTTGTGGTCGTAGACTTCATCGTACATACGAGAAGTTATCGAGGTCGGTGGAATCTCTTCCTCCTCATCGTCCTCATTTGCCTGCGGCAACTTAACGGGGTCTTCCTCATCTATTTCTACCTCATCATCCTCATCTTCAACTACTATAAACAATGGGGCTGACTCCCGTGGAAGTTGTTGTTCCCAAACCACTTGAATGTCATGAGATTCCTCCTCTCTAGGCATCTGAGGTCCTTCCTCCCTAGCCTGACTGGATTCTCCGACATTAGTCATCCTGACAACAAGATTTTTAAGTTTTAGTTATTACTCGACACTCACGAGCACATAAGTTGTATTCACGTAAGCACATAAGTGTTTTATTACTTCTTCCTTAAAACTCGATAAGAGTTCATCATCACTATCTTTTCAAAGGTTACTTCCTAAGGCTTTTCCCCCGCCTAAGGTTCATAACCTAAGGCTTTAATACCAACTTGTGACACCCCCAAACCCATGTACTTCATTCCCACAGGATTTGGTGTTCACTTAATCAAACATTCATATCTAACTACCCAATCACAATAAAATTGAATAATAAAACCTTCCCCATTAAAGGGTTACATAATAAAAATCTCTCAGGTTATCTAACCTTTAAATACAATTATTCAAATGCGGAAATAAATAACTTCATTACAACCATTCAATTAAAATCTGATAATAAAATATCAACATATTACAAGTCTTTAATACTCGTTCATCTTTCCTTTTCCCTTACTGGTGCTAGGTACATCAACCTTCTCATCTTTAACTGTAATAGTTATATAAGCAAGACTGAGCAAACAAAGCTCACTTGAAACAACAATGAATAAAAATCTTTACAACAACTGTCAAATAAGAGGCTCGATAGAATTAAACCATGTGATTTATCAACATTATGAATTATATAACTGAGGGTCCTAAGACCACGAACTATGTCTATAGTTATAAGTAATTTTTCAACTTAAACATTAACAGTCATAAGACTATAGGGACTCCTCGTACTTAGGGGGATCAGCCCTTCGTACAATGTATTGTGTACAAACATTTCAACGCTAAGCATAAATTACCCCTAATAATAGGGTTGTTCATCTCAGTATTTAGAGTACAAGTCCGTACCAAAGTGAGTTTGGTTTGGATACATTTCAGGGTAATTTGGAATTCAACGAACATCAACTAAGGATTAGTTGAATAAAATTAATAACATCATGCTTTGGAATAATCATAACTGAATCGACATGGTAAATTAAAATCATGCTTTAGGAATAATCTAATAGCATACATATTGAATAACTATAACACACCTTGCTTGAACAATATTAAGCCAAGGTTATTTAGAATTGAATACTAAGCATGCATAGAAATTTGAACGATAAAACTGTTCAACATTAGTATATATAAATTTGCATGTTAAACAACAAGTTAATTTCAAGAATAACTTGCTCAATATCAAAATAAAGTTTAGAAATCTTGCATCATTATATTGTAATCGAATTGGAAATAATAATTAGCTCAACAAGATAATAGATTTAGATAACTTGCCTTGCTCGTAGGCTAAACCGAACAATTCGAATCACAATCCCTATACATATATGTCATCATGACATAGTTAGTCACTACCACATTACGTACATAGCTAAGTACATTCATCATGTAAGATTTCATTTTTAATCACATAATCAAGTTACAAAACAAGTTAATTGTTAATAACATGCTCATTCATGTTATAGAAATACTGAAATCATAATACTATTAACACATAACAACTCCTTCAGACTTTGTGTACAAAAATTACACTGTCTGACCATTCTACTAACTCGCGTTGTGGCGCCACAGTTTACACTGTGGGTCGGCGCTGCTGCGCGGAGATGGAACTGCGGCGCGAGAATTATACTGTGAGACTACGCTGTGGCGTGGCTCCAGCGCTGCGGCGCCGAATTTTAGACTTCAGTAACCAGCTATGGAAATCAAATAAACAAAGCCAATTTTTGGCCTACAAGCTACTTCTAACAGCCTAATTAGCATGTAATTCATACAGAGACTATATAAACATATTTCAAAGACTCTTAGCATGATTATACTCATAAAACAACACAAACATCGAATTTAAAACATCCAATTTCACTATTTTTGATAAAAACGCACTTTTTGATGTTTTCAATGAAAATCAACAATGTGATTTTGTTTTTCAACCAAAACAGTTAATTCAAAGCACCTTATTTATGTTTATACAACCTTTTTCAAATACAATAGTCAATTTATCAACTAAACAACTAATTAAACCTTAAGCTAAACCATATTCATATATATATATATATATATATATATATATATATATATATATATATATATATATATATATATATATATATATTCATATAAACTCATTGTAATATAGTTTTTCTTCACAAATTACATACATAACATCAATTCATTGACTATACTCATATATAACTTATGAAAATTGCTTCACAACAACCAATTTATCATATAAAACTATTTATAACAAGTAATTCAATTTCTACAAAGATTTTATAGAGAAAATTGGGAGAGAATACAACTATAACTTTTGAAAAGAAAAACAAATAACAGAGTTTAGATGATACCTTAGAGTTAGATGATAGTGGATATCCTTTGATATCAATCTTCTTTTCCCCAATTCTTTTCTCCAATTCTCTAGCCTTCTCCCAATTCTCTCTTTTTTTCTCTCTGTAAACTTTCTTCTTCTCTTCTACTGAGTCTTACCTCTCTATTCTAATCTTGTGTATTAGAGTTATAACGTATTAGATATAATATATATTAATTATATAATATAAATATAAGTATAATTGATATCAATTATCATATTTTTAAAAATCAAAAGCCATAAGGCTTGTTTGGTTACCTACTTAAAATATAATCATTTAATCCTTATGCCTTGTTTGGTAAAATACTATTAGATTAAAGACTTAATAGGAATTAGGCCTTGTTTGACAAAACTGAATTAAACTCCTTTAATTTATTTTAATAACTCCTTTATAAAAGGTTTTTTGTCACACTTTTATTTAATTAAATTTTTCAATAGTCAAATAAATTAATTCTAATAGCAATTTATTAAATTACTTTAAAACATAAATCAATACCACAAAATTATAATTTTCTATATAATTATAAATTTATTTAATCAACCAACACATCCTTTTAATTACAAATTAATTAAAATATAATAATTCATTCAATCAAAACTCTCTGACTTAATAATTAAATTAAATTAGAATATAGTAATTAATTTCCTTAATTATTTATTTAACAAATAATTAACCAAATCGAATCAAATTTGAACAATTATTTATTCAACAATAAACACATCCATTAAATACTTAAATAATTAAATAAATATTTAATATAACAAATAAAAAAATTCTGGAATGTTACAGAACAGGTGCCGAAATGAGTCTCCTCTTGAGCTCTTGAAAACTCCTCTCGCATTCCTCGCTCCATACGAATTTTGTATCCTTCCGAGTCAACTGAGTTAATGGAGTATCAATTCGAGAAAACCCTTCCACGAATCTCCTATAATAACCAGCTAAGCCCAAAAAGCTACGTACTTCGGTCACCGTCTTCGGTTGCTCCCAACTTTGTATTGCTCCAATCTTCGTCAGGTCAATAGATACTCCATGTTTTGACACCACGTGCCCAAGGAATGCTACTTCCTCAAGCCAGAACTCGCATTTCTTCAACTTGGCATAAAGCTTGTTTTCACGAAGCCTTTGGAGTACCAGCTTCAAATGGTGCTCATGATCTTCATGACTTTTGGAATATATGACGATGTCATCAATAAAGACAACAACGAACTGATCCAAATATTCCTTGAATACTTGTTTCATCATATCCATGAAAGCCGCAGGAGCATTAGTCAATCCAAAAGACATGACTAAGAATTCATAATGCCCCGTACCGAGTTCTAAAGGCAGTCTTTGGAATATCCTCAATTCTAATCTTCAGCTGATGATATCCAGGACGAAGATTGATCTTTGAAAAGAATTGTGCTCCTTGTAACTGGTTAAACAGGTCATCAATGCGAGGTAGCGGATACCTATTCTTGATGGTGACATGTTTTAATTCTCGATAGTCAATACAAAGTCGCATACTTCCGTCTTTCTTCTTTACAAATAAAACAGGAGCACCCCATAGTTGGACGAATAAAATCGTTGTCCAACAACTCTTATAGTTGGACCTTTAACTCCCGAAGTTCAATAGGAGCCATTCGATATGGGGTTTTAGAAATGGGCTTTGTACCAGGTTCAAGATCAATAAAGAATTCAACTTCACGTTTTGGGGGTAGACCGGGAAGTTCTTCAGGAAATACGTCAGGAAATTTACTAACAATAGGAATATTATTCAAATCTGACGTGTCTTTATTCAAATCCATAACATGGGCTAAGAAAGCTTGACATCCGTTTTTCAATAAACGAATAGTTTTATGACTTGATATGACAGTGATTGATGTTAGTGGTTTAGTTGCTTGAATTCGTACAACAGGTTGGTTAGGGATATGAAAACTAACAACCTTATGAAAACAATCAATTTTGGCATGATGAGTAGTTAACCAATCAATCCGTAAATCACATGAAAAGCAAGTATCTTTAAAGAGATAAGGTCAACATGTAATGTGATGGTGCCAACTTGGATCAAACAAGATTTATAAATAGTAGATGTGATGACAGTTTCTCCTAATGTAGTCTCCACAGATAAGTCAAAGTCTAGTTTCTCCGGAGTCAAGTTTAAACGTTGAGCACAAGCAGGAGAGATAAATGAATGGGTAGCACCGGTATCTAGTAAGGTAAATGTGACGCTCCCAAAATAGGTCCAATCCATCCAACCTATTCTGAGTCGCCAATTACATGGTACAGAAAATAACTACAACTTTATTACTACAATTGTCGTGCAAAATACAACAACACATATATTGTGAGTTTTAATACCAACTGTGACTCATGTCCCAACTATGGACAACACCTCACATTGATACATTACATAAAGGTGCATTCAATAACTATTTTTAGAAATTAAAATCTTTGGGAAGTGCTCAAGAACACCTTCGTACATGGGAGGCCATGAATCTAAGTTATGATAGATATCATATGTCCAGAGAATTATCCTTGGTTGATCCAATAGACCCCAAAGAAAAACGAGAAGATTACTATCATGTTCTTTCCAATGGCGAGTCTTCTCTTGACATATAACTATCTCCACCGTCTGTGATTGAACATTATGTTTCAACCAAACTCCAAGATCATATAGGTAGTGCTCGTAGATATACTCAGCAAGTGGATGTGCATAACCATGTCTTATGATAACACGAGGTTATATGTCATTAGACATCTTGTATAATAATGACAAAACACCCTTCCAAAGTTGGGTTCATCTCACCCTATTCGGTTCACCAAAATTAAATATGAAATGACGTATACAATACAACACACTTATCTAAAGTTCTCAATAAAATTATTTCCATACTATTTAGGAAGAACCTCAACAGCTATAGACCACCGTTCTATTCCTCTGTTACCCCTGCTCGACCCAGCTACACTCTTACTACCTGAAAGGAATTGTGAAGCAAAAGGGTGAGCACAAATAGCCCAGTAAAGAATATCATGACTAAGGATAATTAAATTATCAATAGCATTCGTCAATCATAAATCAGAGATTTAGAACATATGGTTGATGATAAAATTTTTAACCATAGTTGCAGCGGAACGAGCAATCCATTAGAAGAGTCAAATAGACCATAAAGTCTATTATCGTCTCCACATTAAAAGTCCACCAACAATATTTTATCCCTGTAACATCAATCAACAGTTCTTTTCCACAACCATATAAATAACTCATAATCATAATTGTGATTCTAAATTCCTCTTCGTATCCAAGACGAAGATAATTTTTCATCACCTGTCTTTACCTGAAACATCAAAGATCATGGTTATACCAAACCACAGTTCCTATTCATAATCATACTAATAATTTCATCTTTGCACCACGGCCAAAGATATTCATCAACAGTTCATCTTTGCACTATATGCCAAAGATATTCAACAACAAGTTATCTTTGCACTACGGGCCAAAGATATTCATCAATAATTGATCTTTGCACTACAGGCCAAAGATATTCATATCTCAAAGAAATATATAATCATTTCAGAATTTATATAAACCATAATTATAACCATATATGTTGATCAATTCACCTTTGCACTTAAGCTAAAGATATTCAATTATAAATTCAATGGTCATGATCATACCAGTCAACAATTCAACTTTGCACTACTGGCCAAAGAGAACTCATAGTCACGATCATACCAATAATCTACTCATCTTTACACTCAAGTCAAAGAGAAATTTCTTCACCAGGATTATAAAAATGTTATATATGATAATAAAAATAATATTATCAAAATATGGATTCAATCAAAGATAATAATCATAATAAATATCTTGGATAAAAAGAAAAATTATATTTTTTTGGTGAATAGTGTCGTATTCGTGAATAGTATCGTATATGTGAATAGTAACCCCAACACAAAGAGATAAAATTTCACAATAAAATACATATCAATATTTATAACACCTTAATCCAAATATTATAAATCACTTAATAATATCAAAATCTTAATATTCTTAATATTAAAACAATATTTAATAATTTCTTAAACTTATAAATAATTTAATTAAATTGTTTACACTTTGCTAATTAATGCATTTAATTACCATAAAATGCCAAACTCATAAGATTTTATCACCAATAACCAAAACTCTCATTAAAAATCTGCATATACCTCATATATGATTCTCAAGCCATAAAATCATATTTTCCAATTTTTTTCCTTCATATAACATATTTAATTCATTTACTCATAACTAGACCATTTTCATGAAAAATACCAAATCAGTTCCAAAAATATTTCTTTTCTGGGATTTAGCATAATATATTCCCATATTGAACATATATTTTTCTCAGAATTTTTAAAATTCATTTACTATTTTTCATATGGCCAAAACCGCCGAATATTAAAATATTTATCATAAATTGTACTTTTATCCAAAAATTCTAAAATTTACACGGTATACTGATATTATATAGATGTTCTCCCAATAAAAATTTCATCAATTTTGGAGTTAATCACAAGGAGTTATAAGCGATTACTTTTAAAATAGTCTTTTATCATAAAATCCATAACTCCTAATATATACATCCAAAAATAATCATTTTTGGACACAATCTACAAAACTCATCAAAATATCATTTTTTTCAGAATTTTTGATGGTCCGAAAAAAATACAAAACTGAAAAATATAATCACCCTTAAAAATCTCTTATTATCCCTTACCTCAAAAGAGCAGTACTTCTGACTGAAATAATGCTGAACGAACTTGCACCGTATAGCAACACACAAGATATCAAAATACTCACAAGAATACACTTGATAATATAGAGAGAGAAATAGAGAGAAAACTTTAGTTTCTGATGTGATTTTTAATTCTAACCTAAGCACCTATTTATAGGAAATTGCTTAGAACACCAAAGTAGAAAATTTAATATAATAATATATATATATATATATATATATATATATATATATATATATATATATATATATATATATATATAATTTTCCTTAGCCCACCTTGACCATCTGAATTCAGCATCTAACATGTGCAAGTGGATCCCACAACAATGATAAAAACGTTTTTCTTTAAAAAATATTTAAAACTTCAAAAATCAATTATTCCGGAACTTCGATAATTCATAATAAATAACCCTTTTATCAAAAATTTTGAATCTCATGACTTTTTATAGGAAATTCAATTCTCTACAACTTTGCAGAAGAAAGTTTTTCCAAATTCCAAATAGAAATTGGCCGAAATCCACAAACGAACGATTTTACAGCTATAATCAGATTTCAGCCAAAATTTGTGTACACCATCATGTTTAACATGTGTTAAACATTTTTTGTAACACACAAAACATGTGTTTAGCATTTAATGCAACAAAACTACTCTTTCACCTCATTTATTCATATATCACACATTCATTGTAAAAATATCACCATTATTATATTACTGTAATATAATAATATATTTTATCAGAAAAGATAAAATATCAATTTTCAACAATTGTCAAATAAAAAATTTTTCTCCATCTATAACCACATAAAATGAATATTTTTCTTATCAATAATTAATTATTCACAAATAATATTAATCATTGATCTGATAATGGGAAATATTGTGTGGTGACAATTATTAAAATAACAATAATAAAAAATTTTAACGTAGCAATTATTGAATCAATAAAATAAAATATTGAACAGTAATTACTGTAACAATTATTGAGTAATGCCTTCTTACGAAAAAAATTATCATGCTTCATGAATAGTACTCGTGAATAGTAACTCGTGAATAGTAACTCATGAATAGTAACTTGTGAATAGTAACTCGTGAATAGTAATTCATGAATAGTAACTCGTGAATAGTAATTATAAAAAATTGAATACTTTTATTTCATAAAATTCGGGGTCTTACAGTATAAACTTCGCAAGAATTTATGATTAGCTTACCCGTGATCACCTCGTTTGGGTTCCTCGTATTTTGACCAGTCACGACAAACGCTCTTCCAGGAACCATTGACTTTGACTTTTCTGGGACAGCCTTTTGAGTCACCATCCTCGCTGGACTTGGTTTCGCAACCGTACAATCTTGAGCGATATGTCATTCCTTTCCATAATTATAGCATACCTTGAACTGTTGTGGACAGTTTGGGCTGATATGTCCCTCTTTTCCACATTTATAGCATACGACCGGTGGTCATTCTCCTCCCTTAGAACCAGTTGCTGCTGGTGCTGACGTCTTCCCATTTTCATTGTTGAATCTCTTTTTTTTTTAAATCTCCCTCCGACTCGCTTCTTCTATTTTCATGGCCATGATTACACCAGAGTGGTTACCTCTTTTGTCCGTATTTTTCTTTCTCCGCTGGTTATCATTGTTCTGATGATTGCTGTCACCGGTTTGATCCTGGTTGTGGTCCCTCGGTTGAACGTACTCGTTATCTCGCTCTAATAATTGAGCCATGTTGACAACATCTGAATAGAGAGAAAATTTATGAGAAATGAGATATTGACGTATGTCGGGCTTCAAACCTCTCAGAAACATTCACATCATACGTTCCTCATTCTCCACCAAATGAGGTGCAAATCTGGATAACTCCACAAACTTCGCCTCGTACTGGGACACCGTCATGTTGTTCTGCTCCAGTCTAATAAACTCTACCTCCTTCGTTTAACGAATACTTTCAGGAAAGTACTTGTCATTGAACATTTTCTAAAACGTCTCCCAAGACATGCTGAGTGCGGCTGGATGGGTACGCTTCACAGATTTCCACCAGTAATCTACTTCATTACGGAACATAAAAGTAGCGAATGGAACCTTCTGTTCCTCCTTGCATCCCAAGACATCAATATCTTGGTAATTTGCTTGACCCACGTCTCTGCCTTAATCAGATCCGGTTTTCCCCAGAATTCTGGAGGTCCCAACTCTTTGAACTACTTGGTTGTGACAAACTGTGTGTTGCTATCATTTCCACCTGTATTTTGTACACGAGTCTCCTTCGTTTGATTTTGCATGAATTGCAAAAAGCTTCTAAACATTCCATTTATTAATCATCTGATCAGTGGTGTTGTTTACAGGAGGAACATTGTCAGCATGTTGCACGTTTTCCTCATTGGTGGGTAAAGGTGTCTCCACGGTCTCATTTACTCCACTGTTAACATTCTCGGTTGCCATTCTCAAATACTGTCATAAAACAAGGGTTAATCGAAGAAATTAACATATCACATAATATCCCTATATTCTGGCCAACCAACAAATAAGCCTAGGTAGGACACACTAGCGAAGGATTTACTCGTCTCTCCCCTCGTAGTTCTATTCCCCGATCTCCGCCAGAGACCATATCCCTAAGCTCTGATACCAACTGTGACACCCCCAAAATAGGTATACAACACCCATTCTGATTCGCCAAATACATGGTACAGAAACAACTACAACTTTATTAATACAATTGTCGTGCAAAATACGACAACACATAAACTGTGAGTTTAAAAACAAATATTGTCTTCTAGACAATATTAGCACTCAAATAAGTCCTCATTATAATTATTGATACACTATTTTACAAAATAGTAAGGACTACTAAAACGACTTTCTAGAACCTTCATTCCATACCCCGACTAGTACTCGCTACATTTTCGCCTCCTGAGAAGAAAAATGGAACAAAAAGAAAAAGGGTGAGCTCAACTAGCCCAGTAAAGAATATTATGACTAAGATAATATAAAACAAATTATTGTTAGTCCTCAACAGGGAAAAATCTGATAGAATACAATAGACAACAAGTTTTAAATCAATATTCGCAGCAAAAATAATAATTCATAGGAGAGTTACGTAGAGAATGAAATCTACTATTATCTATGAATTTAAAAGTCCATCATCAATAATTTATCTCTGTAACATCAATCAATATACATCTTGAATTAAATATTCATCTTTGCACTACATGCTAAAGATATTCATCATTTGGTCATGCTCATCTCAACACCTGTACATCTTTGCACTACGAGCCAAAGATATTCATAAGAAAATCAACCATCTTTGCACTACAGGCCAAAGATATTTAGTAATATCATCATTTAGGAGTGAGGATGATGAAAAATATTTTAAAGAAAATGAATCTAGTGAAACAAAAGAACAAATAATAAGGATTAGTACTTTAAACAGTCCAAGTTCAAAAATACTTCATAAATTACCATAGTGAAGTAAAATTCAAGAATGATCAAAACATGGATATAATCAAAGCTAGTATCCATAATAGATATTTTTGACAAAAAATTAAAATTTAATTTTTCTGTGAATAATGTCGTATTCGTGAATAGTGCCGTATACGTGAATAGTGCCGTATACGTGAATAGTAACCCCGACACTAAAAGACAAGAATTTCACAAGAAAAAATCTTACCAATATTCTGTCATAATGATATTAGAAGAAATAATATTATTTTTTAAAAAATAGCATCCCTTACCTCGAAAGAATAGTACTTCTGGCTGGAATATCTGATATAACGTTGAAAAGAACTTGCACCGTATAGCAACACTCAAAGTGTCAAGATACTCACAAGAATATGCTCGACAATATAAAGAGAGAAAATTTTAGTTTCTGGTGTGATTTTCAATTCTAACCTAAGCACCCTATTTATAGGAAAATGTTTAGAACACCAAAGCAGAAAATTTAATATAATATTAATATAAATAAAAAAAATTCACGCCCACCTAAGACCAACTGAATTAAGCTCATTTTACATACGAGTGGGGCCCACCAACTTGTTGAAAATGTTTTTCTTTTAAAAATTATTTAAAACTTCAAAAATCAATTATTCCGGAACTTCGGAATTTCAATAATTCATAATAAATAGACCTTTTATCAGAAAAATTCAAATTTAATGTCCATTCCATAGGAAATTTAATTCTCTACAACTTTACAGAAGAAATTTTTCCAAATTTTAAACAGAAATTGACCGAAATTCATAAACAGATGATTTTATAGGCTATAATCAAATTTCAGTCAAGAAATGTGGTCCAAAAACATGAAAAATATGTTTTAAATATTTTTAGTAACAAAAATACTCTTCCTCCTCATATATTCATATATCCCACATTTATTGTAAAAATATTACCATTATTATATTATTAAAATATAATAATATATTTAAATGAATTATTTTATTAGAAAAGACAAAATATCAATTTTTCAACAATTTTCACTTTAAAATTTTCTCCATCTATATCCACATAAAATGAATATTTTTCTTATCATATAAATCAATAATTAATTATTCACAAATAATATTACAGAATCACAATACTAGCAATCAGGCCGTTCCTAGGAAAGAGGGGGATTTCTAGTAAGGATTTTTCCTTACTGGTGCGCAATTAGGTGACCAAACCTCTCCTTAGACAGAACTTTCTAGACATTGCCAATAATATTATCTAATAATATTATTCAAATAATATGAATTATTGCTCTGATAATGGAAAAAACTGTATAGTGACAATTATTGAAATAACAATAATATAAAATATCAACGTAGCAATTATTGAATCAATAAAATAAAATATTGAACAGTAATTACTGTAACAATATTGAGTAGTGTCTTCTTACGTAAGAATCAATAATTGGTGCAATATCGTGTTCTACTGTGTTTTAACCACCGAGTATTTCAACAGTATTAACGGTAACAACTACGACGTTATTTATAAACAACTTATACTTGTCGTTTTTCTCATCCAATCGCTTTTCGTTATGGGGCCCACACAAGGCTATCCCGTCGTACGAATATTCCCCGACAGTAAGAATATTCCACGACCAAACAAATATTCCCTGACAACAATGAATATTTTATAACCACTTGCTTATTTGAAATATTTACCCATTTTACTCATAACTAACCACATTAATCAAATCAACCTTACTATTTCAAAATACTAAATAGAGAAAATTTAATTTCATTTATAATAAGTTGGGGTCTTACATATACAGTGTTATGTATACACTTCTTTTTTGTTTATATATGTATGTACACAGTACATGTGAATTCAATAAGAAAGAGAATATGAATAAACTTTTGAGCAATAGTTAAAATATATTAAAATTCATTTTTTACTAAATAACGACAAATTGGGCATACGAACTAAATCTTATAGTTAGTCTATTGTACAAATGGTTGGTTTAGTTAAAAATGGGACCAACTTGTGAAAATATCAATTCCCTTTAAAAAAAAATATAACATGCATGAAAAGAGTTTGGCAGGACTTCAGAATAGTGGCCTGAAACTGTCTGCCCAGAACAGTTTCAGACTTGGCCAAATTTTCAGATTTTCTGCAGATTTTCCATAACTTTGATTTTCAAGGAAATTTTGAGGAATTTTAATTCATTCATTATAGCTCCGATTGCCATGACTCTTGAAAATAATTATAGACCTTGCTACATAGTATTTTAGAAAAATATTGTATGACCAAAAGGGATTCTTAAAAGCATACTTTTAGAGACTCAAATATGCCCTGTTAGTAGTTAGCACAATTTTACTTGAAACCAATTTGGTAGCAAAAGCTATAAAAACTCTTTTGAACTCATTTTGATATACCTAAACAACTTGAATTATCTCAAAACTCATATATACATACCCTTTTGCCCTGAACATTAGCTAATTTTCAAATTTTAGCATATTAGTCTCTTTGAGGCATTTTAACAAACCTTTGGGCATTTTAACTTAAAACTCAGGATTTCATAGGAATTTAAACATGTTCAACCACATATTCTCCAACAAATCCACCCTTATATCC
This sequence comes from Panax japonicus, assembly GCA_020205505.1. Taxonomy (NCBI): domain Eukaryota; kingdom Viridiplantae; phylum Streptophyta; class Magnoliopsida; order Apiales; family Araliaceae; genus Panax; species Panax japonicus. Next base: position 43,521,719 of record CM035095.1, on the reverse strand, counting down.
TGGGAATCCATCTGGTTCCCCAACACATAACCTCCCACAACCAAACATGGCAATAATGAATTATTATTTACTTAAATTCATGGATTTTACAAAAGTTAATTTACCTCTTTGTTGCTTGATATTATAATTCAATCCTTGCTCCAAGTTTGTTTTGGTTGAATATGTTGCTCAAATTCTTCTTCTAATTTAGTTTATAGTTTCAATTCTCAGATAATTTAAAGATGTTTTTAATTACAAGAACTTGGTGGATAATTGTATTTTGCTAGTATGGGAGTATGATGACTTAAGCAATTAGAGAGGGAGATATGAAATTTAGGGAGTGTTTGATAAAAACTGAAAGAATCTGAATCTGAATAAGTTGAATCTAAAAAATTTGTTTGATAATTAACATGTCTGAAACATCTGAATAACATATTTTTATTATTTTATCCATCTGAAAAAATTTAAAATTATTATAAATTTATTTAATATTACTTAATATAATAGTTAATATTATATAAAAAAAAAATCACTCGACCGTCATTCAGTCCATTCAGCCAAAAAAAATAGGATTTGGCCATTTAATTCAAATCGTCTGAATGGCTGACCGAATCAACCATTCACATAATATTTTTTTAAAACAAACGCACTGAATAACTGAATCGATGAACCTTTCAATCATTCAATCGGTGCTAATCAAATAGGCCCCTTAAACTGAAATGGATTTGGAATGGACCGAGGAGCTGAGCATTATGAAGAATTACTAAGCCTCTTTGCCTTTCTTTCATCTATCCAGTGCACTGTGAATGAATAGCCAAATTAGATGACACCTCCTGCTTGAAATGTAATGACTCAGCATATGTTAATTTCTTAGTCTACAGCACACATATGTTACGCACCATTTCTTCCACCCATATACACGTACATAATACATATATTGCTTTTCTGCATTCTCATCTCCATGTATATACGTAATATAATATATTATTTTTACATAACTTAATTCATGTAACATATTTTTCAATTATTAATTAAAATTGAATAATTTTATATTTATAATATATATAAAAATTATTTCATTAATTATGAAATTAAATTCATAATTAAAATAAACACTTGTAACGTAACAAATCAATTATTTAAATAATTAATTTTTAATACATTAATTATTCAAATAATTCATTTAAAATTTATAATTAAATTTTATTGATTCATTCCATAAATTGTTTTCAAACAATTTATTTAATATATAATATATATTTATTCATTAATCAAATAATTAATTAAATTTATATTCAGTTACACACACACACACACACACACACACACACACACACACACACACACACACACACACACACACATATATATATATATATATATATATATATATATATATATATATATATATATATATATATATCGTAGCCCAGGATAACTATGGCGACGGTTTTACTGAAACTGTCGTCATAGCCGACTGTGTACTACACAACTGTGTACATATTATTTTTTCCTATTTATATATATTTTGCCATTAACATCATTATATAATATAATTTACTTCCTCATATAATTAAATAATTTCTTTTTTAATTATTATATTAACAAGACTTAATATTTTAACTGCATTTGACATAAGTTAAATTAATTTCTCACCTCATTTTCATTTCTCAATTAAACCAATTATTTTAATGGTTCATAATATAATTTCAATTTTAATCTCAATTAATTAATATTCTTCGCCTCAATGTTTCATTTCGTAGTTAATTTCATCCAATTTCTTTAATTATTTAATTAACTATTAAATTTTATTTTCCCAATATATGTATATATTTCACGTCTATACATATTTAATTCTTCACACAAAAACACATATTTCAATATATTTCAATATATATATATATATATATATATATATATATATATATATATCATATACATTTGTACATTCAAACCCAACACGTCTCATAATAAAAATTTTATTTATTAAATTATTATTTTAATTTTGTTAATATATTTTCATCTATTGAATCCGAATTTCTATTCATTTTTTGGTCGAATCCTAGTCGGATACCGAATAATCTGAACCGATTTACAAACCTTAGGTATTATTATCAATTGAACAAAATTAGCGGATGAAACTTATTCATACCCCATCCAAGAATGAATTTTTTTTGTTTTAAGTTTACTAACATTCTAGTAGGAATATAGCATTCCGTACGGAATATGCAACCAAACAACCCATTCAACATTCAAGTAGAATAATCCATTCCATTTTCTCTCCTATTTCATCAATCCAAACATAACATTATTAATCAGTAATCAGTGTCATCTTATAACAAAGTCCTATTATATATTGCGATAATTTTGTGTTGATTTATAATTATAAAATGTATCAATATATGAGATAAAATTATAAAAGAACTTCACCTATTACATAAAACGAGTCGAGCTTGACCCCGTATGGCCGTATTATAAAAATAAAATAACTTCACCTATTACATAAAACCCAACTGACTCGATTGACAACTCGTTGAGTCGAGACTAGTCTGTCTCGAGTTGCCACCCTAACCATAAGACTCAAAAGCAGGAAAAACTACACACCTGAAGCTCTACCACCGCCGGTAATGCACCACAATTTGGCAACTATTTTGACTTTTCCGGCCAGTAATAATCTCCGATTATTTGTTTTCCTCTTTGCGATAAACTGTGATGCCTTCTCATGTACGCCCTCTAATAATAAATGCTGCTGCTTTAGTATTCTGCCCGGAGATGACTCCGATCAAATTATTGACTGGATCCTTCGCCTTCTCCGTTCAAGGTGATGACAGAGAAGTGATTTTACTGAGCTCAACTGAAGGGTTCCTCCTTTCCTTGAAATTGCCGTAAGGTAATTGAATATATAAATGAAATGAAACGAAATGTTCTTTATTAAAGGGTTGCTTTAGATTGACTGGATATATATTTTATCAAATCAGTCTTAATAAAACGTTTCAATTATGTTTATGAATTCGAATTATTTTAGATTTTATTAAATTGGGTATGTGCAGATTTTTGTTTTGTATTCCCATCTCCCACGATCATCACAGCTTAAGCCCCAATCCATAATGTTCAAGTCTTCAAGATGTTTATATTATATATGCATGATCAATATTAAATGTTACATACATTTTTTTCAAAAGTTGTGTGCTAAATGTTCAGCGGAATAAGCTATGAACTCTTGGAATATCAATCAGACAATCCTCCAGCTCTTTTGGTTCTAATTCACAGCATGTAAATTTTTGTTTTTATTTTTTTTAAAAAGAAAAAAAATAGAAAAGGAAAAATTCCATATGGCCGGCATCTGCCGACCATGTTGTCATATTCTTCTCCCATCTCTGTCTTCTCTATCCCACAAATTTTTAGCCTGCATTTTGTTCATTTTGCCTTCAACATTTGTCTTCTTTTCCTTAATTTTTCTACTTCTTGTTCATGTTTATTGACTATGTCAACCTTGAACTACATTTCTTTCTATTGTACACAAGCTAAATATCTTTTACATACTCTAGTGCCACTACATAGCTATAGCTAGCTTGCTATGGGGTGTGTTGTAGCCAAGCCTTCAATGAATTCACCACCAAGAGGTCTAGAGAAGTTAAAATTAGAAAATGGATATGTTAAAGGAGGAGGATTTGTTGGGGCAAGGAGGTCAACAGGCCAAAGGCCACCTCCGGGAAAGGAATCTGGTAAAACATTTCGGTCCGGCTCCACGAAGAATAGTAGTACTGGTAGTTATGGTAGTGGTGGCGGTCGAGAAGGGAAGAGTGTTGGTGGTGGTGGTGGTGGTGGTGGTGGTGGCGGCGACGACGGAAGTGGTGGCGACGGAAGAGGTAGCGATACGGAGAATTTCGCTCGGAGATTTTCGACGTCAAAGTCCAGCGGGGCGGATGAGCTAGTGGATGGATGGCCTAAGTGGCTCACTGATAATATTCCTAGAGATGCTTTAGCTGGTTTAGTTCCTAAGAGTGCTGAGTCCTATGATAAGCTTGATAAGGTCAGTCTCTTAGCTTGGGGCACTTTTTTTTTCTTTCACCTTGTGTCTTTTGAGTAGTCAATATTTGGATTAGTTAAACCGGTGATTAATTGTATACAAATGTTATATTTCTGCTTACTTTCTTAAAGAGAAAACAAAATTGATGTTCTTCAAGTTGATTGAATAAACACTTTCTGTTTTCATAGATAGGCCAGGGGACTTATAGCAATGTGTATAAAGCTCGAGATAGGGACACCGGAAAGATTGTTGCTCTAAAGAAGGTTCGTTTTGATACATCAGAGCCCGAGAGTGTAAAATTTATGGCACGAGAGATCAGGATTTTACGGAAGCTCGATCATCCCAATATTGTGAAGCTGGAAGGATTGGCTACATCAAGAATGCAGTATAGTTTATATTTAGTTTTTGATTATATGGTGACTGATTTATCCAGAATTATTGGTCGGCCTGATGAGAGACTAACTGAGCCACAGGTTGGACTTTGTCCATTTGACTCGTAGAAATTTCATATTCTGATTAAATCTAACAAGTGTGCTATGTTGCTTCAGGTCAAATGTTACATGAGCCAATTGCTTGCGGGCCTGAAGCACTGCCATGAGAGAGGGATTTTGCACCGAGACATTAAGGGGTCAAATTTGTTAATTGATAAATCCGGGATGCTAAAGATTGCAGATTTTGGGCTTGCAAATTTCTATAATCCTGAGAAAAAGCGGCCTCTAACAAGCCGAGTTGTGACACTTTGGTATAGAGCCCCAGAGCTACTGTTAGGGGCCACAGACTATGGACCTGGTATTGATCTATGGAGTGCTGGATGTCTTATGGCAGAGATGTTTGCTGGAAGGCCAATCATGCCTGGTAGGACAGAGGTAATATATTCCAATGAAGGGTCAAAATTTATTGCGTTTTCATCAAATTTGATTCAAGTATTAGTCTCTAAATCTATTATGTACAGAAGGTCAATGAATCCACAACAGTAAAATGGTTGGTTCGCGATTTAATTCTAAATATAACCTCTAAAAATGTTATTCTAAGATTTTTTTCTAAGAAGAATTCTAGTTGTTTCTTGGTAGCTATGCATGCAGATTTCTATGGCGACAAAGTGACTTAGAGAATTTTATTAGAGGTGATAAGTTTCTAAAATAATTTGTTTCTTGAATTCAGGTTGAGCAACTTCATAGGATATTTAAGCTGTGTGGCACACCTTCAGAAGAATATTGGAAAAGGTTGAAGGTTTCAACAACATTTAGACCACCACATGTGTACAAACCTAATATTCGCGAAGTTTTCAGGGACTACCCTAAAGGTTCTTTGGGTCTTTTGAACGTCCTTCTTGCTCTAGATCGTGCATATAGAGGGTCTGCTGAAGCTGCCCTTCAAAATGAAGTAAATGCAATTTAAGACTTTAACTTGGTGCCTCAAAAACACCAGAAACTATAAGCATGTATATTCCTTTCTGTGTTGTGATGCCTTTTGAAAAATGTCATCATCATGGTCTTTCTTCACAATTTTGGATGCCGTTACTTAGTTCTGAATGTGTATCTAGACTTTCCATATCATCTTTGGAAATCCCTAAAATTGCAATCATCTCATCTTGGAACAAGTGATATAAAAGCTTATTCTTAAATTTTAATGCTACTGTCTATGCTAATTATGTTTCTTCTGATTGCAGTTTTTCCACACAAGACCATTGGCGTGTGATCTTTCAGGTTTGCCTATGATCTCCAAAGCGGATGATGATCCTGCTCAAACTAAGGACCAGAATAGGTTAGTTTCTTGGGCCAAGAATTTTCATTATAAGCTTACTAAATTCACATTTCTCCCGTGTTTCCTCAGTAAATTTAGTGTATTGTCTACTAGCCTATGTTCAAGTATCAGATTTTCATTGCATTTATCTTTTTGACAAGTATTATTGACTAATGAATTCTATTTGATTATATTTGTTGTTTGATAAGACTCATAACAGTACTATAATACACTAGATATCGAATCTCAGAAGTTTCTCTGACATAAATATTCATTTGGACAGGCAATTTAGGAAGTCTAGAACAAGACAACGATCTCAAAAACAACTAGAGCATAAGAGACAGGAGCAACCTACACAAATTCCGAAAGAAGATTCTGTGTATTTGAAGGAGGTATGTATCTTGTCTTCAATCTTAAGAAATGAAAGTGCAATTGATATGATCAATTCCAAATCCAAATTTCTCTGGAAATGACATCATTTATTATTTGTATATCGACTAGATATGGCTTAACTATAAATTTTTTTAAGTTTTACACCACTAGAACTCTTTGGTTCCAATTGGACAACCACTTCAATTTTCAATTACACCAAAATGGCTCATCTAACATATAAGTAGAAGTACAAAGACTTTTTTTTCTTTTTGAAAGATTACAGAATAGTGCATTTTTTTAAAATGTTCGAAAATGAAGATTATTAAAAAAATACATTCTTTAACAATCTTCATACAAATTTCAGGAGCCAGAAAGGATTATAGAGCCAATTGCTGTCACCCAAGAGCCTGGTAGCAGTACTACCACGAGCACGTCCTCTAGCGAAAAACAAACCATGCCAAAAGAAGCTAGCCCACTGCCGGAAAAACTGTCCCCTAAAATTGAAGCTCATCCTATTGCTAGCAAGAGCATGAAAAACAGACCTCCATTACCCACCACCGCGAAAACAAGATCTCTGATCAAGTACAGAGAGAACAACGATAAGAAATACAGATCAAGTCAAGTCCAGAGATCCGTTTCCACAAGAGAGTATCGAAAACATGATCCGAGAATTCACCATAAATTACATGCTTTGGATGATTAGGCCATTAAAACTGAGATGAGCTAAAATTTCTGATTTTTTTCCCTTCCCCAAATGTATTAGTTCTTTTATAAATTTCTGTAATCAGTGAAATGAAGCACTGAGTAAATAAAAGACATATTTCTAGTTGCAATCATGCAATGAATTGTAACACATTTTGTATAATTTGACCATTGAGTTGCATTTCAATTGTCATGTTATTTGGCATGGGGAAATCAACCAGCTGCTTTATGAGCTATTTTCTTGATTTATGAAATTGTTTATCAGCTCTTTATTCTGTATCAGATTTTTCTAGACAATGGAATATGGATTCCTTTGTCATTTCAAATTATAAAAATATTATTAATTTTTAAAAATAAATTTGAGATATTTTTTAACTCAAAATTATAACAATTTATTAAAATTTATTTAACAATATATCTTACTACAAGTAGTACTTTGAGACAGTTTATAATATTTTTCATTGTATTCATCAAAATAAAAAGAATTCATGTCAATAATGGTTACACATCATATTTTTCTTCTACCCAAAAAAAGGATTCATCGAAATAAATAACATCTGAAATTGTCAAATGTATCTAAAATATAAAACGCATAATTAATTATACTTTTTTTTGAAGCTATTATATTATAACAAATTTAAGTTTAAAAATATTCAGATCGGCTTCAAAAAAATCAAAATTGCTATTTTATTTGGAAAAGGGAAAATCAAAATATTCAGAATGTTGGTCCTGTGCCTAAAAATTAAGAACGGAATAAAATAAATTAGACTACGTCATGCTTACGTCAAGGGGATGTAGCTCAAATGGGAGAGCGCTCCCTTATAGCATGCGAGCGGTACGGGAATCAATGCCCCGCATCTCCATATCTTTTTTGTACACTAATATACAACAATTTATTAATAAAGAAATTTAAAATCTAGGGAAAATAATTGTCATAATTAATAATTCAAATTTAAATATCTTAGATCTAACAACAAAAATAAATTTAAATTCAAAATAATATTTCAAATTCAAATATTCATCTCTCTCACATAGCATTTATTTGCAGGAACAGAAGTTGACGCCATATACAACAATTTATTAATAAAGAAATTTAAAATCAAGGGAAAATAATTGTCATAATTAATAATTCAAATTTAAATATCTTAGATCTAACAACAAAAATAAATTTAAATTCAAAATAATATTTCAAATTCAAATATTCATCTCTCTCACATAGCATTTATTTGCAGGAACAGAAGTTGACGCCATATTGACCATAACAGGTATTCGTGAAGGAGCATTTCTTCCATCGGTTTGAGAAAAGTATTCACGCATACCTGTAATAGAGGATGAAACAACAAAACAGAAGTAAAATACGAGTATAACAGAAAATATCATAGACCAATCTGAAAAAATGTTCCAAGATAGTTAAGAACCCAATATCTTTTTCTAATTATCATAGGAAGACATATTTATCATTATTATAAAAAGAGATTTATGGGAAAGAGTACAAGTCCAGAAAAATCTAAAAATACTAACAAAAAAGTAATAAATGTATGATACATATAACCAATTAATACATAAAGACTTCACAAATTTTGTTTTTTGCATATGAAAGAGAGATATAAGAGAGTGATGTGTAATGTAATGCTGATAACCAAACATTCGTACCAAGGTAACCAAACTTTTATACCAAGGTAACCAAACCTTTATACCAAGGTAACCAATCAACCTCCACACCTGCAGTATGAATTGGTTACCTTGGTCTGAAAGTTTGGTTACCTTAGTCTGAAAGTTTGGTATGACAGTTTGGTTACCAACTGTACTATAAAAAAACTGCAGGTGTGGAGGTGGATTGGTAACCTTGATATGAAGGTTTGGTTACCTTGGTATGAATGTTTGGTTATCTTGGTGTGAAGGTTTGGTTACCAACTGCACTATAAAAAAACTGAAGGTGTGGAGGTGGATTGGTTACCTTGGTATGACAGTTTGGTTACCAACTGCACTATAAAAAAACAGCAGGTGTGGAGGTGAATTAGTAACCTTGGTATGAAGGTTTGGTTACCTTGGTATGAATGTTTGGTTACCAATCTCTTCAATGAATGTTTGGTTACCAATCTCTTCTCACCCCTTAGAGCATTCACAACAGATTCTTTAATAGACTCTCTATCCCCACATTTGAAGAATATATCAATAAATCAATATCCAACAGTTTCCTTATCCTTATATAATTCTCTATTTTAATCCATATATATGATTTAACTCCCCAGGGTGAGGGAATCAAAAGAGCGTTCCTTATTTATGTAAAATGACATTTCACACCCTATTTATTGCGATTTTATGTTGGTTAAAGGATCTTTATCTCACTTAATTGCTGATTTGGGTATGCATGCCTATTAAATTCACTCATTTTTATTTTTTAAACAGAGGATTTAGAGAATAAAGAGAACTATAAAAAAAATTAAAAATCAGTCAAATTTTGATTTTGATCATTTTTGTAAAAAATATTACTACTAATTATAAATTTTATTATTTTATAATTAAAATAATATTGTTTTAGTTCTCATAAATACATAATGATCGTTGCACATTTTGATTTCTAGCAATATTTATTTTTAAATTAAAATAATTATAATTTTTAAATTCAAACAACAATTACTTTTAAATAAAAAAATAGTTAAAACGTTCAAAACATGATTTGACTGTTGGAAATTTCTAATTTTAACTTTTAACTTTTAAATTTTAAATTTTAAAATTTAATATTTAAGGAATCAATATAAGGAACCTGTTGGGTATATAGTGAAAAAATTGAATCTTTATCCTACAGAATGACCCAATAGCACTACAGAATAGGGATAAAAATAAAGAAACTGTTGTGAATGCTCTTATAGTACCAATAACAGCTGTAGAGATCCTTTCCCTTTGACAGATAGACTGCATATGTAAATTACTTAATATCATCATTGATCATAAAGGAGATCAAAATTTCTTTCATTATTAGTGCGAGCCAGAAAAAGTTTCTTTCATATATATAGGAGATCAAAATCTACTAAAATGGTTGCTCCTATTTACATGCAAGATCAAGAAATGATGCCGAAAAATACTCTCAACTTGTAAGAGATCTTTAGCACAAGACCTTATACTGCGAGATTCACCAGACTCATTCCCAAACATGTGGTCATAATAATGGATGGATTGAAGGAGCCCTCAATGAAACTGCTTGAATGGGTTCTCAAAAATATCACCTTTGAAGCTTGTTTCACCATCACCCTCGGAGTCAATCCGTGGCTTAATATTCCCCGTTAGTGTAAATACATGTATTGTGTTCTTAAGATGTGGAACAAGAGCAGAAAGAGAGAGATTTGAGATTGCCGCTAGGGCTGAAAAATTCGCCAATCAAAGAGAGAGATGAGAGATTGCAGTGTTGAGAGTGAATGAATCCGCGTCTGATAGAGAGATGCCAACATGGAAAATAATATTTAACGGGAAGAGATAAGAGAGATAATCATGGGTCACGATTAAAGAAATCCTAATTGCACTAATATTATAAATAAATATAGAAAAATGTATTACTTGTAATTATTTTATGGATGCACCATTATTGTAATTATTTCTAAAAATGTACTAAAATATGTAATTAATCCATTTTTAAATCGGGTAGCTTAGCATTGTCTCCCAGCCCATTATGTTGGGATATTTCACATGAATTTCATACAGGATAAATTAGAGTGTAGATGGATTAATAAATATGATAGAGTCTCAACTTAATAGGTTAACTTTAAATCGGGTAGCTTAGCATAGTCCCCCAGCCCATTATGTTGGGATATTTCACATGAATTCTACATTGGATAAATTAAGAGTGTAGATGAGTTAATAAATATGATAGTCTCAACCTAATAGGTTAACTTTTTAGGTAAGCAGGTGGTCCAACATGCTTATTAGATCAGTCTACACCTGATGATAAATTAATATGGAGTGGATCGTACAATTACGCTACAAAATGTTATCAAAACTCATTATAACCAACACTTTTTTAGAAAAATCCCTTCTCTTTATCCAACACTTTTGTGACCTCATAATCTCAACTAGTAGTCGGTAGTAGTGATGTTCTAGCTTTCCTCTTTTTATAAAATTGTTATACAATGGTTATAGAGAAAAGGCGCTTAGCTAAAATATATACAAATAATACTCCACCCATGTCAAAATTTAAGAGTAATTTTGATTTTTTTAAAAACAACAATTTGCCATAAATAGATTAAGGTGGTGTTCAATAAAACTGAACAATTAAGATTTGAATAATTAGTATATCTTAATAAATTAGATTATTTGAGTGAAATAACATCTTAATTTAAAAAGCAGTTTGGTGACTAAAAAAATATAAAACATGTGAATAACTTTTAAATTTAAAAATATCTCAAATTGACTTTTCAAAAAATTAATAATAATCTTCAAATTTGGAATAGAGGGAATACAATATTTATAGACTCGGTATATTTAAAATTTTCATTAAGAGACAACCTTTATGATTTAAATTTATTTATTTCTTTTACCGATTAAGAGACGATAAGACGTAAATAATATTTTACCAAACAAATTTATCCTCTTACTAAATCAGATATGGAACTACTAAGAGGTATTAAGAAATAAACAAACATCATCTAATACCAATTCAACCAGTTCATGAATAAAATATGACCAATTAATTATTTAATTTTTATCAATATAACAGTTGAATATTGAAAACTATTTAAAAAATTAGTAAACATGACACAAAATTTATGCTAAATGACAAAATACATGGAGCTCAAGTGGAGTGAAAATATTGAGTCGAACGCTTTGCTTATCTTACCAAAAATATGCTTTGCTTATCTTACCAAAATACATTACTGATTACTTTATACAAAAATTTAATATTTTTAAAACTTTAAAAAAAAATTAGAACAATTATGATTTTAAAATATACTCATATCAGCTTTAAAAATCAAAATCATGCTTATGTCAAAGGGATGTAGATTGTAGCCCATATGGGAGTGCTCTCACTTAACAAGTGAGAGGCACGGCGATCACTGCCCTGCATTTCCATTTTGTATATTTTTTTTACACATATTTTATTTATGAGTTAAAATTTATTACATTGATCGTATATACACAAATAATATTTATATTAAGATCATAACGCGTCATTAAAATAAAAATAATTTTTTCTCAGATAAATATCAAACTTAATTCAGTGTATCAAATTTATTAACCATCATTAAATAAAAGTATTTTATTAAAAGCTAGTGTATACATTATTAGTGTATTAAACTTCAATTTCTTATTTATCTGAATTATATCTGGTAAAAAATAGGTTTGGATTGGTTTTGAAACCAAAATTATATTACCTATATTTAATATGGGTTATGTGGTTTGGATTTAAATGATTATGGGTGGAATCTAGGTCGACCTATTTTTCAAATTATAATTTCACTAATTTCTTAATTTTTGTTATACTAAAAAGGTCTTATTTTAGTTTTTTAGACCCAAATTTTTAAAAAAAATATTAATTGATGTGACTAATTTGAGTATTAAAAATATTAATTTTGTGATTATTGGCACTTTTAAAAAAATTTACATTAATAATTATTATGTTAATTAATATTATTAAAATTATTGATAATTTTATAACAATTATTAGTTAATATTATTTTTTTTGGGGTGGGGGTGGGGGGTGGGGGGTGGGGGTGGGTGGGGCGGGAGGGGGGGAGAGCGATGTGTATACATAATCAATAAATATTATTTTTTTGGTGGGAGGGGGGTGAGGGACGGGGTGGTGGGGTGGTGTGTGGGAGTGAGGGGTGGGTGGGTGGGGGGGTGGTGTGTGGTGGAGTGGGGGTGAGGTGGTGAGGTGTGTTATTTGTTAGCTCTACAAAGTGCAAAAAAACTATTATAGACTAATATGGGGATGTATATATAATCAATAAATAATACATTTTTTGGAGGGGGGTGGTAGGGGTGTTCAAATTAACCGATTTTTTTGATTTTTGATTTTTCAGACCGGACCGGTCAGTTCGGTGTAAAAAAGAACTTGTCCGGTTCGGTACAAAAAACCGGTATATACCGATTTTTTGATATCGATTTTGGTCCAGCGTTTTTATGGTTCGGTTTTACCGAACCGGACCGGTATATACCGGTTCTCTAATTTTTTATTATTAGTAATAATTTATTATTAATTATAATAATAATAAAATAATGATTATAATAATAATAATAATAAAAATAATAATTATATTAATTTTCAGTAAAAATCGGTACCGGTATCAGTATCAAAAATTGATCGATTCCGGTACCGGTTCAGTTCGGTACCAGTCCGGTTCGACCCGATTTTTATCGATTGAACACCCATAGAGCGTGGGGAGAAGTGTGTATATATAATCAATAAATATTATTTTTTTGGTGGGGGACTGAGGGACGGGGGGTGGGTTTGGTGGGGAGGGTGTGTGGTGTGGGTTATTTGTTAGCTCTACAAAGTACAAAAAACTATTAGAGACTAATATGGATCAAAACTAATTAAACTATATCCAACCCATATTTGTAATAATAATTTGGATCCAAAATCAAATCAATTCATCACTTAAAAACTAGTTAACCAACCCAATAAATCGAAATAATTTTGATTAATTATATAGTTTTCAACGTAAATTGCCAGGTCTAATCTGAACCAGTTAAAATAATGATCCTTTCTCAGTTACTCTGGTTGGGTTCACGCCCAAGCTCTGTACAAGCATGAACTTATAGGTAGCTAATTTTGAAATTGGGTAGCCCATCAAGGCCTCAAGCCCATTATTATAACTAAACCTTTTATTTTTATAAAAATTTCTTCAAAAAAATTGATAGTGTAATGACACTCAAACCCCACCTATTCGTACATGAATTGGATCACTATGAAGTTAATTTCATGATAAATTAGTCAATTGACCAATATAGTGCTGATACGCATAGAGAAATTACCTCCCGGCCTGCGTGTCGATACTGTATTGGTCAATTGACCAAAGTTAACTTCATGCTAACCACTCACTTCATACATAGTACTATAAACGTTAATCGAAAAATAGTATATTCGTTCGTGTTCGTTTAAAGCGGATATTATCCGTATTTGACTTAAACAGATATTATTCGTATTCGATTAGAGATATTCACAAATTAACAGATATGAATACGGACACATATTTATTCGTATCTATTTAATATCCGTCCGCCAACATATTTATTAAATAATGGATATCAGGTATTCGATATTATAATCCCGAGTAAAGAACAAATTTTTTTATAAAATTATAATATTTTTTAATATCTTCAATAAAGATATTTTATTAAATAGAGTGATTAATTTTTTTCCTTCTGGATTTTGAAATTAAATCATCTGGTTGATGATTGTGTTATGTTATATTAATATCACAATATTAATTTTTTAATTTTTATTTATTAATTTTAATTAATTATGTCAATGAATTCGAATAGTTATTTGAAAACGAATAATATTCAAATTCAAATAGTTTTTTGAAATTTGAATTCAAATAGTAACTTAAGAAATCTGACAAATATTGAATATGAATATGAATAAAATATTTTTTCTAGATACAAATACAGTCTGTAGCCCTACTCGTACACATACAAAAATCAAATTAACTCACAAATTTTGATATATAGGGTTAAAGTATTATAATATTTTTTTTCACTTAAAGCTTTAACGTCAAGGAGATCTAGCTCAATCACAGTCTTCAAGGGATGTGTGGGCTCTTGACCCACTCCATCACGAATGGCAATTGTTTGGGAGTGGTTAGTATGAAATTTATTTTTGGATAAGTTGGTCAATTGGTCATTAAAGTATTGACACGCAGGCGTGACTCTATGTGTGTCAGCATTCTATTGGTCAATCGATCAACTTACCAAAAAATAAACTTTATGCTAACCGAATCCCAATTGTTTTAATACTATCTGTAGCGGCCCGACTCAAATCAAAATTTTAAATTAAGATTTAGGTGATGCTTTATAAAATTGAATGTTAAGATTTGAATAGTTTAAACATCTAAATAATATAGAATATCTGAAAGAAAAAAAATGTTGTATGATAATTAATTTTTTCAAAATAGCTTAATAATAATATTTTACCGTATTACCCTTGAACTCTTTTTTCTTTCTCATGCTGCATCTGAGCAAATTTCAATAGTTGCAACACTGTTTTTAAAGCTATTGCCTCTTTCTCTTTCTCTCGAATTGGGGCAAAAAATGGAATATAGAGATAGGGATAGAGATAGAGATAGAGTTTTGATAATATGGCGTTGATCTGCTCAAATATCCACGTTCTTTTCATTTCACCTTCAATTTCAAGATCAATACCATCTATACTGTAACAACCCCAAAATAGGTCCATTCCATCCAACCCATTTTGAGTCGCTAAATACATGGTACAGAAAACAACTACAACTTTATTACAACAATTGTCATGCAAAATACAACAACACATATACTGTGAGTTTGGATACAAATATATATCAACTGTGACTCATGTCCCAACCGTGGACAGCACATCATAATGACACCTTACATAAAGGTATAGTCGAAAACTGTTTTAGAAATTAGAATCTTTGGGAAGTGCTCAAGGAAACCTTCGTACATGGGAGGCCATGCTTCTAGGTTATGATAGATATCATATGGCCACAGAATTATTCTTGGTTGACCCAATAGACCCCAAAAAAAAACAAGAAGATTACTATCATATTCTTCCCAATGGCAAGTCTTCTCCTGACATATCATTATCTCAACTGTCTCTAATTGAGAGTTATATTCCAAATAGACTCCAAGATCATATAAATAGTGTTGGTAGATATACTCAGCAAGTGGATGAGCACATCCATGTCTTATGATGACACGAGGTGGTATGTCATTAGACATCTTGTATGACAGTGGCAAAACACCCTTCCAAGTTAAATTCACTTCACCCTCAACATCTATAGACCACCGTTCTATTCCCTTGTTATTCCCCCGCTCGACCCAGCTACACTCGTATTACCTGAAAGGAATTGTGAAGCAAAAGGGTGAGCACAGCTAGCTCAGTAAAGAATGTCATAACTAAAGATAATTAAATTATCAATAGTTTTTATCAATAATAAATCAGAGATTTATAACATATGGTAGATAATAAAACTTTTTAACCATATTTGCAGCGGAACGAGCAATCCATTAGAAGAGTCAAATAGACTATAAAGTCTATTATCTTCTCCATGTTAAAAGTCCACCAACAATGTTTTATCCCTATAACATCAATCAACAATTCCTGTCCACAATCACATGTATAACTCATAATCGTAATTGTCGTTCTAAATTCCTTTTCTCATCCAGGACAAAGATAATTTTTATCACCTGAAACATCAAAGATCATGGTTATACCAAATCACAGTTCATGTTCATAATCATACTAATAAATTCATCTTTGCACTACGGCCAAAGATATACATCAATAAGTCATCTTTGCACTACAGGCCAAAGATATTCATCAACAAGTCATCTTTGCACTACAGGCCAAAGATATCCAATAATATCATCATTTAAGACTGAGGATGATGGAAAATAATTTTAAAGAAACGAATCCAGTGAAACAAAATGACAAGGATTAAGGATTAAGGATTCGTACTTTATTTTATTCATGTCCAAAAATACCTCAAAAATCATCATAGTGGTGTAAAATTCAAGAATGATCAAAACATGGATACAACCAAAGCTAGTATCCACAATAGATATTTTAAACGAAAAGGGAAAATTTTCATTTTTCGATGAATAGTGTCGTATTCGTGAATAGTGTCGTATACGTGAATAATAACTCCGACACCAAAAGATAGTAATTTCACAAAAAAACATCTTCACGCTTCGTGAATAGTACTCGTGAATAGTAACTCGTGAATAGTAACTCGTGAATAGTAACTCGTGAATAGTAACCCCGACATGAAAAAGTTCCAAATTTGATAAAAAATTCCAACCAATATTTTGGCATAATGATATTGAAGAAATAATATCATTTCAGAAGAAAATAACCTCCCTTACTATCCCTTACCTCGAAAGACAGTACCTCTGACTGGAATAACACTGAACGAACTTGCACCGTATAGCAATACTCAAAGTATACTCAAAATACTCACAAGAATACGCTCGATAATATAGAGAGAGAAAACTTCAGTTTCTGGTGTGATTTTCAATTCTAACCTAAGCACCTATTTATAGGAAATTGCTTAGAACACCAAAGCAGAAAATTTAATAAATTAATAATATATATATTAAGTTTTCTACGCCAACCTCCTAGATCTGAATTCAGCAACATGACACATTTATAACATGTGGAACACTCACCAAAAACGTTTTTATTATTTAAAATAATTAAAACTTCCAAAAATCAATTATTTTGGAACTCCGAAACTTCAATAATTCATAATAAATAGCCCTTTTATCATAAAATTCGAATCTCGCGTGTTTTTATAGGAAATTCGATTCTCTACAACTTTGCAGGAGGAAGTTTTTCCAAATTCCAAACAGAAATTGACTGAAATCCACAAACGGGCGATTTTACAGGCTATAATCAAATTTTCAGTCAAGAAACAGGTCTACCGACACACAAAATCTGTTTTTAATATTCATTGCAACAAAAATACTCTTTCTCCTCATATACTCATATATCCCACATTCATCGTAAACATATCACCGTTAATATATTATTAAAATAATATATTTAAATGAATTATTTTATCAGAAAAAGATAAAATATTAATTTTCAACAATTGTCACATTAAAAATTTTCTCCATCCATATCCACATAAAATCAATATTTTCCTCATCATATAAATCAATAATTTAATTATTCACAAATAATATTACAGAATCACAATACTGACAACCAGGCCGTTCTCAGGAAAGAGGGGGCTTTCCAATAAGAATTTCTCCTTACTGACGCGCAATTAGGTGACCAAACCTCTCTTTAGACAGAACTTTCTAGACATTGCCAATAATGTTATCTAATAATATTATTCAGATAATATGAATTATTGCTTCGATAATGGAAAATACTGTGTAATGACAATTATTGAAACAACAATAATATAAAATATCAATGCAGCAATTATTGAATCAATAACATAAAATATTGAACAATAATTACTGTAACCATTATTGAGTAGTGCTTTCTTACGTAAGAGTCAATAATTGGTGCAATACCGTGTGCTACTGTGTTTTAACCACAGAGTATTTTAACAGTATTAACGGTAACAACTACGCCGTTATTTTTAAAAAACTTTAATTTGTCGTTTTCTTCATCCGACAATTATTCTGTTACGGGGCCCACAAAAGGCTGCGCCGTCGTACGAATATTCTCCGACAGAAAGAATATTCTACGACCAAACGAATATTCCCCGACAACAATGAGTATTTTATAACCACTTGCTTATTTTGAAAAAAAATTCATATATCACCCTTAACTCTAACCTTCTATCAATTTAACCATTTACTGAATTATAATTATAAGAAAAATTAAATACTTTTATTTCATAAAATTCGGGGCCTTACAATCTCCCCTCCTTATGAAATTTCGTCCCCAAAATTTACGTACCTGGTATTTCGAAAAGTTGAGAATACCTTGCTTTCATTTCAGATTCTATCTCCCGGGTCATTATTATTTCTCCATTACTCATCTCCCGTGATAACGTCATTTGCGTTCCTCATTTGTTGGGAAGTCATGACAACCGCTATCCCTTGAACTACCGGGTTTTGACTTGTCTGGGGCAGTATTTGGCGTCATCACTACCGTTGGAACATACTTTTCTATAGGGCATATTCCTCCCTCAACTGCCTCTTCGTACTCCTGATTCATGATCTGAATCATCAATCTTCGATCCATATCAAATTCAGGTTGACCACTCTGTACAGGGTAATTCAAAACACGATGTTGAGTTCTCCCAATTGCTTTCCAAAAAGAGAAATTCATATCATCTATTTTAGCCTTCTTAGATCGAACATCTCTTTCCACAATATCCACGTGTCGTGTGGCTTTTACCCATGCATCACTTATTCTCACTTGTTCAGTTTTTTCTTCTTTCAGCTCAGATTCCATCTTCATCATCTTATACTCTGCCAAAGAATGCTTCTGTTCAAGCATCACATATCGGGTAACACAAGCTTGAATTGTTGCATCCTTTTGCTCCACGACTGCCTGCAATTCTTCAGCCTGCTCTTCTAACTCATGAATACGATTTTGCAATTCTACATTTTGATCATAAAATACCTCTAATAAACTCTCCTCAGGTACCTCTTCTTCCTCTTCTTCCTCACTCTCAGCTGTTACCTCTACGACTATCTCGGGTGCAACTATCAATTCTTCACTCACCACATGGATATCTCTAATTCCTTCTTTGTCTGTCATCACATTAGTGATTTGAGGTATCCCAACAGTCTCATTCACTCCATTGTTAGCATTCTCAGCTGCCATTCTCAAATACTACCATAAAACAAGGGTTAATTAACCAAATTAACATATCACATAATATCCGTATATTATGACCGACAAATAATTAAGCTTAGGTAGGACATACTAGCGAAGGATTTACACATCTCTCCCCTCCTAGTTCTATTACCCGATCTCCGCCAGAGATCAAATCCCTAAGCTCTGATACCAAATGTAACAACCCCAAAATAGGTCCATTCCATCCAACCCATTTTGAGTCGCTAAATACATGGTACAGAAAACAACTACAACTTTATTACAACAATTTTCCTGCAAAATACAACAACACATATACTGTGAGTTTGGATACAAATATATATCAACTGTGACTCATGTCCCAACCGTGGACAGCACATCATAATGATACCTTACATAAAGGTATAGTCGAAAACTGTTTTAGAAATTAGAATCTTTGGGAAGTGCTCAAGGAAACCTTCGTAGATGGGAGGCCATGCTTCTAGGTTATGATAGATATCATATGGCCACAGAATTATTCTTGGTTGACCCAATAGACCCCAAAGAAAAACAAGAAGATTACTATCATATTCTTCCCAATGGCAAGTCTTCTCCTGACATATCATTATCTCAACTGTCTCTAATTGAGAGTTATATTCCAAATAGACTCCAAGATAATATAAATAGTGCTGGTAGATATAATCAGCAAGTGGATGAGCACATCCATGTCTTATGATGACACGAGGTGGTATGTCATTAGACATCTTGTATGACAGTGGCAAAACACCCTTCCAAGTTAAATTCACCTCACCCTCAACATCTATAAACCACCGTTCTATTCCCTTGTTATTCCCCCGCTCGACCCAGCTACACTCGTATTACCTGAAAGGAAATGTGAAGCTAAAGGGTGAGCACAGCTAGCTCAGTAAAGAATGTCATAACTAAAGATAATTAAATTATCAATAATTTTTGTCAATAATAAATCAGAGATTTATAACATATAGTAGATAATAAAACTTTTCAACCATATTTGCAGCGGAACGAGCAATCCATTAGAATAGTCAAATAGACTATAAAGTCTATTATCTTCTCCATGTTAAAAGTCCACCAACAATGTTTTATCCCTATAACATCAATCAACAATTCCTGTCCACAATCACATGTATAACTCATAATCGTAATTGTCGTTCTAAATTCCATTTCTCATCTAGGACAAAGATAATTTTTATCACCTGAAACATCAAAGATCATGGTTATACCAAATCACAGTTCATGTTCATAATCATACTAATAAATTCATCTTTGCACTACGGCCAAAGATATACATCAATAAGTCATCTTTGCACTACAGGCCAAAGATATTCATCAACAAGTCATCTTTGCACTACAGGCCAAAGATATCCAATAATATCATCATTTAAGACTGAGGATGATGGAAAATAATTTTAAAGAAACGAATCCAGTGAAACAAAATGACAAGGATTAAGGATTAAGGATTCGTACTTTATTTTATTCATGTCCAAAAATACCTCAAAAATCATCATAGTGGTATAAAATTCAAGAATGATCAAAACATGGATACAACCAAAGCTAGTATCAACAATAGAAATTTTAAACGAAAAGGGAATATTTTCATTTTTCGATGAATAGTGTCGTATACGTGAATAGTGTTGTATACGTGAATAATAACTCCGACACCAAAAGATAGTAATTTCACAAAAAAAAACATCTTCACGCTTCGTGAATAGTACTCGTGAATAGTAACTCGTGAATAGTAACCCCGACATGAAAAAGTTCCAAATTTGATAAAAAGTTCCAACCAATATTTCGGCATAGTGATATTGAAGAAATAATATCATTTCAGAAGAAAATAACCTCCCTTACTATCCCTTACCTCGAAAGACAGTACCTCTGACTGGAATAACACTGAACGAACTTGCACCGTATAGCAATACTCAAAGTATACTCAAAATACTCACAAGAATACGCTCGATAATATAGAGAGAGAAAACTTCAGTTTCTGGTGTGATTTTCAATTCTAACCTAAGCACCTATTTATAGGAAATTGCTTAGAACACCAAAGCAGAAAATTTAATAAATTAATAATATATATATATATATATATATATATATATATATATATATATATTAAGTTTTATACGCCAACCCTCCTAGACCTGAATTCAGCAACATGACACATTTATAACATGTGGAACACTCACCAAAAACGTTTTTATTATTTAAAATAATTAAAACTTCCAAAAATCAATTATTTTGGAACTCCGAAACTTCAATAATTCATAATAAATAGCCCTTTTGTCAGAAAATTCGAATCTCGCGTGTTTTTATAGGAAATTCAATTCTCTACAACTTTGCAGAAGGAAGTTTTTCCAAATTCCAAACAGAAATTGACCGAAATCCACAAACGGACGATTTTACAGGCTATAATTAAATTTTCAGTCAAGAAACAGGTCTACCGACACACAAAATCTGTTTTTAATATTCATTGCAACAAAAATACTCTTTCTCCTCATATACTCATATATCCCACATTCATCGTAAAAATATCACCGTTAATATATTATTAAAATAATATATTTAAATGAATTATTTTATCAGAAAAAGATAAAATATTAAATTTCAACAATTGTCACAATAAAAATTTTCTCCATCCATATCCATATAAAATCAATATTTTCCTCATCATATAAATTAATAATTTAATTATTCACAAATAATATTACAGAATCACAATACTGACAACCAGGCCGTTCCCAGGAAAAAGGGGGCTTTCCAATAAGAATTTCTCCTTACTGACGCGCAATTAGGTGACCAAACCTCTCCTTAGACAGAACTTTCTAGACATTGCCAATAATGTTATCTAATAATATTATTCAGATAATATGAATTATTGCTTCGATAATGGAAAATACTGTGTAATGACAATTATTGAAACAACAATAATATAAAATATCAATGCAGCAATTATTGAATCAATAACATAAAATATTGAACAATAATTACTGTAACCATTATTGAGTAGTGCTTTCTTACGTAAGAGTCAATAATTGGTGCAATACCGTGTGCTACTGTGTTTTAACCACCGAGTATTTTAACAGTATTAACGGTAACAACTACGCCGTTATTTTTAAAAAACTTTAATTTGTCATTTTCTTCATCCGACAATTATTCTATTACGGGGCCCACAAAAGGCTGCGCCGTCGTACGAATATTCCCCGACAGAAAGAATATTCTACGACCAAACGAATATTCCCCGACAACAATGAGTATTTTATAACCACTTGCTTATTTTGAAAAAAAAATTCATATATCACCCTTAACTTTAACCTTCTATCAATTTAACCATTTACTGAATTGTAATTATAAGAAAAATTAAATACTTTTATTTCATAAAATTCGGGGCCTTACAATCTCTCCTCCTTATGAAATTTCGTCCACGAAATTTACGTACCTGGTATTTCGAAAAAGTTGAGAATACCTTGCTTTCATTTCAGATTCTATCTCCCGGGTCATTATTATTTCTCCATTACTCATCTCCCGTGATAACTTCATTTGCGTTCCTCATTTGTTGGGAAGTCATGACAACCGCTATCCCTTGAACTACCCGGTTTTGACTTGTTTGGGGCAGTATTTGGCGTCATCACTACCGTTGGAACATACTTTTCTATAGGGCATATTCCTCCCTCAACTGCCTCTTCGTACTCCTGATTCATGATCTGAATCATCAATCTTCGATCCATATCAAATTCAGGTTGACCACTCTGTACAGGGTAATTCAAAACACGATGTTGAGTTCTCCCAATTGCTTTCCAAAAAGAGAAATTCATATCATCTATTTTAGCCTTCTTAGATCGAACATCTCTTTCCACAATATCCACGTGTCGTGTGGCTTTTACCCATGCATCACTTATTCTCACTTGTTCAGTTTTTTCTTCTTTCAGCTCAGATTCCATCTTTATCATCTTATACTCTGCCAAAGAATGCTTCTGTTCAAGCATCACATATCGGGTAACACAAGCTTGAATTGTTGCATCCTTTTGCTCCACGACTGCCTGCAATTCTTCAGCCTGCTATTCTAACTCATGAATACGATTTTACAATTCTACATTTTGATCATAAAATACCTCTAATAAACTCTCCTCAAGTACCTCTTCTTCCTCTTCTTCCTCACTCTCAGCTGTTACCTCTGCGACTATCTCGGGTTCAACTATCAATTCTTCACTCACCACATGGATATCTCTAATTCCTTCTTCGTCTGTCATCACATTAGTGATTAGAGGTATCCCAACAGTCTCATTCATTCCATTGTTAGCATTCTCAGCTGCCATTCTCAAATACTGCCATAAAACATGGGTTAATTAACCAAATTAACATATCACATAATATCCGCATATTATGACCGACAAATAATTAAGCTTAGGTAGGACATACTAGCGAAGGATTTACACATCTCTCCCCTCCTAGTTCTATTACCCGATCTCCACCAGAGATCATATCCCAAAGCTCTGATACCAAATGTAACAACCCCAAAATAGGTCCATTCCATCCAACCCATTTTGAGTCGCTAAATACATGGTACAGAAAATAACTACAACTTTATTACAACAATTTTCATGCAAAATACAACAACACATATACTGTGAGTTTGGATACAAATATATATCAACTGTGACTCATGTCCCAACCGTGGACAGCACATCATAATGACACCTTACATAAAGGTATAGTCGAAAACTGTTTTAGAAATTAGAATCTTTGGGAAGTGCTCAAGGAAACCTTCGTACATGGGAGGCCATGCTTCTAGGTTATGATAGATATCATATGGCCACAGAATTATTCTTGGTTGACCCAATAGACCCCAAAGAAAAACAAGAAGATTACTATCATATTCTTCCCAATGTCAAGTCTTCTCCTGACATATCATTATCTCAACTGTCTCTAATTGAGAGTTATATTCCAAATAGACTCCAAGATAATATAAATAGTGCTGGTAGATATACTCAGCAAGTGGATGAGCACATCCATGTCTTATGATGACACGAGGTGGTATGTCATTAGACATCTTGTATGACAGTGGCAAAACACCCTTCCAAGTTAAATTCACCTCACCCTCAACATCTATAGACCACCGTTCTATTCCTTTGTTATTCCCCCGCTCGACCCAGCTACACTCGTATTACCTGAAAGGAATTGTGAAGTAAAAGGGTGAGCACAGCTAGCTCAGTAAAGAATGTCATAACTAAAGATAATTAAATTATCAATAGTTTTTGTCAATAATAAATCAGAGATTTATAACATATGGTAGATAATAAAACTTTTCAACCATATTTGCAGCGGAACGAGCAATCCATTAGAAGAGTCAAATAGACTATAAAGTCTATTATCTTCTCCATGTTAAAAGTCCACCAACAATATTTTATCCCTATAACATCAATCAACAATTCTTGTCCACAATCACATGTATAACTCATAATCGTAATTGTCAGTTCTAAATTCCTTTTCTCATCCAGGACAAAGATAATTTTTATCACCTGAAACATCAAAGATCATGGTTATACCAAATCACAGTTCATGTTCATAATCATACTAATAAATTCATCTTTGCACTACGGCCAAAGATATACATCAATAAGTCATCTTTGCACTACAGGCCAAAGATATTCATCAACAAGTCATCTTTGCACTACAGGCCAAAGATATTCATCAACAAGTCATCTTTGCACTACAGGCCAAAGATATTCATCAACAAGTCATCTTTGCACTACAGGCCAAAGATATCCAATAATATCATCATTTAAGACTGAGGATGATGAAAAATATTTTTAAAGAAACGAATCCAGTGAAACAAAATGACAAGGATTAAGGATTAAGGATTCGTACTTTATTTTATTCATGTCCAAAAATACCTCAAAAATCATCATAGTGGTGTAAAATTCAAGAATGATCAAAACATGGATACAACCAAAGCTAGTATCCACAATAGATATTTTAAACGAAAAGGGAAAATTTTCATTTTTCGATGAATAGTGTCGTATTCGTGAATAGTGTCGTATACGTGAATAGTGTCGTATACGTGAATAATAACTCCGACACCAAAAGATAGTAATTTCACAAAAAAACATCTTCACGCTTCGTGAATAGTACTCGTGAATAGTAACTCATGAATAGTAACTCGTGAATAGTAACTTGTGAATAGTAATCCCGACATGAAAAAGTTCCAAATTTGATAAAAAGTTCCAACCAATATTTCGGCATAGTGATATTGAAGAAATAATATCATTTCAGAAGAAAATAACCTCCCTTACTATCCCTTACCTCGAAAGACAGTACCTCTGACTGGAATAACACTGAACGAACTTGCACCGTATAGCAATACTCAAAGTATACTCAAAATACTCACAAGAATACGCTCGATAATATAGAGAGAGAAAACTTCAGTTTCTGGTGTGATTTTCAATTCTAACCTAAGCACCTATTTATAGGAAATTGCTTAGAACACCAAAGCAGAAAATTTAATAAATTAATAATATATATATTAAGTTTTCTACGCCAACCCTCCTAGATCTGAATTCAGCAACATGACACATTTATAACATATGGAACACTCACCAAAAACGTTTTTATTATTTAAAATAGTTAAAACTTCCAAAAATCAATTATTTTGGAACTCCGAAACTTCAATAATTCATAATAAATAGCCCTTTTGTCAGAAAATTCGAATCTCGCGAGTTTTATAGGAAATTCAATTCTCTACAACTTTCCAGAAGGAAGTGTTTCCAAATTCCAAACAGAAATTGACCGAAATCCACAAACGGACGATTTTACAGGCTATAATCAAATTTTCAGTCAAGAAACAGGTCTACCGACACACAAAATCTGTTTTTAATATTCATTGCAACAAAAATACTCTTTCTCCTCATATACTCATATATCCCACATTCATCGTAAAAATATCACCGTTAATATATTATTAAAATAATATATTTAAATGAATTATTTTATCAGAAAAAGATAAAATATTAATTTTCAACAATTGTCACATTAAAAATTTTCTCCATCCATATCCACATAAAATCAATATTTTCCTCATCATATAAATCAATAATTTAATTATTCACAAATAATATTACAGAATCACAATACTGACAACCAGGCCGTTCCCAAGAAAGAGGGGGCTTTCCAATAAGAATTTCTCCTTACTGACGCGCAATTAGGTGACCAAATCTCTCCTTAGACAGAACTTTCTAGACATTGCCAATAATGTTATCTAATAATATTATTCAGATAATATGAATTATTGCTTTGATAATGGAAAATACAGTGTAATGACAATTATTGAAACAACAATAATATAAAATATCAATGCAGCAATTATTGAATCAATAACATAAAATACTGAACAATAATTACTGTAACCATTATTGAGTAGTGCTTTCTTACGTAAGAGTCAATAATTGGTGCAATACCGTGTGCTACTGTGTTTTAACCACCGAGTATTTTAACAGTATTAACGGTAACAACTACGCCGTTATTTTTAAAAAACTTTAATTTGTCGTTTTCTTCATCCGACAGTTATTCTGTTACGGGGCCCACAAAAGGCTGCGCCGTCGTACGAATATTCCCCGACAGAAAGAATATTCTACGACCAAACGAATATTCCCCGACAACAATGAGTATTTTATAACCACTTGCTTATTTTGAAAAAAACATTCATATATCACCCTTAACTTTAACCTTCTATCAATTTAACCATTTACTGAATTGTAATTATAAGAAAAATTAAATACTTTTATTTCATAAAATTCGGGGTCTTACAATCTCCCCTCCTTATGAAATTTCGTCCCCGAAATTTACGTACCAGGTATTTCGAAAAGTTGAGAATACCTTGCTTTCATTTCAGATTCTATCTCCCGGGTCATTATTATTTCTCCATTACTCATCTCCCGTGATAACTTCATTTGCGTTCCTCATTTGTTGGGAAGTCATGACAACCGCTATCCCTTGAACTACCCGGTTTTAACTTGTCTGGGGCAGTATTTGGAGTCATCACTACCGTTGGAACATACTTTTCTATAGGGCATATTCCTCCCTCAACTGCCTCTTCGTACTCCTGATTCATGATCTGAATCATCAATCTTCGATCCATATCAAATTCAGGTTGACCACTCTGTACAGGGTAATTCAAAACACGATGTTGAGTTCTCCCAATTGCTTTCCAAAAAGAGAAATTCATATCATCTATTTTAGCCTTCTTAGATCGAACATCTCTTTCCACAATATCCACGTGTCGTGTGGCTTTTACCCATGCATCTCTTATTCTCACTTGTTCAGTTTTTTCTTCTTTCAGCTCAGATTCCATCTTTATCATCTTATACTCTGCCAAAGAATGCTTCTGTTCAAGCATCACATATCGGGTAACACAAGCTTGAATTGTTGCATCCTTTTGCTCCACGACTGCCTGCAATTCTTCAGCCTGCTCTTCTAACTCATGAATACGATTTTGCAATTCTATATTTTGATCATAAAATACCTCTAATAAACTCTCCTCAGGTACCTCTTCTTCCTCTTCTTCCTCACTCTCAGCTGTTACCTCTGCGACTATCTCGGGTGCAACTATCAATTCTTCACTCACCACATGGATATCTCTAATTTATTCTTCGTCTGTCATTACATTAGTGATTAGAGGTATCCCAACAGTCTCATTCACTCCATTGTTAGCATTCTCAGCTGCCATTCTCAAATACTACCATAAAACAAGGGTTAATTAACCAAATTAACATATCACATAATATCCGTATATTATGACCGACCAATAATTAAGCTTAGGTAGGACATACTAGCGAAGGATTTACACATCTCTCCCCTCTTAGTTCTATTCCCCGATCTCCGCCAGAGATCATATCCCTAAGCTCTGATAGCAAATGTAACAACCCCAAAATAGGTCCATTCCATCCAACCCATTTTGAGTCGCTAAATACATGGTACAGAAAACAACTACAACTTTATTACAACAATTGTCATGCAAAATACAACAACACATATACTGTGAGTTTGGATACAAATATATATCAACTGTGACTCATGTCCCAACCGTGGACAGCACATCATAATGACACCTTACATAAAGGTATAGTCGAAAACTGTTTTAGAAATTAGAATCTTTGGGAAGTGCTCAAGGAAACCTTCGTACATGGGAGGCCATGCTTCTAGGTTATGATAGATATCATATGGCCACAGAATTATTCTTGGTTGACCCAATAGACCCCAAAGAAAAATAAGAAGATTACTATCATATTCTTCCCAATGGCAAGTCTTCTCCTGACATATCATTATCTCAACTGTCTCTAATTGAGAGTTATATTCCAAATAGACTCCAAGATAATATAAATAGTGCTGGTAGATATACTCAGCAAGTGGATGAGCACATCCATGTCTTATGATGACACGAGGTGGTATGTCATTAGACATCTTGTATGACAGTGGCAAAACACACTTCCAAGTTAAATTCACCTCACCCTCAACATCTATAGACCACCGTTCTATTCCCTTGTTATTCCCCCGCTCGACCCAGCTACACTTGTATTACCTGAAAGGAATTGTGAAGAAAAAGGGTGAGCATAGCTAGCTCAGTAAAGAATGTCATAACTAAAGATAATTAAATTATCAATAGTTTTTGTCAATAATAAATCAGAGATTTATAACATATGGTAGATAATAAAACTTTTCAACCATATTTGCAGCGGAACGAGCAATCCATTAGAAGAGTCAAATAGACTATAAAGTCTATTATCTTCTCCATGTTAAAAGTCCACCAAAAATGTTTTATCCCTATAACATCAATCAACAATTCCTGTCCACAATCACATGTATAACTCATAATCGTAATTGTCGTTCTAAATTCCTTTTCTCATCCAGGACAAAGATAATTTTTATCACCTGAAACATCAAAGATCATGGTTATACCAAATCACAGTTCATGTTCATAATCATACTAATAAATTCATCTTTGCACTACGGCCAAAGATATACATCAATAAGTCATCTTTGCACTACAGGCCAAAGATATTCATCAACAAGTCATATTTGCACTACAGGCCAAAGATATTCATCAACAAGTCATCTTTGCACTACAGGCCAAAGATATCCAATAATATCATCATTTAAGACTGAGGATGATGAAAAATATTTTTAAAGAAACGAATCCAGTGAAACAAAATGACAAGGATTAAGGATTAAGGATTAAGGATTAAGGATTCGTACTTTATTTTATTCATGCCCAAAAATACCTCAAAAATCATCATAGTGGTGTAAAATTCAAGAATGATCAAAACATGGATACAACCAAAGCTAGTATCCACAATAGATATTTTAAACGAAAAGGGAAAATTTTCATTTTTCGATGAATAGTGTCGTATTCGTAAATAGTGTCGTATACGTGAATAGTGTCGTATACGTGAATAATAACTCCGACACCAAAAGATAGTAATTTCACAAAAAAAACATCTTCACGCTTCGTGAATAGTACTCGTGAATAGTAATTCGTGAATAGTAACTCATGAATAGTAACTCGTGAATAGTAACTCGTGAATAGTAATCCCGACATGAAAAAGTTCTAAATTTGATAAAAAGTTCCAACCAATATTTCGGCATAATGATATTGAAGAAATAATATCATTTCAGAAGAAAATAACCTCCCTTACTATCCCTTACCTCGAAAGACAGTACCTCTGACTGGAATAACACTGAACGAACTTGCACCGTATAGCAATACTCAAAGTATACTCATAATACTCACAAGAATACGCTCGATAATATAGAGAGAGAAAACTTCAGTTTCTGGTGTGATTTTCAATTCTAACCTAAGCACCTATTTATAGGAAATTGCTTATAACACCAAAGCAGAAAATTTAATAAATTAATAATATATATATTAAGTTTTCAATGCCAACCCTCCTAGATCTGAATTCAGCAACATGACACATTTATAACATGTGGAACACTCACCAAAAATGTTTTTATTATTTAAAATAATTAAAACTTCCAAAAATCAATTATTTTGGAACTCCGAAACTTCAATAATTCATAATAAATAGCCCTTTTGTCAGAAAATTCGAATCTCGCGAGTTTTTATAGGAAATTCAATTCTCTACAACTTTGCAGAAGGAAGTGTTTCCAAATTCCAAACAGAAATTGACCGAAATCCACAAACGGACGATTTTACAGGTTATAATCAAATTTTCAGTCAAGAAACAGGTCTACCGACACACAAAATCTGTTTTTAATATTCATTGCAACAAAAATACTCTTTCTCCTCATATACTAATATATCCCACATTCATCGTAAAAATATCACCGTTAATATATTATTAAAATAATATATTTAAATGAATTATTTTATCAGAAAAAGATAAAATATTAAT
This sequence comes from Panax japonicus, assembly GCA_020205505.1. Lineage (NCBI taxonomy): Eukaryota > Viridiplantae > Streptophyta > Magnoliopsida > Apiales > Araliaceae > Panax > Panax japonicus. The sequence continues at coordinate 43,490,992 of CM035095.1, read as the reverse complement.
TTTCAACAATCGTCACATTAAAAATTTTCTCCATCCATATCCACATAAAATAAATATTTTCCTCATCATATAAATCAATAATTTAATTATTCACAAATAATATTACAGAATCACAATACTGACAACCAGGCCGTTCCCAAGAAAGAGGGGGCTTTCCAATAAGAATTTCTCCTTACTGACGCGCAATTAGGTGACCAAACCTCTCCTTAGACAGAACTTTCTAGACATTGCCAATAATGTTATCTAATAATATTATTCAGATAATATGAATTATTGCTTCGATAATGGAAAATACTGTGTAATGACAATTATTGAAACAACAATAATATAAAATATCAATGCAGCAATTATTGAATCAATAACATAAAATACTGAACAATAATTACTGTAACCATTATTGAGTAGTGCTTTCTTACGTAAGAGTCAATAATTGGTGCAATACCGTGTGCTACTGTGTTTTAACCACCGAGTATTTTAACAGTATTAACGGTAACAACTACGCCGTTATTTTTAAAAAACTTTAATTTGTCGTTTTCTTCATCCGACAGTTATTCTGTTACGGGGCCCACAAAAGGCTGCGCCGTCGTACGAATATTCCTCGACAGAAAGAATATTCTACGACCAAACGAATATTCCCCGACAACAATGAGTATTTTATAACCACTTGCTTATTTTGAAAAAAAAATTCAAATATCACCCTTAACTTTAACCTTCTATCAATTTAACCATTTACTGAATTGTAATTATAAGAAAAATTAAATACTTTTATTTCATAAAATTCGGGGTCTTACAATCTCCCCTCCTTATGAAATTTCGTCCCCGAAATTTACGTACCTGGTATTTCAAAAAGTTGAGAATACCTTGCTTTCATTTCAGATTCTATCTCCCGGGTCATTATTATTTCTCCATTACTCATCTCCCGTGATAACTTCATTTGCGTTTCTCATTTGTTGGGAAGTCATGACAACCGCTATCCCTTGAACTACACGGTTTTAACTTGTCTGGGGCAGTATTTGGCATCATCACTACCGTTGGAACATACTTTTCTATAGGGCATATTCCTCCCTCAACTGCCTCTTCGTACTCCTGATTCATGATCTGAATCATCAATCTTCGATCCATATCAAATTCAGGTTGACCACTCTGTACAGGGTAATTCAAAACACGATGTTGAGTTCTCCCAATTGCTTTCCAAAAAGAGAAATTCATATCATCTATTTTAGCCTTCTTAGATCGAACATCTCTTTCCACAATATCCACGTGTCGTGTGGCTTTTACCCATGCATCTCTTATTCTCACTTGTTCAGTTTTTTCTTCTTTCAGCTCAGATTCCATCTTTATCATCTTATACTCTGCCAAAGAATGCTTCTGTTCAAGCATCACATATCGGGTAACACAAGCTTGAATTGTTGCATCCTTTTGCTCCACGACTGCCTGCAATTCTTCAGCCTGCTCTTCTAACTCATGAATACGATTTTGCAATTCTATATTTTGATCATAAAATACCTCTAATAAACTCTCCTCAGGTACCTCTTCTTCCTCTTCTTCCTCACTCTCAGCTGTTACATCTGCGACTATCTCGGGTGCAACTATCAATTCTTCACTCACCACATGGATATCTCTAATTTCTTCTTCGTCTGTCATCACATTAGTGATTAGAGGTATCCCAACAGTCTCATTCACTCCATTGTTAGCATTCTCAGCTGCCATTCTCAAATACTACCATAAAACAAGGGTTAATTAACCAAATTAACATATCACATAATATCTGTATATTATGACCGACCAATAATTAAGCTTAGGTAGGACATACTAGCGAAGGATTTACACATCTCTCCCCTCTTAGTTCTATTCCCCGATCTCCGCCAGAGATCATATCCCTAAGCTCTGATAGCAAATGTAACAACCCAAAAATAGGTCCATTCCATCCAACCCATTTTGAGTCGCTAAATACATGGTACAGAAAACAACTACAACTTTATTACAACAATTGTCATGCAAAATACAACAACACATATACTGTGAGTTTGGATACAAATATATATCAACTGTGACTCATGTCCCAACCGTGGACAGCACATCATAATGACACCTTACATAAAGGTATAGTCGAAAACTGTTTTAGAAATTAGAATCTTTGGGAAGTGCTCAAGGAAACCTTCGTACATGGGAGGCCATGCTTCTAGGTTATGATAGATATCATATGGCCACAGAATTATTCTTGGTTGACCCAATAGACCCCAAAGAAAAACAAGAAGATTACTATCATATTCTTCCCAATGGCAAGTCTTCTCCTGACATATCATTATCTCAACTGTCTCTAATTGAGAGTTATATTCCAAATAGACTCCAAGATCATATAAATAGTGCTGGTAGATATACTCAGCAAGTGGATGATCACATCCATGTCTTATGATGACACGAGGTGGTATGTCATTAGACATCTTGTATGACAGTGGCAAAACACCCTTCCAAGTTAAATTCACCTCACCCTCAACATCTATAGACCACCGTTTTATTCCCTTGTTATTCCCCCGCTCGACCCAGCTACACTCGTATTACCTGAAAGGAATTGTGAAGCAAAAGGGTGAGCACAGCTAGCTCAGTAAAGAATGTCATAACTAAAGATAATTAAATTATCAATAGTTTTTGTCAATAATAAATCAGAGATTTATAACATATGGTAGATAATAAAACTTTTCAACCATATTTGCAGCAGAACGAGCAATCCATTAGAAGAGTCAAATAGACTATAAAGTCTATTATCTTCTCCATGTTAAAAGTCCACCAACAATGTTTTATCCCTATAACATCAATCAACAATTCATGTCCACAATCACATGTATAACTCATAATCGTAATTGTCGTTCTAAATTCCTTTTCTCATCCAGGACAAAGATAATTTTTATCACCTGAAACATCAAAGATCATGGTTATACCAAATCACAGTTCATGTTCATAATCATACTAATAAATTCATCTTTGCACTACGGCCAAAGATATACATCAATAAGTCATCTTTGCACTACAGGCCAAAGATATTCATCAACAAGTCATCTTTGCACTACAGGCCAAAAATATTCATCAACAAGTCATCTTTGCACTACAGGCCAAAGATATTCATCAACAAGTCATCTTTGCACTACAGGCCAAAGATATCCAATAATATCATCATTTAAGACTGAGGATGATGAAAAATATTTTTAAAGAAACGAATCCAGTGAAACAAAATGACAAGGATTAAGGATTAAGGATTAATGATTCGTACTTTATTTTATTCATGTCCAAAAATACCTCAAAAATCATCATAGTGGTGTAAAATTCAAGAATGATCAAAACATGGATACAACCAAAGCTAGTATCCACAATAGATATTTTAAACGAAAAGGGAAAATTTTCATTTTTCGATGAATAGTGTCGTATTCGTGAATAGTGTCGTATACGTGAATAGTGTCGTATACGTGAATAATAACTCCGACACCAAAAGATAGTAATTTCACAAAAAAAACATCTTCACGCTTCGTGAATAGTACTCGTGAATAGTAACTCATGAATAGTAACTCGTGAATAGTAACTCGTGAATAGTAATCCCGACATGCAAAAGTTCTAAATTTGATAAAAAGTTCCAACCAATATTTTGGCATAATGATATTGAAGAAATAATATCATTTCAGAAGAAAATAACCTCCCTTACTATCCCTTACCTCGAAAGACAGTACCTCTGACTGGAATAACACTGAACGAACTTGCACCGTATAGCAATACTCAAAGTATACTCAAAATACTCACAAGAATACGCTCGATAATATAGAGAGAGAAAACTTCAGTTTCTGGTGTGATTTTCAATTCTAACCTAAGCACCTATTTATAGGAAATTGCTTAGAACACCAAAGCAGAAAATTTAATAAATTAATAATATATATATTAATTTTTCTACGCCAACCCTCCTAGATCTGAATTCAGCAACATGACACATTTATAACATGTGGAACACTCACCAAAAACGTTTTTATTATTTAAAATAATTAAAACTTCCTAAAATCAATTATTTTGGAACTCCGAAACTTCAATAATTCATAATAAATAGCCCTTTTGTCATAAAATTCAAATCTCGCGAATTTTTATAGGAAATTCAATTCTCTACAACTTTCCAGAAGGAAGTGTTTCCAAATTCCAAACAGAAATTGACCGAAATCCACAAACGGACGATTTTACAGGCTATAATCAAATTTTCAGTCAAGAAACAGGTCTACCGACACACAAAATCTGTTTTTAATATTCATTGCAACAAAAATACTCTTTCTCCTCATATACTCATATATCCCACATTCATCGTAAAAATATCACCGTTAATATATTATTAAAATAATATATTTAAATGAATTATTTTATCAGAAAAAGCTAAAATATTAATTTTCAACAATTGTCACATTAAAAATTTTCTCCATCCATATCCACATAAAATCAATATTTTCCTCATCATATAAATCAATAATTTAATTATTCACAAATAATATTACAGAATCACAATACTGACAACCAGGCCGTTCCCAAGAAAGAGGGGGCTTTCCAATAAGAATTTCTCCTTACTGACGCGCAATTAGGTGACCAAACCTCTCCTTAGACAGAACTTTCTAGACATTGCCAATAATGTTATCTAATAATATTATTCAGATAATATGAATTATTGCTTCGATAATGGAAAATACTGTGTAATGACAATTATTGAAACAACAATAATATAAAATATCAATGCAGCAATTATTGAATCAATAACATAAAATACTGAACAATAATTACTGTAACCATTATTGAGTAGTGCTTTTTTACGTAAGAGTCAATAATTGGTGCAATACCGTGTGCTACTGTGTTTTAACCACCGAGTATTTTAACAGTATTAACGGTAACAACTACGCCGTTATTTTTAAAAAAACTTTATTTTGTCGTTTTCTTCATCCGACAGTTATTCTGTTATGGGGCCCACAAAAGGCTGCGCCGTCGTACGAATATTCCCCGACAGAAAGAATATTCTACGACCAAACGAATATTCCCCGACAACAATGAGTATTTTATAACCACTTGCTTATTTTGAAAAAAAAATTCATATATCACCCTTAACTTTAACCTTCTATCAATTTAACCATTTACTGAATTGTAATTATAAGAAAAATTAAATACTTTTATTTCATAAAATTCGGGGTCTTACATATACCCTCCACATCATCGTCGCTCCTTTTCCTTTATATCTCTGTATATATGCACAAACGTCTCTCTGTATCTATAATTTTTCCTATTTTGTATGAGTGAAGTTTTTATCCTTTACAAAATTGAGTTCCTGAAGTATTAATTTCAGAAAGCTAGTTTCTTTTTATGGATTTTCGTGTCTTTGTAAAGTTAATTGCCTTTTCCTTCCCCAATATTGTATGGGTTCCTTCCCCATAATTTCACAGGTTCTTTTTATGGGTTTTTCGTGTCTCTCTATTTTCTTTCGCCAATAAAGCTTCGGGAGCGTTGTTGGTATGAATTTGCGGTAAATCTATGAGTACCAAGATGGGTTGGTGTGGTTCACAAAGATGGTGAATCAGATTTGACCCAAAACAGAAAACCCAATCGGTAGGCGAAGAGTAAAGAAAACCTGATAATGATGGCTAGGGGTGTCGACAGTTGAGAAAGGAAGAAGGAGATGAGGGATTTTGTAAAATTGTTGAGGTCATTTTTGTCTAAAAAATAGTTAATGTGATCAAATCTATATCTGAATAGTATAGATTTAATTAAATATCTTACCAATTAAGAAGCATTAAGAGGCCAAAAAAAAATTTATTAAACAAATTTTGCCTCTAATCGAATCAGAGACATACCCATTAAAAACTATTCAGATGTAAATAAACACAACCTTAATCCGATCATCACTAGTTGGAATTTATGTAGAATTGAGATTTTTTGAAGCCAAATTTATAAATTATGTTATTCCCAAAATCAATGATATAACAATAATATATCTAGACAAATTACAACCATTGTGGGGATAAATAAAATAGAATCCAAAATTACCGTAAAACATATACTTCGGCAATAACTACAAAAAATCTCTGTTTCAGTAAATAGTTGCCATTTGCTAAGGATTATTATATCAACTAACTATTAATTCCCAACTCCTTCAAATTCCATGGTCCTTATAAAATTGTTCTACCCCGAGTGGTAAACAAATGTCCTTATATACTTGTGTTTACCCCGAGTGGTAAACAAGATCTTGATGGTGCAAGGAGGATCAGCCGAATTCACCTTATACATGATCTGTCTCGCACTTCAGAAACGATAAGTATGCATTGCTTTATTTTGTTCAAGTGTTGGGTTCGGTCCTTTAAGTTCAGTTTATGTCATTTCTTAACTTAACTGTTATATGCCATATCTGATTCACAATTTTAGTTAAGTTCATTCTTATTGATTGATACTGAATTATTGACAAGAAACGAATTAAACAGAGGTTATGATAAAGGAAGTTGAAATTTCATTCATAATTAACTATACACAATATTAAACCGATTACATAAAAACAGAAATTTTTACAAAAATTCTTAACAATTCCAAAGAAAACAGAAATATTCACTTCAGGCATTATCCTCGCCATCTGAAGAGTCGAGCAGGGCCGAATCTACTTTGGCTGCAATCAGCTTTTCCTTGTCTCGACTTTGACAGACTTCCCAGCCTTCAGAGTATACCTTCAGGATTTCTGCGTTCAACTCATCAGTGCTCGGTATTCGGTCTGAATCTGCTTACGCAGTTCTTCGGTCAAAGGAAGACCCAGCTCCTTCAAGGCCTTCAACTTATCTTGAAGCTTCCGGCATCTGACCAAATGTCTTTCTTTATCTTTACTGGCCTTTACCTGAAGCTCATCTATTTGAATTGCCAAGCTCTGATTGGCTATAACAAGTTCTTCGTTGTTAGCCCTTAGAACTTTGTTCTTGGCAACAAGGTCGGCGTTCATACTGGTCATGTCTTGCTGGCTGGCCTTAGTCGCTTTTAGCACTTCTTTTAGGGCCTTCAGTTCCTCTTTGGTTTGATCCAGATCATGCCAAAGGTATCCATTGTTGAACTCTGCGATATCCCATTCATGCCTCTCCTTCGCCAAGGCAGACTACAAAATGGCATTTTATTTCCTTTCAGCTTCTTCTGCAGCTTCGGATTCCAGATGTTTAAGGCGTAAACGCCCAAAAACCGCATTGGCCTGTGCATGTTCAGTATTAATCAATCAATTTCAAATATATCTGATCCAAGAATGAAAAGGAGTACAAAGATCGAGAAAGTAAACTTACTTGTGCTATATAGCTCATGCCTTCATCAAGCAGATCCCTGATCGATCTGTCGCCAAACTTGTGATCGTCAGTATCCTGAACGAATGCATTGAATAGATGGAAGGGGAAGTTGGCATTGTATCGAGTCCAGAGGGTTGGTGATGCCATGACTTCATTCTAAAACTCGTAGGATGAAGGTCCTGAAGGAGTGGGTATGGTCTGATCACGAGTTGGGGAGGGATCCATATATATGTTCTCAGGAGATGGAGATTGGATTGGAGTGGGTTCTCAAGGTGGTGATGGAGCAGACGCTGAACTTGGGGGACTATCAGAGGTATGTTTTCTTTTCCAGGATAGTGTTGGAGCGGGTTCAGCCTCTTCTTCATCATCAGATACTTGAATCTCAACTGGAACTATTGGAGGAAGCTCGGTTGAAGACAAAGGCACTCTAAGCTCTTCGGTTGTCAGACGGGTGACTTTGGTTCTTGATTTTTTGACTCGAAGGAGTCGTTTCCGATCCTCTACGGGTAGATCGAATAGACTCCCTCGGCCATAAGTTGGATTGGTAGTTGGTGCAGGTTCTGGGATATTTTCAGTTTCTGGGATGGTTTCAGGTTCTATTGGTGTTGGTTGGGATCTAGGTTTTTGGATAGCCCTCTTTTTTTCGGCGAGGTTGAAGGGTTTCTTCAGGTGGAAGAAGGTCATCAACTTCTGGTTCATCTCCGTGAGGTTCAACAATGGGTGTTTTAATGGTTGGATTGTCTTCGGGAGTAGCTTCTATCAATGGAGTTTCAGCAGCTTCTGCAAACTTTCCAGTCAGAAAATCCTCCAAATCTTTCACCTCCAAAGATGATGGCTTAATCAAAGATACTGCAAAAAGTAAACAGTCCTATATCAAAATTTACATCACATAAATTTTCAAATTTATGTATATATATAAGACAGATTAATACTTACATTTTTGATCATATAACCACGCTTGCTTGGAAAGGAGTCCATAATTCCATTCCTCCTTCGGGAAGTTGTCGAAAAGTTCGATCATTTCAGCCACGCGTTCTTCGGGAATATCCCCAAAATTGGCAGAGGCTTTTTCGTCTGTGGCCCAGTTCGGAAGGGATGTAATCTCTGGTCCTTTGATAAAGAACCACCCCTTATGCCATCCTTTGTTGCTGGAAGGAGTGGAGAACAATGAACACCTATCAAACTTTTCTCCTGTCTTCGGGGACTGCTTGCTTATGGCCATGAAACCCTTCTCCCGGGTCTGGCCGATCTTGTAGATGGTGAAAAATAAGTCTAGAGTAGGTTCAACGCCTAGCTCGTGGCAGAAAGCAATGAATGCTAGGATGTGTATGTAGGAATTCGGCACCAGTTGGGCAAACCCGACGCCGATAAACCCTAGGAAGGTTATTACGAAAGCATGAAGAGGAAATTGAATTCCCTTTTCGAGGATAGTCACCGGGACATCTGTCCATCCTTCAGGCCGTTGGTACATTCGCTCCTCTGATCTGAGAGCTCTTATCAAGTGGGTGTTCGGGATATGACAACGACTCCGAATCCTTTTAAAATCGATTTCAGTGACAGTCGATGGAGTGTTGGCATGAGCATAACGTTCTTTGCTTCTAAAGAATGCAGAAGGGTTGGGAAGGGGTTTCGTATGTGAATTTTTGCTTGGAGTGGAAGCTTGGGGGTTTGAGCTCGAAACTTCTTTAGTGGGGCTAAGGCTAGGCGGAACAGTTGTGATTGGGGTTACTCGGAGAGGAGAACTCTGATTGGTATTCAGGACCACCATTGTTGCTAGGTTGTAGAGAATGAGAAAGCTCGAATGAGAAGAAAGGTCAAGAAACGTCCGAAATTCAAATTGGCAGGTAAAACTGTCAAATTTGGGGAAATTTACTTTTTATATTGACAGTTGCATGAATTACGAAGGCAGCACATTTAATTTCTGGTAACGATGAAGAAGTTGAATGGGTAGCGTCCGGATTAAGTTTTAGATATTTATCAGATTGAGCTTTTCAGTTGGACTTCTGGTTTTAATTCCTCTTCTTATTTTAACTCTTTATCATTTGGGCCTTAGTGAATTCTGTTTTGGACCTTTAATAATTATATCCTATTTCTTCATATCAAGGACTGTTAATAGTTTTCTATTAAATATCCTATTTAATAAAAAACTAGGGGGCAATGTTGGGCCATAATATTTTAGGTATTGGGCCAAAGGGCTCGGGCCGAGTTATTTGGTTAGTCCATTGGGCCACTTCTATTTGGGCCCGGTCAGTTGCACTAAGTCAGTGGGTCATCTTGGTGAGATCCTAAATTTCTTGGGTCGGATCGTTGGGTCAACCCATTAAATGACTAAATATCTACATCTTTGACTTGCAATGATGAAAAAGAAGAGCTGTTGACCGAAAGTTTGCAGATCATTAATGTGGATGAGATTATAGTCGGCCGGTGGGATAAACAGTGCAGGAAAAAAGTGACAGCCTGCATGCAGTCGGCAGAGATCACTGAGGAGTGGGGGGCAGTGTCTGACGATAGTGGGTGGCACGGTAAATCGGGTCTGAGAGTATATCATAACAATGAGGTCTTCTAAGAACAGGTAGCCTATACTTTTATCTCTCTCAATACACTAGATATTTTATCCTCCATTGTTAACCCTTGTGATCGCCTGTACTAACTCTCACGCCTGAGCTATCCCCCGACGGTCGAAGCCGTCAAGCTTTTGGTGTTGATTGTGTTTAGTGTGCAGAATCAGGACGTCTTACGTGATTGAGACGTGACAGAAAATCTTGGCGTTAATAATTTTAATCTCAAATTGAGAACATATATTGACTGCTTTGAGTACTCACTCTATCAAATTTTGTTTCTCCGACTGATTGATGACAATACTTCATGATGTCCATATTTTTATTTTTATTTTTGGTTTCAAGATTATGTCCTTTTAGTATTATGCATATATAGGGCAAAGGAAATTTAACAAGGTTTAACATTATTATCATAACTCACAATCACTAAAACAAGTATTTTTTTTCCCAGTACTTCATAAATTAAATTTTATTTCAATCTAATAGCACTTACAAATATAAGATTCCAACAAGATATTTTATTATCAATTAATTCCATGTACTAAAATCTAAAAAAAATAAAAATCAGCCTCTCAATGTATACTTCTTGCCTGTGAATGCTTGAAACCCTTCAATCTTCAAGGCTCCTTCTTTCTGTTCTTGCTTGTAGACCTCACTTAATTCCTTTGAATTACTTTGACCAGAACCAAAAACAAGTTTACCATTAATACCCTTTCCTTTCGGATTATTATCAACAATATTAACCTGCGAATACTCCTTCTCCATACTAGCTATCATTGGCTTACCATCCAACCGTCTCGCCACGCCTACAAATGGCTTGAACTTTTGTTCCTCCTTTGTTAATTCCACATCTTTTTCTGGCTTAACCCCAACCGGAATTGCCTTTTTCGGTAACTTTTCATCCAATGGCGTCATGAAATCCACCTCGCAATCCGTATCAATTATATGAATCGCATCAGACGGCTTCGTTTCGACCACATCAATGTAAAAACTCTTCTTATTATGCATGACCATGATGGTATCTCCAGCACTCAAACAACTAAAGTTTCTCAATTGTATTTCCAACAAAACCTTATGGTTAGCAAGGTCCAAGAAACTTTTTGCATGAGGCTGCAACTTCATGTACGTGCCCTTTTCAAGATCAGTGCTTCTAATTAAAATAAGATCACCCCTTTGTAATTGCATGTTCTTCATCATCCATTCCGGCATAATAATGGAACCTTCCTCCGCCGTAAATTCAAGAACTCCGCAATGCGACTGCCGGCCGGAATTAAGGTTTGTGATGGCAAATAAATAGGGAAAATTGACTTCTAAGGATGTGAGGCTATCTATAGCCGATGAGGGCAATAGAATTTTGCCACCGTTTTTAAGATGGGGCTTGCCAATACTAGAAAAAGGATAGCAATAGTAATAATTCTCGAATTGCTGCTGGAAATTCGTATCATCAGGGTCATCATCCCATCCGTGACCGTGATCCATTCTTGACTACACAAAACCCTAAAGATATACCCTTGAAACCTTCACAATAAGTCTAATTGATTGGAAACTAAGCAAAGCGAAGAATTCGTACGTATTTATATTGGTAGGGTACCTTGTATCAAGTTGACATTAATTAGGAAAAGGATCTCCTTTGACGATGAGAAGTAGGATTCGGAATTTTGGGCAAGGGTTTAATTAACATTTGTGTCCCTCTAAGTTGTCACCCATTTTTAAAATTGTTCATAAAGTTCATTTTTCATCAATTAAATCTTTAAAGTGAATTATTTTTTTGGCGTTTTCTTGCTTTTCACAAGATTTGACCCAAACCCGACCCATTTTAACCAAATTTTGACTCAACCCGACTTAGTTTGCCCTTACCTAAATTTCATCAATTAATTTTTTTTTAAATAACTCAAATTTTTAAAATAATAATTATTTTAAAAATAACTATTTTTTAATATTATATATAATTTAAATTTTAAAATAATTTTAATTTTTACTATTTTAAAATAAAATATTAATTTAATATTTTTTTTCAAAATAATTATTATTTTTAGGAAAAAAATATTAGAAACTTTTATTTTTTCAAAAATGAGTAAATTTTAATAACATATACATTCAAAAAATTAAAGTTTAAAGTTTTTAATTTTTAATTATTTTTATGAAAATTTACACCTTTTAAAAGATAAAAAATTTCTATATTTGTTTTATGAAATAAAAGTTTTTCTTATTTTTTTTTTGAATCTATATTTTATGAAACTTTACTCATTTTTTAAAAAATAAAAAATTCTAATTTTTTTCTGAAAATAAAGTTTCTTATTTTTGATCCTAATTTTACAAAACTTTACTCATTTTTTTTAAAAAATAAAAAATTTTCTAATTTTTTTCCTGAAAATAAAAATTATTTTTAAAACCTTTTATTTATTTTTTTAAAAAAAATTGAATAAGTTTTTTTATTTATCTTTTAACATTTTTTTCATTTTAATTTTACTTTTTATTTTTTGTTTTTAAAATTCTAATATCAAGAATACATATATTAATGGTAAAGACATAAAATTTTGTTTTTATGAAAATAAATTTTTACATAATAAAGAAAAAAAATCTACATTTTTTGAAAATAAAGTTTAATTTTCTTTTTTAATTTTTTTGAATCTATATTTTATGAAACTTTACTCATTTTATAAAAATAAAGTTTCTAATATTTGTTCCTAAATATAATAAGTATTTTTAAAATATTTAAATGTAAAAATAATTTTTAATATTTTAAAATAAAATATTATTTTTAAAATAATTTTAAAATAATAATAATTTTTAAATAATGTTAAAATAATAATTATTTTTAAAATAATTTTAAAACCTTTTAGTTTTTTTTTAAAAATTTTAATTAGTGAAATTAGGGTCCGGTTAAACTAGGTCGAGTTGGGTCAAAATGGGTCAGGTTGAAGTCAAATTTGGTAAAAAGAGCAGAACGCAAAAAAAAAAATCACACTTTAAGAGATATGTTCTCAAACCCCACCTACTCGTACATGAATTCGGTTACTATGAAGTTAATTTCATGATTAATTGGTCAATTGACCAATATAGTGCTGATATGTAGAGAGAGATCACCTCCCGGCCTGCGTGTCGATACTGTATTAGTCAATTGACTAAAGTTAACTTCATGCTAACTACTCCCCTCGTACATAGGACTATAAATGTTAATCAAAAAATAGTATATTCGTTCGTGTTCGTTTAAAGCGGATATTATCCGTATTCGACTTAAACAGATATTGTGAGATCCCAAATTTTATGAAATGAAAGTATTCAATTTTCTTATAATTATTATTTTATTTAGTAAATGGTTAAATTGAGAAAGGGTTAAAGTTAAGGGTGATATTTGAAAATTTTACAAAGTAAGCAAGTTGTTATTCGTTGTGTCGGGGAATATTCGATTGGTCGGAGAATATTCGTTTTCACAGAGAATATTCGTTCGACGGCATAATCATTTGTGGACCCCCCAACGGAAGTATTGTCGTAGTAAGAAAATGACAGAATTATCTTTTTATAAAAATAACGGCGAAAGTGTTACCGTTAGAACTGTTGAACTACCCTGGTAGTAAAAGTACAGTAATACGCGGGTTTGTATAGTAGCACACGGTATTGATTATTGATGCTTACGTAAGAAGTCACTCAGTTATACTCAATTATTGCTACAGTAATTGCTGCATCATATCTATCATATTATTGATTTAATTATTATCACAGTATCATCTGCATAATATGTTATATTATTAAATCAATAATTGAGACGACAAAGTTATTCATATTATTATTTGTAATATTGACAATGTCTAGAAGTTCTGTCAAGGAGAGGTTTGGTCACCTAATTGCGCGTCAATAAGGAGAAATCCTTATTGGAAAGCCCCCTCTTTCCTGGGAACGACCTGGTTGTTAAATATTATGAGTTATAATATTAATGATGAATAAGTTCGTGTTGATTAATGATGAAATTGATAGTTCCATTGTGTTGGAATTATTAGTGTTAGTGAAAATCGACATTTATTTCGATAATAATTGATGTCTGGAGGTTATATTGACCAATCGGGTAATTCACCGGATAAATGAGTAATTAATTGCTATTAATTCACATGCTTATAACTATGTGTTCACATGTGTGTACTATTGATTCATATAATTTACTATTAGGGGAGTTGGTGCAAGTTTGATAAAACTTGCATGACTAAGTTATAAATGAAGATATAGTTGAAGGTACTATACTATAATTAATTTTTTCACATGTTTAGAACTATTGAGTCACATGATTTACTATTGATTCACATGATTTACTATTAGGGGAGGTGGTGCAAGTTTGATAATACTTGCATGACTAAATTAAAAATGAAAGAAAAGATGAGGGTATTATACTGTAATATTTCGAGTCCCAAAATGTGCAATTATCAAAACTATATTTTCCTATAAATAGAAGCTCATTCCTTCATTATTTTTCACCAATTCACTAAGTCTCACAAGAGTAATTATTATAGAGAAGAGAAAAGCTATAGAGAGAAAGAAGAAGCGATGTCTGCTACTTCACTATTCCAGTATCCAGTCTTTTTCTGAGGTAAGGGATATTATTATTATAGTAAGGGATATTATTTTTTTGTATTCATGAAGAGAGTTATTTTCTTTCCAATATTCGTAAGGGTTGTTATTCCATTATTTATTATTATGTTGGAATAACCTGTTTATGCGAAGTACCGCATACATGGTGAAATTCTTCTATTATTCCATTTTTTATTATTCTGTTGGAATAACCTATCTGTGCGGTCTATCGCATGCCTGGTGAATTCTGTTGTTATTCCATTCTTTATTATTCTGTTGGAATAACCTGTCTGCGCGGTCTATCGCATGCCTAGTGAATTCTGTTGTTATTCATTCTTTATTATTCTGTTGGAATATCCTGTCTGTGCGGATTACACATGACCTGGTTCTATTATTTATTATTCTGTTGGAATATCCTGTGTGTGCCGATTACGCATGACCTGGTTCCATTCTTTATTATTCTATTGGGAATATAACCTGTTTGTGCGGTCTATCGCATGCATGGTGAATTCTTCTATTATTCCATTCTTTATTATTTTGTTGGAATAACCTGTCTATGTGGATTACCGCATGCATGGTGAATGATCCTTTGTATTCATTCCTTATTAAATTGTGGAAATGATTTGTCTACGTGGATTACCGCATGGCGGGTGAAAATCCATTTGCAGTTTCGTATAATCTATTATACTCGTATGAGATATCATTTCTTTTGTACTCATCATAGAATATCATTTTCTTTGGTATATTTTTTTTACGAGTTATTATTCACGGGTTAATATTCACCCGGTTACTATTCATCCGATTACTATTCACTCTAGTATTATTCACTCGGGTATTCGAGGCACTTTTTGTATTAGAGTACTATTCATGAGTTACTATTCACAGGTTACTATTCACCCGAATATTATTCACTCGGGTATTTGGGGTACTTTTTATGCCGGGGTATTATTCACGAGGTATTATTTCCGAAGTACTATTCATAGGGTATTATTGCGGGGGTACTATTTACCCGAAAATATATTTCTTTTCTGTGCAAATTATTTTTGGTACATGAATATTATTCTTGAATTTTACTCCACAAAGAAGTATCATGTGGACAATTTGGATATTTTTAAACACTGGATAAATTTAAAGTCTTTAATATTTATCCTTGATTTCGTTTGATTAATGCTTATATCATTGTCATCATCCTCATGCTTATATTATGATGAAAGTCATCTTTAGCTTACGTGCAAAGATGGACTGTTGATTATTGGTTTTAAAGTTGTATATCTTTGGCTTACGTGCAAAGATGAACTGTTGATTATTGGTTTTACAGTTGTATATCTTTGGCTTACGTGCAAAGATGAACTATTGATTGATGAGTATCTTTGGCTTATGTGCATAGATGAACTGTTTATTGGTATGATTATGACCAGGGATCATTCGGTATAATCATGACCCGTAATATTATAGATGATGTGGTAAAAGTCCTCATTGGCCCGTAGTGCATTGATGGACAGTTATTGGTATGATTATAACCAGGGATTATTCGGTATAATCATGACCATTGATGATTACATGAATATCCTTAGCCGTAGTGCAAGGATGATTCGATGATGTGGATTATTTATTAAGCTGAGTCTCAGCGATAAAATATTGATTATACACTTTTAATTCATAAAAGATAGTAGATATCATGCTCTACTCGACTCTTCTAAAATACAGTTGTATGTCTTTGGCCTGTAGTGTAAAGTTGAATTATTAATGAATATATTTGGCAGTAGTGCAAAGATGAATTTTTTAGTATGATTATGAGCAGGAATTATGATTTGGTATAACCATGATTTTTGATGTTTCAGGTGAAGATAGGTGATGAAAATTATCTTCGTCCTGGGTGCGAAGAGGAATTTAGAATCACAATTATGATTATGATCTATTCATATGATTGTGGACAGGAATTGTTGATTGATGTTACAGGGATAAAACATTATTGGTGGACTTTTAACATGTAGAAGATAATAGATCTGATAGTCTATTTGAGTCTTCTAATGGATTGCTCGTTCCGCTGCAACTATAGTTGAAATGTTTTATCATCTACCATATGTTCTAAATCTCTGATTTATTACTGATGAAGGCTATTAATAATTTAATTATCTTTAGTCATTATATTCTTTACTGAGCTAGTTGTGCTCACCCTTTTGCTTCACAATTCCTTTTATGTAATAAGAGTGTAGCTGGGTCGAGCGGCACCACTACAAAACAGTAAATAGACAACGCGGAAAAAACGTTGTGGTTTCTGTCAGAAAAACGTAGTGGTTAAGGGTGTTGTCTATTTGACACTCTTACACAACGTTTTTAAAACGTTGTAGTTAATCACAATACACAACGTTTTTTCAGAAAAAATGTTGTAGTTTTGTTTTCAAAAAATTAGCAGATGCTTAAAAACGTTGTAGAATGTATAATTTCACAACGTTTTTTTGGGTAAAAACGTTGTTGTTTAGTATATAAGACAACGTTTTTTAAATGTTATAGAATAAAAAAAAATGTTGTTATTTAATATTTAAGACAACATTTTTTAAATGTTGTAGAATAAAAAAAAATAAAAAAAAATATTGTTGTTTAGTATACCAGACAACGTTTTTTAAATGTTGTAGATAAAAAAAATAAAAAAAATGATTTTGTTCACCTATATTACCAATGCACCTGCAATATAGCCAAAATGTATCAATCATTCAAAATACATCCCAATAATCCACGAAAAATATACCAAAATGTATCCATATATGCTTCTCAAATTCACTTTTCAAAGAATTTGATTATATGCATCCACAAAAAATATATCAAACTATTCATATATACATCTCAAATTCACATCACACAGAATAATCACTCAACCAAACGAGTATCTCACTCGACTTCCAGTGAGAACGGCTACCAGTGAGAACGGCTACTAAGCTCATTAGCACTAGTGGATCCAACAGATCTCACTCGACTTCCAGATTTGAGCAGTTCCCATACTTCATTTGTACCATAAACCCTAACTTCCTCAAGTCCTGGGACTTCCTGTGCTCTTCCTGCTGATTGCTTTATCTCTAATCTTTTTGGAAAAAATCATAATTAGTTAAAATAACCCACTGAACTCTATGAACGAATTACAACTAGATTTTGAAAAGCACAATATATTAACTGCAAACTTAATGGAGGGAGTTGACATACACAAGAATAGAGTGCCTAACAGTATTTGTTCAATACCACAAACTGAATTCACAGCATTCTCACAAGTCTCTTTTCATTCCACAACAAAATATTGCCATTGTTAACAGTATTCTCACAAGTGATGCTCAAACCAAACCAACCTTTTAAGTGGTATAATAGTTGTACAGCTCTTCAAAGTACTGGGAATCCGAACACCCAGTTGAGGAACTGACTATATATTGACAAAATGGTCTCCCGTCATTAACATATCTACAAATTAATAAACCATGTTTAGATAGTCGCACTACACTGCGGAACATGGGAAAAAGAAGCCTCCAAAGAATTTTTTTTAACAATGTCAGTACTCTGAAGAAAGAGAAACTAGTAAATCTATACATTAAGATATTAATAACAAAAACATCAACTAGAGTTCTCTTTTTATTTGGAGTAAACATAGAAAAAACTACATCCTTAACATTTGTAAATGAGACTTTTTTTTGTGGAACATATGCGGAATTCCTTACATGAACATCTCTCAGAGATAGCACTGTGCAATTATCAGAATTTGTTAGATTCATGACTTTGCCATGATTGAGGTATCCACAATAAGCACTGAGATGTGGGTCAAAGGCATGCTAAGAAAAGATTAAAGAAATTGCATGTAAACTATAAAGTAGAAACGAAGGTTTCGACTGCAGAACTAACTCCAATATTACAGATGACTTCTTATTTACTAGTGCTAGTGGCAAGAGTGAGAATTGGCACAGTTAAAAAGACCAAAGTTAAGAAAATGAACCAAATAACAATCATGTACGAATAAGACGAATATCAAAAAGATTTATGTGTGTGTTAAGAAGACGCAAAACACATTATAACTAACACTAATAAAAGAAAGTTATAGTTAGCTACCAGTATTTGTCTAGAAATTTTCAGAAAACTAGCTAATAATATTAGGTAGAACATAAATCACCTTAGGCTAGATCTTCCCCAAGGATGCTCATATGCTCTCCTGTATCTGTTCAGTATCTCATCTTCAGAGTAGTCCACCCCATACTTCTCACCAATCTGTCTGTAAATCTATAACACAACAATACACCAATGATCAATCTGTCTATAAATCTATAATACAACAATACAACATATTGCAAATTGATTCAACTATATATACAGAGAAAAAAAACAATCTGTCTGTAAATATGCGATCAACTATCATGTTACATCAAGTGCAGTATTAGATTCTTCATCACACTATCAAAATGCTTTAAAGGACATATAAGTTACCTTCTGGCAAAGGTTGCGAATAACTGAGATTTTCCTTACATGTGATCTTGCATCCTCAGGCAACTCAAACTGCAAGGACAATAAAGCTCAACTACAAAATCAAGCATGAAAATATAAAACATCTAATCTACATGCCTTCGCAAATTAACATGTTTATGGTACCTGGTATTTGACTTCTGCAAATTCTAAATAAGTAGCTAAATCTTTCAAAATAGCATGTCTAGTCTGCTGCTGCTATGACATCTTTATTTGATTCCAACAAATAATAGGACACGTAAACACAACCTTCTTTCCCACCAATTTAAAAAAGATCAGGAAAATACTACCTTTGTCTTTGCTGCCAAACGATATATGTCAGGAACTTCAGATTGCTCATGGCGTTTAGGATATGCCACTTGACCATACAGATCATATTTTTCAATCAGCTTAAGAATTGAAAGAAGAACAGCTGCATTTGTGCCAGACATTTCATTGATTGCATCACGGTTTCCCATTATTAATGTCTGCAGCAACATCATAAAAAAAGCATCATAAAGCTAAAAGTAGTCAAACTATTATCTTCCATGCCTGCTGGAAAGTCAAGCTAAATATGTTAACAACAACTAATGGAACTAGTAGAATTGCTTTTAAATTATTAGTGAATAATATTTTAAATAACATTTACAGTGACATTGAAATTCTAAAGAAACTATCTTACAGAAAACCCTCTTTCATTGAGCGTTAGTGGCAGGATTTTAAGGCACGCTGAAAACCCATCTATATAATAATTTTTTGACATATCATTAATGTAGTTAAAAATAACATACAATATTTTAGCAAACATTATAAATATATACTCTCGCAATATATGAGAAAACCAAAAGAAACAAACCTCAGAAAATGTTAAGGATGCAGATCTCAGCCTCTTACGGCTAGCAAAGATAATTGCTAACACTGCCTCACTAGAGTTGTTTGCCAGGGGCAAAGCAATGAATGAGATGAAGAAAGAAGGGATGCTTGTGGCACTAGAGAAATTATCAACAGCATCTACCAGAGGATCAGCGAATGAAGCTGCAATAACAGTCCCCTGTAACAACAACAGTACAACTTTTATGGTTGTCCACTTGGCATTTTCTACACCCTCAACATCCTCATCACTTTGGTCCCCTAAAAGAACATGTTCCCTCTTTGTATGCTGCCAATGCACTCAAAAATATCATAAATTAACTAGTACAGAAAGCTCAAGTGTCATGATGATAAAATAACCACATACCTCGTGATAGTGAGCAAGGTACTTAAATGTTTTGGGACCAGCCTCAAGAGAAGCAACCTTTGTGTATAGGGAGTTTGATTTCTTGTTAAATTCCTGAAGGAACAAAAGTTTGATGGTGAAATATGATAATCAAAGTAATGATAGTGTTTTGATGTTTGGGCATGACCACAATCTGAATACACAAACAAAATTACTCAAAGCATGTTATTACTACATAATAGCATATGCAATGACACCAAGGATCATGAATGCTGATCTTAAGCTTGAACACACAAGAAGGGGTTAATGCCGTTGTAATATACTCGACAGATATACAACGTACACAATTCCCCGCTTGTGTCAAGTTGATTATATATCAAAATATTACTCATGAGAAGTGGCAACATGCGTACTTGGAAGAATCAGCATGCCATATTTATTAGCAGCATTCAACTACATAAGTAATTATACGGGACAAACGCAATCAATCTACCTCAGTTATATGCTCCAGTTCGACAGTATTTGCACTACTTTCTTGGTTCTCAATCTTCAAGCAAAACTGCAGGCAGAGCATTATTATGCCATCTAGAATTCTCGAAACAAAACCAATGTCCAAAAAAGATTGTGAAATTAAAGCTGATTAGTACCTGCAGGATATATTAATAATATAATTATTTGACAAAGTAAAGTTAAAACAAAATTATGCTTTGAAAATCAAAAGAGCTAGAAATGGCAACCATAAGAAACTGATAATATCAAGTTATTAACTAAAGGTATAAGTTAAAGATGATCCAAAAATACAATGAAGATAAGGAGAAACATCTGCTATTTTTCTTACATTATTCAGAGCACGGTCTATTTACTTCATCAAACATGAGTAGAAATTACCCAAATCAACTTGAATAGATTCGTGTCTGTTTAGCATCAAATTTACGATTAAATCATGAAAATGGGCCGTGTGAACCTATTTTGTGGGCGTCACAAATGGTATCAGAGATTAGGAATATGGTCGCTGACGGAGATATAAGTCTAGAACTAGGAGGGGAGAGACGAGTAATATACTTCGCTAGTGTATGACTTACCTAAGCTGAAATTGTTTACTTGATAAGTTGACAAATTGTGATATGTCAATTAACCTTTGTTTTGAAGATATATTCTAGAATTATATCTGAGATACATGAGATGAGAAATGGGAAAATCATGATACAGAGGATATAACCGGGAAGGTACAATTCGAAAAGGAAGTAAGGTATTCTCATTTCTTTGAACTACTAGTTACGTAAATTTCGAAGGCGAAATTTCATAAGGAGGGGAGATTGTGAGATCCCAAATTTTATGAAATGAAAGTATTCAATTTTCTTATAATTATTATTTTATTTAGTAAATGGTTAAATTGAGAAAGGGTTAAAGTTAAGGGTGATATTTGAAAATTTTATAAAATAAGCAAGTTGGTATTCGTTGTGTCGGGGAATATTCGATTGGTCGGGGAATATTCGTTTTCACAGAGAATATTCGTTCGACGGCATAATCATTAGTGGGCCCCCCAACGGAAGTATTGTCGTAGTAAGAAAATGACAAAATTATCTTTTTATAAAAATAATGGCGAAAGTGTTACCGTTAAAACTGTTGAACTACCCGGTAGTAAAAGTACAGTAATACGCGGGGTTGCATAGTACCACACGGTATTGATTATTGATGCTTATGTAAGAAGTCACTCAGTTATACTCAATTATTGCTACAGTAATTGCTGCATCATATCTCTCATATTATTGATTCAATTATTGTCACAGTATCATCTGTATAATATATTATATTATTAAATCAGTAATTGAGACGACAAAGTTATTCATATTATTATTTGTAATATTGACAATGTCTAAAAGTTTTGTCAAGGAGAGGTTTGGTCACCTAATTGAGCTCCAATAAGGAGAAATCCTTATTAGAAACCCCCTCTTTCATGGGAACGACTTGGTTGTTAAATATTGTGAGTTATAATATTAATGATGAATAAGTTCGTGTTGATTAATGATGAAATTGATAGTTCCATTATGTTGGAATTATTAGTGTTAGTGGAAATCGACATATATTTCGATAATAATTGATGTCTGAAGGTTATATTGACCAATCGAGTAATTCACCAGATAAATGAACAATTAATTGCTATTAATTCACATGCTTATAACTATGTGTTTACATGTGTGTACTATTGATTCACTTGATTTACTATTAGGGGAGTTGGTGCAAGTTTGATAAAACTTGCATGACTAAGTCAAAAATGGAGGTATAGTTGAAGGTACTATACTATAATTAATTTTTTCACATGTTTAGAACTGTTAAGTCACATGATTTACTATTGATTCATATGATTTACTATTAGGGGAGGTGGTGCAAGATTGATAATACTTGCATGACTAAATTAAAAATGAAGAAAAAGATGAGGGTATTATACTGTAATATTTTGAGCCCCAAAATGTGTAATTATGGAAACTATATTTTCCTATAAATAGAAGCTCATTCCTTCATTATTTTTCACTAATTCACTAAGTCTCACGAGAGCAATTATTATAGAGAAATTATAGAGAGAGAAGCTATAGGGAAAAAGAAGAAGCGAAGTCTGCTACTTCACTATTCCAGTATCCAGTCTTCTTCTGAGGTAAGGGATATTATTATTATTATTGTAAGGGGTATTATTCTTTCGTATTCATGAAGAGATTTATTTTCTTTCAATACTCGTAAGGGTTGTTATTCCATTCTTTATTATTATGTTGGAATAACCTGTTTATGTGAAGTATCGCATACATGGTGAAATTCTTCTGTTATTCCATTCTTTATTATTCTGTTGGAATAACCTGTCTGTGCGGTCTATCGCATGCCTGGTGAATTATGTTGTTATTTCATTCTTTATTATTCTGTTGAAATAACATGTCTGTGCAGTCTATCGCATGCCTAGTGAATTATGTTTTTATTTCATTCTTTATTATTCTGTTGGAATATCCTATCTGTGCAGATTACGCATGACCTGGTTCCATTTTTTATTATTCTGTTGGAATATCCTGTCTGTGAAGATTACATATGACCTAGTTCCATTCTTTATTATTCTGTTGGGAATAACATGTCTGTGCGGTCTATCGCATGCATGGTGAATTCTTCTGTTATTCTATTCTCTATTATTCTGTTTGGAATAACTTGTCTATGTGGATTACCGCATGCATGGTGAATGATCCTTTGTATTCATTCCTTATTAAATTGTGGAAATGATCTGTCTACGTGGATTACCGCATGGCGGGTGAAAATTCATTTGCAGTTTCGTATAATCTATTTTACTCGTATGAGATATCATTTCTTTTGTACTCGTCATGGAATATCATTTTCTTTGGTATATTTTTTTTACGAGTTACTATTCACGTGTTACTATTCACCCAATTACTATTAACTCTAATATTATTTACTCGGGTATTCGAGGCACTTTTTGTGTCAGAGTACTATTCATGAGTTACTATTTACAGGTTATTATTCACCCAAATTACTATTCACCCGAATATTATTCACTCGGGTATTTGAGGTGCTTTTCATGTTGGGGTACTATTCACGAGGTACTATTATCGAAGTACTATTCATAGGATACTATTGCGGGGTACTATTTACCCAAAAAATATATTTCTTCTCTGTCCAAATTATTTTTGGTACATGAATATTATTCTTGAGTTTTATTCCACAAAGCAGTATCATTTGACAATTTGGATATTTTTAAACACTGGATAAATTTAAAGTCTTTAATATTTATCCTTGATTTCGTTTGATTAATGCCTATATCATCATCCTCATGCTTATATTATGATGAAAGTCATCTTTGGCTTACGTGCAAAGATGGACTGTTGATTATTGGTTTTACAGTTGTATATCTTTGGCTTACGTGCAAAGATGAACTATTGATTGATGAGTATCTTTGGCTTATGTGCATAGATGAACTGTTTATTGGTATGATTCTGACCAGGGATCATTTAGTATAATCATGACCCTGTAATGTTATAGATGATGAGGTAAAAGTCCTCATTGGCCCGTAGTGCATTGATGGACAGTTATTGGTATGATTATAACTAGGGATTATTCGGTATAATCATGACCATTGATGATTACATGAAAATCCTTGGCCGTAGTGCAGGGATGATTCAATGATGTGAATTATTTATTAAGTTGAGTCTCAGCGATAAAATATTGATTATACACTTTTAATTCGTAAAAGATAGTAGATATCATGCTCTACTCGACTCTTCTAAAATACAGTTGTATGTCTTTGGCCTGTAGTGCAAAATTGAATTGTTAATGAATATCTTTGGCCGTAGTGCAAAGATGAATTTATTAGTATGATTATGAGCAGAAATTGTGATTTGGTATAACCATGATTTTTGATGTTTCAGGTGAAGATAGGTGATGAAAATTATCTTCGTCCTGGGTTCGAAGAGGAATTTAGAATCACAATTAAGATTACGAGTTATTCATATGATTGTGGACAAGAATTGTTGATTGATGTTTAAGGGATAAAACATTATTGGTGGACTTTTAATATGGAGAAGATAATAGATCTGATGGTCTATTTGAGTCTTCTAATGGATTGCTCGTTTCGCTGCAACTATGGTTGAAAAGTTTTATCATCTACCATATGTTCTAAATCTCTGATTTATTACTGATGAAGGCTATTGATAATTTAATTATCTTTAGTCATGATATTCTTTACTGAGCTAGTTGTGCTCACCCTTTTGCTTCACAATTCCTTTCATGTAATAAGAGTGTAGCTGGGTCGAGCGGGAGTAACAGGAGAATAGAACAATGATCTATAGCTGTTGAGGTTCTCTCTAAATAGTATGAAAATAATTTTATTGAGAACTTTAGATAAGTGTGTCGTATTGTATACGTCATTTGATATTTAATTTTGGTGAACCGAATAGGGTGAGGTGAACCCAACTTTGGAAGGGTGTTTTGCCACTATCATAAAAGATTTCTAATGACATACAACCTAATGTTATCATAAGACAGGGTTGTGCACATCCACTTGCTGAGTATATCTACGAGGACTACCTATATGATCTTGGAGTTTGTTTGAAATATAATTCTCAATTGGAGAAAACGGAGATAATTATATGTCAAGAGAAGACTCACCATTGGAAACAAGATCATAGTAATCTTCTTGTTTTTCTTTGGGGACTATTGGGTCAACCAAGGATAATTCTGTGGACATATGATATCTATCATAACCTAGACGTATGACCTCCCATGTACGATGGATTCCTTGAGTATTTTCCAAAGATTTTAATTTTTAAAATAGTTATTGACTGTACTTTTATGTAAAGTACCATTGTAAGGTTGTGGTCGAGACACCATGAGAGTTATATACATTTGTATTAAAACTCACTGTTTTACTGTGGTCGTATTCTGCACGTCATTTCAACAGTTGTATAATTGAAGTTTGTAAATAATTTTTATAGTGTGATATCTGGCGACTAAGAATGGGTCGTGTAGACCAATTTTGGGGGAGTCACATATATTATTCGTATTCGATTAGAGATATTCACAAATAAAGAGATATGAATACGAAAACATATTTATTCGTATCTGTTTAATATCCGTCTGCCAACATATTTATTAAATAATGGATATCAAGTATTCGGTATTATAATCCCAAGTAAAGAACAAGTTTTTTTTATAAAATTATAATATTTTTTTAATATCTTCAATAAAGATATTTTATTAAATAGAGTTATTAATTTTTTCCCTTCTAGATCTTGAAATTAAATCATCTGGTTGATGATTGTGTTATGTTATATTAATATCACAATATTAATTTTTTAATTTTTATTTAATAATTTTAATTAATTATGTCAATGAATTCGAATAGTTATTCTAAAATGAATAATATTCAAATTCAAATAGTTTTTTGAAATTCGAATTCAAATGGTAGATTGAGAAATCCGACAAATATCGAATATGAATATGAATAAAATATTTTTTCTAGATACAAATACAGTTTGCAGCCCTACTCGTACACATACAAAAATCAAATTAACTCACAAATTTTGATATATAGGGTTAAAGTATTATAATTTTTTTTTTCACTGAAAGCCTTAACGTCAAGGAGATCTAGCTCAATCACATTCTTCAGGGGATGTGTGGACTCTTGACCCACTCCACCACAAATGGCAATTGTTTTAAGGATTAATTACATATTATAGTACATTTTTAGAAATAATTACAATAATGGTGCATAAATAAAATAATTACAAAAATAATACATTTTTCTATATTTATTTACAATATTAGTGCAATTAGGATTCTTTAATTTAAGGGATTAGTATTAATGGGCTAATATGGCAAATCGGGTGGGTTTTTTTTGAAATGCGTGTTCCTATGTTGTTAAACCTTCTTTTTCTCCCAACTTCCATAATTTTTCGTACTGGTATTTCTCTCTCTAAAATCTTCTTCTTCTTCTTCTTCTTCTTCATCATCATCATCTCCATAGTTGTTAGACTAATTAACTAGACCTGCATACAAGGTTAATGAATATTCTTCTTCTTCTTCTTCTTCTTCTTCATCATCATAGTTGTTCGTACTGGGTGGCGTAAATTGGTTAATGAATATTGATCTCCTTCAGGCTATTGGGGGATGCAACTGGTTTGCATAGTCTAATAGTCCTTCATTTTTTTTATTTTTTAATTTACTTTAGCTGCATTTGTTGATTCACAGGTTGTTCAAGTTAGTGAAAAGAAGGTTTTGGATCAGAAAGCATACATGTTCTATTATCGAGATAATATAAATTTTGCTTCAAACTTGCCTCTTGATGTTATTCGGAAAGAGATCATGGCGACAAATGTCATGAGAAGAAGCTCAAGTTCATAGCCAGAAGATATTTCCAAACCAAAAAATTTTAAAGGTGTGTTAATTTAAATTTTGTTATTGTTACTATCATATAACTGTTTGGCTACTTCTGCATTATGTTTTGGTTACTGTTAACTTGGGATTCAGATACCATTTTTGTTACCTTGATTTGGTATTTTGGTTACTTTTTTATGTTGTTATGGTTACCATGTATTTGCTTAGTATACATGGTTGACTAAACTGGTTTTGATGTACATGTTGTTTATGTATTGGTTACCATTAATATATGTTTTGGTTACTAACATATATCTATTTGGTTACTTCATTAGTATATTTTTTGTTACTGTTAGCTTATGATTTGGATACCATTCTTTTTCCCTCAATTGGGATTTTGGTTACTTTTATATGTTGTTTTGGTTACAATGTATTTGCTTAGTATACATTGGTTGACTAAACTGAGTTTGGTCTACATCTTGTTTAGTATACTAGACCAATTTCTGGGGTCTTGATGTAATGCTTACGTTGTAGCTACGTCAAGCAATAAAAAATAGATACTATCATATAACTGTTTGGTTACTTCTGCACTATGCTTTGGTTACTATTAGCTTGAGATTCGGATACCATGTTTGTTACCTTGATTTGGTATTTTGGTTACTTTTTTATGTTGTTATGGTTACCATGTATTTGCTTAGTATACATGGTTGACTAAACTAGTTTTGGTGTATATGTTGTTTATGTATTGGTTACCATTAAAGCATGTTTTGGTAACTATCATATAAATATTTGGTTACTTCTTTAGTATGTTTTTGGTTACTGTTAGTTTCTGATTTGGATTCCATTTTTGTTTCTTTGAGTTGGGATTTTGCTTACTATTTTTTGTTGTTCTGGTTACCATATATTTGCTTAATATATGGGTTGACTAAACTTTGTTTGGTCTATATGTTGTTTATGTATTGGTTATCATTAATATATGTTTTGGTTACTAACATATAACTGTTTGGTTACTTCATTAGTATATTTTTTGTTACTGTTAGTTTATGATTTAGATACCATTCTTTCTCCCTCAATTGAGATTTTGGTTACTTTATATGTTGTTTTGGTTACAATGTATTTGTTTGGTAAACTGTTTATGATATAAATATTGTTTATATCTGGTTACTAATGACTGTGTAAATCTGATTTTTTTTATTTGCAGTTATGGAATCTTTACTATGAGGAATGCAATAGAAAACTCATTGTAAAAGTTATATATTGGTGTGACATGGAAGTCCCCGGCATTATTACTAAGAAATTGAACCCAAGACAGTTGAAGAAGTTTAAGGCATCATTAGTTTGTGGATGTATTATTTTTGTAAATAATAAACCCAAGTCATAATAAACCATGTATTTGCTTAGTATACATTGATGTATTATTTTTGTAAATTCCTTCAAATATATTCTACAAGGTTTATGCTATTCTATTTCTACTTCCATTTCCACAAACACATCTTACATGTTCTAGTTACTTTCATATAACTATTTGGTTACTTCGTTATTATGTTTTGGTTACTGTTACCTTATGGTTTGGCTACTATTATTGTGTCCTCAATGTGGGATTTCGAATACTTTTATTTTTTATTCTGGTTAATATGTAATTGTTTAGTATACATGGATTGCCTAAACTGGGTTTCATTACATGATGTTTCTGTTTTGGTTACCATTAAAACCTGTTCTGGTTACTATCATATAATTATATGGTTATTGTTTTATTATGTTACATTATGGTTACTGTTATTAGTAACCAGATAGTTACAAGCTTGTATCAGGACAAACATCAATTGTTAAATATACATCTATGAGTGTCCTATTTATCTACAAGCTTGTTAGTAACCAGATAATTATCATAGATAGTTACAAGCTTGTTAGTAACTAGATAATTATAAGCTTGTATCAAGACTGTTATAAAGATTGTATATGTTTACTTTATATTGATAACTCATGATGGAATCAAAAATTAAAATATTAATCAACATCAATTTTGGTTACTGTACAACATAAAAAATGTTACCAACCATGTGGTTAATGGTTACTAACAGTAAATAATTATATATTCCTGAAAACAATTAAATTTGTTGTATTGGTTACTGTCAGTCTCCATTGTCTAACAACTGAATAAACATTGTAAAGTAACCAAATCAATATTAGACAGTAACCAAATTACATAATCTTAGTAACCAGAATATAAACCACATTTTTACATGCAATTTTGAAGGCCTAAATGATGGAATTTGATCAAAAAATCTTGCAGATCACCAGCATAGCTGGTAAATTTTGATCGTTGACCCGTTTCCAATGAAATTAGGCTCCGAAAACGCCAAAATCTGACACTCCAAACTTGACAAAAATTACAAAATTCTCACTGGATCAAATCTTTACATAAACTGACACGCCTACTCTTCAACCGCATCAGTTTGTTACCACCTAAAGACTAATAGTTGTAAAAAGTTAAGCAATGTAGTCAGTAAGTAATCATCAATATAAAACAAACCAGTATAAAACACTCTAATATTATACAGTAATCATAACAACATAATACAGTAACGAAATTAGATTAGACAGTAACCAACATATGTCTATTTAGTAACCAGAATATAAACACATTTTTCATTGCATTTTACAATAAAAAACAACCAGTATAATTTATTTGTTACCAACTAAAGATAAACTTTTGTAAGAATGTAACCAATTTGGCTAAAAAGTAACCATTAATATAAAAAACATAAGTAGAAGTGTACATTAATATACTTTAGTAACCAATTAATCACTGCAGTAATTAAGTTTACATTAGTCAGTAACCAAGTCAGTATGAGTCACTAAATAATATTTTTACACAGTAACCAAGTCGGCATTATAATTTTATACAGTAACCAATTCAGAATTAGTCAATAACCATTATAGTGTTACACAGTATACAAGTCAGCATTAGTCAGTAACCAATATAATATTACACAGTAACCAAGTCAGCATTAATTAGTAATATTATGTAGTAACCAAGTCAGCATTAATTAGTAATATTATACAGTAACCAAGACAACATTAGTCAGTAACTAAGACAACATTAGACAGTATAATGTTACACAGTAACCAATACAAAATAATCAGTAACGAAGCCAACATTAGACAATAACCAATTTATATAACCTTAGTAACCATAATATAAAACATGTTTTCAAATATATTTTTCAAGCACAACAAACTTTGTGACAGTTTTAAGTTCAAAAAACTTAAGAAAGGTAATCAATTTAGTAATTCGTAGTAACCATAGGTATCTATATGCTTATAAATTTTAAACTCACATACCACAGTATTTGTATCGAAGCCGATGTTGATTTTGTATTCAACAATCACTGCAGTAATGTTTTTGGTTACTGAACTTGAAGGCGTTGTTGATTCTGTATGCTATTTTCGATCTTACAGATTCGTCACGACAACTTGAAGGCGTTTTTGGTTATTTTGTGTGTTTTATTTTTGTAATTACTTTCTAATTGTTGTATATTAGTGTTAAGGACCCTTGTTTTAATACTATCTGTAGCGGCCCGACTCAAATCAAAATTTTAAATTAAGATTTAGGTGATGTTTAATAGAATTGAATGTTAAGATCTAAACTGTTTAAACATCTAAATAATATAGAGTATCTGAAAGAAAAAAAATGTTGTTTAATAATTAATTTTATCAAAATATCTCAATAATAGTATTTTACCGTATTACCCTTGAACTCTTTTTTCTTTCTCATGCTGTATCTGAGCAGATTTCAATAATTGCAACATTGTTTTAAAAGCTGTTGCCCCCCCTGTCTCTCTCAAATTGGGGCAAAAAAATGGAATATATAGATAGAGATAAAGTTTTGATAATATGGCGTTGATCTGCTCAAATATCCACGTTCTTTTCATTTTACCTTCAATTTCAAGATCAATACCATCTATACCCTCCACATCGTCATCGCTCCATTTCCTTTATATCTCTGTATATATGCACAAACGTCTGTCTCTGTATCAATAATTTTTCCTATTTTGTATGATTGAAGTTTTTATCCCTTACAAAATTGAGTTCCTGAACTATTAATTTCAGAAAGCTAGTTTCTTTTTATGGGTTTTCGTGTCTTTGTAAAGTTAATTGCCTTTTCCTTCCCCAAAATTGTATGGGTTCCTTCTCCATAATTTCACAGGTTCTTTTTATGGGTTTTCGTCTCTCTGTTTTCTTTCGCCAATAAAGCTTCGGGAACGTTGTTGGTATGAATTTGCAGCAGATCTGTGAGTACCAAGATGGGTTGGTGTGGTGCACAAAGATGGTGAATCAAATTTGACCAAAACAGAAAACCCAATCGGTAGGCGAAGAGTAAAAAAAACTTGATAATGATGGCTAGGGGTGTTGCGGGAGAGGTTTCGGCGGAGGAACAGGAGCAACGACGGCTGAGGAAGGAAGAGGGAATGAGGGATTTTGTAATATTGTTGAGGTCATTTTTGTCTAAAAAATAGTTAATGTGATCAAACCTATATCTGAATAGTATAGATTTAATTAAATATCTTACCAATTAAGAGGCATTAAGAAGCAAAAGAAAAAAATTTATCAAACAAATTTTGTCTCTAATCGAATCAGAGACATACCCATTAAAAACTATTCAGATGTAAATAAACACAACCTTAATCCGATCATCACTAGTTGGAATTTATGTAGAATTGAGATTTTTCGAAGCCAAATTTATAAATTATGATATTCCCAAAATCAATGATATAACAATAATATATCTAGACAAATTACAACCATTGTGGGGATAAATAAAACAGAAACCAAAATTACAGTAAAACATCTACTTCGGCAATAACTACAAAAAATCTCTGTTTCAGTAATTAGTTGCCATTTGCTAAGGATTAATATATCAACTATAGCCGTATTAATTGATATTAAATTTCTTAATTATTTTAATCTCAAATTGAGAACATATATTGACTGCTTTGAGTACTCACTCTATCAAATTTTGTTTCTCAGACTGATTGATGACAATGCTTCATGAAGTCCATATTTTTATTTTTATTTTTGGTTTCAAGATTATGTCCTTTTGGTATTATGCATATATAGGACAAATAAAATTTCACAAGGTTTAACATTATTATCATAACTCATAATCACTAAAACAAGTATTTTTTTTTCCAGTACTACATAAATTAAATTTTATTTCAATCTAATAGCACTTACAAATATAAGATTCCAACAAGATATTTTATCATCAATTAATTCCATGTACTAAAATCTAAAAAAATAAAAATCAGCCTCTCAATGTATACTTCTTGCCTGTGAATGCTTGAAACCCTTCAATCTTCAAGGCTCCTTCTTTCTGTTCTTGCTTGTAGACCTCACTTAATTCCTTTGAATTACTTTGGCCAGAACCAAAAACAAGTTTACCATTAATACCCTTTCCTTTCGGATTATTATCAACAATATTAACCTGCGAATACTCCTTCTCCATACTAGCTATCATTGGCTTACCATCCAACCGTCTCGCCACGCCTACAAATGGCTTGAAATTTTGTTCCTCCTTTGTTAATTCCACATCTTTTTCTGGCTTAACCCCAACCGGAATTGCCTTTTCCGGTAACTTTTCATCCAATGGCGTCATGAAATCCACCTCGCAATCCGTGTTAATTATATGAATCGCATCAGACGGCTTCGTTTCAACCACATCAATGTAAAACCTCTTCTTATTATGCATGACCATGATGGTATCTCCAACACTCAAACAACTAAAGTTCCTCAATTGTATTTCCAACAAAACCTTAGGGTTAGCAAGGTCCAAGAAACTTTTTGCATGAGGCTGCAACTTCATGTACGTGCCCTTTTCAAGATCAGTGCTTCTAATTAAAATAAGATCACCCCCTTGTAATTGCATGTTCTTCATCATCCATTCCGGCATAATAATGGAACCTTCCTCCGCCGTAAATTCAAGAACTCCGCAATGCGACTGCCTGCCGTAATTAGGGTTTATGATGGCAAATAAATAGGGAAAATTGACTTCTAAGGATGTGAGGCTATCTATAGCCGATGAGGGCAATAGAATTTTGCCACCGTTTTCAAGATGGGGCTTGCCAATACTAGAAAAAGGATAGCAATAGTAATAATTCTCGAATTACTGCTGGAAATTCGTATCATCAGGGTCATCATCCCATCCGTAACCGTGATCCATTCTTGACTACACAAAACCCTAAAGATATACCTTTGAAACCTTCACAATAATAATAATAATAATAATAATAATAATAACAAAACTTTAATCTAGCTCTAATTGATGGGAAACTAAGGAAAGAGAAGAATTCGTACGTATTTATATTGGTAGGGTACCTTGTATCAAGTTGACATTAATTAGGAAAAGGATCTCCTTTGACGATGAGAAGTTGGATTCGGAATTTTGGGCAAGGGTTTAATTGACATTTGTGTCCCTCTAAGTTGTCACCCACTTTTAAAGTAGTTTATAAAGTTCAGTTTTCGCCAATTAAATTCCTAAAGTGAATTATTTTTTTTGGCGTTTTCTTGCATTTCACCCGATTTGACCCCAACCCAATCCATTTTAACCAAATTTCGACTCAACCCGACTCAGTTTGACCAGACCTAAATTTCATCAATTAATTTTTTTAGAAAAACTATAAATTTTTAAAATAATAATTATTTTTAAAATAATTATTCTTTAATATTATATATATAATTTAATTTTTAAAATAATTTAAAAATAATAATAATTTTTACTATTTTAAAATAAAATATTGTTTTAATTTTTTTTCAAAATAATTATTATTTTTAGGGAAAAAATATTAGAAACTTTATTTTATCAAAAATGAGTAAATTTTAATAAAATATACATTCAAAAAAATTAAAGTTTAAATTTTTTAATTATTTTTATGAAAATTTACACATCTTTTAAAAGATAAAAAATTTCTATTTTTGTTTTATGAAATTAAAGTTTTTCTTATTTAATTTTTTTGAATCTATATTTTATGAAACTTTACTCATTTTTTTTAAAAAAATTCTATTTTTTTTCAGAAAATAAAGTTTCATATTTTGTTTAATTTTTTTGAACCTATATTTTACACAACTTTACTCATTTTTTTTAAAAACTGAAAAATTTTCTAATTTTTTTCCTGAAAATAATAATTATTTTTAAAACCTTTTTATTTAATTTTTTTTCAAAATAATTGAATAAGGTTTTTATTTATCTTTTACCATTTTTTTCATTTTAATTTTAATTTTTAGTTCTTGTTTTTAAAATTCTAATATTAAGAATACATATAATAATGATAAAGACATAAAATTTTGTTTTTATGAAAATAAATTTTTACATAAAAAAGAAATAAAAATCTACATTTTTTTGAAAATAAAGTTTAATTTTCTTATTTAATTTTTTTGAATCTATATTTTATGAAACTTTACTCATTTTATAAAAAATAAAGTTTTTAATATTTTTTCCTAAATATAATAAGTATTTTTAAAATATTTAAAAGTAATAATATTTTTTAATATTTTAAAATATAATATTACTTTTAAAATAATTTTAAAATAATAATTTTTAAAATAATGTCAAAATAATAATTATTTTTAAAATAATTTTAAAACATTTTTGTTTTTTTTTAAAAATTTAATTAGTGAAATTAGGGTCCGGGTTGAGTCAAAATGGGTCAGGTTGGTGTTAAATTTGGTAAAAGAAGCAGAAACGCAAAAAAAAAAAGTCACACTTTAAGGACTTATTGGCGAAAAATTAATTTTAGGGACGACTTTACAAGTCGTTGGCAACTTGGAGGGACAGAAGTGTGACGCCCCCAAAAAATAGGTCCACACAACCCATTTTGAGTTGCCAAAAATAACACTACTGACGCCAACTTCTCTATTACAACTATTGAACTGTTGTGCAAAATACAACGATACATATACTGTGAGTTTCAATACAAATATTATTACGCATATAATACGACAATATTCACACTCAAATTATTACAATGTCATATAAAATATAACAACAAATATTTCAAGTTCTCAAAGGAACACGAGAAGATTTATGACCTCCTCATTCTAATGGGGTGCATTTTTTTAAGCTTCCAAATTCGGGTTTACATCACCCTATTTGGTTCACCAAAATCAACTATTAAATGATGTATAAAATACGACACACATTTTAAGTTCTCAGTACAATTATTATGCTACAGTACTGTTCTATAACTTGATGAAGATTGCAACTAATTCAAAACACCACTTTATACCCATGTTCTCTCTGCTAGTCCCAGCTACACTTATTTCCTGAAAGGAATTGTGAAACAAAAGGGTGAGCATAAATAGCCTAGTAAAGAATATTATGACTAAAGATAATTAAATTATCAATAGCATTTATCAGTAATAA
Organism: Panax japonicus; assembly: GCA_020205505.1. Classification (NCBI taxonomy): domain Eukaryota; kingdom Viridiplantae; phylum Streptophyta; class Magnoliopsida; order Apiales; family Araliaceae; genus Panax; species Panax japonicus. The sequence continues at coordinate 43,455,586 of CM035095.1, read as the reverse complement.
ATCAGATAATTAGAACATATGGTAGATGATAAAAGTTTTCAATCATAATTGCAGCAGAATCAACAATCCATTCGAAGAGTCAAGTAGAACATAATGTCTACTATCTCCTCCAAATTAAAAGTTCATCATTAATATTTCATTCATGTAATACCCATCAACAGTTCTTTGTTGTACCCAAGACAAAGAACTTTCATCACTTGTCTTCACCTTAATAGGAAAGTAGTTCTGATTGGAATAACGGAGATTGTGTTGAGAAAATCTTGCACTGTTATCAATACTTAAAATATCCTTATACTCACAAGAAATACGCTCAATATTATAGAGAAAGAATTTTCTGATTCTGGTGTGAATTTAAGTGTTTAACTAAGCAGCCTATTTATAGGGTTAAGGAGGGCACCCGAAAGCTAGCCAAGCTGCTGAGTGATCATGCTTTGTTTGACAAAATGAATGGATAGCATGCTATGTTGGAAAAAAATGAACAAAACAATTCCCACACGTTTATTTAACTTTAAAAAAAAATATACAATTCCAATTTGAATTCTAGTCCATAAGGCTAAGAAAATTCAACACCAAAATGATAACCTCCACTTTTATTCACATGCCAAGAAATTATATATATTATTATAATATTACTATTTAAACAATTATAATTTATAAAATTATAATAATATATTTGAATGAATATTTTATCGGAGGAGATAATTATAATTTCATAGAAAAATATTTCAAACTTTCAACAAATATCTCATGCTAAAATTCCTCCCTTATATCAAAATTGAACAAATATTTACTTATCATATTTATCAACAATTTTTATTTTATCAGTTATTTACAACTCTTCAATCTTTCAATAATTATTCCTAAATAATATTATAGAATCACAATATTAACAATCAGATCGTTCCCAAGAAAGAGGGGACTTTTCGATAAGGATTTTTTATTACTGGCGTACAATTATATAACATAACCACTTTACTAGACAAAACTTTCTAGACATTGTCAATAATGCTATCTAATAATATCATTTCAATGATATGTGTGACAATTGTTGATTTAGTAATGAGAAATATTATTCACTTGTTACTGTGATAATTATTGAGTTAATAATATGAAATACTATACAATTATCACTATAGTAATTATTGAATGACTTCTTATGTAATCATCAATAATCAAAGATACTATGCACTACCGTGTGCTACTGTGTATTACTGTGTACCACTGTGGAATAACGCGTATTACTGTACTTTTATCACCAGGTATTTTAACAGTTTAACAGTAATGTACAATCTTGAAGTAATTTTATAAAAATGTTATTTTTGTCGCTTTCTATATTCGACAGTTATTCCGTTATGTGGTGTCTACCAATGATTGCGACGTCGTAGGAATATTTCCCGACCAAACGAATATTTTCCAGCAACTGTTTACTTTGTATAATTTGCACATATCACCCATAACTATAACATTTTATCAATTTAACCATTTAGTGAATAGAAATATGAAAAAATTGAATAATCATAAAATTCGGGGTCTTACAAGAAGTGCCATTCAGCCTAAAAGATAATGCAAAAATAAAAGTGCAGAAAGTAAATAGAGACAAGAATTTTTAAGTTTTTTCGAGCACAAAGATCTCCTAGTCCACTGATCTTCTACTCCATGTTTGCCTAATTTTATACTTGCCCAACACGCAAGTATACGCGATTAAAAATATTGCATATAGCAAGCAAGGTATCGTTCCCACGGAGAAAAAACAATAATTTATACTAACAACTACCAACTTTGTATTAAACTATTTTATTAAACCAATGATCAAATCTGCAAATTTAGAAAATAACTAACTATTATCCCAAGGTTAAAATCAGATAAAGAGGACTTATGATTACAATTCCCCTTAATGTTTCACTTGAATTAATACACTTTCTATTAAGTTACGTTAACTACTCCGGATTGTTAATCAAGAACTCATCAATATTTATAACCATCTCTCGATGCATCATAAACGGATCAACTTAAATCCACAGATGATAAAATTAAGATGAACACCCTAGTTAACTAATTCACTATATCTCTATATGAATTATAATTAAAAAGTATTTGAAGCACATGTACTCTTTCAGATTACATACATTATATAGGTATATCTCTATCCTAGATACAAATCACGAATTCCATCACATGCAGAAAACACAATCACATGCTATTATGATCAGATCTAAACCTATAATCCATCTATCGAGTTCATATAGATTAACACGGTAATTACTGGCCAGACAATTAAGCATTTAATTACAAACCATAATACACAATCCTATAATAATTAACAGAAACTAACAAGGAAACATATCTATAAATTAAAGTTACACATTGTGGGTCCAAATATAAAATTAGGGTTCACATGACCTAATTGATTTAAATGCGCAGTTAAGGTTCCATGGACTCATTAAATGTGCAAATTAGGGTTTGCATAACCTAATGAAATAAAGACGGAAAAATCAGAAATAAAGGTGCGAGACCTGGAAAAAGCCTCCACGTGTCCCGAGGCAGAAGACTCGTGGAGGCGGCTCGTTTTGGGAATTGATTGAGGGATTGGATTGGTGGCTAGAAGGAACAGGGCAATAGGGGCATTACTCTAAGGACTAAACGGTATTTTTGGAATTTTCCTGAAGGCATGTGCCTTGCACATGACTACTTTTCAGAAAACCTTATAAATACCCCTTCCATTGCATTTGGAAAGGGACCTCTCTTCAGACACAAGACTTGGACTCTTGGAAGATCAAAGGACCCTTTTTGGTGACTTAAAGGCTCGAAGATTCCACCTAAAAGCACTAAAAGGGGTTTGAACATTCTCTCAACTCGAAGGACTCAAGAAGGCTCTTGGAATCCATGTTACCCTAACACAGTTCTCGGATTCTAGGGGTTCTGCCACGCGTCGTTGGAGTAATCGCCCACCTGTCGTTCTCCCCTCTTCAATCAACCAATCAGTTCCGTACTCTTCGTGGATTTCTCTCCTCCACAGCCAACACGAAACCCTAACCCTAGCAAGGTACGATTTCCTTGCCCACATTTATTTGGCGACTCTGCTGGGGAGGTGTAGAATTCGTGAAGGGTATGCCCACAACTCGAAGTGGGAGAACTACAGGAAGAGCTGCTTCACCAATAAACAGCATTACCTCACCGGATCTAGTTCCAAGGCAAGCCACTCAAGCTTTCCAAAGTGCAAACCTGGATTTTGACCAACCACTTATTGAAGACGCTTCAGAATGAAGTTCAACATCACCACATATGGCCAATCAACAACACACAAGCGCAGGAAGGCAAGGCGAGGATGCAGGCCGAGACCCGACAAATGCTGTGCAACTGGAGATGCTCAAGGCATTGAAGGAAGCACGAGAAGGGCAAGGAATGATGATGGCCATGATGCTGGAAATGCAGAGAAAACAAGAGGAGATGGGGAATTTCCGCCAGCAGTTGATGCAGATTCCTACTTTCAAGGCCATGTTCCCAGGAAGTTCGCATGGGGAACAAGCAGGTGTGGAAGACAACAATAATGGTAGCAACAACAAAGAGAACCAGATTGTACCTCCCTTAACGGAAAGTCAATCGGTTCCAATAATCAACTTGGAAGCCCAGAACAGTGGTGACGTGCCACAACCTAGGATGGAAGCAAGCCAACCTCAGGCAAACATCATCTCAGCTACTATTCCATCATTTTCACAGGTGCAAATGCCAATCATTCCAAGAAATGTCCAACGAATGAGCCAGCAACTTCCACCAGTGCCAGCTGTTCATGATACAAGTGTTCATCAACCAATTTCTCTACCACACACACCGCCGATGCAACAATATATCACAACACCCCAGAGAGTTCATGCTACAAGTCCGTATGTGACGAAGGATGATATGATTGACGTGATCAATCAACTTCGCAGACAGACATCTCAACCCTCGGAGTTGGACTTTACTCCTCCTTACCCTGCACACATTCGGAGGGAACCTTACCTAATAGGGTATATTGAGCAACCCCCGTAATTTCCAAAATACAACGGGGAGAAAGGAAATGCTAGGGAACATATTGCCAGGTTTGTAGAGTCAATGTTTCCGTGGCTCGGATATGACGAAGTGAACAATCACAACTTGTTGATGCGGGAATTCAACAAGACTTTGACGGATAATGCCTTTAGTTGGTACTACAATTTGGAGAAGGGGTCAGTCCATGATTGGGATGACTTAAAATTACAATTTTTCAAGAAGTTTATCTATGTGCAGAAACAGGTAACCATTGTGGGGCTTATGCGGTTCAAGCAGAAACCGAATGAGGAGTTGTCAGATTATGTTGACAGATTCAGAGTCCAGGCACAGAAGTGTGCAGAACCGATTGAAGAAAAGAACTTAGTTAGCATTTGCAACAATGGTGCCTTGGATTCTTTCAAGCCCCACCTCATTACCAAAGCTTGTGATTCCTTCGCGACCCTCTCATCTTTTGCACAGGACTTGGGAGGAATCGTGACATTGCCCACTAACCATGCGACAGTTACATGGAAGGGCAAGAGGACATCAACTGTGGCTTTGGCTGACTCTCAGTCAAAACCACAAGGGGGCAAGAGGGAGAAACACGAGAAAATTTTTGACCGAAGCAGAGGAAAGCCTGGAGACAAATATCTTGCACTTGTGTCTGCACATGCTACTTATTATTATTATTATTATTATTATTAAAACACATATCCTATTTTTTTAAATAAAAATGTTTTGATTTTATTTTTAAAAAAATAAAATAAGATTTTTATTTATTAATATATAATTTAATTTATCTTTATTTTGTTTCCAGGAAACAAATATTGGGCAATATACAGAAAAATTTCAAAAGATTTTTCAATATGTCCAAGGAAGAGCCTCATTAGGTCTTGCCTTCCTAGGGTTTAACTCTAAGGGTTTGGCTCCCTAGGAGTTCCCTCTTCTAGGACCATTGTCTTCAAGACCTGTAAAGTGAAGTCTCGCAAAATCATTCAAAGAATTGTAGTTTTCTTGCACGATCGTCTATTTGGAAATGTGACTCTCGCGCAGGGGGAAAATGTGGGTCCAAATATAAAATTAGGGTTCACATGACCTAATTGATTTAAATGCGCAGTTAAGGTTCCATGGACTCATTAAATGTGTAAATTAGGGTTTGCATAACCTAATGAAATAAAGACGAAAAAATCAGAAATAAAGGTGCGAGACCTGGAAAAAGCCTCCACGTGTCCCGAGGTAGAAGACTCGTAGAGGTGGCTCGTTTTGGGAATTGATTAAGGGATTGGATTGGTGGCTAGAAGGACAGGGCAATAGGGGCATTACTCTAAGGACTAAAGGGTATTTCTGGAATTTTTCTGAAGGCATGTGCCTTGCACATGACTACTTTTCAGAAAACCCTATAAATACCCCTTCCATTGCATTTGGAAAGGGACCTCTCTTCAGACACAAGACTTGGACTCTTGGAAGATCAAAGGACCCTTTTTGGTGACTTAAAGGCTCGAAGATTCCACCTAAAAGCACTAGAAAGGGGTTTGAACATTCTCTCAACTCGAAGGACTCAAGAAGGCTCTTGGAATCCCTGTTACCCTAACACGGTTCTCGGATTCTAGGGGTTCTGCCACGCGTCGTTGGAGTAATCACCCACCTGTCGTTCTCCCCTCTTCAATCAACCAATCAGTTCCATACTCTTTGTGGATTTCTCTCCTCCACAGCCAACACGAAACCCTAACCCTAGCAAGGTACGATTTCCTTGCCCACACATATTAAGTTCCATTGTAATCTTAAAAAGAAATTAGTTCAATATTGAATTAAAATCTATAATCCACAAGTGTAATAACATTCAAGAATACAAATTAAAAGATATAGAAGAGAATAAAAACTGTAGTGTAATCCTTGAATCCCTCATGTAGCTCCTAGGTTGACTCCGCCTTGCTCCTTTAACTGTTTGAAGCCTAGCTCTCCTTGTCTCAAAACTAGGTTTTTTGTTCTAAAGAGAATATAATAAAACTTACTAATTACAAACATATATTTATAGTTTTCTGTCATAAATCCTAGTACAAATCTAAATTAAATATCAGATTATAACTTGAGTGGTTCACAAAGTCAAAAAGTCAGCATATGTTCCTTCCCACTTGGGCGCGGTAACACTTGAAATGACCTATAACTTGGCGCTGCCACGCTTTAATAATGGAGAGAGTTTTTAAGTTTCTAGAGCGGCGCGACAACGCTAATTTCCTTCACTATTTGGGTGCAGCCGCACCCTACCTGATTCTGGCCAATTCTTGATCCTTTTCCTTGTTTCTTCCATTCGACACATGCACTTCAGTTGCAATGCACCTTTTCTACAAAAATAACACAAAATGCATGAAATATAACACAAAACAATAGAGATTAACAAAAATCTAAGTCTAATGAGTTCCGATTCGTAGGTATGAAACGCACTCATTAAATACCACCAAACTTTAACCATTGTTTTCCCCCAATTTCAAGCAATATAACACAACGATGCACATGCAAACTACTAACATGCCTACGAATCAAGCAATAAACTAGTACATTATCTAACAACAGACCTCAAAGATATCACGAAGGCACCCAAATAGGATATCTAACCAATTCAAAGTTTATAACTCTAATTAATCAATCAATCTATACCTGTCATCACCCATGTTATGTGTGTGCTCATTAACCACTCAAACCAACCACAATTTAAGAACAGTCACATAATGAGCTTCTTAGAAGGAAAATTTCGGTTCCATCTCAATTAATTTTATGAACACTACAATTCCGGCTAAGATTAAGCAATCACTAAATCTAGGGGTCCTCACGAGGTTTATTTCTAACATTTATTCTTCTATAAGTGCGTTTTACGCTCCATCTCATGTTTACACTTGACTATGCAAAGTTTAGTTCTGTTAGACTTTTCAAAGTTACCCTTGTAGCGAGATTTTGATCAGTGACTCCCAAACCAGTTGGTTTAGGGAAATGGGTGTTCAGATACCCCTACGGATCTAATCACCTGAGTAACAGAGGCCACAAAACCAAAATAGTCAAACTATTTATTTATGCCATATTTTCCTATATGTTTCTACTTTTTTTCCATTTTTTATATATATATACCCCAACTTCCCCTAAACTTATGTTCTTTCATCATTTTAGCCATTATTGACAGTTCATTTATTTCCTCAAATTGTAACCAATATTTCCCCCCAGAAACAAATTATGAAACAACTTGAACTAGGTTGATCAAAACAGTCAATTATCATGTGCTATCCAATTAACATGAGCTATAAACAGATTAAGATTATCCTTATAACTAAAATCACAACTAAACATTAATCTTCAATACTGTTCAAGTTAAACTATAATACCAATCTATTCATAGGCCGAGCTAAAATACATACTAATCCATTGCTTAGATTCATGTAAATATACTATATGCAATCCTAACCCTAATAGATATAATGCAACTAAACCAACGAATAACAGATAAAACTGAACAAATTAAGATGCTAAACTATTATGCAACACATAACTATATGCAACACATATAAACATATGAATCTCCCCCCAAACTTATCTAAGACAATGCCCTCATTGGATAAAAATATATATAAAAGATCAAACAAAAGGACTCCCCTGATCAAAAGCATCATCATCCTCCTCCTCATCTTCAGGTGAATCCAGAGGTGGATAAGATGGAGCAGCTCCATATGTGGGGAACTGAATAGGTGCACTCATGAGTACTTATGAAAAAGTATGGGACAAAGTCTCTAAAAACTGAGCTGTGAACATCCTTATCTTGTCCGACTGTATATGACATCCATTCGTCTATTCATTCGTCGCTCCATTCTATCTAGCCTCGCCTAGTACACATCTGCTGACATCACTGGGGCCTCAATAGGTTGCAACAAAGCCTCCTCTTGCTGATGTGAAAGGATAAACCAAGTTCCTCTAGAGTGGGACTCACCTCCGCCCCACACTTTATACTTTTGGATCGTAGCATGGTCGATTGTGTTCTTTGAAAGTTGCATTGGCTCCGTAACATCCCATCTAACTCCTACCGCTGCACATAAGCGTGTAATCATAGAGGCATGAGGAATGCCCCCAGATGTGCCTCCCTGCAAGTACTTTCTAATGGATGCAAAAATTATCCACCTGACATCAATCTTCTTAACCCCCACAATACCAAACAATAGGAGCACTCGATCCTTGGTGATGTCATTCTGATGCCTTATTGACACATATAAAACTGTACCATGCCTTAACATATCTACGTAGGGCAGTGTGGGGAAAACTGATATTTTTTGTGGTTCCTTGTTTAGTTGCCCACACTGTACTAGGTTTGAACAAGATTCCGATTACCTCCTCTAATTCATATCACTAGGAATAAAGCCAATCTGAATCATCATCTATGACATTCAGTAGGTTGAATATTTCATTAATTCTTTGACGTATGTAGGATACGGGACGACCCCTCACTATAGAAATCCCATCTCTGACCTCTTTCGCGTTGGCATAAAATAACTGGACAAGAGCTATCAGATCTATCGGTGGGGGTTCCATTAATTGGATCCAACGATGTTATAAGATCATATCCATCATCGCCCCATCACGTTTATCATCTGGGCGGAGACCCCGCTTAAGAACAAAGGTTTTGACTTAGGTGGTGTTTGATAAAACTGAGTGTTAAGACCTGAACAGTTTAGACGTCTGAATAATATAGAGTATCTGAATAGAATTGTGTCTGAATGAAAAAATGCTGTTTGATAATTAATTTTTCCAAAATGTCTGAATAACAGTATTTTACCATTTTAACCCTCTGAACAGTTTTAATAAAACCTGTTTGATAATCAGAAGGTCTGAATAGTATTTTAAATACATATTTATAATATTTTGACCACAGTATGATAAAATAAAAATGAAAACGTACAAATTAAATTAACTTCAAACATAGTATCATGTCCCAAAAATATCAACATAGCATAATAATTCAACCATACAAATTAAATTAACTTCAAACAATTGTTAAGAGTTGAAGTGCAATTTGTTCACGTAGATTAACCATAAATTCTACGCCTTGATCACCATATCTATGTATTGTTTGGGTAGAATGTTGAAATCTGCGTTTTATAACTCTAAAGCTTTCATTATGGCCTATGATGGTTAAGAAGACTGCCATTTTCTCCTCAACTGTTATGTATCTACTATTGTGTACCCATTGTTTTTCCTTGAAGTGTTCACATAAACTCAGTAGTACGAACGGAATTGACTATTGATTAGATCCAACTGCATTTTAGCAAACTATGATTGCAAAACAAAAGGTCAAACAGAACTTTCTTATTTACTCTTATTTTGAGGCAGAGGCAGTATGAACTTCTGCCTTTATATCAAGCTTAGAGCAGTATTCAAACAAGTTGAAAGTAGCTGAATAAGAAAGAATATATACAAAAGCAGTGCTCTGTTTGATATTCATCTGCTGGAGACAGATCTATATTTAGCTCAAGTAGTGTAATCAGGGTAGTCCTATTCCTTCAACAGAAATAGGAGGCCTCAACTTCATGCAGATTGCTTAGATATGGTCTTGTATATAGCTCTACTGGTATTTGGGGTAGTTCTGCAGCAGCCTCCTATAAATGAAGCGCCAGCCTCTCGCCACTTGCCTACATATGACACAGAATCTTCATCTGCAACTCCAGTTGATGCCTACAACAGAAAGAAATTTTTTGACCTTTTGTCACTTGGAGCATAGATTTTTTGTGTCAAATTTGAAGGAACATAACTGTCATTAAAAGGTTGATGGTATCAGATTTCCTTGTTAAGGGGTGGATCCATATAATATGTGCATATTCATCTCAAATGTCATTAAAAGTTGTAATATGGTTCACAACTAAAACATAGGAGTGTTAAACTAAAACACTGAGTAATGGAGTAATCAATATTCCCCAATGTTTTATTTCAATGCTGAAATTTGGTTCAGGAGAAAAGAAACATAGGAGAATTTGTGGGCGGATGAGACTGTAGACTATGACAACATGCTAACAAATTTCACTCCAACCTTTTGTATTCATATAAACTAAAGCACTAAAAAGTCCAATCCATTATAGTACTGTGACACATGGGACGATTTTGAAGATGATCTTAGAATCCCACAATATCATTTAGCTCATCAATAATAGCTCATCAAGATTTTTGAAAAAGTTCTTCATTTGAACATTTTAGCAATTAGCTTGTGGGCATGGTTTTGAACTTCTAATTTTATGGAAGTTCAAATATGAGCTAACCAGATTTCCAATTCACATTACCCAGCCAATATAGCAGGTAACCCAAAACAGATATCAATTATGGCCCTTTTCTAATTAATAACAATAAACAAAAATTTACTCACTTCTTCAAGTAATTGGAATCACAGAGCCAATAGAACGAGTGAGTATTGGAATCATAGAGCCAAGGCAAGAAAATCAAGAAGTAGAACCAAAAATAAACCAGCACAAAAAACTTTTTTTAATGGGGAAGAGCAAAATATACCACATTAAAAATAAAATCTCAAGCAGTCACAACAAAAAGATCAACGAAATCCCAAAACTCAGAAACAAAATCGCACTAGCAGCGTCAAAAAAATCACAAAATAGGAAATTTTAGATTCAAAGAAATCGCACCTGTAGTTTCAGCAAAAACAAAGATGGATTTGAGAGAAGGAGAAGTGCAACAGACAGCGGCGGATGAAAGTGAATGAAACGGGAGAGGAGATAATAGGGTTCAGATTGTATTGTGAACAAAAGTGGAATTTTGTAATATAGCTGAGGTTATTTTTGTCCTGAAAAAATGTAAATTCGGTAAGAGGAGAGTCTGAATGGTATAGAATTATTTTTGAATCTTAACAATTAAGAGGCATTAAGAGACAATACATTTTTTAACAAACAAGTTTTGCCTCTGACCGAATCAGAGGCAAAACTATTAAGAGGTATTAAGACCTTATCAAACACCACCTTACAGTACATCGAAGAAATACGCCTCAGCGTCGGTGCTAAAAAATCCCGTGGCGTAGAATTCACGTTGCTCTTGCTCTTGGGCCCGGGAAGACTCTGCTCTGTGCCTTTTCGATGCCATGTGTACTCCTTCTAGTGGTTCTAAAAAATATCAACGCGTAGCCTCCCCTAAACTTGCTCTAGATCCACACTATCTTCTTTCAGCCCTTTTATAAAACTCTTACAGTGCGTTGTGCTTTACCTCTGTTTTGGTCCTCTATTTGTATAATGCAAATCAAGTGCAATAACACTCAACCAAAGTACAACCACAACACAAACAAAAAAACTTTCTTGAATAAACCCTAATAAACCATTAATTTTCCCAGGACTTGAACACCCAATGTATGCCCAATCCCCCAAATTCCTTTAATTGAATGGTTAACTGTGATAAAGTACCCGATGAGTGTGTTTTATATATACAAATTAGGTACTTTTGAGTTTGATAATTTGCAAATCCTAAGCTAGTTTGTTTGGTTTTTATGTGTTTTCATTATATTGTTGTGTAATGTAGTTTTATATTTCTTTTATATATTTTTAATAGTTTTATATGTTTTTACTTTGTTTTGTAGGAATTGGATGAAATGTCATTTGGGTCGATGATTGGAATTGCCAAATTCGTACTTTCGGTTTGCCATTGAAATAGCCGTCCTGTGAAGCCCAGATTTTGTCATGATTCGGCCATTATCTGTCCAAACTCCAAGAATGAAAGTTCTAGATCAATGTCTCCTCTTTTCGGATCATTATGAATTGCCTCAATCGGAGTTTGGATACGAGAGTTATGGCCATTTTCCCAATGGGTGTCAAATCTGGAAACTACCAACTTCCATTTGCATAGCAGTCACTTCATAGCCAATTTCAGCATTGTTCCAACCATTATTTCGAAGAACTCAAAGAATGAAAGTTGTAGATCTCCCTCTCTTCTTTTCGGAACATCTTGAATCATCCAAATCGAAGTTAGCATGAAGATGTTATGACCATTTTCCCAACAGATGTTAAAGCATAAAATTACCCAGCGCTGCAGCGCTTAGTGTATTTCCGGCGCTGCAGCGCCCCATTGTAAGACCCCAACTTTTATGAATAAAATATAATTTTCTCTATTTATTATTTTGAAATAGTAAGGGGTTGATTCGATTAATGTGGTTAGTTATGGGTAAAATGCACTAATATTTTAAATAAGCAAGTGGTTATAAAATATTCATTGTTGTCGGGGAATATTCGTTTGTTGTGGAATATTCTTATTATCGGGGAATATTCGTACGACGGCGCAACTATTTGTGGGCCCCATAATGGAAAACTGTCGGATGAAAAAAACAACAAGTATGAGTTTTTTATAAATAACGACGTAGTTGTTACCGCTAACACTGTTGGAATACCAGGTGGTTAAAATACAGTAATACACGGTGTTGCACAGTAGCACACGGTATTGCACAAATTATTGATTTTTACGTAAGAAGTCACTACTTAATAATTATTACAGTAATTACTGTTCAATATTTTATTGATTCAATAATTAATACGTTGATATTTTATTATTGATTCAATAATTGTTACTGCACAATATTTTCCATTATCAGATCAATAATTCATATTATTTGAATAATATTATTAGATAGCATTATTGACAATGTCTAAGAAAGTTTTGTCTAAGAAAGAGATTTGGTCACCTAATTGCGCGTTAGTAAGGAGAAATCCTTTTCGGAAAGCCCCCTTTTTCTTGGGAACGACCTGATTGTCATTATTGTAATTCTGTAATATTATTCATGAATAAATAATTATTGATTTATATGATAAAGAAATATTTATTTTATGTGGATATAAATGAATGAATTAATGCTGAGGTGTTTTATCAGTATTTTGTCGGAATGAAGGTGTTGAAAATCATTCGTATGTGGATTTCGGTCATTTTTCGTTTTGAATTTGGAAAAAATTTCTTCTACAAAGTTGTAGAGAATTAAATTTTCTATGGAATAGACATCAGATTCGTATTTTTCTGATAAAAGGCTATTTATTATAAATTACTGAAGTTCTAGAATAATTGATTTTTGGAGTTATAAACGTTTTTAAAAGAAAAATGTTTTTTTGTGAGGTAGGCCCCACTTATGTGGGCTGATGAATTGGTCAAGGAGGTGTGCAGAATTTTATTATAAATATTAATATTTTAATAAATTTTTTCTTTGGCGTTCTAAGCATTTTTCTATAAATAGGGTGCTTAAGTTAGAATTCCAAATCATACTAGAATATGAAGTTTTCTCTCTCTATTATATCGAACGTATTTTTGTGAGTGTTTAGATATCTTGAGTGTTTCTATAAAGTGCAATTTTCTTTCAGTATTATATCCAATATTTCAGCCAAAAGTACTATTATTTTAAGGTAAGGGATGTTTTGTTTTTCGTAAATGATATTATTTCTTTCAATATTATTATACCGAAATATTTGTATGAATTTTATTATGAAATTTTTACCTTTTTATGTCGAGGTTACTATTCACGTATAAAACACTATTCACGTATATGATACTATTCACGAATACGGTACTATTCATGAGTACTATTATAGAAGTATGATTTTTCTTGTGAAATTTTTGCCTTTTCGTGTCGGGGTTACTATTCACGTATACGATACTATTAATAGGAAAATTAATTTTTCTTTTCTTTGTCCAAGTTGTCTGTTATGGTTACTATCTTTGATTATATCCATATTTTAATCTTCATTCTTGAATTTTGCTCCACAATTGATTATTATGTAGTATTTTTAAACTTAGATAAACTAAAGTACGAATCACTAATCTTTGTCCTTTTATCTCTCTGGATTCGTTTTCTTGAAAGTATTTTTATCATCCTCAGTCTTAAATGGTGATATAACTGAATATCTTTGGCCCGTAGTACAAAGATGAATGATTACCTGCTGAATATCTTTGGTCCGTAGTGCAAAGTAGGACATGTGTTGAGATGAACATGGCCAACTGGTGATACGAATGAATATCTTTAGCCCGTAGTGCAAAGATGAATATTTGATTCAAGATGTATATTGATTAATGTTACAGGGATAAAATATTGATGATGAACTCTTAAATCAGAGAAGATAGTAGACTTCATTCTCTACTTAACTCTTCTAATTAATTTTTATTTCCGCTGCGAATATTGATCTAAAACTTGTTGTCCATTATATTTTATCTGATTTATTGAAGGCTAACGATAATTTGATTTTCATTATCTTAGTCATAATATTCTTTATTGGGCTAGTTGAGCTCACCCTTTTCCTTTTTGTTCCATTTTTCTTCTTAGGAGGCGAGAATATCGCGGGAACTAGTCGGGGTGTGGAGTAATGGGTCAAGATAGTTGTTTTAGCAGTCCTCACTATTTTATAAAATAGTGTATAAATAAATGTAATGAGGACTTATTTGAGTTTGGATATTGTCTAGAAGATAATATTTGTATTTAAACTCACAGCATATGTGTTGTCGTATTTTGCACGATAATTGTAATAATGAAGTTGTAGTTATTTTCTGTACCATATAATTAGCAACTCAGAATGGGTTGTGTGGACCTATTTGGGGGGTGTCACACCCAAAGCAGTAGGTCAACCCTTTTTAAGCGTTGTAGCGCCCCATTCAAGCCAAATCAAGGTGCTACAACGCTTGGCACAAAGTTTTGACAAATTTTAGTTGTTAAATGCTCAACCTAATGACCCAATGAACCTATCTTTCATTCTAACTTGCAACTTAGAGAGATATAAGACATAGGAGGCGGAAGAGCTTCAAGAAGGAAGGTCATGGCCTTGTGCCATGGTTGTTCAACAAGATTGAAAGTGCTTCAATGGTGGGTTTCATCAAGAAACCAAGGGGAAGCCATTCCTTTTCTTTCTTCTTCCTCTAGAGGCTAGAACTCATGCTTGGGGATCTAGTGCACAAACACTTGTAACACCAATGGAGGCAAGAAATGGAATTAAGTTTCTAACTTTTCTTTGATACTTGTATTATCCATGGGTGATTACCTAATATTTGGAATATTTTGATTTATTTGTTATGAATTAAAATTCTAATTTGGTTTCCTTTTGATTGGTGTCATACGAATTGGTTCTTTATATTTCGTGCTTAATGTTTAATTGCTAAGGAATTGGTTATTAGTTTGGTAATCTATTTGAAATTGGAAAATGGATTGTGGATTTAGACCAAAAATATAAGGCCATGTAATTATGTTATGCATAATTTGTGTATTGCCAATTCATAGTGACCTCCATGATCATAAGGAGAGTTAAGAGATTTGAACAAAGTGATGCACGTCAAGTGTTTGACAAAATGCTTGTGTGTGGATGTTGTGTTCTTAGCTATCTATCTATCTATCTATCTATCTATCTATCTATCTATCTATCTATGTTTTGTATTTCTGTTAGTTAGATTAATTGTAATCATAATTTATCATTTTAATCAAATGTTTAAATAAGACAGAGGCGATATAAAGTCGGTACATGGTAACTATTAGAGATAATTCCTCGTAGGTTCGACAACTCTCTTATTATTATATTACTTGTTGACCGCGTATACTTGCGCGTGTTTATCGGTTGCGAATTCGACTAATAAGTTTTTAGCGCCATTACCGGGGAATTATTATTCTAATATTGTCCAATATTGATTTCAATCAATTTAGTCTTAATTTGAATATATATATATATATATATATATATATATATATATATATATATATATATATATATATATATATATCTTTTATTTGTTTGATCTTTGTTTGCGCGTGTTTACCGATTGTGATAAATAGGCTGACAAGACTGTATGTAAATGCGACTCTTGTGCAAGACTTGGCGTAAGCTGGGGCCTTACAGTTCTGTTTATTGTTATCGTTTGTGAGATTGGATTGACAAGATTGTAAGTAAATGTATTGTTTTTGTGCAAGACTCAACGTAACTGTTGGATCCTTACAGTCTGATTTTACCCAAGTAATATATTTTTGTGTTAGTTAATCTTAGGCACCAAATAGCTACGAGCCTGATTCGCCAACGAATCGCCTAACAAAGCAAGGGACAAGGCATGTCAAGGCACAAGTTAAGGCCAAAAAGAAGGCGCAAGCTATTGCTTGAATTTTGTTGGTGTTTTTGAATTGGAATTGCTCCAAAATGACTTACGGTGGTGAAGAAGGTGTTGTTGATGATTGGCACAGCCTCATGGAAGTCCGCTGTTTTAATTTTATCTATCTTTACATTGAGGACAATGTTTGTCTTAAGTTTGGGGGTACTCATGATAGTCTTGGTACTTGAGTACGTATTATTTTATTATGACAGTTATTTTGATGTTATTATGTTTAGTTGTGCATATTAGTTAAAAATTTGAAAATTTTGAAAAACTTCCATTATGTTATATCTTAGCAAATAGTAGACGTCGGTTGTGGAAGGCGACAACTGATAAATGATCACGGAAGTCCTTTACATTGAATTCTTTTATTGCGTTTAGTAAGGACATTGTTAGTTTCAAGTTTGGGGGTCTTCTACATTTTGTTTTGATATATTTTGTTTTATTGTGTTTTTTTGTGGGTTTAACTGCATTTCTAGTATAGGTTGTGTCTATTGAGCATTGATTTAATTTGAATTGAGCTATAATATATGATTAGGCAAATGATTGTTAAGGTTATAACTCATGGAAAATGGATAAATGTTGCTTAGTTTGGGTGACTGACTTATTGTTGGTTATTATTTTGCTTATGTCT
This sequence comes from Panax japonicus, assembly GCA_020205505.1. NCBI lineage: Eukaryota > Viridiplantae > Streptophyta > Magnoliopsida > Apiales > Araliaceae > Panax > Panax japonicus. The sequence continues at coordinate 43,438,833 of CM035095.1, read as the reverse complement.
CCTACTTTTGAGCACTCATCCATTTGTAATGAACTAGTTGTATACTTAGAGAAGGCTTATATGACCGAATGCTTGTGGGAGATATCAATAAGCTCTAGAACTCAGTTTAAACATCACTCAAAGCAATATACTTAAGTTTGATTAATTGGTCATGTGGTGGGTTGAGATGGAGCGTAAAATGCACTCACTCATAAACACATACTTAGGAAAGATAGAGCGTAAAACTCACTCACCTATACAAAAAAAAGAAAGAAATAAAAATATATCGAAAATCTTGTGGTGGGTTGAGATAGAGCGTAAAACGCACTCGCCCATAAAAGAGGACTTGGGGTGGGATGGAGCGTAAAACGCACTCGCCCATAAAAGTGGACTTAGGGTAAGATGGAGCATAAAATGCACTCACCTAAGAGTCCTTTGATCTCAAATTTTGGTAATGTTTTATTTTTCTACAATTGTGGTGAGTGGTGTGTTAAGCATATAGTTTTTGAAGTTTATTTCTTTCATAAGGTAATATGGTTACATAAGCCAATCCGAGCTATAATTGGTTTAGTGCAAATGGATACACACACACAGAAAGGATCTAAAGCAAGGTATGACTAACAAGCAAGTTGAAATCCTATAAGTTGTGACATTCTAAAATTTTTCTAGAGTTATCATGTTTTGACATCTTTAAGACCATTGTTCAAACTTATTGATTCATTGCTCAAGTAGTTGATTATTAGAATTTATTTTTATAGTTTTTGTTCTTAGTGTTTTTCTTGAGGACAAACAAAGATTCAAGTTTGGGGGTATTTGATGAGTGTATTTTATATACACAAATTAGGTACATCTGAGTTTGATAATTTATAAATCCTAAGCTAATTTGTTTGGTTTTTATGTGTTTTCATTATATTGTTGTGTAATGTAGTTTTATATTGCTTTTATGTATTTTTATATTAGTTTTATGTGTTTTTATTTTGTTTTGTAGGAATTGGATGGAATATCATTTGGATTGATTGTTGGAATCGCCAAATTCGCATTTTCGGTTTGTCAATGACATAACAGTCCCGTGAAGCCCAATTTTTACTATGATCCGACCATTATTTGTCCAAACTCCAGTTTCAGATCAACGCCTCCATTTTCTGAATCATCCTGAATCGCCTCGGTCGGAGTTCGGATGTGAGAGTTATGGCCATTTTCCCAATGGGAGTCAAATCTGGAAACTACCAACTGTCATTTGCATAGAAGTCACTTCATGGCCAATTTCAGCATTCTTCCAGCAATTATTTCAAAGAACTCAAAGAATGAAAGTTGTAGATCTCACTGTCTTCTTTCCGATACATCTTGAATCATCCAAATCGGAGTTTATATGAAGAAGTTAAGGCTATTTTACCAACAGACGTCGAAGTAGAAAATTACCAGGCGCTGTAGCGCCCCTTGTTAGTGTATTTCCGGCGCTGCAGCTCCCCGAAGTAGTAGGTCAGCCCCTTTTAAGCACTGCAGCGCCCCGTTCAAGCCAAATCAAGGCGCTGCAGTGCCTAGCACGGAGTTTTGACAGATTTCAGCTGTTAAATGCTCAACTTAATGACCTTTCATTCTAACTTGAAACCTAGAGGGAGAAAAGAGATAGGAGGTGAAAGAGCTTGAAGAAGGAAGGTCATGACCTTGTGCCATGGTTGTTCAACAAGATTGGAAGTGCTTCAATGGTGGGCTTGATCTAGAAACCAAGGGGAAGCCATTCCTTTTCTTTCTTCTTCCTCTAACGGCAAGAACTCATGCTTGGGGATCTAGTGCACAAACACTTGTAAAACCAATAGAGGCAAGGAATTGAATTAAGTTTCTAACTTTCTTTGATACTTTTATTATCCACGGGTGATTACCTAATATTTGGAATAGTTTGATTTATTTGTTATGAATTAAACTTCTTATTTTCTTTCCTTTTGATTGGTGTCATACGAATTGGTTCTTTATATTTCGTGCTTAATATTTAATTGCTAAGGAATTGGTAATTAGTTTGGTAATCTATTTGAAATTGGAAAATGGATTGTGGATTTAGACCAAAAATATAAGGGCATATAATTATGTTATGCATAATTTGTGTATTGTCAATTCATAGTGGCCGCCATGATCATAAGGAGAGTTCATAGATTTGAACAAAGTGATGCACGCCAAGTGTTTGACGGAATGCTTGTGTGTGGATATTATGTTCTTATCTTTTTATCTATCTATCTATGTTTTGTATTTCTATTATTTAGATTAATTATAATCATAATTTATCATTTTAATGACCTATTTAAATAAGACTGAGACGATATAAAGTCAGTACTTGGTAACTATTAGAGATAATTCCTCGCGGGTTCGATAACTCTCTTATCATTATATTACTTGTTGACCGCGTATACTTGCCACTACAAGAAAAAGGCCTATATGCGATCGTATATTAGCGACCGCAATCGGTCGCTGCTAACCATCTATGACCGCTTACGGTCGTTGATAGGCGTCGCATAAAATCTAGTTGCTGGAATGCACATCAACGATCGAATTATCTACAACCGAGATTAGTGACCGAAATCGTCGCTAAGCCGAGTCAGCATGGTTCAGGGCCAACGACTGATGTGTGCCACGTGTTAGCGACCGAAGCGGTCACTAATACTCTAATCCAATTAACAGTCACTAATGATTATTAGCGACCTGCATGCGGCTGCTGATGTTTAAAATAAAAAAAATATTTTTTCCTGTTTTACAGATTTCCCAAAAAAATTGTACTTGCTTTATATCCCAACACACAACAGATAGTATATATAAACTTCCAACCAAGTTTTATATAACCCAACACATGCACAACAATATAAACAACACATGCACAACAATATAAACATCCATCCATATATCGACACATACACCAAAATAGTGTAAACTATATAAACATTAAAAAACCAATATGAACTGAAGAAATATAAACAAATCTAATCTTTAAGTAACATACAGTCATCCAAACAATGAATATAAAAGTATAAGGCTCATAAATAACTAGAAAACAAGACTAGGTTGGTCGTCATACATCATTGTCCAAATTAGTTTCTCGTTGATCACCCTATAATTAACAAAATAATAAAACAAGTTACATATATAGTATATATGTTGATACTGGTATTATGATAATATAAAACAAATTAAACACAACAATATATGTATATATAAGTCACTAATTTGATTATAATAAATACGATTAATTACCTCATCGCTATCCTCATGCTGTGATGCTGCTGCTGTTGCAACTGCATTAGCTAACTCATTAGGACTCAGAGCTGCCGGATGCCAGCCCAATATACGAATAAGATCGCGATCTCGACATATAGCTCTCACACAGTTAGCATGAGTATAAATAGTTGGATGACTCAATGACCGTGAAGATTGGGTAGCAGACCTGCTCGAGACACTGAAGGTTGGACGTCGTCATTTTCCTTGACCATTGACGTAGTTCTTCTTCACAACAAACGCCCTCTCCCATAATTCTTGATCAATTGGCAGACGTGGGGTGCCTTAGGATAGGGCTCATTCAATAAACTCTTATAAGTATCCTATCATTATGTTAACAATTAAATAGTTAAAAATAAATATAAAATTCTAAAAAAATGACATAAAACTTGATAAACAAGATCAAAGTTGTTAAAACTTATTACCGCTATCTTGATAGCATTAGCCAGACCATCACGGGTGGCCACGTATACATCCAGCCAATGGATAGACTGACCTTGAGACTAAGACTCCTATACAAAACATACTCTAATATTACTAAGTAAACATATGATATTCTACAATTCATGATTGTAAACATATTAAAACGATTCATACGTACCCTGGCAGTGATATGCTACAACTGTGATATACTGCCGTCCTTGTAGGTTCCTTTCGTCTTTTTGCCATCAGGTACACCCAAGGATTTATTAGTGGCGGCAATTTTACGTCTTTTGAACCATCTCTCAGCTCTCTATTGGGCACACATCTTAGCCCATATGGACTTAGTGCACCACCAGGGGCTATACTCGTGCATGCACTATTCTCCCTGGCTTGGATGGTCGATCGATGCATTGTGTATAACTTTTTGTCGTTCTTTATTCAAGCTATCTTTGGTGTAGACGACTCACTTCTGCCATAATAGTGTCTGTATCACTGAAGCATACGCGTCCTCCTATCTATACCTTTTCTGCAAATAAAACAACAATCATAATATTAAAACGGTACTATTAACATTTAATCCAACACTATTAAATAATTTTAGTTTAATAATTATATTATCTATCATTATTAAAAAAAACATACCTGAAATTCAGCCCAAAATGCATCCTTGTGGGCAATAGGTGTGCTCGCCCATGTAATCACAGGTGTCGACCACTTCTGTAAGCACAACTGTGAAATGCACTTGACGATCTTTTTATCTGAAAAATCACTATAAAATACAATAATTTACATTAAAGATAAGTAGATTTATTATAATATTTAAAGAAATTTACATTAGTTATATATTTGAAACAATGGAAATCTAAAATGCTTATATATAAATGATGCGGACATACATGTTGTTCGGAGGATGATGAATTTGTATAAGAATTCGATCATCCGAATTAGTAGGGGCCTTTGGCAAATGATTAGGATCCCTACCCAAGCCGCGCTTTTTTTACGCTGCTTCAGAAGCCATCTATATTACAAATTTCAAAATGTTAATATGAGTTATATTTGATTACATGCATATATGAATATAAAATGACAATAATGACAGGAAGTTGCATTAAATAGTTAAGTACATAAACATGACAATGATATAAAGAACATGTAATACTAAACATACATTTCATTTATTCAAGCGTCAATGTCTGAGTTAGAATCATCTTATATATGTATTGCAGATTCATAACCATTATTTGCTTCAGATTCAGTGTCAGTCAATAATTCCTCCTCCTAAGTATCAATGTCATCTGACACAAGTATTGACTCAGGATCTAATTCACGTGGTTCATCTCCACCATCTAACTGGATTACTTCATTTTTGTCTTCCATATTTATTATAGTTTATCTATGAAGCATCTGCTCTTGGTAAATCTCACCGTCAACACAACTTCGCGCCAGAGTATGAATTACAACTTGCCAATCTGTAGGCGGTCTATACATTTTCCTAAAAGAACTAGGAGTGTAGTATACTTGTATTGTTTTAGTTGGTAAAACAAACGGTTTGTTGGAGTATATTGACCTATGGAGGTCAATATCTATGATTCCATGTCTGTCAACACGTATCCCTTTTTCTGAATCAAACCAACGACAGTTGAACAGGTTAATATGACCCCCGTACGTGCCCTTGTAAAAAAATTGTATGATTTCCTCCAACTCCCCATAAAAGGCACGACCAAGCTCATTGTAACAATCTCCTTGGACACACACTCCATAGTTTGTTGTTCTTTTACCGCTCCATATGCCTTTGTATGAAATTAACAACCATGTATTTTGTAACCATTACGGCTGACTTGGTCCCTGTCTGGTCCCATAGCTAGGACTTGTACATTAGCCGGAATCGTTAATCCCTCAGTCAAAGCCTATAAAAACTCCATCCTATTAAATGAAGTCATAGTTAATTAATATGGAGTATATATATGTCATGCTTAAGTAACTTAACTTACTTTGTCCTTTAGCCAAAGTACAAATTTTTTATCACGATTGATTTGAATATCATTATCAGTTATGTCAGGATGCTTCACTTTTAACTCATCATCGTATAATCTATACAATGTTATAAACATTAACATATTGGAATGTATATTACATGTCATTGAAAGTTAAGGGATAAATATGAATTTTACATGTGTACCTCACAAATTCGTCAATCTCTTCGCAATTGAAAAAAATGTAACTATGTGCATCATATAATTCTTTCTCAGAGAGGAATATACGCTTCTCTTTACCATAAGCACGACCCGATAGAACAAATACAGAAAGCTGACCATTTAGCTCAATATTGCCCCCATCATCATGTCTCGAGAATCGATTGACCTTTGTCAAGACTTCGTCCGGAAAGTAGTCTGAGATAAACGTAGATATCTCATCAAAACTGTATGCCCCACATATCGAACCCTCGACATAAGCTCGATTCTTCACCTTCCTCTTAAGGTTTCTCATCACCTTCTCAAAAGGGTACATCCATCTATATTGAACTGGACCCCCAACATGAGCTTTATAGGGAAGATGGATTTTCAAATGCTTTATAAAGTCAAAAAAACCCGGTGGGAATATTTTTTCAAGTTTACACGTGATCTCTATGATGATCTTCTCAAGTACATACATGTCCTTCTCATTTAATGTTTTTGAACATAAGTCTTTGAAGAAATGACTAAGATCCGTCAAAGCATCCAATATTAGTTTATCAAGCAGATCCCGAAATGCTATAGGCATGATTCTCTCCATGAACATATGACAGCCATTACTCTTCATCCCTTGTAATTTCCCACCTGTAACACACCTTGCAATGTTTGACGCATATCCATTTGGTAGTTTCATAGACTTAACCCATGTGCACACATCTTCAACTTACTTTTTGGATAATATGTACCTTGCATTCGGTTTGACAATCTTACCATTAGAAGATTCATAAAGTTCTAATCCAGGACTCTTACAAATATCTTTCATGTCCAACCGTGTCTTATCATTATCTTTTGTCTTCCCCGTAACATTCATCACAGTGTTAAACACATTGTTGAACACATTATTCTCAATATGCATCACATATATATTATGAAGAATCAAATTTGTAGACCAATAAGACAGTTCCCAAAATATGCTTCTCCGAACCTAGTTATGAGATTTGCCAAACCCATTGATTATGTTTGTTGCATCAATCTTACCAAATGGGATGACTGGTAATCTCATCACATGGTCTCGCATTTTTGTTCCCGATAATCGCGATGCAGGCTTATCATTGTCTACTTTCCCTTTCCTGAAGTGTTCTCTATTTCTTTGAAACGGATGATCTGCCAGCAAAAACCGACGATAACAGTCAAACTAGCAATGCTTTTGACCTTTTGATAGATTGAAAGACTTTGTATGCTCCATACTATACGGATAAGCCAACTTCCCGTGTGTACTCCATCCATCTAACATACCATAAGCTGGGAAGTCACTTATAGTCCACATAACCACTGCCCTAAGGTTAAAATTTGTTTTCGTTGCAACATCCCACGTCTGTACTCCATCCTCCCACAATACCTTCAACTCATCTATAAGAGGTCTCAAGTAAACATCTAAGTTCTTTCCAAGACTCTTAGGACCAAGAACCACGAGTGAAAGAAACAAGTATGGCTGTTTCATACACATCCATGGAGTCAAGTTATACTGAGTAACAATCACAGGCCAATATGAGTACGGAACAGCTGAATGGCCAAACGGGTTGAAACCATCAGTGGACAATCCAAGCTTTACATTTCTAGGTTCCAATACAAACCAAGGATGTGCTAAGTTGAAATCTTTCCAAGCCTGCCCATATGTGGGGTGATTTAGTTCTCCATCTTTAGCTGGAGATTTTGCATACCAACTCATATGTCAAGCTGTTCTTGAAGACATATACAATCTTTTTAGTCGATGTGTCATTAGAAAATACCTTAAAATCTTAAATGTAATAGTTGATTTTTTTGTAGTCACACCCTCTTTATTAGGCCTAAACTGATCATAACTGTAAAACGTGCACCTTTTCATCTGTTCATTTTTCTTATAAAATAACATGCAATCGTTAGGACATGCATCGATCTTTTGGTATCCAAGACCCAACTTCTTCACCATTTTCTTACAATTGTAATAGTTATCAGGTAATTTCTCACCATCAGGCAACACAATCTTAATGGCCTTCAAGAGCGACTCAACACACTCATGGCTCATGTTGTGACCAGCCTTGATGTTAAGTAATCTCGCCACTGTAGAAAATGTAGTGTGTTTGGTGTAACCATGCCATAATGGCTCGCTACCCTCATCTAACAACTTAAAGAAATCTTTGGCATAAGAATTCATAGGTTTCTCTCTGCCTTGCTCCCAATCAAAATCTGGCCATGCAATATCATGAACCATTTCATTCATACGATGAGTACTACGGCCCGAATTGTGTACTTTTGTGATGCCACCATATCTTCTCTGCCCATGTGCCCACCAACATTCTTCGTAATTTTTCAAGAACCCAGAAACAAGTAAATGATAGTTTACCACATCTCTATCCATATAATTTACATTCTTACACTTCAAACAAGGGCATCTTATCTTGTTTTGACCATTCACACATTCCGGGTGACTATATGCATACTCTAAAAACACTTGGTAACCAGCTCTAAATTCACCTGTAGCTCCTATTTGGGAACTTGCTTTCGTCGTGTCATCCAACTACGGTCTGAATAGAGGTCAATGATACCACAATACCTACTACAGAAAACATGAGCTTATGATTAACATTTAAGCATACATGAGCATACTTTTAAGTATATGACTTACATTTAAGCATACTATGCATACTTGTAAGCATATGACATACAATGCATAATTGTAAGCATATGACATACTATGTATACTTGTAAGCATATAACTTGATAATTTAGGGTCAGTTTAAATGTAAGTCAGTTTAAGCATATGACTTATATTTAAGCATACTATGCATACTTGTAAGTATATGACTTGACTTGTGCATACTTGTAAGCATATGACATGACTTGAGCATACTTGTAAGCATATGACTTATATTTAAGCATACTATGCATACTTGTAAGCATATGACATACAATGCATAATTATAAGCATATGAGATACTATGCATACTTGTAAGCATATGACTTGATAGTTTAGGGTCAGTTTAAATGTAAGTCAGTTTAAGCATATGACTTACATTTAAGCATACTATGCATACTTGTAAGCATCTGACTTAACTTGAGCATAGTTGTAAGTATATAACTTGACTTAAGCATACTTGTAAGCATATGACTTACATTTAAGCATACTATGCATACTTGTAAGCATGTGAGTTGATAGTTTTAGTTCTCTTTTGAAAAATGCATAGATCATCTTGAACTAAACAACAAAATCTATTCTGAATATATGAAGGGTCTCTACCACTAGGCCAAATGAAAGCTAAACTATTATTTTGTGTGTGTTGTTCTAAATGATCAACTAGCATTGATATATTCAACAAAGCTATATAGGATTTCTTTCTCAGTAGCTTTGAAGCTAATGAATGAAGTATTGAAGTGTGCTAACACCATGTTCTGGCTCAAAGATCTTTCTTGTATTTAAGAGGAAAGCACACAAACACAACTGAGATAACACAAGCACAATACTGTATGAGATACAAAAATAATGACACAAGAATTTTACGTGGAAAACCCAACTGGGAAAAACCACGATGAGAGATCTCAAAAACTCACTATGAAAGTATTGAAGAATACAAGTCTTTTTATTTGAGAAAAATAAACACACTAATTATTTTTCTCAACTTCTCTCTACCTCACTTTTCTGTCTCTATTTCTTAGTTGCTTTTGGATGTTGGTGGTTACTCCAAATTGAGAAGCCAAACTTCTTTTTATAAAACAAAAATAAGGAAACCAACGTCCCTGAATTAAGGAGACCAAAAACCAAAAATCTTGTCACACAAACAAACAAAAAGACACGGTTCTTTTCTATTCTCTAAAGGTTATTGCCATGAGTCACCAATTGAGAAAGACAAAATGCACGAAGAAAGGGCAAGGCCTTTCTTTCTTGTATATAACTAACCAAAAAAAATATGGACAAGTCTGTTGGGAAATTACATATTTAAATTTGATGTTGAAAGTAAATAATCATGCTTATAAGTAAAGTCCTTCAAGGAATACATGTTCAAGGACTTAGTGATATATTAAAATTGTTAGGTTGATCTGTGCTTTAATGATTATCATTCTGTAAATGAATGTATAGAAGAAAAGATCAAATATGTTAGGTTGATCTATCTCTTGAGATGTAATAGATAGACTTTCAACAGAATTGTAGTTTGTCGAGCCAAACAGAAGATTGCAGAAGCCAAGGCAGAATCGTAGAGTATCGAGAATCTTAGTCTGTCTACTTTGGAGGGCCTCACTCAGAATCATAGAGTTGGTCCAAACGCCTGCCGAGCCAAATCAAGAATCGTAATGTGTTCTCGGAAGCGTGGAGTCTGCAAATCAAGCAAGCAAAGATCGTAGTCTACCAGTGATTAAGAGAAATCATAGTGCTGTCTTCTATCAGTACCATATCAAGCACCAATGTGGCAAGACACCACGATCATGATCGTAGTGCATCATCTGTTTGTATCAGAAGCATCGAGCCTTGTCCATTTGTTTAAGAATAAATCACAACAAATATGGAATGGATTATAAACGTTGAAATCCTTGAGGATCCCAATGACCCAACACTCATCCTTAGTATATAACAAAGAAATGTATTGAAAAAGCTAAGGAAAGTACTATAGGTTAGCTGAAAACACCTTTTCAGGTGTTAGGTGAGATAACAGTCTGTTGTGTCAATATGGCCAAACGGCTAAACAAAAGATTTGTAGAAAGTCACCATCAATGCTCAAAAATGTCAAATACAATTAATGCTTCAACGGATGCCTTCAAACAGATACATTTCAAAGGCACCTTATATACAAATTAGATGCAGATGCAAGAAGTAAGCAAGTACACAACGAAAAGCCGAAGAACACTCAACGCTCAACCTTACGATCTGTAAAGAAAGCTTGCTTAGCTACTCAGTTCTTTCGAACATAAGCTTAACGGCTACTGAGTAGCACCATTCAAGAACTCAATTATCATTAAGTGAACTAAGAAATTCTAAGTCTGTTGGACTTGAAGAGTTCTAAGTGAACTAAGAAGTACTAAGTCTGTTGGACTTGAAGAGTTCTAACAATTATTTTTTAAATTTTTTTTTAAAATATCTATTCAACTCCCTCTTATAGATAACTATTGTGCCTCTGGGAACTAACAATTGGTATCAGATCAGGTTCTCTTAATCAGCCTACAAAGCTTGACTAGATCCGATGGCACATCTGATAAGCGAATCAAAGACTGGAGGAGGCAGCAAGCCACCTATGTGCAACAAAGATAAATTTTCTAACTGGAAAATCCGTATGCAAGCATACATGGACTTAATAGATGAATAGCTATTCAAAACTGTCATAAATGGGCCCTACATCCCAACAAAGCTCGCACCAACTCCAGAAGATCCAAATAGAGTTTAAATTAAGGTCAAAGCTGAATGGACTGACAACGAAAAGAAAGATGTTCAACTTAATAAAAAGGCCAAGAACATTTTATTCCAGTCTTTAGAAGATGACCTATTTGAAAATGTGGTCAACAGTAAAACTGCAAAGGAAGTATAGGAAACATTGCTTATTATGCACGAAGGAACTGAAGAAGTCAGAGAAAACAAAAAATCTCTTCTGACTCAACAATACGAAATGTTTACCCATGTTTCAGGTGAAAATGTCACTTCCACTTATGAAAGATTCAATGTTCTGCTCAACTCTCTTCGAGCTTTTGGAAAGATCTATCCAAATAAAGATCTGATCATAAAGTTCATGAGAACTTTACCTAGCAAATGGGATGCCAAAACCACTGCCATCAGAGAATCAAAGAATCTCTATGAAATGACTATTCAACAATTTTATGGCAACCTTTTCACCTATGAACCGGAGCTGACTCAGCGAGCTGAGATTCTATCTGAAGGAAGAAAGAAGGACAAAGGAGTTTCTCTCAAAGTAACATATAACATCTCCAAAGCTAACACTGAAAATGACTCTGACTCTGAGGAAGATGATGATGAGGATATTGCAATGCTGGTAAAAAGACTCAAGAGGTTCATGCATAAAGGCAGAAGTAACAAACCTAAGAGATTTAACAAAAACATCAGCCAGGAGTAGATAAATAACTTATGCTACAACTGCAAGAAGCCTGACCATTTCATTGCAAACTGTAACAAACCTCTTAGAGAAGAACTAAAGAAGAAATCAAATTCAAAGAAATAATTCAAAGGCAACAAGAGGCTCCAGAAGAAAGATAAAGGTCTAGTGGCCGGAGGATCATGGAGTGACTCAGACAATGACATAACTCCTGAGTCTGGAGATGATGAAGATCCTCAAGTAGCAAATGTATGTCTAATGGCCAAACATGCAAAGGATAAGAAAAGCTCTGATAATCATAAAGTAAGTATCGATGAGGTATCTGACTTTAACTCTCCTGATGTAGATATTGATTAGTTAAGAACTGCACTACATGGCATAACATCTGATCTGCATCAATACATGAAGTGGTTCAGAGTTTTGTATAAAGATTATTCTCTTCTTCAAAAGAGAAAGGGAAAGTTCAGGAAGAATTGGAAATAACTCTTATAAGCACTAACTCTCTCTCCAAATTTGAAGCTGAGAATAAACTCTTAAAACATACCATTGACCTTAATGCACAAAGAGAGTCAAATCTAACCTCTAAGATTGAGGAACTAGAAAAGACATTCTCAATGTGGAATAGATCCTCTTCATCCATGGACTTTTTGATCTCCAGGCAGAGAAATGCATCTGAAAGAACAAGTTTAGGTTTTGGGGAATCCACTTCAGAACCATATGTGGAAAAGATAAAGGAAATTAACTCTAGTAATGTTTCAAATTTTAATAGAAACATTACATTTGTGAAATCCTCACAGAAGGAAAAACTAGTCCATCCATGCTCTTCTGATCCAATCCATGTTCCAAGGCATAACGGATCCCATGCTGGCCTAGGATTCAGAATAGAGAAGAATAACTTAGTCACTACTCTCCAACTTCGAAGGGTCGTAGAGTCGAGTAAAATCAACTCCACGAACCAACTAGGTAGGAACAGTAGAGTTACGTTTCATTCTTTATAAATCATGAATCACAAGGATACATGGAAAAAGAAGAATCAATATAAAGGAAAGATTGCCAAGAACCCACATAAGTCCAAATGGAGAAAGAATCCACATACACACACAAGAATGCATCATGCTAGATGTTTTTTATGTAATAAAATTGGTCATAAGGTTGCAATATGCTATAATAATTCTCTACATATTCGACCCAAAGTCAAGAAAATTTAGGTTCCCAAGGGTAATAACAAGGTTGGACCCATGCAAGTATGGGTACCAAAATTAAAGTTTAATCTTACCACAGGAATAGAGCTCCACGATCACAACTTGGTATCTAGACAGTGGATGCTCAAGGCACATGACTGAGAACAAAGCCCTTCTGTCTAACTTCATAGAGAAGGATGGTCCAACAGTTATCTTTGGAGACAATGGCTCTAGCAAGACAAGAGAATATGGCTCAGCTTGGAATGGTGCAGTGTCCTTCAGTAAAGTAGCCTATGTGGAAGGACTAAAACATAATCTTCTGACCATAAGCCAACTCTGCGACAAGGGTCATCAAGTTACCTTCCTTAACAATCAATGTCAAGTCAGAGATCTGGAGACCTCCTCTATAAAGCTGACCGGAACAAGAGAAGGGAACTTCTATACTATTAATCTTGGTCAACTGAGTTCTGACTAGACAATATGCTTTCTGGCTAAAGCTTCTAAAGAAATGAGCTGGCTATGGCATAGAAGGATGTTTCATCTCAAATTCAAAAACATTTCAAAACTGGCCTCCAAGGATCTAGCAGCAGGCTTACCCAAGCTCAACTTTATCAAAGAAAGGCCATGCAATGCCTGTCAGCTCGAAAAAATAGACTAGAAGCTCATTCAAGAGCAAAACTATCAGATCAATTGATAATCCTCTGTAGTTACTTCACATGAATCTATTTGGGCCAATTCCAACAACAAGCCTTGGATGGAAGAGATACTCATTAGCCGTAGTTGATGACTATATCAGATTTACATGGGTGTTCTTTCTAAACTCAAAAGATGAAACAAGCTCCCAACTCATCAAGATGTTTAGGCTGATGATGAACGAGAAAGGAGAGAAAATCAAGGCTATAAGGAGTGATAATGGTAGAGAATTTAACTTCTCTGAGATGTACCAGTTCTGCACAGACAATGGCATCAGTCACAACTTCTCAGCTCCACGAACTCCACAACAAAACAGAGTAGCTGAGAGAAATAACAGAATATTGATTGAGGCTGGAAGAACTCTACTAGAAGCCGTCTGTCTTCCTGAATACTTCTGGGCAGAAGCTGTCAACACTGCATGCTACACTCAGAACAAATCTCTTGTGCACTCTACGTTAAAGAAGACTCCCTACGAGCTGTGGAGAGGAAAAAAGTTAAGTGTCAGCTACTTTCATGTATTCGGTTGTGCATGTTATATTCTCAATAGTGGAAAACAATATCTAACTAAGTTTTAACCCAAGTCATACAAAGGAAGTAAGGCTTATAGAGTGTTCAACAAGAAGATGCTAAGTGTTGAAGTCTCGATTTACATCATCTTCGATGAAACAGACTTGGACAAAAATGTGTCTCAAGACACTACGAATGACAACCCAAACACTATGAATGAGGCAGTCGAGCTTAATACCACGATTGTAGTCCCAAAAAATGAAATCATCAAGCCTGAAGAGGAGATCATAGAAAGAACTATGCTAGACAACGAACCTCCACATCAAGAAGCAGAGGTTGATCTTAAAGAATTCAGACAACAAGGCATCAAATCAGATGTTCCAACAGGAAACAGATGGGTAAGAGATCACACTCAAGACCTAATCATTGGAGATCTAAATGCAAGAGTCAAAACAAGATCTGCCACCCATAATGAGTGTTTCTATCTAAGCTTTCTATCACAAATCGAACCCAAGATGATAGAAGATGCTATGGAAGACTCAAGTTAGATAGAAGCCATGCAAGAGGAACTAAATCAATTTGAAAGAAGCAGAGTATGAAGATTATTTCCAAGACCAAAAAGTCACCCAATTATTGGCGCCAAATGGGTCTTCAAACTTAAGATGGATGAAGATGGAGTAATCACAAGGAACAAGGCAAGACTAGTAGCCAAAGGTTACTCTCAAGAAGAAGGCATCGACTACAATGAGACCTTCGCACCCGTTTCCTGATTAGAAGCCTTCAGGATATTCCTTTACTTTGCTGCTCACATGAAGTTCAAAGTCTTTCAAATGGATGTCAAAAGTGCATTTCTGAATGGTGAATTTCAAGAAGAAGTATATGTGGAGCAACCTCCAGGTTTCATAAATCCAACTCTTTCCAATTATGTCTATAGATTAGATAAAGCCTTATATGGACTTAAACAAGTACCTAGAGCATGGTATGAAATACTAACTAACTTTCTTATTGAAAATGGTTCACTAGAGGTAGAGTAGATATCACATTATTTCTTAGAAAACACAAAGACAAAATCCTATTAGTTCAAATATATGTTGATTACATTATCTTTGACTCTACTGATGAAAAACTGGTGCAAGAGATTTGCCAAGCTTATGTAGAGCAAGTTCGAAATGAGTATGATGAGTGAGGTGAATTTCTACCTTGGATTACAAGTAAAGCAGACTGATGAAGGTATCTTCATAAACCAAGCCAAGTACATTAAAGACTTACTTAAAAAGTATGGCATGGAATCAGCCTTTCCCATGAAAACACTAATTGCTCCAGCAACCAAGCTCGATAAATATGAGAAAGGTAAAAGTATTGACATAACTCAATACAGAGGTATGATACGCTCTCTTCTATATCTAACTTCCAGTAGACCAGACATAATGTTTGCAACATGCATATGTGCTAGATTCCAAGCTAATACTAAGGAATCACAATTAACGGCTGTAAAATGAATTTTCAGGTATCTCAAAGGCACACCTCACTTGGGACTTTGGTATCCTAAGGAGTCCTCCTTTGAACTGACAAGATATACAAATACTGACTTTGCAGGCCTGCAAGATCGATAGAAAAAGTACCAATGGCACCTGTCAGTTGCTAGGAAACAGACTTGTGTCCTGGTTTAGTAAGAAGAAAAACTCAGTATCTACCTACCTCAACCGCAGAAGCTGAATACATTGCTGTTGGCAGCTGCTGTGCTCAAATCTTATGGATGAAAAATCAGCTAGCAACTATGGGTTTTATTTCAAATCTATACTTGTTTATTGTTATAACGCAAGTGCCATAACAATAACACATAATCTTGTCATGCATTTTAGGACTATGCATATAGAAATAAGATATCATTTTATTAGGGACCATGTTCAAAATGGAACTATATCTTTACAATACATCCGTACTGAAAATCAACTTGCTGATGTCTTTTCAAAGACTCTAGATGAATCTAGATTTAATAAATTGATAAGTGAGTTGGGCATGCTAAATCTACAACCATAAACTCGATGCTCTAGTTTATGCTAACCATGCATATAAAAAGGCTATGTTTAAAATTGTAGAGGTGACTCAAGAGGAACCACGATCGTAGAGCTACCTCGACATGACGAAGAAGCATCCCATGATGAAAACATTCTTAAAAAATCCAAGAAACCCCTCTGATAAGCTCCTCAGGGATTAACCTGATCCTTAGTTCAATCTAAGAGGTTGGCCCTTCCTGAGCTACCTTAACCCAAAAGGAATGCGAAGTTAGAGTTCATCAGAAGGACCATGACAGACAATGATCGTAGATTAGATTCAGCAGTGAACTCAACATCGTAGTGCAACCTCGATGATCGTAGTCCTCCCAAAGGATACACTAGCTCAGGGGGAGCTAAGGGCATATCAATATTTTCCACATTATTTAAAATCATGGAGCCCGACAAGACTTGACATGTGCCCCACTATACAGATCGTGAGGAGGGAAGTTAAAAGTATAATTTGAAAAGGTCTTTATGAAAATTTACCTCAGAAGTTCAAAAAGCTCATTCCTCTCTCTTTATCAGTAAAAACCCTAACTTTCAAAGCGCTCAACAAACCTTAGCTCAAGAAAATCAATGGCTTCTTTCAATGTTATCTCTGGTTACCAACTCTGCTTCAATGAATTCAAGATAGCTAGCCCTCAGTTTCACAAGATTATGTCTTTTCTGAAAAAAGCTGGTCTTGAAGAAGCTCTGAGCACCATTACATGGATCTACCCGAAGCTAGTGAAAGAGTTCTACAATAATGGAGTCTTTGAGAATGAAATCATCATTACAAGGGTTAGGGGGGAACAAATTAAACTCAAAACTAAAGATATAAACTTAGCCCTAGGTCTCAAATCAAGAGGACTTGTATCTATGGATGTCATTGACTTTCATGAAGGTTTAAAGAAGATGCACCACACAAAGTTTCAGAACGTCAAGGGATAAAAGAAGAAAGAGTTTCCCCAAAAGTATGAATTTCTAGCTGACATTGTTGGAAAATGCA
The DNA here is from genome assembly GCA_020205505.1 of Panax japonicus. Taxonomy (NCBI): domain Eukaryota; kingdom Viridiplantae; phylum Streptophyta; class Magnoliopsida; order Apiales; family Araliaceae; genus Panax; species Panax japonicus. The sequence goes on along the minus strand of CM035095.1, from coordinate 43,421,505 downwards.
TATGCTGTGACGCCCCCAAAACAGGTATACATCACCCATCTTGGGTCGCCAGATACATGGTACTGAATACAAATAAAAACTTAATTATAAAACTGTCGGGTAATATACGACAAAACATAGCTGAGAGTTTAAAAAAAATATATTGCCTTCTAGACAATATCCACTCTCAATGGAGTCCTCATTACAATTATTATCACACTATTTCACAGAATAGTGAAGACTACTAAAACAACCATCTCGACCGATAATCCATTCCCTGACCAGTCCAAGCTATATTCTTATTTCCTGAAGAGAACAATGAAGGAAAAGGGTGAGCTCAACTAGCCCAGTAAGAAATATTATGACTAAGATAATGCAGAATAAATTATCCTTAGCCTTCAACAGTATAACAACTGATAGAATATAATAGACAACAAGTTTTAGATCAACAACTGCAGTGGAAATAAGCAATCCATTAGAAGAGTCAAGTAGAGCATAAAATCTACTATCTTCTATGATTTAAATTTTTTTTCATAAACTTTATCGCTGAGACTCAGCTTAATAAATAAAATCGAATCATCCCTGCACCATGGCCAAGGATATTCATGTAATCATCAAAGGTCATGATTATACCGAATAATCCCTAGTCATAATCATACCAACAACTGTCCATCAATGAACTACAGCCCAATGAGGACTTTTACCACATCATTCGTCACATTAATGTCAAGATTATACCTAATAATCCCTGTTCATAATCATACCAAGTCCATCTATGCACGTAAGCCAAAGATGACTTTAATCACAATATAAGCACAAAGGATGATGTCAATGACATAATAATTCAATAAAACAAGTTCAAGGATAAATTTTAAAGATTTATATTTTAATTTATCTAGAAATCAATAACGTCCAAATTGTCAACATGATACTGCTTTGTAGAGTAAAATTCAAGAATAATATTCATGTACCAAAAATAATTTAGATAGAAAAGAAATATATTTTTCGGGTAAATAGTACCCCGTGAATAGTACTTCGGGAATAGTACCCCATGAATAGTACCCCAACATAAAAAGTACCCCAAACACCTGAGTGAATGATACTAAAGTGAATAGTAATTGAGTGAATAGTAACCCGTGAATAGTAACTCATGAATAGAACTCCGGCACGAAAAGTGCCCCGAATACCCGAGTGAGTAATACTAGAGTGAATAGTAATCAGGTGAATAGTAACCTGTGAATAGTAACTTATAACAGAAAAATACCCAAGAAAACGATATTTCATAACGAGTACAAAAGAAATGATATCCCAGATAAGTATAATAGAATATACGAAACTGCAAATAGATTTTCACCCGCCATGCGATAATCCATGTAGACAGATCATTTCCACAATTTAATAAGGAATGAATACAAAGGATCATTCACCATGCATGCGGTAATCCACATAGACATGTTATTCCAACAGAATAATAAAGAATGGAATAACAGAAGAATTTACCATGCATGCGATAGATCGCACAGATAGGTTATTCCCAACAGAATAATAAAGAATGGAGCCAGGTCATGCGTAATCCGCACAGACAGGATATTCCAATAGAATAATAAAGAATGGAACCAGGTCATGCGTAATCCGTACAGATAGGATATTCCAACAGAATAATAAAGAATGGAATAACAACAGAATTCACCAGGTATGCGATAGACCGCACAGATAGGTTATTCCAATAGAATAATAAAGAATGGAATAACAAAAGAATTTCACCATGTATGCGGTACTTCGCATAGACAGGTTATTCCAACATAATAATAAAGAATGGAATAACAACCCTTATGAGTATTGAAAGAAAACAACTCTCTTCATGAATACGAAAGAATAATACCCCTTACGTCAGAAGAAAACTGGATACTAGAATAGTGAGGTAGCAGATTTCTCTTCTTCTTTCTCTCTATAATTTCTCTATAATAATTGCTCTATAGCTTTAGTGAATTGGTGAGAAATGAAGAAAGAATGAGCTTCTATTTATAGGAAAATATATTTTTGATAATTGCACGTTTTGGGGCTCAAAATATTTACTCTGAAGAAAATGAAGAGGAAAGAACAGCAGTCTGAGGAGGAAGAAGACTGAGCTACCATCTCTCAGCTGCTTAAGAAGGGAAAACACAGCTATAAATCAAAGAAGTCTTCACTCACCTCGAACGTACTACCGATCGTAGAGTCCAAACTTACAAACCTATCATAGGTGGATGCTGCAACAGTCTCTCAGCCTGAACAAACTTTCAGAGCTGAAGCTGAAGAGAGTGCTGAGACTGTGGCTCAGCCTAGGAGGACAAAGAGAAAGTTGGTCAAGAAATACATCCTAGTCAATGAAGGAGTCTTAAAGGAAGAAGATAGAAGAATAGCTGCCAAAAAAAGAGCTACCCGAAGCTATTAAGGAGAATACAACCCGGGTTGAAGGGGAGCTTCCTGAAGAATTGGAACAGGTAGACGATTAGATTGAGGGGGAGCCTCGTGAAGTCCCTGTGTCAGAGAAGGCTACAGCTGAGAAGGAGTTGCTATGAGAACCCAAATTTTATGAGTAAAGATTTAAATTTCTCGAAATATTTTTTTTTATATTATGGTGTGGATTTGATATAATGTTATAGTTGTTGGTAATATTTATAAATTTTGCAAAGTATGCAAGTTGATATAAAATATTCGTTTGGTCGGGGAATATTCTTTTTGTCGGGGAATATCCGTACGACGACATAATCATTGGTGGACCCCATAACAGAAGTATTGTCGTAGTTAGAAAACGACAGAATTGTCATTTTATAAAAATAACGGCGAAAGTGTTACCATTAAAACTGTTGAACTACCCGGTAGTAAAAGTACAGTAATACGCGTGGTTGCATAGTAGCACACGGTATTGATTATTGATGCTTATGTAAGAAGTCACTCAGTTATACTCAATTATTGCTACAGTAATTGTTGCATCATATCTCTCATATTATCGATTCAATTATTGTCACAGTATCATCTGCATAATATGTTATATTATTAAATCAATAATTGAGATGGCAAAGTTATTCATAATATTATTTACAATATTGACAATGTCTAGAAGTTCTATCAATGAGAGGTTTGGTCACCTAATTGCGCGCCAATAAGAGAAATCCTTATCGGAAAGCCCCCTATTTCCTAGGAATGACCTGGTTGTTAAATATTGTGAGTTACAATACTAATGATGAATAAGTTCTTATTGATTAAAGAAGAATTTGATAGTTTCATTGTGTTGGGATTATTAGTGTTAGTGGAAATCGACATCTATTCCGATGATAATTGATGTCTGAGGGTTATATTGATAAATCGGGTAATTAATCGGATAAATGAGCAATTAATTGCTACTAATTCACATGCTTATATAACTATTTGTTTACATGTGTGTACTATTGAATCACATTCTTGTACTATTAGGGGACTTGGTGCAAGATTGATAATACTTGCATGACTAAGATTAAAAATAGAGGTACTATACTGTAATTTGTATTTTCACATTATTATAACTATTGATTCACATGATTGAACTATTGGTTCACATTATTTACTATTAGGGGAGGTGGTGTAAGTTTGATAATACTTGCAGGACTAAATTAAAAAGGAAGAAAAAGAGCAAGGTATTATACTGTAATATTTTGAGCCCCAAAATATGCAATTATTGAAACTATATTTTCCTATAAATAGAAGCTCATTCATCCTTCATTTCTCACCAATTCACTAAAGCTATAGAGAAATTATTATAGAGAAAAATTATAGAGAGAAAGAAGAAGAAAAGTCTGCTACTTCTCTACTCCAATATCCAGTTTCTTTCTAAGGTAAGGGGTATTATTTCTTTCGTATTCATGAAGAGAGCTTCTGTTATTCCATTTTTTATTATTATGTTGGAATAACCTGTCTATGCGAAGTACTGCATACATGGTGAAATTCTTCTGTTATTCCATTCTTTATTATTCTGTTGGAATAACCTGTCTATGCGGTTTATCGCATGCCTGATGAATTCTATTGTTATTCCATTCCTTATTATTATGTTAGAATAACCTGTCTATGCGAAGTACCACATACATGGTGAAATTCTTCTGTTATTATATTCATTACTATTCTGTTTGAATAACCTGTCTGTGCGGTCTATCGCATGCCTGGTGAATTCGGTTGTTATTCCATTCTTTATTATTCTGTTGGAATATCCTGTCTGTGCGGTTTACGCATGACCTGGTTCCATTCTATATTATTCTGTTGGAATATCCTATCTATGCGGTTTATGCATGACCTGGTTTTATTCTTTATTATTCTGTTGGAATATCCTGTCTGTGCGGTTTACGCATGACCGGTTCCATTCTTTATTATTTTGTTGAGAATAACCTGTCTGTGCGGTCTATCGCATGCCTGGTGAATTCTTCTGTTATTCTATTCTTTATTATTCTGTTGGAATAACCTGTCTATGTGGATTACCGCATGCATGGTGAATGATCCTTTGTATTCATATGAATAATATTTACATTCAAAAGGGGTTTCTGCCAGGGGCAGTTTCATAATTGTTCTGACCCTCAAAAATTCTGGAAAAATTTGAAATGATAATTTGATGAGTTTTCTAGACTGTGTCCAAAAATGGTGATTTTTGGATATATAGATTAAGAGTTATAGATTTTATGGTAAAAGACTATTTTAAAAGTAAACCCTTATAACTCCTTGTGGTTAACTCCAAAATTGGTGAAATTTTTATTGGAAGTACATGTATATAACAGGAGTATACCCTGTAAATTAGTGAATTTTTGGAAAAAAGAATAATTTATGATAAATGTCTAAATATTCGGCAATTTTGGCCATATGAAAAATAGCAAATGAATTTTAAAAATTTCGAGAAAAATATATGTTCAATATAGGACTATATTCTGCTAAATTCTAGAAAAGAAATATTTTTGGGACTGATTTGGTATTTTTCATGAAATTGAACTAGTTATGAGTAAATGAATTAAATATGTTATGTGAAGTAACAAAATTGGAAAATAAGATTTTATGGCTTGAGAATCCTATATAGGGTATATGCAGATTTTTGATGAGGGATTTGATCATTGATGATGAAATCTTATGAGTATGACATTTTTGAATGATTAAATGCATTATTTGGTAAAGTGTAAACAATTAAAATAAATTATTTATAAGTTTAAAAAGTGATTAAAATATTTTTATAATATTAATAATATTAGATTATGAGGTTATTTAGTGATTGATAATATTTGGATAAATTTAAAGTCTTTAATATTTATCCTTATTTTTGTTTGATTGATGCTTATCTCATTGTCACCATCCTCATGTTTATATTGTGATGAAAGTCATCTTTGGCTTACGTGCATAGATGGACTTGGTATGATTGTGACTAGGGATTATTCGGTATAATCATGACCGTAATGTGACGAATGATGTGGTGAAAGTCCTCAGTGGCCTGAAGTGCATTGATGGACAGGTTTTGGTATGATTATGGCCAGGGATTATTCTGTATAGTCATGACCATTGATGATTTAATGAATATCCTTGGCCCGTAGTACATGGAAGATTCGATGATATGGTTTATTTATTAAGCTGAGTCTCAGCGATAAAAATTGATGAAAACATTTTAAATCATAGAAGATAGTAGATATCATGCTCTACTTGACTATTCTAATGGATTTCTTATTCCGCATCAGTTAAACTTGATGTCTATTGTATTTTATCAGTTTAACATTGTTGAAGACTAATGATAATTTATTCTGCATTATCTTAGTCATAATATTTCTTATTGGGCTAGTTGAGCTCACCCCTTTCTTCACTGTTCTCTTCAGGAAATGAGAACGTAGCCGGGACTAATCGGGGAATGAAGTGACTGTCCATATGATAGCATTAGTAGTCCTCACTATTCTGTTAAATAGCATGACAATAAATGTAATGAGGACTCCTTTGAGTGTGGATATTGTCTAGATAACAATATTCTTATTAAAACTCTCAGTTTATGTTTTGTCGTATTTTACACGACAGTTGTATTATTAAGTTGTATTTGAATTTAGTACCTTGTATCTGGAGACTCAAGATGGGTGATGTATACCTCTTTTGGGGGCGTCACAGTTGTAAAGATATTATCATGAACCTCCTCAGTTCCTCAAGAGATCTTAACATCTAAAACTATAGAAATAGAGAGGGTTGAAGCAATGGAGGTGAAGAGGGCAGAAGAACAAAGAAGAGAAGTGGAGATGATTAATATGGTGGGAATTTCAATTGAAGAAAATGAAGATCGAGAAGAAGAAGAGGATGAGGGAGTTGAGATTATTGCAGTAGGCTGTGATGGATATAGGAGAGGTAACTACAATCAGTTATTCTCCTACTTGCCAATGATGCCCTATCATAGAGCCCAAATTCTCAACTCCTGGGATCACATGTTCTAGACCTTCAAAGCTTATCTTGAAATCTCAGTGTTAGCTCATGGATTCCCAGGAAACCTCACTTTTGCTCAAAAGCTGATCACTAATTGTCCCTCTTCAGAAAATGGGTGTGAGGTAAAATCTATTCCCATCTCTTTCAGGGTTAGTCATTGTCCACCATCAACCTTCAACTAATTCTACAAACTGCCAAGATGGTTGGAAGTGATACTTCACCCACTAAACCAATTTCCAATTATAGAATCCTAAAATTCTGTAACTGATGAACCAAATATGCCTAATTTTATATTGGTACCATCTCCTACCATCTCTTACTCTACGAATATTGTTCACACTCAAATCGTGGAGTCACTAGCTTTAACAGCCTCTCCTCCCATAACTCAAACACCCATACCTGAACCTCCTTTGGACATACCTTCCTCCTCAACTACCAATTATTTTGATCTTGCTCTTACTCTCTCAAACCTGCAAAGCCAAAATACAAAAGCCTCTCCTTTAGGTACCCAACAAATACTAGAGCTTCTGTCAGATCTTCCCACCAAATCTGAGCCGTCTGATGCTTCACAAAAAGTGACCAAAGATATTCAAAAAGATCTTGAAATTTACTTTGAGCTTGTTTATTTGAGGCTGAACCATTTGATCGATGCTTCCAACACCCTCCCCAACAATCTAAGTACTGAGATTATAAAGAAGCTTAGGGAGATCATCAAGGAAATGATCCACAGTATCAATGAAAGGGATCAAATTCACTTTCAGGGTGCTAAGAAGCACAAAGAAGCAGTTCTCCTTCTATAAAAGACTCAAGAATCTCAAAACAAACTTATGATGGAAAGTATCTCAAGTCTACGAACCTCTATGAAAGAATTCCAAGCATTCTCAATGGGTCAATTGCAACAAACAGAAACTATCATGGCCATTCTACAAAATAACAAATCTTGAACTGATTCTCTGGTTCACGAAAAGTGTGAAGACATTGCTCAATCCAGGAGTCAGCTCCACGAGCTCGTCCAAGGCATGAATCTACTGTCTGAAGACATTCAAACCCTTAATGCTAACATAAAGGGGGAGAAAAAAGGGGAAGGAGAAAAAGAAAAAGGCAGAGGTAGAGGGAAACTCATTGCTCACTCTTCAAGGAGCCCTCCCTGAAGACAACCTCACCATCAAACTCCATGACCCGAACAACAAAAAATTATCATGGCGCAATAGCTAAGGAGTCAAGGGCCATTTCCCAGCTCACATGGGGTAATCACTACTGGCCTATATATGCCGATTGGAGACCCTGCCTTTATGAATAGACATGATCATAGAAAAAGGCTGAGTCAAAGTGAGCTTGAAGATATTGCATGGAGAGACGAAGCCAATAGGAGAAGGAGAGCTGCAGAGCATGCAAATCCTCCAGGGAGCAAAAGGTAGAAGATATAGAGATACGTTGGAATTTATTTCTTATTAATGTAACTAAGATTTATTGTAATATCTGTCTTTACAAACATCAATATATTCATGCTTATTCTCTAGAGATTTCAGCTGCTCACTGAAACACTAAGTCATATTTACTTTCTAGCAACTACATCTAGAAATTAATGATCATGATACAAATCTCCTTGGTTATGTCAACATCAAATAGGGGGAGATTGTTGGGAAATTTTATATTTAAATTTGACGTTGAAGTAAATAATCATGCTTATATGTAAAGTCCTTTAAGGAATACATGTACAAGGACTTAGTGATAGATCAAAATTGTTAGGTTGATCTGTGCTTTAATGAATATCATTCTATAAATAAATGTATAGAATAAAAGATCAAAGCTGTTAGGTTGATCTATCTCTTGAGATGTAATAGATAGGCTTTCAATAGAATTGTAGTCTGTCGAGCTAGACAAAAGATTGCTAAAGCCAAGGCAAACTTGTAGAGTATCGAGAATCGTAGTCTGTCTACTTTGGAGGGGCTCACTCAGAATCATAGAGTTGGTCCAAACGCTTGCCAATCAAAATCAAGAATCGTAGTGTGTTCTCGAAAGCGTGGAGTCTACAAATCAAGCAAACAAGGATCGCAGTCTACCAGTGCTTAAGAGAAATCATAGTGCCCTCTTCTATTTGTACCGGATCAAGAACCAATGTGGCAAGACACCACGATCATGATCATAGTGCATCATCTGTCTGTATCAGAAGCATCGAGCCTTGTCCATTTGTTTAAGAATAAATCACAACAAATATGGAATGGATTATAAACATTTAAATCGGGGATCCCAATGACCATACACTCATCCTTAGTATATAACAAAGAAATGTATTGAAAAAGCTAAGGAAAGTACTATAGGTCAACTTTAAACACCTTTTCAAGTGTTAGGTGAGATAGCAGTCTGCTGTGTCAGTAGGGCCAGACGGCTAAACAGAAGATTTGTAGAAAGTCACCATCAGTGCTCAAAAATGTCAAATATAATTAATGTTTCAATGAATGCCTTCAAACGAATACATTTCAAAGGCTCCTTATATACAAATTAGATGCAGATGCAAGAAGTAATCAAGTACATAATGAAAAGTTGAAGAACATTCAACGCTCAACTTTACGATCTGTAAAGAAAGCTTTCTCAGCTACTCAGTTCTTTCGAACACAAGGTTAACGACAACTGAGTAGCACCATTCAAGAACTCAACTTTCATTAAGTGAATTAAGAAGTTCCAAGTCTATTGGACTTGAAGAGTTCTAAGTGAACTAAGAAGTACCAAGTCTGCTAGACTTGAAGAGTTCTAAGTGAACTAAGAAGTTCCAAGACTGCTGGTCTTGAAGGAATCTCAGTTATTCGAAGATTGTAAAAACATCCTTAGTGGATTTTCTACTCAAGGAGTAGAAGAGTGGACTAGGAGCCTTGAGTTCTTTGAACCACTTAAAAACATTGTGTCTCTTATATTCTGGCTATAACTGTTATATCTGTCATAACTGCTTATATGCTATTAACTCGATTTATCTTAAAGGGAAACAAACAAATCTCAAATTCCACTATAGTTAAATCATTAACGAATCTGACAAGTATTTTGTAAAAGAAATTTTAAAATATCTATTCAACCCCCCTTTCTAGATAACTATTGTGCCTCAGGGAACTAACAAAGTCATTTACCAAAAAAATAAAGCTAACTCCAAAATATATATGCACACACACTTTATTTGTCCCTAACAAGCTTTTCTAATCACAAATTTGTTCATAAAGACTTAATTATTTAATTATTTCAAAAAAATGTAAATTAGATTATTAGTTAATTTAGGAAGATAAGAGGGAGATTCATATATAAAGGAGGTAAAAGTGATATGAGATTGAGAAAGTTACAAATTTTCCATTTGACCCTTATATTATAAATTTGTAAGATTTTAGTGGGATCAATTTATATGTTACACCTAAAATTATTAATATTATTATATTATATTATATTATATTATATTTTTATTATTAATATTACTATTATATTTATAATAATTATTATTACTATTACTATTACTATTACTATTATTATTATTAATTATTATTATTACTACTAATATTATAATTTGTAATATTATTACTATTACCAATATAAAGCTAGCAAAAGTGTAGTAACCGTGTAGTATTTTAATTTTTTTTGGGGAAATGAAATGTTTTGATATAAAGATTAGTCCTTGCAAAATATTAATAGCTAACTTGTGGTGCTCTAGTGGTTAGATGACTAAAGTTTGATGCTTGAGGTCGCGAGTTCAAACCTATGGAGAGACAAATATTTGAAAAAGAATTCTAAAGAAGCCACATCAGATCTGTCACGTGTCAAATTAAAATATAAAATGTCGCGTTAGATGTGCCACGTAGACGCCACATGTGCCTCGTCAGCAGGTTAACGCGCATGTGGCACCTGGGGGTTCATAGTCCAATTTTTTGAATAGAAAGGGGCTCAGTTTGCGTTAACTAGAAAAAGGGGTTCAATACCCAAATTTCAATAAAGTTCAGTGGTCGACATTGCATTTAACCTGTAGAAGAACTTAAGGATCCCGTAAAGATCAAGCTAACCAGTATCCAGAAGAAATGCCATTCAGTATATTAATGAGCGTGAAGATCAAGCCAAGACTTGTAATATAGAATAGTTTAATTAACTGTTATGTATCCTTGGTGGTGGATGAAAGTCACTCTTGTAAAATGTAAAGAATAATGTAATTATAATTATTTGTACTGAACGAGGTTATAAGGTTTTAGAGTCTGAGATTTGAGAATGTATGTTGTTATATTTAGCTATATAATGATGTATGTTGGAAGGAGATGTGACCCTGATGTACAGAATCTGGGTGTGAAAATAAATCAGATTTTGGAGCGTTACAAAGTGGTATCAAAGATGATATGTTATAAACCTTAGGTATGAGTTCATAAGACTATAATCGTAGAGAGAAGGATAAGAGGGTCGTTGAATTAAATGAAGAAGATCACTACGTGATCATATTGAATCGTAATAATAGATGTTCTGTTAAACGATGAATGATTTATAACTAATACTATAAATGAATAGTACTATGAAGTAGTACAAGAAGAAGAACTCAAAAGAGTTATAGAGGATGAAATACGAATTAAAGAAAATTCGTAATAAGTAAGAAGTTAATGTCACGTTATTGATATGTATATGACGAGAAGGTGAATCTTTTCTCATGTATATATGTGATAGTTAGAGAATGTTAAGATAGGTGCGAGTTCTTAAAACTCATACTTATGAAAAGTTTGTGACTTATAGTTATATGCTATGTTTCTGAGCCCTAAGTATATGGATAGTCCTTGATTTGTTCTTGGATTACATATTGCGAAGACAAGTTCTTGAACACACATGGTTATGGAAAGTTACTAAACACGTAAAGTGTGGTAAGTTGATGGACTATACTAAGATATATGAATGTTTAGACTGAAAATAAGTATCTTCTGTATACTTAGCATTGAAGGTGCTAGAGAAGATTAAGTATTGTCGCAAGTAAGATAATGAAGGAATATGGGGAAAAAGGATATTCCAAGTCATCTAGCTATGCTAGATTTTGAAGTTTATTGAAATCGTGCTTATATGTGCATTTTGAAAAGGAAAGAATTAGTCTAAATTTTTGTGAACCAATAGATTTTAAAAAAACTATTCTTTGTATGTCTATGCTAATGATTTTGGCTAGACAAAAATTGATTTGAAATATCAAAATGAATTTTATATCATCAGTGCATTTGATGTAAAGATGGTAAAAAGATGGAGTTATTAATGCAATTGAACCTAGTATTGGATGTGATCTTATGATCAATAACCTGCTATGGTATGATGTTAATGACAAAGTCATAAACTAACGAAGTTCTCAACGTGCTGTGAAACCGGTATCATGCCAATTGATTTGACTAGACGAATGTTTCAAGTTAATGTCAAATTTATTGGTATGGTCTAAGCTATTTGATTTGGCTAAGATAAATGGTATGTCATGTTTAAAAGGAAATCAAGCTTTCTTTCAGAAGTTATGCCAAACCAAATTGTTTTGGTGAGAAGTCTAATGATTAAGTCTGAGGTGAACATACCCCGAAATGGGGTTATACGATAGGTTGATCACCTATATATGAAAGAGGTAGTTTACTTTCTTGGTGATTGTAAACTGGCCATTATTTAAGGATTTACGGTGAAATGCTATTAAATCTAGTAAGAGTTTATGGTTAATTTGACCCATCAACAAAAGTATGAAATATTTTAAAGGAATTCTTATGTTCCTCGTTATTCATTCTACTTCATGAATCTTGATAAGTTATGAATGTTAGGGAATGTTTGAAAGATAAAAACTTCTTTGAAGAGAAGTTGAGAAGAAGAGTATGTTAAAATTTTGAGAACGAAATTCTGTGAAGAAGGGGTGATCCTTATGAAAAGGATAGTTATAAGAAAGAGAAGAAGTAAGACTAAACCTTTGCTAAAGGTTGTAAGAATAAAGCACTCGGTTATGGGTGTGGCCCGGGTATGGATGTGGTTTTAAGAAATTCCAAGGAAGTAATTTTTATAAGGGGGAAGTGTGACAGCCCAGAGAATCAGATTGTCCTAGAATTAAAATTTAAAGAATTAGTTATTAATAAAATAAATTTTTATTAATAATATTTTTTGCTATGTGTTTATTAATCGTTCTAGAACCTAGGATGATTATAAAATGGGAGGATTCTGGCTACGAGCTAGATTGAACGAGTTAGAATTTTCAAGACGAAAATAAAATTTTTCGAGAACAAAAATATTTCAGAGGAAAAAGATGAAATAAGCACTATTTACTTGACGAAACCCTAAGGGTTAGGGTTTGAATAACCTAAGCCTTTTCGAGAGTTCAGTATGTCGAAATAACATTCTGTCGAAAGATTTGACGATATTATGTCGTGAAAGGTTAAGTTAGCCGATAAAGTTTTTCTCAAAAAGCGTGTAGAAATCGGACAAAATAAAAATGACGAAAAATATTCTTATGTACATTTCATTCATTTAACTACGTTAGGGGAAAACGTGAAGGAAAACACTAATCATCAAAAAGTGTTTTTTAGTTTTTCGAAGTTCTGAAGAATGCGTAAAAGTAAACCTAGAAAGGAAAAACGAAAATTCAAAAAATATTTGGATTTCGAGAATCGCAGTTTTTCAAACTGTCAAAAGAATTCCGCAAGACAGAACCACTAAGCTTCCAAGAGAAGGTGGATAGTAAGGAGGTGGGAATAGTAACTTGGGGGGGGGAGGCAAATAACTATTTTTCCTCTAACCTTGAAAATCTATAAAAGAGAAATGTTAGTTGATTTCTTTGAAATCAACCAACACTTTGAGAGAGAGAGAGAGAGAGAGAGAAAGCTTGAGAGCTTAGAGAAGAAAAAGAAGGAAGAGAAAGAGAATGGATGCTTGGATCAGAGAAGATCAAAAAATAGAAAAGCTAGTAAATCGCTGGTTTTGTCTAGAGGAAGAAGAATAAAGAAGAAAGGTATTGAAAACCTAACTTCTAAGTTAATTTTCTTTAAGTTTCATATGTTAAAAACTTAGCTTAATGAAAAGAGAAGTAAAATATGTTAAGAATGATTTTTATATGGTTGAAATCATGAGAAAACGAAGAAATAAGAATTCGAAGTTTAGTTTATAAATTTCTTAAGGAAGTATGAATTTTATAATGAATTTGAACGATCCGAATGAATCATATGAATGATTTGGTGAAAGAAGTAAGGAATGATGTTTTATAACACCAAATTCTAAGAAAATGTGAAATCGTAATCAAAATATCAATTAAAAATGAAGAACGAACGAAGAAAGTGAAGAACACGTGAAGAACGTGAAGAACATTGTTGATGAAAAAAAATTTAAAACCATCTAATTAGAAATTTTTGTTGATGGACAAGTTTAAAACCATCGCGTATAAGTTAGATGCTTATTGATTGGTTACGAACAATAGAAACGTTCATGAAGAACGGATTGAACTTAGCTATAACGAAGTTATGGAAATTTTTATAAAAGACGAACGAAAAGTAGAAAGTATGTAAATGAACCCGAATGTGTAGGGTTTCATAAGAATGTAAGAAAATATAGAAAATGTGAGTCGTGGAGTCAAGAACGAATGAATTCTGGGTTTGGATGACCAAATTACGGCGAATGAACGACGAACATTAATAACGTAAAACTGTACGAGTGATGAAATTTAAGCCTATTGAATAGAATGTTAACGGATTCAGAATGAAATTCTATCTAAGGGGATTTGAAGTACATAATGAGAGTAAGAAAATGATTTTAGAACGACCTCGTTCTGAGTTATAACGAAGAAGTTATGAGATTTCTAAGTAAGCGTCTCAACTATGTTGTAACACTTAAAGAAAAATTATGTTTTTGAACTGGCGCTGTAACGCCAGTTTGAACTAGAAATGGGGCACCGCAGTGCCAACCCGGAGGCTTAGATACTATTAATACACGCTGCAGCTCCACTAATAACAAAGGGAACAGGCGCCGCAGTGCCGGTACATGGAAAAACCTAGAGAAAAGCTTTTAACTTCTCAACTCCTAGGGGAAGTGTAAGGAAAGATAGTGAACATATAGTTCACCTAATGTAACACTTAAACAAGTGATTTAAAACTTTAGAAAAGTTTGAATGGAAAGATTGAACGGGATTAAAAGACAAAGAATGTAAAAGCAAAATACGTAACCGATATCCGGGGACTATAGTCGCTATAAAACGAATGTGTGGGATTGCTATAATTGTGATTCCTTAGACGTTGTAGGGAGATGGTGACCTATACCATTTTAATGTTATAAGCCCATAATAGAAGATGGATGTAAAGCGTATAAATGTTGTAAACGTAACGCAGTTGTGATGAACGATCGGTCATAGCATACAACGAACTGTATGGCTTCGACATTTAGAAAGGATGATTAACGTAGTGTTCATATAATGGATAATGAATGAGAGCAATTAAAACCTTAGGTAAAGGTTAAATGAGAGGTTAAAGATAAACAATGTGAACGTGGAATATATAAACAATTTTTAGTTAATCGTATATGCGTCGTGCGAACGTTCTAAGTATACATTGATTGTATGACTTAAACGTTGACGAAGTAGTAAGTAAGATATGAATTATCAAGAAAGCCGAATGAACGACAATAAGATTAATGGAAGTCCGATTGTAAGTCGGATAACTAATGTTTGAATGAAATGTAAGCATTAAACACTTTAGCCGACGTGAGGGTTCAGTGTACGCAAATATGAAACAGGCAGAACCTACACACCATGTACGATATCATAAGGTAATGAAAAATAATGATTAAACCTATGAACGATGAAGAAACTGAATTAATGACAATGACGTATAACGTTAAGAAGCCGAGTTAATGATTATAACTTGGATAACGTTCCAAGTCGAATGAACCGACCGTTATAAGATATGAATAAGGTAATGTAAAATGATTAACTCTATGGAAGCATAATATTAACATTGAATGATCGTTCTAGGCATACAAAAGACTGTATGACTTAGACGATAAGGAATAAATCCTGAGGTATACCATTTAGTTGCTAGAAAGCCATAAGAAATGACAAATTAACTTAAATAACATTATAACTTTAATGATTTAGATAAGTTAAGTTAAGTTACGTTTAGGTTGTGGTACAATTGTAATTTTTAATGGTTGACATATGGGAGCTAGGCAAATAATTCCTTTAGAGAGCGGAGGTATATACGAAACTGGCAACCGATCTAACTCACTATTAAAGACTTGGTAGATGAGACGGGGAACTAGTTTGTTGGTTATTTATGGGAAACCAATCAAAGTACCATATGGAATATTAGGAGAGACTCGATCTGTGCTAAGTCCTAGAAAAGTTATAAGAAAAAGATAAGAATGTAAATCATCAAAGATGATGATCGTATGAGTAAGACATCCCCATATGTCATAACTCCATAAAGCGATAAAAAAAGTTGGTCGCGCAAACTTAGATTGTAAGAACGCGAACCCTAAGAAGAAAAGTTGAGTTTAAACTAATGCGTAAGTCAAATATGTGACTAATTGGTATATGTTATTTCCTTATGTGATATATGGGGATTGCGATGAGTAGTTCATCATAAATTATAAGTTGTAGCTGTGCGTAAGGCAAGTTTCCTAACTTCATTCATGTTTAATATGAATGCTAGTTTCTTAAACTTCTTTGATGTTAAACATAAGAAGTTTTATCTATGTGTAATGTGTGATATTTGTACAAGGTGATAGAATATATGAGGCCTTATGCCACAATTTTAACACTTCAATATTTCTATTATATGAACTATTCTGTGATTGAATTGTTCAATATGAAAAATTTTCTGTTTACTCATGAACCGTTATTGTTAAGTCTGTGCTAATGATTCTAGCAAGACATAATGTGTATGAAAACGGTAGAGGAATGAAAGTATTTCAAAGTGAATGTGACTTATGTTTTAAAATGATAGGAATCAAAGTTTATTCCTATTATTCAAGTTGCTTCATAACCTTTGTTCGGTTATTGAATTTTTAAAAGAATGTTTAAATTCTTGAAGTTGTTTATTCAACTGCTATGATTTGATGAGCAATTGAATGTTCACATTTTCTTTAAATAAAAAACATTTTTAGTGTACGAGTAGAAGAACTTTAGGATCCCGTAAATATCAAGCTGACTAGTTTCCAAAAGAAATGCCATTCAGTATATGAATAAGCGTGAAGATCAAGCCAAGACTTGTAATGTAGAATAGTTTAATGAACTGTTATGTATCCTTGGTGGCAGATGAAAATAACTCTTGTAAGATGTAAAGAATAATGTAATTATAGTTATGTGTAATGAAAGAGGTTATAAGGTTTTAGAGTCTGGGATTTGAGAATGTATATTATTATATTTAGTTATATAATGATGTATGTTAGAAGGAGATGTGACCATGATATACGGAATTCAGGTGTGAAAATAGATCGAATTTCGGGGCATCACAGTGCCCAAAAATCTTCAATCTATTTCTTAAACTGTAATAATGTTACATCTCATTCCCAACTTGTGTTTACCTCATTTTCACCTTTCTAATGCACCTAGTAGTCTGTCCTTCAATTTTTCTTTCTTTGACCTTTAGTCCTATAAGCCAAAATCTTCTCAACATTCGTGTCAAACTACTTTCTGATAAGTGGCGGAGCCCTCTTGACTTGATTTCTGGCAGCATTAAGCAATTCTTGTTGGAATGGCTTAAGGAAACACACATGGAACGTTGGATGTACCTTTAACCTATCTGGAAGTTTCAGCCTATAAGCCACAACCCCGACTCTTTTTAGCACTTCAAAAGGACCATCATACTTTGGAATCAACCCCCTATGCAAAATCTTACTGTTGATCTTCTTCCAGATTTATGGTGTCAATTTCAATAACACCATATTTCCCACTTTGAACTCTAGGGGCCTGCGATGTGCATCTGTATACTTTTTCATTCGCCTCACTGCCTTGATCAAGCTATCATTTGTTTTCGTAATCAATTCTATTCTAGCTATTGCAAACTGATAGGCAGCAGGACAATTATCTCCGGTATGCTAAACTGCCACATCACTTGGAGTCCTTAGCTGATAACCCATTCTCAAATCAAAGGGACTTATACTCGTTGCAGAAGATTGATGAAAGTTGTTACAAATCTGTGCTAGTTTCAACAACTCTAACCAGTTTTTTCCGATTTGCAGTCACATAATTCGCAAATACTCCTTGAGTAGCTGATTCATCCTTTCAGTTTGGCCATTTATTTGCGGATGGTTCGCCATACTGAACTTTAACTCAGACCCAACCAGCCCAAACAATACTATCAAAAATTTGCCTGTGAAACGAGTATCCCAGTCACTTATAATATCTTTTGGCAACCCAAAGTACTTCACAACATGCTTAAAAAATTAGCTAGCAGCAACAACTTCTATACAAGAATGTGGTGCTGGGATGAAAATCGCATACTTGGAGAAGCGATCAACTATCACAAAAATTGATCTCATTCAATCAACCTTCGGTAACCCCGAAATAAAATCCATTGACATTAACTGCCAAGGTCTACCAGGAATGGGAAGAGGCTGCAACAAGCCTGGTTCACTTTTCTTCTCAAGTTTGTCTATTTGACACACTGGACAAGACTTGACATACGCTTTTACGTCGTTCTCCATTTTAGTCCAATAGTAAAAATGAAACAGCAACGCATAACTCCTTTCGATGCCTGGGTGACCATCCCATTTTGTATCATACGTCTCATGCATAATTTGTCTCCTCAAGCCCCCTTTGCTAGGGACATATAGTGTAAGACCCCAACTTTTATGAATAGAGATTTAATTTTCTCTAAATATTATTTTGAATAGTAAGGTGTTGATTTGATATAATGCTATAGTTATGAGTGATATGTGTAAATTTTGCAAAGTAAGCAAGTAGTTGTAAAATATTCATTTACTCGGGGAATATTCTTTTTGTAGGGGAATATTAATCCGTACGACGACACAATCATTGGTGGACCCCAAAACGGAATGACTGTCGGATATAAAAAGCGACAGAGATAACTTTTTTATAAAAATAATGACAAATTTTTTACCGTTAACTGTTGAAATACTGATGATAAAAAGAACAGTAATACGCATTGTAGCACATTATATTGTATAATATCTCTGATTGTTGATGCTTACGTAAGAAGTCACTCAGTTTTATTCAATTATTGCAATAGTAGTTTCTGCATAGTATCTCATATTATTGATTCAATTATTGTCATGGTATCATCTGTATAATATTTTATATTATTAAATCAATAATTGAGACGACACAATTATTCATATTATTATTTGCATTATTGACAATGTCTAGAAAGTTCTGTCGAGGAAAGGATTTTGGTTATTTAATTGCGCGCCAATAAGGATAAAATCTTATCGGAAATCCCCCTTTTTCCTGGTAACGACCTGGTTGTCAATATTGTGAGTTATAATATTACTGATGAATAATTATTGAATGATTAAAAATGTGTTTATTGAAGATAAGTGATTTGTAGTAAATATTTATTTAATTTTTGATATAAATAGAGGGCTTTGTCATAAGGCGTTTGTTGTATGTTTGGCTTATTATTCCATGGGAGATGTTCTAATTTTTTAGAACATCGATTGAGGTTTTAATAGTAAATTAATATGGACCATCCGTGAATCAGTTACTATTTAGTCCATTCTACTATAAATAGAAGTTCATTTCTTCATTCTTTCTTACGAATTCACTAAAACTATAGAGAGAGAAACTATAGAGAGAAAGAAGAAGCGTATTTTGCTACCTCACTATTCCAGTATCCAATCTCCTACTAAGGTAAGAGATATTATTTTTTGTATTCAATCTTTATTAATCTACGGGAGTAACATGTCTACGCGAATTACCGCATGCATGGTGAATAACCCTTCGTATTCATTCTTTAATCTGTGGGAATAACCTGTCTACGTGGATTACTGTATGCATATGAATAACCCTTCGTACTCATTCTTTATTTGTAGAAAATATCTGTCTACGTGGATTACCGCATGCATGGTGAATAACCCTTTGTATTCATTCTTTAATATGTGGGAATAACTTGTCTACATGGATTACCGCATGCATGGTGAATAACCCTTCGTACTCATTCTTTATTTGTGGAAAAGATATGTCTATGCAGATTACCGCATGATAGATGAAAATCCATTTGCAGTTTCGTATATTATTTCTTTTTATATTCCTAAATCTTTTACTATGGTAAGTATTGCTTCTATAATCCTTATAATTAGTAGAATATCCTTGAGTTTTGCGTTTCATCTAGTATCGTTTCATTGGAGTATTGGTCTGAACTTTCTTATTAAATTTTAATATTTTCATTCGGGTTACTATTCACGGGATACTATTCATTTAAGTACTATTCAATCATGGTACTATTCATAGAGTACTATTTACATGGGGTACTATTCACTCGGGGTACTATCCACGGGATACTATTCACGACAAAATTAGTTTCTTTTATATCCAAATTATTTTTTACTTGAATATCATTCTTAATTTTTTTCTCCACGATTAATTATCATGTTTACAATTTGGACATTCTTGAACTCTGGATAAATTGAATTATAAATCTCTAATATTTATCCTTGTTTCACTTGATTGATTCCTTATATCATTGTCATCATCTTCATGCTTATATTGTGGTGAAAGTCGTCTTTAGCCCGTAGTGCATAGATGGACTATTGATTGGTATGATTATGACAAGGAATTGTGTATTGGTATAATCATGACCTGTAATGTTACAGACAAATGATGTAGTGAAAGTCCTTTTTGGCCTGTAGTGCATAGATAGACAGTTGTTTGGCATGATCATGACCACTGGTGATACAAACGAATATCCTTGGTTTGTCGTGCATGGATAATTCATTGATTTGAAATATTTATTGATTGGTGTTTTATGGATAACATATTTGTGATGGATTTTTAAATCATAGAAGATAGTAGACATCATGCTCTACTCGACTCTTTTGATAGATTGCTATTTCCGCTACAGTTGTTGATCTAAAACTTGTTGTCTATTGTATTCTATCAGATTTTTCCCTATTGAGGACTACGGATAATTTGTTCTACATTATCTTAGTCATAATAGTCTTTACTGGGCTAGTTGAGCTCACCCTGTGACATCCCGGAAATTCGGATTGTCCCGAAATTAAGATTTAAAGAATTAGTTATTAATAAAATAAATTTTTATTAATACTATTCTGTGCTATGTGTTTATTAATTGTTCTATAACCTATAATGATTATTAATCAGGAGGATTCTGGCTACGAGCTAGACTGAATGAGTTAGAATTTTCAATAAGAAAATAAAATTTTTCCAGAGACAAAATATCTTTGGGAAAAAAGAAGAAATAGGCATTATTCACCCGACGAAACCTAAGGGTTAGGGTTTGAATAACCTAAGCCTTTCTGAGAGTTCGGTATGTCGAAATGACATTCCGTACAAAGATTTGACGATAATATATCGTGAAAAGTTAAGTAAGCCGATAAAAGTTTTTCTCGAAAAATGTGTAAAAATCGAATAAAATAAAAACGACGAAAAGTATTGTTATGTACTTTTCACTCGTTTAGCTACATTAGGAGAAAACATGAAGGAAAACGCTTAACGTCAAAAAGTGTTTTTTAATTTTCGAAAATCCGAAGAATACGTAAAAATTAATCGTTAAAGGAAAGACGAAATATCCAAAAATATTCAGATTTCGAGAATCGCAGTTTTTAAAACTGTCGATTGAAACCTGAAAGACGGAACATCAAAACTTAAGGGCTAAGAAAACTTGAGGGCTAAGTTAATTTAGTCCTTAAGTAATGAATAGTAATGAGGTTGAGGTGTGAAAAGACCAAAATGCCCCTAGCCTTGGTTTTCTTTAAATAGAGAGCTCATTTCATTATTTTGGGATTTTGAAAAATCCAACAACTTTGAAAGAGAGAGAGAGAGAGAGAGAGAGAGACTTCGGATGGGAGAAGAGAGGAAAAGAAAGAGGAAAAGCTAGCTTTAATGCACGCTTTGTCCGTCGGAGCGGAATTAAAGAATAACGGTAATCTGAACCCTAGTTCTTCTAATTTTTCTTTAAGTTTATTATGTTCAAATACATAACATAATGAAGATGAGAAGTAGATAATGTTAAGAATGAATTCATATGGTTGAATTCATGAGAAAACGAAGAAGTAAGAATTAGAAATTTAGTTTATAAATTTCTTTAAGAAGTATAAGATTCGTAAGGATTTTGAGCGATCCGAATGAATCTTATGAATGAGTAGGTCAAATAAGTAAGGAATGATGTTCTATAACATCAAATTCAAAGAAAAAGTGAAATCGTAATCCAAAATATCGATTAAAAATGAAGAACGCGAAGAACGCGAAGAACGTGAAGAACATTGTTAATGGACAAATTTAAAACCATCGTAGTGTAATTGTTGTTGATGGACAAGTTTAAAACCATCCCGTATAAGTTAGTTGCTTATTTCTTGGTTAGGCGGTAGAAACGTTCACGAAGAAAGGATTAAAACGGAGCTATAATGAAGTTATGGCGAAAATTTCGTAAACGAAGAACGAAAATTTGAAAGTTAGTAAATGAACCTGAACATGTAGGGTTTCATAAGAAAGTAAGAGAGTGTATAAAATGTGAGTTGTGGACTCAAGAATGAACGAATTCTGAGTTCGGATGACCGAATTACGGACGAACGAACGAAGAACGTTAATAATATTAAAATAAACGAAGGGTGAAGATTAAGGAAATCAAAAGGCACGTTAAAGTATTTGGAACTAAGTTCTGTCTGAGTGTAATCGAAGTACGTAATATAAGTAAGAAAATGGCTTTTTAACGACCTTGTTCCGAGTTATAGAGAAGTTATGAGATCGGAAAGTAAGCGTCTCAAAATGAAGTTAACACTTAGAAAAATTTTCGGGAAGAAGGACTTGGTGCCGCAACGCCAGTCATGCCTTGTAAGGCGGCGCTGCAGTGCTAGACGAGGGAGCCCGGTACTGTAAACTCTCGCTGCGCCCTGAGAGATAAAGGACAGAGTGCAGGGCAATGCCAGAAATGATATTTTTAACTGCTCAATTTTTGGGGGATGTGCAAGAAAGAGATACGAACATGTAGTTAAACTATTGTAACACTTAATCGAGTGTTTTAAACCTTTAATGAAGGTTGAATGAAAAGATTAAATGAGATTAAAAGAATGTGAGGGATTGCTATGATGGTGATTCCTTAGACGTTGATGGATGATAGTACTGTATAACATTTTGATGTTATGACATGGTAATGAGAGATGAATGTAAAGTGTATAGACGCTGTGAACGCAACGTTGTTGCAATGAATAATCGGTCTTAGCATAAAATGATCAGTATGGCTTCAACATTAATAAAGAATAATGAACATGGGGTTCATGGGATGGATAACGATCGAAAGCGATTAAAGCCTTGAGTAAAGGTTGAATGAGAGATTAAGAGACGACCAACGCGAACGTTGAATACGTAAATGATCCTCGTAAATCGTATTCACGTTGGGCGAATGTTCTAAGTATACCCTAGTTGTATGACTTAGACGTTGATGAAAGTAGTAAGTAAGATACGAATGGTATCAAGAAAGCCGTATCGAATGGTAATAAGATTAATGAAAGCCGAATGTGAGTCGGATAAGAATGAATCCTGAGGTATGACATTTATTTGTCAGAAAGCCATAAGGAATAAGAAATTGACTTAACGAACATTATATTTAATAGTTCGTATACGTTAAGATAAGTTAGGTTGTGGTAAAATCGTAACCTTTGATGGTCGACATATAGGACCTGAGCTAAACAATTCCTTCAGAGAGCGAAGGTATATACGAAACTGGAAACCGATCTAACTCACTGTGTGGGTAGTGTAGATGATACAGAAACTTGTTTGTTAGTTGTTTGTGGGAAACCACTCAAAGTACCATATGGACTACTAGCAGAGAAGCGATGTGTGCTGAGTCCTAGAAGAGTTATAAGAAGAAGATAAGAATGTTAATCATCAAAAATGATGAACGTTTTGAGTAAGACATCTCCGTATGTCATGAAGCCATAGAATGGTAATGAAAGTTGGTCACATAAAATTAGATTGCAAGAACACGAACCTTAAGAAGTAAATTTAAGTAAACCAATACGTAAGTCAAGTATATGACTAATTGGTGTATGTGTTATTTCCTTATGTGTTATAGGGAATGGAATGAGCAGTTCAGCGTAAGTTGTAGCTATGTGTAAGGCAAGTTTCCTAACTTCATTCTTATTTTAAGTGAATGCTAGTTTCTTAAACTTCTCAGATGTTGAACTTGAGAAGTTTTGTCTATGTGTAAATGTGTGATATTTGTACAAGGTGGTAGAATGTATGAGGCCTTGTGACACAATGTGAACACTTCGGTGTTTCTATGATATGAACTGTTCTATGATTAAACTGTTCAATAAGAGAATGTTCTGTTTATACATGAACCGTTATTGTTAAGTCTGTGCTATTGATTCTAGCCAAACAAAAAGTGTATGAAAGAGAGTAGAGAATGAAAGTATTTCAAAGTGAATGTGACTAATGTTTTAAAATGATAGGAATCGAGATTATTTCTATTATTCAAGCTGCTTCATAACCTTTGTTCGGTTATCGAAGTTCCAAAGGAATGTTAAACTCTTGAAGTTGTTTGTTCAACTGCTATGACTTGCTGAGAAATTGAATGCTCACACTTGTTTTAAATGAAAAACATTTTCAGCGAAGGATGTTAGAAGAAATTAAGGATCCCGTATAGATCAAGCTGTCGGTATCCAGATGAAGTGCCATTCAGAATGTGAATGAGCGAGAAGATCAAGTGAAGACTTGTAATGTAGAAAGATGATAATTAAACTATAGAATAGTTTAATGAACAATTATGTATCCTTGGTTGCGGATAAAAGTCACTCGTGCAAGATGTAAAGAATAATGTAATTATCATTATTTGTAATGAGAAAAGCTATAAGGTTTTTAGAACCTGAGATTTGAGAGTGTATGTTGTTATATTTCAGTATATAATGATGTATGTTGGATGAATGATGTACTACTGACGCACGGAATTCAGTTGTGAAGATAGACCGAATTTCAGGGCGTTACACACCCTTTTTTCCATTTGTTTACATTGTTCTTCTCAGGAGGCGAGAATGAAGCTGAGACTAGTCGGGGAGTGGAGTAATGGTTCAAGATGGTTATTTTAGTAATCCTCACTATTTTATATATAAAATAGTGTGACAATAATTGTAATAAGATTTTATTTGAGTTTGGATATTGTCTACGAGATAATATTTGTATTTAAACTAATAGCGTTTGTTTTGTCATATTTTACACTATAATTAATAGTTGTATAAATGAAGTTTGTATTTGAATTCTATACCATATTTTTGGCGACTCAGAATGGGTTATGTGGACCTATTTTGGGGGAGTCACATACAGCCTACTGCCCTTTGCATACAACAAACCATCTTCAACCCAATATCTTCGAACCAAACCATCTTATACTTGTGAACGATGTTTTTGGTAAACAACATTACTTTGGGACTGTTCCTTGATCTTGTCAAGAAATTCTGCCTCAACCACAGTGAGAGCAGTAACAAATTCTTGCACCACCTTCCTACTCAATGCATTAGCGATTGAATTCTGCCTTCCCAATTTGTGCACCCAAACAAGGTCAAACTCTTCCAAGAATTCCTGCCAATGAGCCTGCTTAGGAGTCAGCTTCTTCTGAGTCTTGAAGTAGGTGTTGGCTATATTATCAGTCACCACCACAAACTTCGTACCCAACAAGTAGTGTTTCCATGTCTCCAAGCAATGTACTACTGCAGTCATTTCTTTGTCGTGGGTATTGTACCTTTGGTCAACATCCTTCAACTTACGTCTTTCATAGGCAATAGAGTGATTGTTTTGCACAAGGACCCCACCAATAGCATTGTTCGACGCATCAGTATGCACTTCAAAAGGACTTCCAAAGTCAGGAAGTCTTAACACTGGTTCAGATGACACAACTTCTTTCAATCTATCAAAAGCTTCCTGGAATCCCTCTGTCCATTCCCATTTATTATCCTTCTTCAGTAGACCAGTCAAGAGAGCTACCTTCTTTAAAAACCCTTGATGAAATTTCGATAGTAATTTGCCAACCCCAAAAATAATTTTGAATCAACAACTTTTATAGGAGCAGTCCATTTAACAATGGCTTGGAC
This sequence comes from Panax japonicus, assembly GCA_020205505.1. Lineage (NCBI taxonomy): Eukaryota > Viridiplantae > Streptophyta > Magnoliopsida > Apiales > Araliaceae > Panax > Panax japonicus. The sequence goes on along the minus strand of CM035095.1, from coordinate 43,395,870 downwards.
TTTCCTCTCGTCCATTCTAACCTGTCCTTGTCTAATCTAGTTCCCAAGGAACATGACTTCTGTTATACAAAGCTCGTATTTCTCCTTTTTGACATATAATTAATATTCCCTTAACTTTTGGAATACCAATCTTAGATGTTCCATATGACCATATAGTGTTTCACTATACACCACAATATCATCTAGATAAACTACCTCAAATCTATCTAGATATTCGTAAAAGACATCCCTCATAAGATTACAGAATGTAACAGGGGAATTGGTTAATCTAAACGGCATCACAAGGAATTCATACAAACCATACCTTGTTACACAAGCAGTTTTGGCTTCATCACCAGCAGCAATCCTTACTTGCCAATACCCAGCTCTCAAGTCCAACTTTGTAAAATACTTGACTCGGGATAATCTATCGAACAAGTCAGTAACATTTGGAATAGGGTACTTATTTTTAATAGTAACCTTATTCAATACCATGTAGTTCACGCACATCCTCATTGAGCCATCATGTTTCCACTGAAACAGCACTGGTGCGCCATAAGGAGCCTTAGAGGATCACAAAAAATCAGAATCTAGTAATTCTATCAACTGTTTTCTCAATTCTACCAATTCATAAGGCGCCATTCAATAAGGGGCTTGAGCAGGTGGTCTGGTACCCGACTCCAATTCTATATTATGATCAATAGTACGCCTTGGTTGAAGGGGTCTTTGGGAGTTTTTGAGGCATCACATCTTTGAACTGTTCCAGTAACTCACCCACAACATATGACACCTCTTGAGTTTGACCAGGCTTGATCTCTATCAAGGCGAATAAGTAGGTCTACTCTCCTCTTTTTGAGTCCAGACTCTAGTTGTACTACAGACAACAAACCAGGCTTTCATTTTCCTTCTATCTCAAAGTTTGGGTATATAGCATTCATGAAACTCGACATCTTATCATCGGTGATCATCAATCCACCAAGATGAGGCATCACCATGCATTTAGCCATCATCAGAAAATCAACTCCTAGGATGAGTTCAAAATCATCTAAAGGAACCGCCATCAGGCTACACTTTCCTTCCCACGGGCTAACCTTTAAGTCAACCACCGCTGCAAGTCTAAATTTAATTTGTCCACTTCCCTCTCTACAATAACCAACACTTCTTAACCATTAACAATAACTGACACATGCATGCATCAGTCCACGTAAAGTGGGTATCTTTGCATTTTGGGTCTGCGAAGCACCCAATAGCTGCAGGGGATCTATCCGTGGACCTTCTGAATTTCCTTCAAAATTCGAGTCAACAACTAAAGCATTCACCCTCTTATGTTTTGGGAATTCCTTCATTCGATGGGGACCCCCACATAGGAAGAAACCCTTGTTCTTGTCCTTGGACTATTCATCACCTTTAGGTTTTTATTGTTTGTCACCACCTTTCTTCTGTTTCTTGTCCTTCTTGCCATCTTTGAAACCTCCCTTCTCTTTCTTTCCCATCTAATTTTTCTTGCCATTAACAGTATTTGGGCAAGAAAATTTATAGTCTACAAGACTGTTAGCCACTGCAATGGTTGTGGGCATGTCTTTGACACCCTGCCTATGCAATTCAGTTTCCGCCCATCGTTACATACCCGACATGAAATTAAATAGTTTATCCTCCTCGAACATGTTCTTGATGTCCAACATCAACAAAATGAATTCCTTCACTTACTCTCTAGCAGATCCGGTCTGTTTCAAATGCTTCAAAATGTCCCTCGCTAACTATAAAGTAATAATAGGCAAGAATTGATCCTTCAATTCCTTCTTGAGAATTTCCCATGTCTCAATCTTAGGCATGCCCACACTAACATCATCTTTAGTCTGAGTTCGCCACCAGAGTTTAGCATCCTCCGTCAAGTTCATGCTTGTAATCGTGACCTTCTCTCAGTCTAGGATATGGGCAACCATTAAATATTGTTCCATGTCCCATAAGAAGTTCTTTAGTTCCTTAACATTCTGACTACCCCTAATGGATTTGGGTTCATGAACTCTCACCTTCGAGTGTCCATGTCCACTCGTTGGACCAACAGCCAAAACACGTCTAACCAGTGCCATGTCTTCAGTCAATTTATCGAATCGTTTGGATACTTTGAGGGTTTGAATAGTAACAACCAACACGTCAACAACCATGTCGTCCATTTTCTTGTTGAACTCCATGACATGTTCTGCCAATTCAGCATGAAGGTTCTCCAAGAGAGCAGATGATGCTCAGATTTGGTCCGCTAACAAACCTTCTTCACCAACTAACCGCATGCCCATATAAGTTTCTAGCGATTGCAACTTCTCTTGCAATTCATTGATCTGACTTGTATTGTTCATCATCGTTCTCTAACGAAGCTCTGATACCAATTGTCACAGGGTATACAATCTGACAATATTTTTTTTGCATCTTTATTCTCCTTATGATGCATTGGTTCGCCTAACCAGTCATCAACCTGTCAATCACACAAGCACAGTCTATATTTTTAAGCCACTGCACAGAAAGCCAACATAATGTTTACAGGACAAGGTCCCAACCTTTTTATTACTCTCAATAAACAAGGAATACAATATAACTCAGGTGAAAGTAATATGCATACAAGTCAATCATGTATGATGATAAAGCATATACTTTGTAAACAATTTTATTCATTTATTAATAAAAGTATTCATTTATTAAAGGCATTTAATTTATCTACATGGTGCTATTTAATAATATGAGATAAACCCATAGTTTTAAGCAATATTTTTAGAATCATGATGAGGTTATGCTAATGAGATCTAAATTCTTAGATATCTTAAAATTAAAATTATTCCCAATCGTTGGATTACTAAAATGGGATTAGTGAATCCGAATTAATTGGTACATACGTTGCTTGCTTATTGGATGAGGATGATTGATCTCATGATCATTTGTATGGAGACACTAAATCAAGTATGTAGGTGCTTATTGGAGAATAAGTTCATTGAACGTGACTCTCTAAGGAATACCTAATGGAGTTTTACTTGTCTAGTCAATAGGAATTCCTGTAGTGATAGTAGTATAAGTGATCCTTAGACTTGAGATCATCATATTATCTTGTGTATAATGAATTATACTTTAACTTATTCCTTAAAACCTTTAAGGTATATCAAAGGGCCAGAATTCTTGGGTGTAATAAATTATATATGGAGATAATGAATGATCAATAAAGAATCTATCACTTCTAGTAAAAGAAGTGAAATGTCCTATGTGATTCGATAAATGACAACCCAGAAATCCTTGGCCAAGGTAAAATGAAATTAGAAAGTAGTTTCTAATTTGCATTCATTCAGAGTTGTATATTTGGGAATCAAAATACATATAATTAAATAAAATAAGGCTTGACAGTAATTCCATATCTTATATTTAATTGGGACATTGTGTGGTGGAAAGATTGAACTGTACGGAATCTATATACTCAAATGTTCGTTTATGATTAATATTAAAATCTATATTATTTGGAAAGTCGTTGATCGCTAAGGAGGCTTATCCTTATTGTAGAATAAATATTATTTATTTAAGTAGATTATTAATTTAATTAATTTATTTAAATAAGATTAGAATTGTTCTAATTGATTTATTCATAACCGATTTAATAGAACCTAAAGGGTCACACCATAAAAGGAAGAATAATTAGTTAAGGAGTTAATGAAACAATCGTAATAATATGTTAAGTGTATTTAATTTAATCTATGGTGATAGGATAAATTAAATAGCTTACTATTTATTATTTAATATTTTGGAAATATTAAATATAAATAAATAAGAGGAGTCTTAATATTATTATTATTATTATTATTATTATTATTATTATTATTTTAATTTTTAAAGAAGTTTGGAAATTAATTTAATATAAGTACTCTCATTTATTCCTCAGAAGATTAGTAGGCACATTAATTAAAAGAGTTTAATTAATTATCCCTAATAAGATTAGAGAGCTTAATTAATTAAAGGAATTTAATTAATTAAATAAAACCCTATTTCTAATTAGATTAGAAGGGTTAACTAATATCTATATAAGAAGAGTCTTATGCTAGATATCAGTAGACGTAATTCCAATTGTTTGAGAGTACTCCTTTTTCTACAGAGTTAGAAAAAACTAGGGTTTAGCCATCCATCCTCCTTCTTGAATAATCATTCTTCCTTGGTGGATCACCTCTAGAGGCCAAACAATTGGGTGGCTAACGTTGACAAAGGAAGAAATCAATCCTGGAGATTCAAGGAGATTGTGAAGAACTAGGAGTTGAAACTCGTACCTGTGGAAGCTTGAATCTACAAGGGTATGATTATGATATTATTCTTCTTCGTTTATATTGATAATTAAGCACAAAGCATGATCATGGTATGAGATTGTATGAAAATTTGAAATTTCAATTTATTACGCTTCCGCACTCTTTTATATGATTTGATTATGTAATCGCGCTATATACAATCCCAACATCAGGGCATGCAGACTCACAATTCTTCAATGATCTCCGTATTGCCAAGCCCTCTGCTGTACATATAAATATATATTAGGCTGCATTTCACACCCCCAACTGCTAGGACATTCAAAACCAATACCAACTCAACAATTTAAATTTGTAACCGCCCACCAACTGCCCACCAGCAGATGTGCATGCCCCATGATGTGCAACTAGCTGGAGACATGCCAGTCATTGCATGGAGGTTAGCTGTCAGCAACTGCCTATAACTGCCTGTCAGTTCGATCTTGGTCAAGTTAGCCACTTCAAACTGCCCATATTGTCAAAATCTTGCTTTGTCTATTCATCCCACACGAATATCCAACTAGCCCAGCACTTACCCAAGGTGCTGTCCAAGTCTACTGTGCATGACCAACCCATGTGTATGTCCACATTCATCAACCTTGTTGCAGGATGGGCACTAGCCCACAGAGCCGACCTTGGCCAAGGGCAACCTAGGGCAATAACCTGGGGCCCACAGTTGGAAGGTGCCCAAATTTTTTTTATAAGTTTATGTGTATATACACTACAAGTAAATGCTCTAACAGTGACCAACAATATTAGCGACCGAACTTACGATAGCTGATATGATTAGTAACGACCGACATTGGCAAACACCCTTGAATATAGTCACTAGATTATGTTAGCGACCGTACCCGGTCGCTAATTGGTCGTTGGTTCAATTTTACCACCGTAAAATTGGCTGGAAGTGTTGGTTCGCTTGTTTTTTGCGACCTCTCACAATCATCTACCGCATTCGGTCGCTGATACTTCCACATCATTAAAATTCAGCGATCGCATGTGGTCGCTGATGCCGATCACTGATCTTTTTAATGTATTAGGTTCCTCACTCGAAATTATCAGAAGCAGAAAGGAAAAAAAAGAGGGAAAAAGAAAAGGGAGAAGGGGGAAAAGAGGGAGAAGGCAATGACTGTTACTCCTCGTGCGATAGGCTACTCCTGTGGTTGCTGCTACTCCTTCAATATCCGTTAGGTACCAAACCCTACATCAAATATTTGATATATATATATATATATATTATGTTATGTTTGAATATTTGGCATATGGTTTTTCTTCTTCTTTTCCTCTATTGTAGCATGTGGGTTTCGATTCAATTCCATTTTTCGTTAATTTATGTGGTTCAAATGTTGAATTTTTTTTACCTCTTTTATTGTGAACAATTTTAGGTTTAATTTATATAAGAGTAATTTTAGAATTATAAGTCATCAACTGTTTTGCGGCCTGATATTTGGAAGATAGGGAAGACTTGTGACGCCCCCAAATTCAGACCACACTTGTCCCAAATTTGGTTGTCACGTACTAACTCTAATAATAATTCAACATCTCATATAGCGGAATAATAGAATAAATTACATTGATATAACATAATTATTCTTGTCCCAAGGGTTTGTAACTTAAACATTTCTTACATAACTTAATCATAGTCAAACACCTCTTGAACATAACTGATACATAATACAATACCATTTAACTTAAACATAGCTTAATAAGTTCTTCTATAACCAAATGATAGTATGTCTCTAGCATCATATAAAGAACTACTCCATAGCCTTCTCTTTACCCTTGTCCTTGCCAGAGGGCTCACTACGTTCTTCCTTCACTGAATGTTTTAGGGAAAGTAAGGACGAGCAACAGTTTTGCCCAGCAAGTAATATAGCAAAAAGGGTATTCAATATAGTTTTCAATTTCTTCAGGGTATATTAATAATGATGATAACAAAAAGTATCAATGATTATCAACAACAGTCGCTATGTACAGAAATATCAATAATATTTAAAGATTTATCAATTTAAGATTTCAAAGTAATGAATACTGAGCAGTCACTAAGGACTATGAACTTCTCCTAGAACTAACAATGATACTAATGATAATTGTGACAACCCGAATTTTTATAAATTATTAAAATAAGAATTTAATAATTAAAATTCTTATTGTGAGATGTTTTAAGTTTGAGTATGTATATATATACGTGCTATATATGTTGAAATATATGATCTGGTGTGAAGAGAAATATATATTTATATTGGGAATGTGAGGTTTAATAGTTAAGTTAACTATTGAAGAAATTAAATAAAGTTTGTAATTAATTTAAAATATTTATTGAATTAAATAAATATTTTAATTTATTTATTTATTGAGATAAATAAACAGTTGATGAATTGTGGTGAATTAATTTAGTAACTAAACTGATTAATGTAAATTAAATTGAATAATGATAATTTTATCTGAAGGATTTAAATTAAGGAAATAATTAAATTAAATCAATTGCTTAATATTTAAGAAAATAATTAAATTAAATAAAATGTTGTTTTGATCTAATTTATTAATTAAATTAGATATGTAAAGATTTATTAAGTATATTACAATGGGAATTGTAATTATTATAATTATTATAATTATAAGTATGAGTCAATTAAATTAATTTAATGGTGTGACGTGAAACTATACAATATAAGATTATTAAAATAATCTAGTTTTGGAGTTATGACCTTAGCCAAATAAGGCCTTATGGCCTTTGGCTTATTCAACTGACGTTTTTTTATTTGCTGTAACTGATGAACGTGGGAGAAAGCCATATCATTTGTTTTATGCGTATAACCTAAAGCCAAGAGAGAGGACAGAGTGTGAGAAGTGGAAAACACAAAGATTTTTTTTGAGAAAGAAGAATCATGGTGGTTGAGGGAGGGCCACCATCCCTTGCTAGCCTACAACTAGTGTTTTAAAGGTATATTTTACTTTAATGTGATGTTTTGAGTTTCCATGACCATTCTCTGTAAATGGTTAAATCATGTTAGATTGATATATATATATATATATATATATATATATATATATATATATATATATATATATATATGTGTATATATATGTATATATGGTGTTATAATCTGTTAATCGTCATTTGTGAGGGCTATTTGATGATCAAATTCATGTAACTTGGTTGTTGGAGGAAAAAGGAAAATAGCAGTGTTTATGTTCTTATTATATGGCTTAGAAAGTATAAAAATTAATGCTCTGTATGTGTAATAATCTGTAGTTTTTTATTGGATTATGTTAAAATGTTAAGAAACGAAATCAACATAGTTTAAATCATGTCAATTGGTTAAGAAACGAAGTCGTGGCAATCGAATTCGCTAAAAGTGTAAAAAATGAAGAAATTTGGAAAATTAAGGTTTTGATTCTTCAAATATATGTTTATGTATATAGAAAGGTGTATAGTATGTTTATTGATGTTATTACATAAGTTTAGATGTTAAGTTTCATGAATTTCTATAGGAATTGGGTTGGTTTTGGAAGTCAGGCCTGAAGCAGAGCTGCTGCAGTTTATTTCTGTGTCCGGCGCAACTGCGCCGGTACCACAGCCATAAACGGCGCAGCTGCGCCATTGGTCTTCTACGAGTCTGCACCAGCGCAGCTGCGCCGGTGCCAAGGCTTGGGGAAGTGCAGCTGCGCCGTGCCCTGAGCCTAGGCAGAGAAGTCTGTCAATTTGAAGATTGGCAAGCAAGGGTCTAATCTAGTTTAACATATAAGATAATGATGTGGAGACATAAGTGAAGAACTTAACCACATGTTAAGTATCAATTAAAAGAAATAACTTGAAAGTATAAAATAAAATTTAAATAATGATAGGAAGGTTAAGTTAATTATTAAATAACCTAATATACATCTAAAAGGGTGTAGATGTAAGATTTTAAGAACTTGACTAAATGTTATGTAACCATTTGAATGAAGTAATTTAAAAGAAGGCGATGGAAGTTGATTTAATTAACTTTAATGAAGATAATACATTAATATAATGTAATATCAAACTATGACGACTTAACCAAATGCTAAGTGTCGACTAAAAGAGAAGTATAAAGAAATACGAGACGAAGGTTAACTAAAATAATGTTAACAGCCATTACATGTCTAAGGTGATATAAAGGCAAGTTTAAAGTCTTAACTAAATGTCAAGTGTCAATTAAAGTGGAATGTAATGAGAAGGAAAAGGAATTTTAACGTAATTAAACTGATTGAACAAAGAGATGTCGTAACAAGACTTAAAAACTAGATTGAACATCGAGTGACGATTAAAAGGAAATGTTTTGAAATAAAAGGATAAGATGAGGAGTCAATGTAATCTAATTGATTTCATTATGTATATGTAACTGATGCTTGTATGTATGAACTTTTAAATTATTGTAGGATAAACGCAAAGCAGTAAGCTGTAGTTCGTAAACAACGAATCATGCAAGTCTTTCAGTTCCTATTTGCTATGTGAATTTGATTGTTTTCAACCTTTATTGCAAAGAGCATGATGTGTTATATATATGTTAAATGTATGAAATGTTAAAGTCAACTTATGAATACATTGATTAAGTAAAACATGCTGGTTGAGTAAGGAACTCAATCTTTATACTTGTTATATGAACAATAACATGTATGTTATGTTAGTCCAATGTTTATGAGATATATGTTAAACATGTTATTATGTGCTACGTGATGCATGAAAACTGTTAGATTTTGCTGGGCTGTCGAGCTCAACCTTGCAAATAACTATTTTTGCAGGTTAAGGATTGAAGGTACATTATGTGTTACTTGAATTACGTGGATCAGAAATAATTCACGAAGATTAATATTTTAGCTAAAGTTGTTATTTCTTAATAGCATGATTAAGATTCATAAGATGTACTAAATGTTTTATGATGTATAGTTTTATATTGAGTTGTAAAGCTAATGTTAGAGTTATCTGATATGTAAAGGTTATCAGATTAAAATGTAAAGTTTTATATAATAATAGTGGTAAAGTGAATCATAAAAATAAGATTGATTCAAAGACATGTAGATAATAAAGGTTTTGATTCAGGGAATTAAAGTAAGAAGACATAAAACTTTAAATTATTCCGCATTTTATAAAGTTTAACATCGAATGATGATGTAAAATCAGAAGGTAGATGTGTTATTAACGACCAAAGTTGGGAATTAAATTGTTTGAATTTTGGGGCCGTTACAATAATTCTACAAAACGAGTACAACATGTGATCAGCCTAAAGTACCCTATGTCATGCATAACATTTAGTGTTTCTCATGTGCGTGCGTCGGTTCCCCGACAATATATAATTCCCTTACTAAGAGGGTTGTTCTTCTCAGTTATAAGAGTCTGCACCAAGTTAATTTGGTTTTGGATAGCTTTCGATCAATTATCAATAGTCTAGCCAAATCAATGGTTTAGACAACTCTTTCACAATATATATATATATATATGAACAGTTATCGTTTGAATCAAAGTTTGAAATTTCATTACGAAATATTGTTTCTTCAAAGTTCTACTTGTGCAATCAATAATTGCACAAGTTTAATAATGCTCAATAATGATTAAGGTTCGAGTACTTGCCTCAAGCGTAGTTTACCAAAGTAAAGCTTAATATCAATCTAATGCACCATGATATCCTATTCATGTATAATCACATTAGTTATACAAGTTCAACATATACACCTACTACATGATATATAAGTACTGTGAGACCCCAAATTTTATGAATAAAGATTTAAATTTCTCGAAATATTTTTTCAAAATTATGGTGTGGATTTGATATAATGTTATAGTTGTGGTTAATATTTAGAAATTTTGTAAAGTATGAAAGTTGTTATATAATATTCGTTTGGTCGGAGAATATTCTTTTTGTCGGGGAATATCCGTACGATGGTACAATCATTGGTGGACCCCACAACAGAATTATTGTCGGATTGAGAAAACGACAAAAATATTTTTATGAAAATAACGACAGAAGTTTTACTGTTAAAACTGTTGAACTACTCAGTAGTAAAAGTACAGTAATACGCGCGGTTGCATAGTAGCACACTGTATTGATTGTTGATGCTTACGTGAGAAGTCACTCAGTCTTGTTCAATTATTGCTTCAGTAATTGTTGCATAGTATATCACGTTATTTGATTTAATTATTGTCCATATTTTATATATTATTAAATAAATAATTGAGATGACAAAGTTATTAATAGTATTATTTGCAATATTAACGATGTCTAGAAGTTCGGCCAAGGAAAGGTTTGGTCACCTAATTGCGCGCCAATAGAGAGAAATCCTTATTGGAAAGCCCCCTCTTTCCTGGGAACGACCTGGTCGATTAATATTGTGAATTATAATAATTATAATAAATGCTGTTAAATATATTGAGGTGTCTTTTTATGAAGTCACGGAAGTTTATATATATTTATTATATATATAAATTTTGTTTTATTAGTATTATTAATGTAATAAAACAGAAAAGCTTTTTATATAAAATAGAATACTTTTATAAAGTTATTTGTTTTATTAGACAATAATTAGAATATATTATATTTTATTATGCATAGTATTTGCATTGTATCTGCATAGTAAAATCTTTTTATATAAAACACAATACTTTTATAAAGTTATTCATTTTATTAGATTATAAATAGAATATATTATATTTTATTTAAAAGATTTTGTTTTATTAGAATATTTTATTTATACTACATAGTAAATCAATATGGACCGTTTGTTCAAAAGTAAATCAATCTGGACCGTTCATGAATTAGTTATTATTCAGTCCATTCTCCTATAAATAGAAGCTCATTCCTTCACTATTTCTTACAAATTCACTGAAACTCTAGAGAGAGAAACTATAGAGAGAAAGAAGAAAAGTATTCTTCTACTTCAATACTCCTATATCTAGTTCCTTTTAAAGTAAGGGGTATTATTTCTTTCGTATTCATGAAGAGAACTTCTGTTATTCCATTTTTTTCTATTCTGTTGGAATAACCCGTATACGCGGTCTACCCTATACTTGGTGAAATTCTTCTGTTATTCCATTCTTTATCATTATGTTGGAATAACATGTCTATGCGAAGTACCGCATACATGGTGAAATTCTTCTGTTATTCCATTCGTTATCATTATGTTGGAATAGCCTGTCTATGCGAAGTATATCGTACATGGTGAAGTTCTTCTGTTATTCCATTCTTTATTATTCTGTTGGAACATCCTGTCTATGCGTTTACGCATGACCTGGTTCTGTTATTTATTATTCTGTTGGAACATCCTGTCGGTGCAATTTTTGCCTGACCTGGTTCCGTTATTTATTATTCTGTTGGAATATCCTATCTGTGTGTTTATGCATGACCTGGTTCTGTTATTTATTATTCTATTGGAAAAACCTGTCTGTGCGGTCTATCGCATGCCTGATGATTTCTTTTGTTATTCCATTCTTTATTATACTCAGTTAGTTAAAGCTTTGACTTCTATACTCTATGAAATTAGTGGAATATCCTTGATATTTGCGCTTCATCTAGTATCTTTTCATAAAAATATTCTTCTGAGCATTCTTGAATTTTACTCTACAAAGAAGTATCATGTTGACAATTTGGACGTTATTAGTTCCTGGATAAATTAATTCTTGAACTTGTTTTATTGAATTCTTATATCGTTGTCATCGTCCTCATGTTTATATTATGTTGAAAGTCATCTGTGGCTTGTAGTGCATAGATGGACTTGGTATGATTATGACCAGGGATTAATTGGTATAATCATGACCGTAATTTTACAAATGATGTGGTAAAAGTCCTCATTGACCCATAGTGCATTGATGTACAGTTGTTGGCATGATCATGACCATTGATGAATACACAAATATCCTTGGCCCGTAGTGCATGGATAATTTGTGGTTGTGATACTAATGAATATCCTTGGCCGTAGTGCAGGGATGATGTGGATTATTTATTAAGCTGAGTCCCAACGATAAAAATGATGAAAAACCTTTTTAAATCATAGAAGATAGTAGTTTTTATTCTCTACTTAACTCTTTTAATGGATTGCTTATTCCGCTGTAGTTAAACTTGATGTTTGTTATATTGTATCAGTTTAACACTGTTGAAGGCTAATGATAATTTATTCTACATTATCTTAGTCATAATATTTCTTACTGGGCTAGTTGAGCTCATCCCTTTCTTTCATTGTTCTCTTTAGGAAATAAGAACGTAGAAGGGACTAGTCGGGGAACGGAGTGACGGTCCAGATAATAGCATTAATAGTCCTCACTATTCTGTTAAATAGTGTGATAATAAATGTAATGAGGACTCAATTTAGTGTGGATATTGTCTAGATGACAATATTTGTATTAAAACTCACAACATATGTTTTATCGTATTTTACACGACTGTTATATAATTAAGTTGTATTTGAATTTTGTACCATGTATTTGGCGACTCAAGATGGGTGATGTATACCTATTTTGGGGGCGTCACAAGTATAACTTGTTAACACTGAACATATAGTGTTAGTTTCCTCTTAGTTGCAAGCTTCCATAACTATGTCATCACATAACACGAAATTCAGTTCCTAATACACTATATTACCATAGCTTACCTTCACACTTTAATTTGAGGGTATAGTTATAGTATTCTCCTATTATCATACTTATTCACACATGTATACCATACTGAACATGTATTACTGATTTAAGTTACAATATAGACATGCATCAATCCTCAGATCAACAACAGAAATCTAATCCTACTGCAGACTGGCGCGACCGCACTTGGTTTGTAAAGAGTGTTTCGGCCGCAATGCTCCTGGTGCAAACCAAAACACGGCTGCTCCTGCTGAAAACCAGTGCACACACGACTAACACATATACGAATAATCATGCAAAACATATATGTCAGTGTGTGGATAACTAAGTTTGACCCTACATTCTATCTTTAACATAGGCCATTATTGTAACGACCTGGAAATTTGGATTTTTCCAGAATTTAAGTTTAAAGAATTAGTTATTAATAAAATAAATTTTTATTAATAATATTATGTGTTATGTCTTTATTAATCGTTCTAGAAACTAGGATGACTATAACTCAAGAGGATTCTGGCTACGAGCTAGACTGAACGAGTAAGAATTTTCAAGACAAATAAAAATTTTCTAGGGAAAAAGACGAAATAGGTACTATTCACCCGACGAAACCTAAGGGTTAGGGTTTGAATAACCTAAGCCTTTCTGAGAGTTCGGTATGTCAAAATGACATTCCGTCAAAAGATTTGACGATAATATATCTTGAAATGTTAAGTAAGCCGATAAAAGTTTTTCTCGAAAAACGTGCAGAAATCGGACGAAATAAAAATGACGAAAAGTACTGTTATGTACTTTTCATTCATTTAGCTACGTTAGGATAAAATGTGAAGGAAAACACTTAACACCAAAAAGTGTTTTTCGTTTTTTCAGAAATCCGAAGAATACGTAAAAGTTAATCGGTAAAGGAAAGACGAAATATCTAAAAATATTTGGATTCCGAGAATCGTAGTTTTTAAAATTGTCGGACGAAAATCCGAAAGACAGAACCACAAAACTTAAAGGCTATGTAGACTTAAGGGCTAAGTTAACTTAACACCTAAGTCATGAATAGTAAGGAGGTTGGGTAGGCAAAATGACTAAAATACCCCTAGCCTTAAAAATCTATAAATAGTAAGCTTAATTCATTTAAATGGGATTTTGAAAATCCTACATCTAGAGAAAGAGAGAGAGGGTCGGAAGAAGAGGGAGAAGGAAGAGCATGAGCATGAATGATCGGATTGAAAGTGCTCGTGAAATAGAAAAGCTTGCGAATCGCCGATTTTGTCTAGCGGAACAAAATAAAGAGGAAATGTATTAAAACCTAACTCCTAAGTTAACTTTTTCTAAGTTTTTATGTTCAAAACTTAGCTTAATAAGAATAAGGAGTAAAAGAAGTTATGAATGATTTTATATGGTTGAAATCGTAAGAAAATAAAGAAATAAGAATTTAAAGTTTAGTAAATAAATTTCTTAATGAAGTATAAGATTTGTAATAAATTAGAACGATTCGAGTGAATTATATAAACAAGTAGGTGAAATAAGTAAGGAATGATATTCTATAACATCAAATTCCAATAAAAAGTGAAATTGTAATCCAAAATATCGATTAAAATGAAGAACGAACGAAGAACACGCGAAGAACACGAAGAACGTCGTTGATGGACAAATTTTAAACCATCGTAGGATAATTGTTGTTGATGGACAAGTTTAAACCAATCACATACAATTTTGATGCATATTTCTTGTTTAGGAATGGTAGAAACGTTCATCAAGAACGGATAAAAACTTAGCTATAACGAAGTTATGGCAAAAATTTCATAAAAGACAAACGATAATTAGAAAGTTAGTAAATGAACCCGAATGTGTAGGGTTTCATTAGAATGTAAGAGAACATAGAAAACGTGAGTCGTGGACTCAAGAACTAATGAATTCCGAGTTCGGATGACCGAATTACGGACGAACAAACGAAGAGTGCTAAAAATATAAACCGAACGAAGGGTGAAGATCAAGCTAATCGAATGGTACATTAACGGATTTAGAACAAAGTTCTATCTGGGGGTATTAAAGTACGTAAGATAAGGAAGAGAATGGCTTTGGAATGACCAAATTCTGAGTTATAACGAATAAGTTATGGAAGCGGGAAGTAAGCGTCTCAAATTGGATTTAACACTTAGAGAAATTTTCTAGGGTTAGGGCTTGGCACTGCGGCGCTAACCATGCCTTGTAAGGTGGTGCTGAGCGCCAGACCAGGGTGCCGGGGTACTACAAACTCATGTCATGGCACAAGAGATAAAGAAGAGAGCGGCGCCGCAGCGCCATTGTAGGGAAAAAGTCAGAGAAGAGCTTTTAACTGCTCAACTCTTGGGGGAAATGTACGGGAAGAAAAAGAAAATAATGTTCAACTAATTTAACACTTTAACAAGTGAATTAAACCTTTAATGAAGGTTGGACAAAAAGATTAATCGAGATTAAAAGATAAAAAATGTGAACGCGGGTTACGTAACCGATGTCCGGGGACCATAGTTGAAATGAATGAACGTGAGGGATTGCTATGGTTGTGATTCCTTAGACGTTGAGTGATGAGGGTAATGAATAATATTTCGATGTTATGTCATGCTAGTGAGAGATAAGTGAGAAGCGTATCGACGCTACAAACATAATGTTGTTGCGATGAACGAGTTGTCTTAGTATACAACAAACGATATGGCTTGGACAATAAGAATGACTAATGAACATGCGGTTCAAGTAAGGGATAACGAAAGTATTAAGTAAGATACGAATGGTATTAAGAAAGCCATAATGAACGGTAATAAGATTAATGAAAATCGAAGGCGTGTCGTATAAGAATGTATCCTAAGGTATGACATTTAGTTGCCAGAAAGCCGTAAGGAATAAGAAATTAATTTAACGAACATTAAGTTTAATGGTTCGTATAAGTTACGATAAGTTTAGGTTGTGGTACAATCGTAACCTTTGATGGTTGACATATGGGAGCTGGACTAAACAATTCCTTCAGAGAGCGAAGGTATATATAAAACTGGTAACTGATCTAACTCACTGTTATGGGCAGTGTAGATGAGACGGGAACTTGTTTGTTGGTTGTTTGTGGGAAACCACTCAGAGTACCATATGAACTACTAGCAGAGAAGCGATGTGTGCTGAGTCCGAGAGAAGTTATAAGAAGAAGATAAGAATGTAAAATATCAAAGATGATGAACGTATAAGTAAGACATCTCCGTATGTCATGAAGCCGTAGAACGATAAGGTAAGTGGTCGCGTAAACTTAGGTTGCAAGAACGCGAACCCTAAGAAGTAAAGTTATGTAAACTAATGAATATGTCAAAGATGTATGACTAATTGGTGTATGTGGTGTTTTCTTATGTGTTCTATAGGAATTGAAATGAGCAGTTCGGCGTAAGCTGTAGTTGTGCTTAAGGCAAGTTTCCTAACTTCATTCATATTTCAAATGAATGCTATTTTCTTAAACTCCTCAGATGTTGAACTTGAGAAGTTCTGCCTATGGGCTAATGTGCGATATTTGTGTAAAGTGGTAGAACATATGAGGCCTTGTGCCACAATGTTAACACTTCGGTGTTTCTATGAGACGACCTGTTATGTGATTTAACTATTCAATAAAAGAATGCTCTGTTCATACATGATCCGTTATTATTAAGTATGTGCTAATGATTCTAGCCAGACAGAATGTGTAAGAAAAAGGTAGAAGAATGAAAGTATTTTTAAAATAAAAGTGAATATTGTTTTAAAATAATAGGAATCGAGATTATTCCTATTATTCAGGCTACTTCATAACCTTTGTTCAGTTATTGAAGTCTTAAAAGAATGTTTGAATTCTTGAAGATGTTTGTTCAACTGTTATGACTTACTGGGCAATTGAATGCTCACACTTGCTTTAAATGAAAAACATTTTTAGCTAACGTTGTTAGAAGAACTTAAGGATCTCGTAAAGATCAAGTTGACGGTATTTAGATGAAGTGCCATTCAGAATGTGGATGAGCGAGAAGATCGAGCGAAGGCTTGCAATATAAAATAAGTTAAATGAACTTTAGAATAGTTTAATGAACAGTTATGTATCCTTGGTGGCGAATAAAAGTCACTCTTGTAAGATGAAATGAATAATGTATTTATTATTATTTGTAATGAGAAAGGTTATAAGGTTCTTATAATATATTTATTTGTAATGACACCCTCAAATCCGGGTTACCTGACCCCCGAGTTTGGTGTTCACGATCCACAATATAAATAACATTTAATTACCCATAATATATATAGATAGTAACTTTCATAAGTTTTTATCAGAGTTTAATAATACATCACCCAGGTTTTCTAACCTTAACTTTACAAACATACCCTTTAGATATACAAAAAAGGGTTTACAATACAACATAATAAATATGCTAATCATAACTAATTTATTACATAAAATACTTATCTGCTTTCGAAAGACCTATAACCAATAATATCGGTCTAACAATTAGCACAATAATCCACATAACACACAACACTGTAGTTCACAATCAAACTTCTCCTAACACATTACCACATAGCCACAACAGTGTTTATAACCTATATAAACACTTAACAAGTCATACTAATTCAGTCTGGTTGGACTTCGGTCCATTCTCGGTGTTCTGATCACTCTATCCGACAATTAACATATTTATTGTCAAGTAAATTCGGTTTCTAAGCTTCAATATTAATTTAGATAAGTCAAATATCATTAATAATATTTTTCGGAAGCTTTCACTAATTTATAAGCAATTATTATAATTTATAATAATTTTTCAAACACTTAAATCATTTTTAAATGATTTAATTATCAAATAATCTTATCATTATTAATATTTAATAATATAAAAATATTAATAACATACTTGTCAAAATATTAAAGTTATTATCAATAACTTAAATTTTTTTAAATCATTAATATTCTACTTAAATGATTTTTAAAATAATTAAAATCATTTCTAAATCATCACCATTAATATTTAAATATTAATGAAGTTATCATCTAAATATTAAAAGTAATTAATTATAACTTAAAATATTTTTAAATCATTTTTCTCATTTTTAAATGATTTTTAAATCAATAAAACCATTTTTAATTCATTTATTTAATATAATAATTAAATAAATCAAGCATTATTAATATTAATTTATAAATGAAAATTCTCCAAAAATATTAAAAGTTACATTTTATAACTCAAAATATTTTTAAATACATTATTCTTCTTTAAAATGATTTTTCATAATATTAGATCATTTTTCTCTAATTTATTTAATACACTAATTAAATAAATTAAATACCTTTAATATTTAAATAATTATAAATATTAAAGAATAAATATTCCAATTGGTCAAAAATTATTTTTCATAATTTAAAATAATTTTTAAAACCATTTTTACTAATTTTAAGAATTTATTTCTATTTTTAATCATTTTTCGGAATATTCAGGAAATAAAATAAATAAAACCGTCGCTATAGGGCTTTAGCGACAAAAAGCGTCGCTGTTGGTGTTCTTGAGCTCAAGAACACTGACAGCCGGCAGTACACGGGTCTACGTTTGACCAGCTATACAATCCAATAAAAACTATTTTTGGGCTAACTTAAACTGTGATCGTGTAGTATACATGTAATTCTCCAATTATTAACCATCAATTGGCTCAAACAACAATCCAGATGCAAGATCTGAGCCTCAAAAATCAATGTCAGAGTTGTTCTGGGTTTTCTGGGCAACCCAGAAACCCAGACAGTTTCGTGGTACTACTTTTGAGCTCCATTAATTCTATGTCCCGGTCTTGATCCATGTTATTTAATGGTTTAAACTTATAATCCATTTATCAATGAATATAAATACAACAACATTACAGTTCAAAAACCACATAAACGCCAGATCCAGCTCGGTCAAAGTCTGTTAGAAGGCTATTCATCCG
Organism: Panax japonicus; assembly: GCA_020205505.1. Lineage (NCBI taxonomy): Eukaryota > Viridiplantae > Streptophyta > Magnoliopsida > Apiales > Araliaceae > Panax > Panax japonicus. The sequence goes on along the minus strand of CM035095.1, from coordinate 43,377,075 downwards.
GTTTTCTGGAAATTCCAGAAAACTGCTAACATGATCGAGCAAGTCACTTTGACCACTCACTACAATCTAGATATGACGTGTTTAAGAGTTATAAGGCTATAGATCTATACTACAGACATCAGGATACAAGTATATTACAACAACATTAACAAATAACATCATAACGACCAGATCTGGGCCTTCCAAAAACTTGTCAGACACGGTTTTTAACTTTCTTGGTTACCCAGATTTTCAGCTGGTCAAGCTTGGTCAACAGTGGTTTGACCATCTATAACATGCGATCTAGACATTCAATGACTGAAGTTTCACTTCCAAATGAAAGATCTAATACCAGGCTATATATCAAAAACTTAAAACAACAAAAATAACAAACGAACAAGAATCCGTGGCTCCTGACATTTGCTTGTCAGACCACAGAAACTGCTCAAAACAGTTTTTGAAAAAATCCTTTTAAGGAACTTTGATGCTATGGATTCATGATAGATCATCATAGATCTTCATAAAACATCCATTAGCAAGATTATAAACACATAATTTTTCTTAGCAACATGGATCAAAAATACAATTAGGTTTATACCTCTTTGTTATAAATCTTGATCTTTGATCTCCAATATGAACTTGATGTTTCTAGAGGTGTTTAAGTGACTGATCTACTATAAGATTTTGAAGCTTTGGATGGGAGAGAGAGTAGATGAGAGCAAAAGAGAAAATGGCTAAGATTTATGCACTTTCTCTCTCTATAATTCTATATATATGATTCTAGGTTGCTTGAATCTAATAATTTCGGCTGAGAGGCTGAGATTTAAGTCACATTGGTCAAAGGGTTGGTCACCTACTACAAATTTACCAAGATTCACAAGTTATCTTACTAAAATATATAAAAGGGCATTTTGGTCATTCTCCATATATTTTTTAAGGCATTCTTGTCCAATTCACAATCCCTTAGGTTTAGGGTTTGGGTTTGAATCCCTTAGGGTTTAGGGTTTGGAACCCTTAGGGTTTAGCAATTTGATTTCCAAGATTTTTGAATTTTGGTTTTCAAAATAGAAAATTAATATTCCAAAATTATAATTAGGATTCAATAATTATATTAATATATCCTAATCATAAAATTCAATCTTGCTAATTAGGATTAATATTCCTAATTAAAATTGCTTAATTTAGCAATTAGGGTCAAAATGGTCATTAGGGTTTATAACCCACGAATTAGGGTTTTAATTAGACAAATAAATTTTCTAAATTACAATTAGGGTTTGTAAAATAGAAATTAAAATAACAAAAATATAATTAGAGTTTTCTAATCATATTTAAGTTTAACAAACACTTTAGGCATGCTAATAAAAATTAGAGTTGCCTAATTAGGGTTTAGGAAATCCCATAATTTAAATTAGGGTTTCCCGGTGTACAATTAAGGTTTTTAATTGTACAATTTATTTTCTAAATTTAAGATTAGGGTTTTAAATCCCTTATTAAGGTTTATTAATTACAAACCTTATCCGATCAATTATTGATCAACATAATCAACATACAATACAAGCACATTTTTAGCAATATAATTATTTTAATTATATTTTCTACCGAATCCCTATCCGAAAATTAGGGTTAGGGTTTTCTAAAGTTGTTAAGCACAACTCTACTCTATTTTCTTAGTCAAATCACATATTAACTAATTCTCGATACTTGTCTCACAAATTCTCAGTACAATATTAACAGTCAATGTCAATATTAAATAAAAAAATTTATTCGTAAAATTTTAATTATTCGAAATCCCGGGTTATCACATTCACCCCTCCTTAAAAGGATTCCGTCTTCGGAATCTCCGCTTTCTTATTCTCTACAAACTTTTAAAGTTGTATTATCAATTTATTTTTATCAACACAATATTAATTTGTTTTTCAAATTCTAACGTATGACTTGAATCTATAAAAGAAAACAATTCACAACCATATTTATCCAATATAAATCGCGTAATTTAAGTATTAAGCGAAATCGTTACATGCTGCCACCTCCTGAGTAGCTACCGCATCTAGCGCCGTCATGTTGAATATACAGGATGTTGGTCTTCCTGGCTGTGCAGGTCCTCGAATCGCCAAGGTTCCACCACCAGGTCCCTTGTTGGTACTTTCTTTTTCTGTATTCTTCTTCGGACAGTTTCGCACCAGATGATCAGTCGATCCACACGCATAGCAACCTTGAATCTTTTTCGGGCTGGGACAATTTGGAGACATATGCCCCTCTTGTCCGCAGTTGTAGCAAACCCCCTTCTTCTTCAAACAAACACCTGCATGATTCTTTCCACAATTTGCACTAGGCCATCCTCCTTTCTTATTCCCTTCAGCTTTGCTACCCGATTGGGTAATCTCACTCCACTTCCTTTTATTCGGGTTACTAACACCACTGCTTCCACCCTCATTGGTATTCTTCTTCTTCTCCTGATGAAAATGAGACGCAGCCTCGCTTCCTCCTTCAGCAATTAATGCTTTCTCCAATAGAGCCACAAAAGTGTTGATCTGCAGCACATCTACTTTGTTGTAAATCCCCGGCTTCAATCCGTTCTCAAATCTTCTTGCTTTTCTTGCTTTTGTGTCCACTTGATGAGGTGCAAATCTTGCTAATTCGTTGAATTTAGCCGCGTATTCAGAAATAGACATATTCTCCTGCTTAAGTTCCAAGAACTTAACTTCCATCCGAGATTGCATACTCGACGAGAAGTAGTTCTCAAAGAACAACTCCTTAAATCTTGTCCATGCTACTACCGCCGTACCCGCTCTTGCTTGATTGGTTTCCCACCAATAATTGGCTTCTCCCTTCATTAGATATGTTGCAAAACCCCTCTTTTGCTCTTCCGCCACACGCGCAATCACGAACGCTTTCTCCATCTCTTTCACCTAAGTTTGGGCTTCAATCGGATCCGTAGTGCCCTTGAATCCAGGCAGTCCTACCGCTTTAAAATCCTTAAAATTTGCCAATCTGTCGGCTGGCTGATTCCTTGGTCTTCCCCTGGCTGGAGCCCTATTTTCCATAGCTTGGGCCAGCATATCCACAAAATTCTGCATCGGGTCTGCTTGACCTCCTTCGTTATTCACTGATTGTTCTTTTCTTTGGTTTCGATTCTGTCGTCTAGGCGGCATGATCTGATTTAAATGAAAATCTTATATTAATATTCTTTCTCTATAAAAATTCTTAACACAATAAGAATTCAACACATAATTCTCAAGTAATCGCATATTTATTCAAATAGCACATAGTACCTATAGTACTTAACACATATAACTATCCCTTTAAAATAATACTAGGATTAGCACACTCAACTTTACAAAAGTTGCAATTCCCCAACTTTACATAAAAAGTTGGCATTCTACAATTTCACATTACTATTTTTAGTTCATCAAACTTACCATACTTAGGAGTTCAGTAACTTGCCACAACTATATGAGTGTATGAACTTATCCTAGTCAGACCTTTCGTGTCCATTCGCTGAGGGGTTCAGGACATTTCATATAATTATGAATCATGAACATACCATACGTATGAGTTTTAATAACACACAAATTCATTTTAATCTTATATTCATATAGAAAATAAAGATTTTATTCATACAAACATATATTTACATATGTTCAAACATCGTTCTTGATATTACATATCTTAATATCAGAAACTTCTACCAAAAGATACGATTACATATATCTAAGTTGTCTACCGACCACTTCCTTCACCAGTCTTCTTCTTGTTGGGACACTTACTAAATCCATGCCCCGTTTGCCCACAGGAAAAACACTTCCTCATATTCAGTTTAGGACAATTCAAAGAGATATGTCCTTCCTGCTTATAATTGAAGCACACGTTCTTCCACATCATGCATTCCCCCACATGAGTTTTACAACACTTGCTACATGCTTTCTTTTTCTTCGGGTTCGAATTTCCAGAGTTGTCACTGTCATTGTTCCTTTTTCTTTTCTTCTTGTCCTTCTTGCCGATTCCTTCAGATGATCCACCACCTTCCGCCTTCATCTTCTCCATCTGCGCTTTCAGCTCGTTCCGTTCTTCAGTCATTTCACGTAACGTCCGCTCCGTCTTCCACAACTCCCCCAAAAGAAATACTTTGCTTCGGAGTTCTTGGACTTCCACAGATAGCTGATCTTGTTCACCAACCTTGATCTTATTCTTTAGTTCCACCTTAGCTTCTTCAGACTCCGCCTCCTCATCACCACTTATATACATCTCAGGATAATCGTCATGATCACTCCCAAGATTGATCATTGGTTCATCTTTCCCCACTTCTTCAACCGATTCACTCTGTGCTGGAACCTCGGTTACTGGCATTGGTAACAACTTGATTAGAACTTCACCAGTACAAATTTCTCTCACTACGAATTTACTTATCTCACTATCGATACACTTCAACGATCCCTCACTTAGTACTCTAAATGAGTATTTTCTATCTCGCTATGGTCATAATCCTAGGGTTTTCCCCCACCCCACTTAAGGTTTATAACCTATAGCTATACTACCAGCTGGTGACACCTTGGTCACTACAGCTCTGATACCAACCTGTGACACCCCCAAATCCGGGTTACCTGACCCCCGAGTTTGGTGCTCACGATCCACAATATAAATAACATTTAACTACCCATAATATATATAGATAGTAACTTTCATAAGTTTTTATCAGAGTTTAATAATACATCACCCAGGTTTTCTAACCTTAACTTTACAAACATACCCTTTAGATATACAAAAAGGGTTTACAATACAACATAATAAATATGCTAATCATAACTAATTTATTACAACGCCTTTGCCTTTGTCCTTTGCAGCACCTCCTACAACTTCATCCCTAGCTGAAAAATTTTATTTAGCAAGGGTGAGCAACTAATTTTCCCCGCAAGTTAAGACATACAATAAATGTATAAGAATTCAAAACAACAGTCTATCTATTTTGATAGAATGAAATCAAAGTTCGGGGAACTTTGAAATGGCTGAACAAATCGTTATTCAATAACAAGTTTTCTCGTATTCTATACAACACAATAATTCTATAATGAAAGAGTACAACGCTTTCAAAGTTTCTACGATATTCTAACGAATAATCAAGAATCAATTCTACGAAATATCAAAGTGGAATGTTTTCCAGATTTATACTGAGCGATCACACAAGATCTTGAACTTATTTTCTCGGGTAGATATCAAAGATTTACTTTGATAAATACTCAGGTGTATCAGATAACCATAAAGATTAAATCATACCCCTCTGCAAGTATAACAAATGATCAGCTTATTATACCCTATATTATGCATAATACTCAAAACACGCGCAAAGGTCGAATTCACGACCAACAAAATATTCCCTTTATATAAAAGGTTGTTCTTCTCAGTCTTAGAATCAGGATTTTGATTTTACAACGAAATACTGGTATTTCAAATTTTATTTACTTCTCGGTCGAGCTGGAATAATTGGCTTCGATCTGTCAATAATAATTGAATTCTCTTTTCAAACCTATCAAATTAAAACAAATGTTTGTCTAGCTAGAATAATTAGCTAAGACATTTCTCAGTATAATTTGACAATAAACATTAATTATCTGTACTGTCAATTCTAACTTCTACAGATATGAATATCCAACAACAGTTATTCTACAAATGTATATTTCTGAATCAGTAATTCAATTTGAATTATTAAGCATGCATTAACTGCGAATTATCAACAATAATTCCCTGGACGTGGTATAATTAGCAATAATTATCCACCAATAATAATTAAAGGAAATAACTCAAGGTTGAGTTAGGGAACTTGCCTCTTCCGTTGATTACAGCTACACAAAATACTTATCTACTTTCGAAAGACCTATAACCAATAATATCGGTCTAACAATTAGCACAATAATCCACATAACACAAAACACTGTAGTTCACAGTCAAACTTCTCCTAAACACATTACCACATAGACACAACAGTGTTTATAACCTATATAAACACTTAACAAGTCATACTAATTCATTCTGGTTGGACTTCGGTCCATTCTCGGTGTTCTGGTCACCCTATCCGACAATTAACACATTTATTGTCAAGTAAATTCGGTTTCTAAGCTTCAATATTAATTTAGATAAGTCAAATATCATTAATAATATTTTTCGGAAGCTTTCACTAATTTATAAGAAATTATTATAATTTATAATAATTTTTCAAACACTTAAATCATTTTTAAATGATTTAATTATCAAATAATCTTATAATTATTAATATTTAATAATATAAAAATATTAATAACATACTTGTCAAAATATTAAAGTTATTATCAATAACTTATTTTTTTTTTAAATCATTAATATTCTACTTAAATGATTTTTAAAATAATTAAAATCATTTTTAAATCATCACCATTAATATTTAAATATTAATGAAGTTATCATCTAAATATTAAAAGTAATTAATTATAACTTAAAATATTTTTAAATCATTTTATCTCATTTTTAAATGATTTTTAAATCAATAAAACCATTTTTAATTCATTTATTTAATATAATAATTAAATAAATCAAGCATTATTAATATTAATTTATTAATGAAAATTCTCCAAAAATATTAAAAGATACATTTTATAACTCAAAATATTTTTAAATACATTATTCTTATTTAAAATGATTTTTCATAATATTAAATCATTTTTCTCTAATTTATTTAATACACTAATTAAATAAATTAAATACCTTTAATATTTAAATAATTATAAATATTAAAGAATAAATATTCCAATTGGTCAAAAATTATTTTTCATAATTTAAAATAATTTTTAAAACTATTTTTACTAATTTTTAGAATTTATTTCTATTTTTAATCATTTTTCGGAATATTCAGGAAATAAAATAAATAAAACCGTCGCTATAGGGCTTTAGCGACAAAAAGTGTCGCTGTTGGTGTTCTTGAGCTCAAGAACACTGACAACCGGCAGTACACGAGTCTACGTTTGACCAGCTATACAATACAATAAAAACTGTTTTTGGGCTAACTTAAACTGTGATCGTGTAGTATACATGTAATTCTCCCATTATCAACCATCAATTGGCTCAAACAACAATCCAGATGCAAGATCTGAGTCTCAAAAATCAATGTCAGAGCTGTTCTGGGTTTTCTGGGCAACCCAGAAACCCAGACAGTTTCGTGGTACTACTTTTGAGCTCCATTAATTCTATGTCCCGGTCTTGATTCATGTTATTTAATGGTTTAAACGTATAATCCACGTGTCAAGGAATATAAATACAACAACATTACAGTTCAAAAACCATATAAACGCCAGATCCAGCTCGGTCAAAGTCTGTCAGAAGGCTATTCATCCGGTTTTCTGGAAATTCCAGAAAACTACTAACATGGTCGAACAGGCCACTTTGACCACTCACTACAATCTAGATATGACGTGTTTAAGAGTTATAAGGCTATGGATCTATACTACAGACATCAGGATACAAGTATATTACAACAACATTAACAAATAACATCATAACGACCAGATCTGGGCCTTCCAAAAACTTGTCAGACACAGTTTTTAACTTTCTGGGTTACCCAGATTTTCAGCTGGTCAAGCTTGGTCAACGTGGTTTGACCGCCTATAACATGCGATCTAGACATCCAATGAATGAAGTTTCACTTCCAGATGAAAGATCTAATACCAGGCTACAAATCAAAAACTTAAAACAACAAAAATTACAAACGAACAAGAATCCGTGGCTCCTGACATTTGCTTGTCAGACCACAGAAACTGCTCAAAACAGTTTTTGAAAAACATCCTTTTAAGGAACTTTGATGCTATGGATTCATGATAGATCATCATAGATCTTCATAAAACATCCATTAGCAAGATTATAAACACATAATTTTTCTTAGCAACATGGATCAAAAATACAATTAGGTTTATACCTCTTTGTTATAAATCTTGATCTTTGATCTCCAATATGAACTTGATGTTTCTAGAGGTGTTTAAGTGACTGATCTACAATAAGATTTCGAAGCTTTGGATGGGAGAGAGAGTAGATGAGAGCAAGAGAGAAAATGGCTAAGATTTATGCACTTTCTCTCTCTATAATTCTATATATATGATTCTAGGTTGCTTGAATCTGATAATTTCGGCTGAGAGGCTGAGATTTAAGTCACATTGGTCAAGGGGTTGGTCACCTACTACAAATTTACCAAGATTCACAAGTTATCTTATTAAAATATACAAAAGGGCATTTTGGTTATTCTCCATATATTTTTAAAGGAATTCTTGTTCAATTCACAATCCCTTAGGGTTTAGGGTTTGGGTTTGAATCCCTTAGGGTTTAGGGTTTAGAACCCTTAGGGTTTAGCAATTTGATTTCCAAGATTTTCGAATTTTGGTTTTCAAAATAAAAAATTAATATTCCAAAATTATAATTAGGATTCAATAATTATATTAATATATCCTAATCATAAAATTCAATCTTACTAATTAGGATTAATATTCCTAATTAAAATTGCTTGATTTAGCAATTAGGGTCAAAATGGTCATTAGGGTTTATAACCCACGAATTAGGGTTTTAATTAGACAAATAAATTTTCTAAATTACAATTAGGGTTTGTAAAATAGAAATTAAAATAACAAAAATATAATTAGAGTTTTTTAATCATATTTAAGTTTAACAAACACTTTAGGCATGCTAATAAAAATTAGAGTTGCCTAATTAGGGTTTAGGAAATCCCATATTTTAAATTAGGGTTTTCCGACGTACAATTAAGGTTTTTAATTGTACAATTTATTTTCTAAATTTAAGATTAGGGTTTTAAATCCCTTATTAAGGTTTATTAATTCCAAACCTTATCCGATCAATTATTGATCAACATAATCAACATACAATACAAACACATTCTTAGCAATATAATTATTTTAATTATATTTTCTACCGAATCCCTATCCGAAAATTAGGGTTAGGGTTTTCTAAAGTTGTTAAGCTCAACTCTACTCTATTTTCTTAGTCAAATCACATATTAACTAATTCTCGAGACTTGTCTCACAAATTCTCAGTACAATATTAACAGTCAATGTCAATATTAAATAAAAAAACGTATTCGTAAAATTTTAATTATTCGACATCCCAGGTTATCACAATATATATATAAGCTGAAAGAATTTAAATGTTTTCTTTATAATTTTCTTCTGCAACCAGTTAATAGTTGTGAAGTAATCTGTACCAATAATAATATCATAACAACCCTCTTTCAAATTTTTTGAAACTGTGTATTGACTTTACATGGGGTTTCTGTGATATATTATGAACATTGTTTTTATTTTCGAAAGGGTTTAAACAGAAATTCATCTGTAAACCGACCATTGCTTACGGGCCTGAGGGTGCACAGTCCATGGGCCCTGTATTGATCAATACTACATTGCTAGAACGATATTATCGTTCATCCTTTGTCCGCCGTAGCGCATAAAATTTTTCCCATTATCGGGATGTTCATACCTGTCGGGTTTTCATAACAAAGGTCTTATATAATTCAAGATATATATATATATATATATATATCGAAGGTGTATCAACATGTGATTAAATACAATGATTATCAAAGTGGGGACACTTGTATAATCATTTATAGAAATTAACGAACATAATATATATCTGAATTATCATATACTAACATGTTGATAATCAATGGGCGTATATAATATAGGTTTAACAATCTGTATAATATTAATATAATTCTGAAACATTCTTACACTTGTCCATTGCATAAAGAAAATGCAAAGTTAGGATACTTGCCTGATTCGCTGCTTATAATTATGCAACTTAGATTTATCTTTTCTATCACGACCTATCATTAATCAAATCATTCGTTCGATTAGGACAATATAACATAACAAATAGTACTGCATTTCGCAGTCAGTACATAACCTAATCACCTTATCACACATGTTCAACAATCATGGTATCACAAACAAACATCAACTCATTCCTAATCACATTGTCACACAACTTTAACCACCATTGAATCACAAATAAAATAGTTAACTAACTAAATTTCTAAGTCCAGATCAATTTCTGAAACATGTTGGTCTACCAACAGCTTTATCGGGTAAAAATCGAGTCTAAGACTCTATCCTGTACCATAATATCTATTTAAACTATTTAAGTAACAGTCATATCATTTTTTAATGACTTACAATAATTTTTTAAATAATTATTATCATTTATCACAATTTTTGAAATATTAGAATCATTATTAAATAATTTAAATATCAAACAATCCTATTATCATTAACATTTAATCAATATTAAACTATTAATGAAACCATTGCCAAAATATTAAAGTTATGTATAATAACTCAAAATATTTATATTACCCTTAAATGATTTTTAAAACATTTAAAAACATTATTAAATAATTACCATTAATATAAAAATATTAATGTACTATTTATCTAAATATTAAAAATTATTAATTATAACTTAAAATATTTTTAATTCATTTATATCCCTTTTAAATAATTTTTAAATTAATAAAACCATTTTTAAATTATTTATTTAATATAATTATTAAATAAATTTAATATCATTAATAATAAATTAATAATTATTAATATTAAATTATTAATGAAATTATCCTTTAAATATTAAAAGTTATATTTTATAACTTAAAATATCTTTAAATACTTTATTTTCATTTAAAATGATTTTTATAATAATAAAATCATTTTTAAACTAATTTATTTAATATAAATATTAAATAACTTTAATATCATTAATAATCATTAATTAATGAATTTAACCTTTAAATATTAAAAGTTATATTTTATAACTTAAAATATTTTTAAATACCTTATTATTATTTAAAATGATTTTTAATTTAATAAAATCTTTTTTTAATTCATTTATTTAATGCATTTAATAAATAAATTAATTATCAATAATATTTATATAAATACTAATATTTATGAAAAATATTTCAAATTATTAATATATAATTTTTATAATTTAAAATTATTTTTGTAATTTTCAGAAATTAAATACTATTTTTAAATAATTTTTCGAATTTATATAATTAATTTTATTAAAAGTGTCGCTAAAGACTGCCTATAGCGACAGAACCGTCGCTATAAGTGTTCTTCATGTTCTTCATACAAACCTAGATATTCATACGCAGTTTCGATGGGCTCTGTTTGACCAAGATTAAAACCGTGTGTATTGTGCTTCTGGACCAACTAATCATCTGATCGTGTAGTACTAGTGTAATTTTACATAACACCACAACAATAATGATCATAACACATATAACCAAGAAGATCTGAGCCTCCAAAAGTTTTGTCAAGACTGTTCTTCATTTTCTGGGTTACCCAGAAATGAAGAACAGATCATGAGTGATAGTTTGAGCCTTCACTACATGCTAATCGTCCAATGTTTTAAGGATCTAACGGTTCCAGGTTATACCCAACATGTAACTAAATAGATCTATCACAAAATATTACTAAAACAACAACAAATATAGCAGATACCAACTGGTCAAACCATGTCAGAAATAGCGTTCTTGAACTTTCTGGAAATTCCAGAAAATGCATTTTATGCTCATACAGCCTACTTTAACTGTCGATTTCCTTCATTATCTTGTTTATATAAACGATCTTGGAGCATACATATATAGTACACATAACCGAACATAAACCTGATACACTAACAACATCAAAACATCATACAAACGCAAGATCTAGCCTCAGAAAAATCTTGTCAGACACGGTTAAAGGATTTCTGGGTTACCCAGAAATCACTTGGTCATGGTCGGTCAACCGACTTTGACCAAGTATAACTTTCAATCCATACATTATTTGGTCCTGATTCATTTTGCATATCAAAGACCACATACCAGACTACAAGTATAAGGCTTTAAACTACTATAACACACAACATGTAACGATTAAAGAGGCCTGACATTCGGTTGTCAGACATCAAACAAAATTTTTCCAAATTTTTTAAATCCTCAAATCCGAGCCTCTAGATGTTATGGATCCAACATCTAGAAACCCAGATCATCATTAGACACTAAAACCAACATATTCTAACAATCAAACATAACATCTAACACAAAATATTTGTACAGAAATCATGCTAAGGTTTTATACCTCTTATGAACGATTTTGATTTCTTGGCTTCTGATTTGTTATGGCTGATCGTGGGGCTATTTTTGTGACTGATATTATCAACAAATTTTGTGGGTCTTTGTGAGAGAAAGCTTTGGTTTGGTGTTTTTCAATTTTTAGTAACCAAATGCAATTTGTCTCTCTCTCACAATCCTTAAATAGACAACATAGATGCATGTATTGGCTGAGATTAGGCTGATTTGATGCCAATTTAGAGCATGTGGGGTTGTTGGGTTTGGCCACCAACTTCCCCTAAATGTCAAAACCTAGTTTTTAGCCAAGTAATTCAACTAGGGGCATAATGGTCTTTTGTCCAACACATTTAATGGAAAAAATGGAAATTGACAAACCTTTAGGGTTAAACCCTAAGGTTTAGTACATAGAATTTGTAGGATTTAGCAATTAGGGTTTGCACAAAATAAAAATAAAATAAAATTAAATAAATAAAAAATTTTAGTTTTCTAAAATTTTATAAATTAGGATTTTGTTAATTATAATTTAAATTTCTAATTATACATGAACATTAGGGTATTATAATATAATTAACCTTGCCACTTAAGCAATTAAGGTTTTCAATTAGCAATTAGGGCTACTAAATTAGAAATTAGGTTTACTAATTTTAGAATTGGGGTTTCTAGTTAATTAGGGTTTCCAACATTTATTAGAGTTTTCCTAATTAACAATAATATTTATAATAAATATCATAAATCATATATCACAATTCAAAAATAATCTTATACTCTAATTTGGGTTTCAAATTAGGGTTTTTCTAAAGATTAAATAGGGTTCATAGATTTTAATTAGGGTTTACCTAATAATCATTTAATACACAACATAAACCATATAACACAATTTATAAAACAATCATGTACTCTAATTTGGATCTCAAATTAGGGTTTAGCACAATAAAACTAGGGTGTGTCATATAACGCCATAATTGACCAACCATTATCGGTTCACATATACAGTACATATTAATAGCACAAAAAAAATCAAATAATATTATATTATTATCATTCCTTATTCCAAGACCAGAATTAGGGTTTATCAAAATATTATTAGGGTTCGATCGTAATATAATAAAACTGTTCCACACATTAACATTACACACATAACATACATAATTATAATACTGATAAATAATAATATAATATTATTATTCTCATTCCTTGATCAAAATCCAGAATTAGGGTTTGGATTCCATATCTGAATTATCTTTCATATATAACCTTATTAATTAAGTTAAAATAATTAACTTAATAACCTGAATAAAATTTATATAATAAAATAATTATTATAAAAATTCTATAATCATATCATATATTATTCAATTAATATAATTATCATATTTTCATGAAAAATAAACATTAAAAACATTTTTACTATAAAACTAATTATTATTAGAATATAATTTATAATGAGCAATAATTCTAAAATAAAATTATTCATAACCATTCATGTAATAAATATATTTTATATTCATCACATAAATACATACATAATACCTTTCACGCATTCTTACCTTTAAAATAAATAATTATTCTAAAATCATTTCATATATTATTTAAATAATATAAGATTATATTTTCCTTGAAAAATAATTAATAAAACATTTCCGATAAGGAATTAATTAGTATAAAAAATATAATTGATAATAATCAAATAATTCTAAAATAAATTTATTTGCAATACTTAATGTAATAAATAAATTAAATTTATCACACATATAATTATAATTACACATTACCCTGACACATATCATTCATATTTATTTTTAAAAATAAAAAAAAAATTATACGCAAAATTTATGATTCATTTATATAGAAAATATCAGGTTGTCACAATGGTAAAAGATGGAGTTATTAATGAATTGAACCTAGTGTTGGATGTGATCTTAGGATCCACAACCCGCTATGGTATGATGAATAATGACTAAGTCACAAACTGACGAAGTCCTCAACATACCGTAAAAAGTATTGTATCATGACGTTATAAAACGTTTTAATGGATTGAAAAATAATTTAAAGAAGTAGTCGATTTCAATTGAGTTGACTAGACGAATGTTTCACGTTGATATCCAATTTATTGGTATGGTCTAAGCTACTTGATTCGGCTAGACAAATGGTATGTCATCGAGCTTTCTTTGAAGAAGTTGTACCAAACCAAATTATTTAGGTTCATAATATAATGATTTAGTCTGAGGTGAATATATCCCGAAATGGGGTATACGATGGGTAAGAGGTAGTTTGCTTTCTTTGTGATTGTAATCTGACCGTGGAAGAAAGGTTACGGCGTCATGCTGTTAAGCCTAGTAAGAGTTCATGGTTGATTTGACCCCTCAACAAAAGTATGAAACATTTTAAAAGGAAATTTTATATTCCTTGTTATTCTTTCTACTTCATGATTCTTGATAGGTTATGGAGGTTAGGAGTGATGAAAAGATAAGAAATTCTTTGAAGAAAAGTTGAGAAGATGGGTAGGCTAAAATTTCGAGGACGAAATTCTGTGACGAAGGGGTGAATGTGATGACCCGGGTAAGGGTGTGGTTTTAAGAAATTTCGAGGACAAAATTTTTATAAGAGGGGAAGAGTGTAATGACCCGGAAATTTGGATTTTTCCATAATTTAAGTTTAAAGAATTAGTTATTAATAAAATAAATTTTTATTAATAATATTATGTGCTATGTGTTTATTAATCGTTCTAGAACCTAGGATGATTATATGTCGGGAGGATTCTGGCTACGAGCTAGACTGAACGAGTAAGAATTTTCAAGACAAAAATAAAAATTTTCTGGTGAAAAAGACGAAATAGGCACTATTCACGCGACGAAACCTAAGGGTTAGTGTTTGAATAACCTAAGCCTTTTCGAGAGTTCGGTATGTCAAAATGACATTATGTCAAAAGATTTGACGATAATATATCTTGAAAAGTTAAGTAAGCTGATAAAAGATTTTCTTGAAAAACATGCATAAATCGGACGAAATAAAAATGACGAAAAAGTACTATTATGTGCTTTTCATTCATTTAGTTACGTTAGGGTAAAATGTGAAGGAAAACGCTTAACTCCAAAAAGTGTTTTTCAGTTTTTCAGAAATCCAAAGAATACGTAAAAATTAATCTGTAAAGAAAAGACGAAATATCCAAAAATATTTGGATCCTGAGAATCGCAGTTTTTAAAACTGTCGGACGAAAACCCGAAAGACGGAACCACAAAACTTAAAGGCTAAGTAGACTTAAGGTCTAAGTTAACTTAACACATACATCATGAATAGTAAGGAGGTGTGAATAGTAAGGAGGTTGGGTGGCGAAATGACTAAAATACCCCTAGCCATGAAAATCTATAAATAGTAAGCTTAATTCATTTAAATAGGATTTTAAAAATCCTACATCTAGAGAGAGAGAGAGAGGGTCGGATGAAGAGGGAGAAGGAAGAGAATGCGCATGAATAATCGGATCGAAAGTGCTCATGAAATAGAAAACCTTGCGAATCGCCGGTTTTGTCTAGCGGAACAAAAATAAAGAGGAAATGTATTAAAACCTAACCCCTAAGTTAACTTTTTCTAAGTTTTTATGTTCAAAACTTAGCTTAATAAGAATAAGGAGTAAAAGAAGTTAGGAATGATTTCATATGGTTGAAATCGTAAGAAAATGAAGAAATAAGAATTTAAAGTTTAGTAAATAAAATTTTTAAGGAAGTAAAAGATTTGTAATAAATTAGAACGATCCGAGTGGATTATATAAACAAGTAGGTGAAATAAGTAAGGAATGATATTCTATAACATCAAATTCCAATAAAAAGTGAAATCGTAATCCAAAATATCGATTAAAATGAAGAACGGACGAAGAACACGAAGAACACGCGAAGAACACGAAGAACGTTGTTGATGGACAAATTTAAAACTATCGTAGGATAATTGTTATTGATGGACAAGTTTAAAACCATCGCATACAAGTTTGATGCATATTTCTTGGTTAGGAATGGTAGAAACGTTCATGAAGAACGGATAAAAACTTAGCTATAATGAAGTTATGGCGATAATTTCATAAAAGACAAACGATAATTAAAATGTTAGTAAATGAACCTGAACATGTAAGATTTCATAAGAATGTAAGATAACATAGAAAACATGAGTCGTGGACTCAAGAATGAATTAATTCCGAGTTCGAATGACTGAATTACGGACGAACAAACGAAGAGCGTTAAAAACGTAAAATGAATGAAGGGTGAAGATAAATCCAATTGAATGGCAGGTTAACGGATTCAGAATGAAGTTTTGTCTAGGGGTATTAATGTACGTAAGTTAAGGAAGAGAATGGCTTTGGAATGACCTCATTCCGAGTTATAACGAATAAGTTATGGAAGCGGGAAGTAAGTGTCTCAAATTAGATTTAACACTTAAAGAAATTTTCTAGGGTTAGGGCTTGGCGCCGCGGCACCAACCATGCTATGTAAGGTGGAGCTGCAGCGCTAGACCAGGGAGCCGGGTACTGCAAATTCGCACCGCGGCACGAGAGATAAAGAATAGAGTGGCGGCAAAGCGCCAGTGTAGGGAAAAAGTAAGAGAAAAGCTTTTAACTGCTCAACTCTTGGGGGAAACATACGGGAAGATAAAGAACATAATGTTCAACTAATATAACACTTTAACAAGTGAATTAAACCTTTAATAAAGGTTAAATAGAAAGATTAATTGAGATTAAAAGATAAAAAATGTGAACGTGGGTTACGTAACTGATGTTCGGGGACCGTAGTCGAAATGAACGAATGTGAGGGATTGCTATGGTTGTGATTCCTTAGACGTTGATCGATGAGGGTAATGAATAACATTTCGATGTTATGTCATGATATTGAGAGATAAGTGTGAAGCGTATAGATGCTACAAATGTAACGTTATTGCGATGAACGAGCGATCTAAGCATACAACTAACGGTATGGCTTGGACAATAAGAATGACTAATGAACATGGGGTTCAAGTAAGGGATAACGAATGTATTAAGTAAGATACGAATGATATTAAGAAAGCCATAATGAACGATAATAAGATTAATGAAACCAAAGGTGAGTCGTATAAGAATGTATCCTAAGGTATGGCATTTAGTTTCGAGAAAGCCATAAGGAATAAGAAATTAATTTAACGAACATTAAGTTTAATGGTTAAAATAAGTTATGATAAGTTTAGGTTGTGGTACAATCGTAACCTTTGATGGTTGACATATTGGAGCTAGGCTAAACAATTCCTTCAGAGAGCGAAGGTATATATAAAACTGGCAACAGATCGAACTCACTGTTATGGGCAGTGTAGATGAGACGAGAACTTATTTGTTGGTTATTTGTGGGAAACCACTCAGAGTACCATATGAAATACTAGTAGAGAAGCGATGTGTACTGAGTCCTAGACAAGTTATAAGAAGAAGATAAGAATGTAAAATATCAAAGATGATAAATGTATAAGTAAGACATCTCCGTATGATATGAAGCCGTAGAACAATAAGGGAAGTGGTCGCGTAAACTTAGGTTTTAAGAACGCGAACCCTAAGAAGTGAAGTTAAGTAAACTAATGCATAAGTCAAAGATGTATGACTAATTGGTGTATGTGGTGTTTTCTTATGTGTTATATAGGAATTGAAATGAGTAGTTCGACGTAAGCTGTAGCTGTGGTTAAGGCAAGTTTCATAACTTCATTCATATTTCAAATGAATGCTAGTTTCTTAAACTCCTCAGATGTTGAACTTGAGAAGTTTTGTCTATGGGCTAGTGTGCGATATTTGTGTAAAGTGGTAGAACATATGAGGCCTTGTGCCACAATGTGAACACTTCGGTGTTTTATGAGATGAACTGTTATGTGATTTAACTGTTCAATAAAAGAATGCTCTGTTCATACATGATCCGTTATTATTAAGTCTGTGCTAATGATTCTAGCCAGACAGAATGTGTATGAAAAAGGTAGAAGAATGAAAGTATTTTAAAATAAAAGTGAATATTGTTTTAAAATGATAGGAATTGAGATTATTCCTATTATTCAGGCTACTATATAACCTTTGTTCGGTTATTGAAGTCTTAAAAGAATGTTTGAATTCTTGAAAATGTTTGTTCAACTGTTATGACTTGCTGGGCAACTTGAATGCTCACACTTGCTTTAAATGAAAAACATTTTCAGCGAATGATGTTAGAAGAACTTAAGGATCCCGTAAAGATCAAGCTGACGGTATTCAGATGAAGTGCCATTCAGAATGTGGATGAGCGAGAAGATTGAGCAAAGACTTGTAGTATAAAATAAGTCAAATGAACTTTAGAATAGTTTAATGAACAGTTATGTATCCTTGGTGGCGAATAAATGTCACTCTTGTAAGATGAAATGAATAATGTATTTATCATTATTTGTAATGAGAAAGGTTATAAGGTTTTTAGAACCTGGGATTTGAGAGTGTATGTTGTTATATTTCAGTATATAATGATGTACGTTGGATGAATGATGTACTCGTGACGTACAGAATTCGGGTGTGAAGATAGACCGGATTTCAAGGCGTTACAATTTGGTATCAAAGCTGATAGTTTATAAATCTTAGGTAAGAGTTTCTAAGACTATAATCGTAGGGACAGGGATAAGAAGATCACCACGTGATTATAGTGAATCATAGTAACAGATGAGTTGTTAAACGATGAATGATGTATAAGTACTACGAAGTAGTATGGTAAGAAGAACTCTGATTGAGTTGAAAAAAAATAGCATACGAATTAAAGAAAATTCTTATTAAGTAAAGAGTGATTTAGAAGTTGTAAAAAATTTCAATTGAGGACTCATGTGATAGCTGAGTTATATGAACCTTTGTTATGGGCAGAGGTTTGTGCTTCGTGTAGCAACTGCTTAGCTTATTATAGTGATACTCATTGGAATTGGTCGCGCTGTCAAGATTTATATAACGAGAAGGTGAATCTTTTCACATGTATATACTTGATAGGTAGAGAACGATAAGGTAGGTGCGAGTTCTTGAAACTAATACTTATGGTATGTTCGTGACTCATAATGATATGGTAGGTTTTTGAACTTCTCAGTGAATGGACGCTTATGGTTTGTCTGAGATAGTTCTTAAACTCATATTATTTTGGAAAGTTCCTGAACTCATAATGTGTGGTAAGTTGATGGACTGTACTAAGGTATAAGGATGTTTGGACTGAAAATAAGTTATTTTCAGTAGGCTTAGTATTGAAGGTGCTAGAGAAGATTAAGTATTGTTGCAGTAAGACAATGAAGGAAGATGGAGAGTAGGATATTCCAAGTCATCTAGCTATGCTAGATTTCGAAGTTTATTGAACTCGTGCTGATATGTACATTTTGAAAAAGGAAAGAATTGGTTCAACTTTTGGAACTAATAGATTTTTAAAAAGAACTATTCTTGGTATGTCTATGCTAATTGTTTCGGCTGGACAGAAATTGATTTGGAATATCAAAATGAATTTTATATCATCAGTGCATTTGATGCAAGGATGGTAAAATGATGGAGTTATTATTGTAATTGAACCTAGTGTTGGATGTGATATTAGGATCAACAACCCTCTATGGTATGATGTATAATGATGAAGTCACAAATTGACGAAGTCCTCAACATACCATAAAAAGTACTGTATCATGACGTTATAAAACGTTTTAATGGATTGAAAAATAATTTAAAAAAGTAGTCGATGTCAATTGAGTTGACTATACGAATGTTTCACGTTGATATCCAATTTATTGGTATGGTCTAAGCTACTTGATTCGGCTAGACAAATGGTATGTCATCGAGCTTTCTTTGAAGAAGTTGTGCCAAACCAAATTATTTTGGTGCGGAATCTAATGATTTAGTCTGAGGTGAACATATCCCGAAATGGGGTATACGATGGGTAAGATGTAGTTTGCTTTCTTTATGATTGTAAACTGACCGTGGAAGAAAGGTTACGACGTCATGCTGTTAAACCTAGTAAGAGTTAATGGTCGATTTGACCCCTCAGCAAAAGTATGAAACATTTTAAAAGGAAATTTTATATTCCTTGTTATTCTTTCTACTTCATGATTTTTGATAGGTTATGGAGGTTAGGAATGATGAAAAGATAAGAACTTCTTTGAAGAAAAGTTGAGAAGATGGGTAGGCTAAAATTTCGAGGACGAAATTCTGTGAAGAAGGGGTGAATGAGATGACCCGGGTAAGGGTGTGGTTTTAAGAAATTTCGAGGACGGAATTTTTATAAGAGGGGAAGAGTGTAACAACCCGAAAATTTGGATTTTCCAGAATTTAAGTTTAAAGAATTAGTTATTAATAAAATAAATTTTTATTAATAATATTATGTGCTATGTGTTTATTAATTGTTCTAGAACCTAGGATGATTATAAGTCGGGAGGATTCTGGCTACGAGCTAGACTGAACGAGTAAGAATTTTCAAGACAAAAATAAAAATTTTCTGGTGAAAAAGACAAAATAGACACTATTCACCCGACGAAACCTAAGGGTTAGGGTTTGAATAACCTAAGCCTTTCCGAGAGTTCGGTATGTCAAAATGACATTCCGTCGAAAGATTTGACGATAATATATCTTGAAAAGTTAAGTAAGCCGATAAAAGTTTTTCTTGAAAAACATGCAGAAATCGAACGAAATAAAAATGACGAAAAAGTACTGTTATGTACTTTTCATTCATTTAGCTACGTTAGGGTAAAACGTGAAGAAAAACGCTTAACACCAAAAGGTGTTTTTCAGTTTTTTAGAAATCCAAAGAATACGTAAAAGTTAATCGGTAAAGAAAAGACGAAATATCCAAAAATATTTGGATTTTGAGAATCATAGTTTTTAAAACTGTCGAACGAAACCTGAAAGACGGAACCACGAAACTTAAAGGCTAAGTAGACTTAAGGGCTAAGTTAACTTAACACCTAAGTCATGAATAGTAAGGAGGTGTGAATAGTAAGGTGGTTGGGTGGCAAAATGACTAAAATACCCCTAGCCTTGAAAATCTATAAATAGTAAGCTTAATTCCTTTAAATGGGATTTTGAAAATCCTACATCTAGAGAGAGAGAGTCAGATGAAGAGGGAGAAGGAAGAGCATGAACATGAATGATCGGATCGAAAGTGCTCATGAAATAGAAAACCTTGCGAATCGCCGGTTTTGTCTAGCGGAACAAAAATAAAGAGGAAAGGTATTAAAACCTAACCCCTAAGTTAACTTTTTCTAAGTTTTTATGTTCAAAACTTAGCTTAAAAAGAATAAGGAGTAAAATAAGTTAGGAATGATTTCATATGGTTGAAATCGTAAGAAAATAAAGAAATAAGAATTTAAAGTTTAGTAAATAAATTTCTTAAGGAAGTATAAGATTTGTAATAAATTAGAACGATCCGAGTTGATTATATAAACAAGTAGGTGAAATAAGTAAGGAATGATATTCTATAACATCAAATTCCAATAAAAAGTGAAATCGTAATCCAAATATCGATTAAAATGAAGAACGGATGAAGAACACGAAGAACACGCAAAGAACACGAAGAACGTTGTTGATGGACAAATTTAAAACCATCGTAGGATAATTGTTATTGATGGACAAGTTTAAAACCATCACGTACAAGTTTGATGCATATTGTTTGGTTAGGAACGGTAGAAATGTTCATGAAGAACGGATAAAAACTTAGCTATAACGAAGTTATGGAGATAATTTCATAAAAGACAAACGATAATTAAAAAGTTAGTAAATAAAACCGAACGTGTAGGGTTTCATAAGAATATAAGATAACATAGAAAACATAAGTCGTGGACTCAAGAATGAATTAATTCCGAGTTTGGATGACCGAATTACGGACGAACAAACGAATAGCGTTAAAAACATAAAATGAATGAAGGGTGAAGATCAAGCCAATTGAATGGCACGTTAATGGATTAAAAATGAAGTTTTGTTCAGGGGTATTGATGTACGTAAGATAAGGAAGAGAATGGCTTTGGAATGACCACATTCTGAGTTATAACGAATAAGTTATGGAAGCGGGAAGTAAGCGTCTCAAATTGGATTTAACACTTAGA
The DNA here is from genome assembly GCA_020205505.1 of Panax japonicus. Taxonomy (NCBI): domain Eukaryota; kingdom Viridiplantae; phylum Streptophyta; class Magnoliopsida; order Apiales; family Araliaceae; genus Panax; species Panax japonicus. Next base: position 43,354,898 of record CM035095.1, on the reverse strand, counting down.
GAAATTTTCTAGGGTTAGGGCTTAGCGCCGCGGCACCAACCATGCCTGGTAAGGTAGCGCTGCAGCACCAGACCAGGGAACTGGGTACTGTAAACTTGCGCCGCGGCATGAGAGATAAAGAATAGATTGGCGCAGCAGCGCCAGTGTAGGGAAAAAGTCAGAGAAGAGCTTTTAACTGCTCAACTCTTGGGGGAAACGTACGGGAAGATAAAGAACATAATGTTCTACTAATATAACACTTTAACAAGTGAATTAAACCTTTACTGAAGGTTGAACAGAAAGATTAATCGAGATTAAAAGATAAAGAATGTGAACACGAGTTACGTAACTGATGTCCGGGGACTGTAGTTGAAATGAACGAACGTGAGGGATTTCTATGGTTGTGATTCCTTAGACTTTGAGCGATGAGGGTAATGAATAACATTTTGATGTTATGTCATACTAGTGAGAGATAAGTGTGAAGTGTATAGATGCTACAAATACAACGTTATTGCGATAAACGAGCGGTCTTAGCATACAACGAATGGTATGGCTTGGACAATAAGAATGACTAATGAACATGGAGTTCAGGTAAGGGATAACGAAAGTATTAAGTAAGATACAAATGGTATTAAGAAAGCCATAATGAACGGTAATAAGATTAATGAACCCGAAGGTGAGTCGTATAAGAATGTATCCTAAGGTATGGCATTTAGTTGCCAGAAATCCATAAGGAATAAGAAATTAATTTTATAAACATTAAGTTTAATGGTTCAGATAAGTTACGATAAGTTTAGGTTGTGGTACAATCGTAACCTTTGATGGTTGACATATGGGAACTGGGCTAAATAATTCCTTCAGAGAGCGAAGGTATATATAAAACTTGCAACCGATCTAACTCACTGTTATGGGCAGTGTAGATGAGAAGAGAACTTATTTGTTGGTTGTTTGTGGGAAACCACTCAGAGTACCATATGAACTACTAGCAGAGAAGCGATGTGTACTGAGTCCTAGAGAAGTTATAAGAAGAAGATAAGAATGTAAAACATCAAAGATGATGAATGTATAAGTAAGACATCTCCGTATGTTATGAAGCCGTAGAACGATAAGGGAAGTGGTCGGGTAAACTTAGGTTACAAGAACGCGAACCCTAAGAACTAAAGTTAGGTAAACTAATGCATAAGTCGAAGATGTATGACTAATTGGTGTCTGTGGTGTTTTCTTATGTGTTATATAGGAATTGTAATAAGCAGTTTGACGTAAGCTGTAGCTGTGCTTAAGGCAAGTTTCCTAACTTCATTCATATTTCAAATGAATGCTAGTTTCTTAAAATCCTCAGATGTTGAACTTGAGAAGTTCTGTCTATGGGCTAATGTGAGATATTTGAGTAAAGTGGTAGAACATATGAGGCCTTGTGCCACAATGTGAACACTTTGGTGTTTCTATGAGATGAACTATTCTGTGATTTAACTATTTAATAAAAGAATGCTTTGTTCATACATGATCCATTATTGTTAAGTCTGTGCTAATGATTCTAACCAGACAGAATGTGTTGAAAAAGGTAGATGAATGAAAGTATTTTAAAATGAAAGTGAATATTGTTTTAAAATGATAGGAATCGAGATTATTCCTATTATTCAAGCTACATCATAACTTTTGTTCGATTATTGAAGTCTTAAAAGAATGTTTGAATTCTTGAAGATGTTTGTTCAACTGTTATGACTTGCTGGGCAACTGAATGCTAACACTTGCTTTAAATGAAAAACATTTTCAGTGACCGATGTTAGAAGAACTTAAGGATCCCGTAAAGATCAAGCTGACGGTATTCAGATGAAGTGTCATTCAGAATGTGGATGAGCGAGAAGATCGAGCGAAGACTTGTAATATAAAATAAGTTAAATAAACTTTAGAATAGTTTAATGAACGATTATATATCTTTGGTAGCGGATAAAAGTCACTCTTGTAAGATGAAATGAATAATGTATTTATCATTATTTGTAATGAGAAAGGTTATAAGGTTTTTAGAACCTGGGATTTGAGAGTGTATGTTGTTATATTTCAGTATATACTGATGTACATTGGATGAATGATGTACTCGTGACGTAGGGAATCCGGGTGTGAAGATAGACCGAATTTCAAGGAGTTACAATTATCCATTCCCATTAAATCAATACTTTAAAGTATTCTATTCATAATTTTCTTGCGTTTGATCGTTAAACATATACCATATGATTCCTATGTCTCAACAACACATGTTTTCATTAGTTATATCATATATTTCAATATGAAATCATTACTTCGACTTATCGTAATCCATGCTCAACTATTTTATAATACATATGACTAACTAGCATGCTTGTCAATCATGTCTACATGCATGCCACACCTAATCATGATATTAGATACTAGAATACTTGTAATGTAGTTATCAACAATTAATCTTCAAGGTTTCCTTTGAAAACTGCATATTTATCTATCACTCATGCAAACCACTTTACCTACCATACATCATACTCTCACATATATACATGTTAGACCTCATATGCATACTCACGAGTTCTCATCTCAAAGTGTATATAGTTTATCAAGTTCATTTTCAAAACTTTAAGTTTCCATTAATAAAACTTATTCAAACATGTAAGGTGTGAGATACTAAATTTTATGAAATAAAAGTATTCAATTTTTCTATTTTGATAAATAGTTAAATTGATAAAAGTTTAAAGTTAAGGGTGATATGTGAAATTTTTTCAAAGTAAGCAAGTTGTCATAAAATAACCGGTAGTAAAAGTAAAGTAATACATGTGGTTGCATAGTAGCACACGATATTAATTATTGATACTTACGTGAGAAATCACTCAGTTATACTCAATTATTGCTACAGTAATTATTGCATCATACCTATCATATTATTGATTCAATTATTGTCACGGTATCATCTGCATAATATGTTATATTATTAAATCAATAATTGAGACGCCAAAGTTATTCATATTATTATTTGCAATATTGACAATGTCTAGAAGTTCTGTCAAGGAGAGGTTTGGTCACCTAATTGCACACCAATAAGGAGAAATCCTTATCGGAAAGCCCCCTCTTTCCTGGGAACGACCTGATTGTTAAATATTGTGAATTATAATATTAATGATGAATAAGTTCGTGTTGATTAAAGATAAAATTGATAGTTCCATTGTGTTGGAGTTATTAGTGTTAGTGAAAATCGATATTTATTTCGATAATAATTGATGTTTGGAGGTTATATTGACTAATCGGGTAATTAATCGGATAAATGAGCAATTAATTGCTATTAATTCACATGCTTATAACTATGTGTTCACATGTGTGTACTGTTGATTCACATGATTTACTATTAGGGGAGTTGGTGCAGGATTGATAATACTTGCATGTCTAAATTAAAAATGGAGGTATAGATGAAGGTACTATACTATAATTAATTTTTTCACATGTTTAGAATTATTGAATCACATGATTTACTATTAGGGGAGGTAGTGCAAGTTTGATAATACTTACAGGACTAAATTAAAAATGAAGAAAAAGAGGAAGGTATTATACTGTAATATTTTGAGCCTCAAAATGTGCAATTATTGAAACTATATTTTCCTATTAATAGATGATCATTCTTCCTTCATTTCTCACAAATTCACTAAGTCTCACAAGAGCAATTATAGAGATAAAAGATATAGAGAGAGAAGCTATAGAGAGAAAGAAGAAGAGTAGTCTGCTACTTCACTACTCTAGTATCCAGTCTTCTTCTGAGGTAAGGGTTATTATTTTTTTATATTCAGAAGAGATATTATTTTTCGTATTCGTATGAATATTATTATCGTTCAACATTCATTAGATTTGTTTAATATTCGTAAATAATATTATTTCCGTTCAATATTCGTTAGGAATATTATTTTCGTTCAACCGTTGTAAGTAAGGTGTTTTTGCAAGGGGCAGTTTTGTAATTTTTTCGACCCTAAAAAATTTTGAAAAAATTTGAAATGATAATTTGATGAGTTTTCTAGATTGTGTCCAAAAATGGTGATTTTTGGATGTATAGATTAGGAGTTATGAATTTTATGGGAAAAGACTATTTTAAAAATAAACTCTTATAACTCCTTGTGGTTAACTCCAAAATTGATGAAATTTTTATTAGGAGTACATCTATATAACAACAGTATACCCTATAAATTTCAAAAATTTTGGACAAAAGTACAATTTTTTTATAAATGTCTAAATATTCGACAGTTTAGCCATACGAAAAATAGTAAATGAATTTTAAAAATTCTGAGAAAAATATATGTTCAATATGGGACTATATTCTGCTAAATCCCATAAAAGAAAATTTGTTTGTACTGATTTGGTATTTTTCATGAAAATGGACTAGTTATGAGTAAATGAATTAAATATGTTATGTGAAGTAAGAAAATTGGAAAATAGGATTTTATGGCTTGAGAATCCTATATAAGATATATATGCATATTTTTGATAAGAGTTTTGGTTATTGGTGATGAAATCTTATGAGTATGACATTTTAGGATGATTAAATGCATTAATTAGTAAAGTATAAACAATTAAAATAAATTGTTTATAAGTTTAAGAAATGATTAAAATATTGTGATAATATTAATAATATTAGATTATGAGATTATTAAGTGATTTATAACATTTGAATTAAGGTGTTATAAATATTGATATGGATTTTATTATGGAATTTCTACCTTTTTGTGTCGGGGTTACTATTCACTCTAGTATTATTCACTAGGGTATTCGGGGCACTTTTTGTGTCGGAGTACTATTAAGAAGTTACTATTCATAGGTTACTATTCACCCAGTTACTATTCACTCTTGTATTATTCACTCGGGTATTCGTGGTACTTTTCGTGCCGGGGTACTATTCACGAGTTACTATTCACAGATTACTATTCACCCGATTACTATTTACTCTAGTATTATTCACTCAGGTATTTGGGATACTTTTCATGCCGGAGTACTGTTTATGAGGTACTATTCCCGAAGTACTATTAACAGGATACTATTTACGGGGTACTATTCACCTGAAAGATATATTTCTTTTCTACCTAAATTATTTCTGATACATTAATATTATTCTTGAATTTTACTCCATAAAGCATTATCATGTTGACAATTTGGATATTTTAAACTCTAGATAAATTTAAAGTCTTTAATATTTATCCTTGATTTCGTTTGATTAATGCTTATATCATTGTCATCATCCTCATGCTTATATTATGATGAAAGTCATCTTTGGCTTACGTGCATAGATGGACTGTAGATTATTAGTTTTACAGTTATATATTTTTGGATTACGTGCAAAGATGGACTGTTGATTATTGGTTTTATACTTGTATATCTTTGGCTTACGTGCAAAGATGGACAGATGTATGACATGATCATAACCATTGGTGATAATATTGAATATCCTTGGCCCGTAGTGCATGGATAATTTGATGATGTGATTGGCAGGATCATGACCTTTAGTTAACAGTTGAATGTCTTTGGTCGTAGTGCACTAACATGCAATTGATTGGTATGATCATGACCATTGGTTTTATAGTTGAATATCTTTGGCCAGTAGTGCAAAGATAGACAACTGATTGATATGATCATTGTTATTACATTTAAATATCTTTAGCCTTTGGGGTAAGTATATTGAGTAAATGTTCTATTAAAGCCTTTGTGGCAAGGAGAAATTGTTGAGTCACATTATTATAAACATGAATTATGAATTTAACTAACATCTTTGGTGGTTCAGGTGAAGATAGGTGATGAAAGTTCTATTTGTCTTGGGTATAATAAAGAAAAGTTGATGGGTATTACAGAGATAAAATTGATGATAAACTTTTAAATCATAGAAGATAGTAGATATCATACTCTACTTGAATCTTCTAATGGATTGCTTATTCTACTGCAGTTGTTGATCTAAAACTTGTTGTCTATTATATTTTATCAGTCGTTAAACTGTTGAAGGCTAAGGATAATTTATTCTGCATTATCTTAGTAATAATATTTCTTACTGGGCTAGTTGAGCTCACCCTTTCTTTCACTGTTCTCTTCAGAAAATGAGAATATAGCTGGGACGAGTCAGAGAACGGATTGATGATCCAGGATAAGTGGCTTTAGTTGTCCTCGATATTCTGTGAAATAGTATGATAATAATTGTAATGAGGACTCCATTGAGAATGGATATTGTCTAAAAGGCAATATTCTTGTTTAAACTCTCAGCTATGTTTTGTCGTATTTTTACACGACATTTGTATAAATAAGTTTGTATTGGTATTCTGTACCAAGTATCTGGCGACTCAAGATGGGTGATGTATACCTGTTTTGGGGGCGTCACATAAGGTAAGTTCACATATTCCATAACATGCTTCCATAACCACATAATAGGTCACATATATATGTTTTAAAGTTTAAAACTTTGTTTATACATAGTTCATGTATACATAGCTAATATAGTCTATTACTTGCATTTTTCTTTTAATTCATGCTTGTCAACAACATACCTTCATCAATAAGGTAAGCTAACATATTGGTCACATTTTAATGTATGTCAGAACTTGATACATTCACAACCAAGGTCAGAACATGTTTTTGAAAAAGGTTTATCAAAACTAGTTTCCAACTCTTTAAGTCCTCTTTGAATAATCAAACCAAAACAACGAGTCATGGCTCACAATATCCATAGCATCCTCATTCCATGTTTTAAGGTTGTTTATAAGCATATAATAACCAAAGTAGCATGCTTAGAATGGAACAAGATCACAAAATTACTACACATGACTTGCAGCCGGCATGGCTGTGCAGTCATGTACTATAAAAGTTGCGCGACTGCACCACTTCGATCAGAATGAAGAATAAGGACTCTATTTGTGAGACCCCATATTTTATGAATAAAGATTTAAATTTCTCGAAATATTTTTTTTAATATTATGGTGTAGATTTGATATAATATTATAGTTGTGGGTAATATTTATAAATTTTGCAGAGTACGCAAGTTGTTATATAATATTCGTTTGGCCGGAGAATATTCTTTTTATCGGAGAATATTCGTATGATGGCATAATCATTGGTGGACCCCATAACGGAAGTACGGTCGTAGTTAGAAAACGACAAAAATATTTTATGAAAATAACGGCGGAGGTTTTACCATTAATACTGTTAAACTACTCGGTAGTAAAAGTACAGTAATACACGTGGTTACATAGTAGCACATAGTATTGGTTATTGATGCTTACGTGATAAGTCACTCAGTTATACTCGATTCTTGCTGCAGTAATTGCTGCATCATATCTCTCATATTATTGATTCGATTATTGTCACAGTATCATCTGCATAATATGTTATATTATTAAATCAATAATTGAGACGACAAAGTTTTTCATATTATTAAATTATAATATTTATAATGTGTAGAAGTTCTGTCAAGGAGAGGTTTGTTCATCTAATTGAGTGCCAATAAGGAAAAATTCTTATCGAAAAGTCCACTCTTTCCTGGGTACTACCTGGTTGTTAAATATTGTGAGTTATAATATTAATGATGAATAAGTTCGTGTTGATTAAAGATGAATTTGATAGTTCCATTTTGTTGGGATTATTTGTGATATAGAAATCGTCATTTATTTCGATAATAATTGATGTCTGGGGGTTATATTGATAAATCGTGTAAGTTATCGGATAAACGAGCAATTAATTGTTACTTATTCACATGCTTATATAACTATTTGTTCACATATGTGTACTGTTGAGTCACATTCATTTACTATTAGGGGAGTTGGTGCAAGATTGATAATAATTGCATGACTAAGTTAAAGATGGAGGTATAGATGGAGGTACTATATTGTAATTAATTTTATTCACATGTTTAGAACTATTGAGTCACATGATTTTACTATTGATTCACATGATTTACTATTAGGGGAGTTGGTGCATGATTTATAATACTCGTAAGAGTTGTTATTCCATTCTTCATTATAATGTTGGAATAACCTATTTATGTGAAGTACCGCATACATTGTGAAATTCTTCTATTATTCCATTCTTTATTATTATGTTGGAATAACCTGTTTATGCGAAGTACCGCATACATGGTGAAATTCTTCTATTATTCCGTTCTTTATTATTCTGTCGGAATATCCCGTCTGTGCGTTTACACCAGACCTGGTTCCATTATTTATTATTCTGTTGGAATAACCTGTCCGTGCGGTCTATCGCATGTATGGTGATTTCTGTTGTTATTTCATTATTTATTATTCTATCGGAATATCCTGTCTGTGCGTTTACGCCGGATCTGGTTCCATTATTTATTATTCTGTTGGGAATAACATGTCTGTATAGTCTATCACACGCATGGTGAATCCTTCTGTTATTCCATTCTTTATTATTCTGTTGGAATAACCTGCCTGTGTGGATTACCACGTGCATTGTGAATGATCCTTTATATTCATTCCTTATTAAATTGTGGAAATGATCTAGTTACGTTGATTATAATGAGAGTCATAATAAAAGCTTTGGACTGATGAAAATCATGGGTATATGAAGTATTAGTAAGTGTTATGATGAGTTATGTTGGTTATTATGTGAAAACATGAAAGTTTCTTAGTTATCACAAAGGGTTGAAAATCAGATTTTGGTGAAAATGGAACATGAAATTCAATTGACCATATCTCCTATTATATTTTGAATTCTTGAGTGTGGTCAAGTTCTTGAGTTAGAACTATGAGTTTTTCAGCATCTCCAAGTGGAATCACTAGAAAAGGTGGTGTAGATTTTCATGTGGACCGATTTTAGCAAAGGAGTTAAAAGCTAGAAATTACCGAAATGCTACTGTCCAGATTTTAGAAGGGCTGTTTCGGTCACTTAGTTTGTGAGAAAAATTCTGGCCTTTTGGGACATGAAAGTATATGGTATAAAGAACATCCTGTCCAAAAATGAGCTCAATATATTTAACAACATTTATCATCATTATTATAATTTATAATATTAATCGACCAGGTCGTTCACAGGAAAGAGGGGGCTTTCCAATAAGGATTTTTCCCTATTAACGCACAATTAGGTGACCAAACTTCTCCTTGGCAGAATTTCTAGACATCGTTAATATTGTAAATAATAATATTAATAACACTGTCATCTCAATTATTGATTTAATAATATATAAAATATTGACAATAATTGAATCAAATAACATGATATACTATGCAACAATTACTGAAACAATAATTAAACAAAACTTAATGACTTCTCACGTAAATATCAATAATCAATACCGTGTGCTACTATGCAACCACGCATATTACTGTACTTTTAACACCGGGTGTTTCAACAGTTAACAGTAAAACTTTCGCCGTTATGTTCATAAAATATTTTTTTTATTTTCTCAATCCGACAATAATTCCGTTGTGGGGTCCACCAATGATTGTGCCGTCGTACGAATATTTCCTATTAAAACGATTATTCCCCGACCAATCGAATGTTATATAACAACTTGCATACTTTGTAAAATTTATAAATATTACCCACAACAATAACATTATACCAAATCCACACCATAATATTAAAAAAAATATTTCAAGAAAATTAAATCTTAATTCATAAAATTTGGGGTCTCACAGGGACACAATCATTGGTGGACCCTTCAATGGAAGTATTGTCGTAGTAAGAAAACGACATAATTATCTTTTTATAAAAATAACGGCGGAAGTACAGTAATACGCGTGGTTGCATAATAGCACATGGTATTGATTATTGATGCTTATGTGAGAAGTCACTCAGTTATACTCAATTATTGCTACAGTAATTACTGCATCATTTCTCTCATATTATCGATTCAATTATTGTCACAGTATCATCTGCATAATATATATTATTAAATCAATAATTGAGACGACAAAGTTATTCATATTATTATTTGCAATATTGACAATGTCTACAAGTTTTGTGAAGGAGAGGTTTGGTCACCTAATTGCGTGCTAATAAGGAGAAATCCTTATCGAAAAGCCCTATATTTCCTGGGAACGACCTGGTTGTTAAATATTGTAAATTATAATATTAATGATGAATAAGTTCGTGTTGATTAAAGATAAACTGGATAGTTCCATTGTGTTGGAATTATTAGTGTTAGTGAAAATCGACATTTATTTCGATAATAATTGATGTTTGGAGGTTATATTGATAAATCGGGTAATTAACAGGATAAATGAGCAATTAATTGCTATTAATTCATATGATTATAACTATTTGTTCACATGTGTGTACTATTGATTCACATTCTTGTACTATTAGGGGAGGTGGTGCAAGATTGATATTACTTACATGACTAAGTTAAAAATGGAGTTATAGTTGAAGGTACTATACTGTAATTCGTATTTTCACATGATTATAACTACTAATTCACATTATTTACTATTAGGGGAGGTGGTGCAAGTTTGATAATACTTGCAGGACTAAATTAAAAATGAAAAAAAAAGTTGGAGGTATTGTACTGTAATATTTTGAGCCCCAAAACGTGCAATTATCGAAACTACATTTTCCAATAAATAGAAGCTCATTCTTCCTTCATTTCTCACCAATTCACTAAAGCTGTAGAGCAATTATTATAGAGAGAAATTATATAGAGAAAGAAGAAGAAAAGTTTGCTACCTCTCTACTCCAGTATCCACTTTCTTTTTAAGGTAAGGGGTATTATTTCTTTAATATTCAAAAAGAGAGCTATTGTTATTCCATTCCTTATTATTATGTTGGAATAACCTGTTTTTGCGAAGTACCGCATACATGGTGAAATTCTTCTGTTATTCCATTCTTTATTATTCTGTTGGAATAACCTGTCTGTGCGGTCTATCGCATGCCTAGTGAATTCTGTTGTTATTCCATTCTTTATTATTCTGTTGGAATATCCTGTCTATGTGGAGTATGCATGACCTGGTTCCATTCTTTATTATTCTGTTAGAATATCTTGTCTGTGCGGATTACGCATGACATAGTTCCATTATTTATTATTCTGTTGGGAATAACAAGTCTGTGCGGTCTATCGCATGCATGGTGAATTCTTCTGTTATTCTATTCTTTATTATTCTGTTGGAATAACCTGTCTATGTGGATTATCGCATGCATTGTGAATGATCCTTTGTATTTATTTCTTATTAAATTGTGAAAATGATCTATCTAAGTGGATTACAGCATGGCGGGCGAAAATCCACTTGCAGTTTCATATATTTTATTATACTCAGTTAGTTAAAGTTTTGGCTTCTATACTCCATGAAATTAGTGGAATATCCTTGATATTTGCACTTCATCCAGTATCTTTTCATGGAAATATTCTTCTGAGCATTCTTGAATGTTACTCCACAAAGAAGTATCATATTGACAATTTGGACGTTATTGATTTCTGGATAAATTAAAATTTTAAAATTTGTCCTTGAACTTGTTTTATTGAATTATTATGTCATTGTCATCCTCCTCATGCTTATATTGTGATGAAAGTCATCTTTGGCTTACATGCATAGATGCACTTTGTATGATTATGACCAGGGATTATTCGGTATAATCATGACCATAATGTGACGAATGATGTGGTAAAAGTCCTCATTGGCCTGTAGTTCATTGATGGACAGTTGTTGGTGTAATTATGATCATGGATTATTCTGTATAGTCATGACCATTGATGATTACATGAATATCCTTGGTCGTGATGCAGGGATGATTCGATTTTATTTATTAAGCTGAGTCTCAGCGATAAAGTTGTTGAAAAACTTTTTAAATCATAGAAGATAATAGATTTTATGCTCTACTTAACTCTTCTATTGGATTGCTTGTTCCCTTGTAGTTAAACTTGTTGTCTATTATATTCTATCAGTTTAACATTGTTGAAGGATAATGATAATTTATTCTGCATTATCTTAGTCATAATATTTCTTACTGGGCTAGTTGAGCTCACCCTTTCTTTCACTATTCTCTTCAGGAAATGAGAACGTAGCCGGGACTAGTCAAAGAATGGAGTGACTGTCCAGATGATAGGTAAGACCCCAAATTTTATAAATAAAAATTTAATTTTCTCGAAATATTTTTTTCAAAATTATGGTGTGGATTTGAGATAATGTTATAGTTGTGGGTAATATTTAGAAGTTTTGAAAAGTAAGCAAGTGGTTGTATAATATTTGATTGGTCGAGGAATATTCTTTTTGTCAGGGAATATCCGTACGACGACACAGTCATTGGTGGACCCCACAACGGAATTATTATCGAAATGAGAAAACGACGGAAATATTTTTATGAAAATAATGGCGGAAGTTTTACCGTTAATACTGTTGAACTACTCGATAGTAAAAGTACAGTAATACGCGTGGTTGCATAGTAGCACACGGTATTGATTATTGATGCTTACGTGAGAAGTCACTCGGTTATACTCAATTATTGCTATAGTAATTGCTGCATCATATCTCTCATATTATTGATTCGATTATTGTCACAGTATCATCGGCATAATATGATATATTATTAAAAAAATAATTTAGACAACAAAGTTATTCACATTATTAAATTGCAACAATTACAATTTCTAGAAGTTTTGTCAAGAAGAGGTTTGGTCATCTAATTGAGCACCAATAAGGAGAAATCCTTATCGGAAAGCCCCCTTGTGAGAACCTAGATTTTATGAATAAAGATTTAAATTTCTCGAAATATTTTTTTAATATTATGGTGTGGATTTGATATAATATTATAGTTGGAGGTAATATTTATAATTTTTCAAAGTACGCAAGTTGTTATATAATATTCTTTTGGCCAGGGAATATTCTTTTTGCTAGGAAATATTCGTACGACGGCATAATCATTGGTGGACCCCACAACAGAAGTACGGTTGTAGCTAGAAAAACACAAAAATATTTTATGAAAATAACGGCGGAGGTTTTACCGTTAATACTGTTAAACTACTCGGTAGTAAAAGTACAGTAATACGCATGGTTGCATAGTAGCACATGGTATTGGTTATTGATGCTTACGTGATAAGTCACTCAGTTATACTCAATTATTGCAACAATAATTGTTGCATCATATCTCTCATATTACTGATTCGATTATTGTCACAGTATCATCTGCACAATATGTTATTTTATTAAATCAATAATTGAGACGACAAAGTTATTCATATTATTAAATTACAATATTTACAATGTCTAGAAGTTCTGCCAAGGAGAGGTTTGGTCACCTAATTGCGCGCCAATAGGGTGAAATCCTTATTGGAAAGCCCCCTCTTTCCTTGGAATGACCTGGTTGTTAAATATTGTGAGTTATAATATTAATGATGAATAAATTCGTGTCGATTAAAGATGAATTTGATAGTTTCATTGTGTTGGGATTATTTGTGTTAGTTGAAATTGACATCTATTCCGATGATAATTGATGTCTGGAGATTATATTGTTCAATCGGGTATTCAGGGCACTTTTTGTGTCAGAGTACTATTCACGAGTTTCTATTCACGAGTTACTATTCATGAGTTACTATTTATGAGTTACTATTCACGAGTTACTATTCTGATGATAATTTTTTCACATGTTTAGAACTATTGAGTCACATGAATTACTATTGATTCACATGATTTACTATTAGGGGAGGTGGTGCATTTTTGATAATACTTGGATGACTGAATTATAAATGAAGGAAAAGTTGGAGTTATTGTACTATAATTTTTTGAGCCCCAAAATGTTCAATTATCGAAACTATGTTTTCCTATAAATAGAAGTCCATTATTCCTTCATTTCTCACCAATTCACAAAAGCTTTAGAGCCATTATTATAGAGAGAAATTTTAGAGAGAAGCTATAGAAAGAAAATCTATAGAGAAAGAGAAGAAGAGAAGTCTGCTACATTTCTATTCCAGTATCCAGCTTCATTATAAGGTAAAGGATTATTTGTTGTATTTGTAAGGGGTATTATTCTTTCGTATTCATGAAGAGAATTACTTTCTTTCAATACTCGTAAGAGTTGTTATTCCATTCTTCATTATTATATTGGAATAACCTGCTTATGCAAAGTACAACATACATGGTGAAATTCTTCTATTATTCCATTCTTTATTATTATGTTGGAATAACCTGTATATACAAAGTACTGCATACATGGTGAAATTCTTCTATTATTCCATTCTTTACTATTCTGTCGGAATATCATGTCTGTGCGTTTTACGCCGGACCTGGTTCCATTATTTATTATTCTGTCGTAATATCCTGTCTGTACATTTTACGCCGGACCTGGTTCTATCATTTATTATCATGTTGGAATAACCTGTCTATGCGAAGTACCGCATGCATGGTGATTTCTGTTGTTATTCCATTCTTTATTATTCTGTTGGAACATTTTGTCGGTGCGAATTTTGCCTGACCTGGTTCCGTTATTTATTATTCAGTTGGAATAACATGTCTATGCGACGTACCACATGCATGGTGATTTCTGTTGTTATTCCATTTTTTATTATTCTATTGGAATATCCTGTCTGTGCGTTTTACGCCAGACCTGGTTCCGTCGTTATTATTCTATTGGGAATAACCTGTCTGTGCGGTCTCTATCGCATGCATGGTGAATCCTTCTATTATTCCATTCTTTATTATTTTATTGGAATAACCTGTCTATTCTGATTACCACATGCATGGTGAATGATCCTTCATATTCATTCCTTATTAAATTGTGAAAATGATCTGGTTAAGTTGATTATGATGAGAGTCATAATAAAAGCATTGGACTGATGAAAATTATTGTTATATGAAGTATTAGTAAGTGTTATGATAAGTCATGTAGGTTAATATGTGAAAACATGAAAGTTTCTTAGAAATCACAAAGGGTTGAAAAATCAGATTTTGGTGAAAATGGAACATGAAATTCAATTGACCATATCTCCTATTATATTATGAATTTTTGAGTGTGGTCAACTTCTAGAGTTAGATCTATGAGTTTTGTAGCATCTCCAAGTGGAATCACTGGAAAAGGTGTTGTACATTTTTTGTGTGGACTGTCTTTAGCAAAAGAGTCCAAAGTTGCAAAAGAGGAAAATGCTAATGCC
Source organism: Panax japonicus (assembly GCA_020205505.1). Lineage (NCBI taxonomy): Eukaryota > Viridiplantae > Streptophyta > Magnoliopsida > Apiales > Araliaceae > Panax > Panax japonicus. The sequence goes on along the minus strand of CM035095.1, from coordinate 43,339,846 downwards.
CAGAAAAATTAAGGGGCTGTTTCGGCCACTTAATTTATGAGAAGAATTCTGGCCTTTTGGGACATGAAAGTATATGGTATAAGGTACCTCCTATCCAAAAATGAGCTCATTCCGACTTAAAATGAGCAAGTTATGACCATTTCAATATTTAGGTTTTTTCGACGAAAAACGCTATAACTGGAGTTCTATAACTCCGATGATCATTAAATTTAAACTGGAAGCTCACGTTAACATGTGTAAGATTCTGCCAAGATTTGGGAATTTTTGGAGTTAAACTTGCGGTAGCTAAATTCTCAAGGAATTAATTGGAAATTGATATTTGAAAAATAGTAAATGAATTTTAAAAATTTCGAGAATAATATATGTTATTTATGGGTCTATACTATACTAAATCCCAGAAAGAAAATATTTTTAGGACTGATTTGGCATTTTTCATGAAAATGGTTTAGTTACGAACATATGAGTTAAATATGTTATGTGAAGTAACAAAGTTGGAAAATAGGATTTCATGACTTGGAAATCCTATATAAGGTATATGTAGATTGTTGATAAGGGATTTGAACATTGGTGATGAAATCTTATGAGTATAACATTTTTGAATAATTAAATGCATTATTTGATAAAGTGTAAACAATTGAAATAAATTATTTATAAGTTTAAGAGGTGATTAAAATATTGTTATAATATTAACAATATTAGATTATGAGTTATTTAATTGATGGATAATATTCGGATAAAATTAAAGTCTTTAATATTTATCCTTGTTTTAGTTTGATTAATGCTTATATCTTTGTCATCATCCTCATGCTTATATGGTGATGAAAGTTATCTTTGACTTACGTGCGAAGATGGACTGTTGTTTATTGAATTATATATCTTTGGCTTACGTGTAAAGATGAATTGTTGATTATTGGTTTTATTATTGTATATCTTTGCTTACGTGTAGAGATGAACTTGGTATGATTATGACCAGGGATTAGTCGATATAGTCATGACCATTGATGATTTAATGAATATCCTTGGCCCGTAGTGCAGAGATGATTCGATAATGTGGTTTATTTATTAAGCTGAGTCTCAGCGATAAAAATTGATGAAAACATTTTAAATCATAGAAGATAGTAGATTTTATTCTCTACTTGACTTTTTTAATGGATTGCTTGTTCCGCTGCAGTTAAACTTGATGTCTATTGTATTTTATCAGTTTAACATTGTTGAAGACTAATGATAATTTATTCTGCATTATCATAGTCGTAATATTTCTTACTGGGCTAGTTGAGCTCACCCTTTCTTTCACTGTTCTCTTCAGGAAATGAGAATATAGCTGGGACGAGTCAGAAAACGGAGTGACGGTCCATATGATAGAATTAGTAGTCCTCGCTATTTTGTTAAATAGTGTGACAATAAATGTAATGAGGACTCCATTGAGAGTGGATATTGTCTAGAAGGCAATATTCTTGTTTAAACTCTCAGCTTATATTTTGTCGTATGTTACACGACAGTTGTAATATTAAGTTGTATTTTGTATTTTTGTACCATGTATTTGGCGACTCAAGATGGGTGATGTATACCTGTTTTGGGGGCGTCAGAGTTGGTATCAAAGCATAGGGATATAATCCCTGGCTGAGATGTGAGATAAGAACTAGGAGGGGAGAGACGGGGAATTCCTTCGCTAGTATAACCTACCTAAGTTTATTTGGTATTTAACTGGTCGGTCATAGTATAAGGATAATATGTGATATGTTAATTAACCCTTGTTTTGTGACAGTGTTTGAAAATGGCATCTGAAAATATCTTGGGAGAAGTTCCAAGAGTTGTTCAACGACAAGTACTTTCCCGAAATTATTCGTCATATGAAGGAGGTGGAATTCATCAAGTTGGATCAAAACAATATGACCGTGTATCAATACGAGGCTAAATTTGCGGAGTTATCCCGGTGTTCATCCCATTTGGTCGATAATGAGGAGCGAATGAAGCGGATGTTTCTAAGGGGTTTGAAACCCGAGATACGTCAATACCTTATCTATCATAAACTTTGTTTATATTCAGATGTTGTGAATAGGGCTCAGTTATTGGAGTGCGATAATGAGTTAGTACAACCAAAAGACAATGACCAACAACACGATAATAATCGTACCGGTGGCAACGGCCATCGGAACAATGATAACCATCATGGGGAAAATTATCATGCCAAGAATGGTAACCACTTTAGTGGTAATCATGGCCAAGATAATAGAAGTGGAAATTTCAAGAAGAGAAGGTCACCTAGCCCGATTTTGTCGTACACCAAAGTTAAGTTCAGCTGGGACGGTGGCACAAATGACAGATATGGACAAAACAAGGTCGAAGATTTTAGGAAGAGCATTTTTCGTGACTTCTCAAAAAGCGAGTAACCTGAACGAAGTTAGAATGGGTTAGTTAATTATAAATTCTTATAAAATCTATGCCTTATTAGATACCGGTTCTACCCATTCTTTTATCTCTCTTGCTTGTGCTCAATGTTTAAATTTGACTCCGAAGAGATTAGACTTTGACTTATTGGTTGAAACTTCGTTAGTAGAAACCTTCATTACCTCCACTGTTTATAAATCTTATTGATACAAATCGACACTTTCACATTACTTGTCGATCTGATTTATTTGAAAATACTTGCCTTTGATGTGATTTTTGGAATCGATTGGTTAACTACTCATCATGCTTTTCGTAAGGTTGTTAGCTTTTTATTCTTAACCAACCTGTTATGAGAATTCAAGCAACCTAACCACTAAAGTCAATCATTGTCATATCAAGCCATAGGTAAAGAGCCCCGATCCTTTTATTGTTAACTTCCTTGTGTGGAATACACTAAAGCCAGAATATCCGTAGGGGACGTCATAAATAACTGTGGAAAATTGATAGGTATCAATTTGACATGCTATCCAAGTCTTGGATGAGAGTCACAATTTTGAATGATATTTCTATCGTTAATAAATTTCCTGGCGTATTTGCGAAGAACTTCCTGGCCTATCATCGAATTTTGTATTGACCTCAGTACAAAAGCCCATTTCTTAAACCCTCAAATATTTCTTCAACTAAAATGAACGTAGCATGCGCCAAAGACGTTGACTAGAGCTGTTGAAGATTACAATCGTACTATTCAATATCATTGTGGAAGAGCAAAAGTAATAGCTGACGCGTTGAGTAGAAGACCGTATGCGTTTACGAGTCCGATGTTGTTAACACAAAAATCCATTTCGTATAACTTATAAATGATGAAGATAGAGTTAAAGACTCTAGGGATCCACATGAAGATAACGGATATACGAGTAGAATCGACTTTAATCGATAAAGTTCAAGCCGCTCAAGCTACACATCCGAATCTGATGAAATATGAAGAATAAGGTTCAAGAGGGCGTTATTTTAGAACCAAGAATCGATGAAGTGAGGAAATCTCAACCCTCGATTTTATTGGCCCATTTGAAATCCTTAATCAAGTAGGAACTGTGGCCTATAGACTCATTTACCGCCAAGTATGTCGCGTGTTCATAACGTTTATCACGTACCGATGTTACGTAAATATGTGGACGACCCGAACCACATTATTAAATTAGAACTAGACAAGATAGTAAAAGATTTAATGTATGAGGAGATATGTGTTAAAATCTTTGATAAGAAGGATCATATTCGACACTCAAGGTTCTACCTCAAGAGTTAGAATCTGAAATAAAGTCAAGGTATCCACATCTGTTTAGCATACTAGGTACGTACGTATATTTCGAGGGAGAAATTTCATAAGGAGGGGAGATTGTGAGACCCCAGATTCTATGAATAAAGATTTAAATTTCTCAAAATATTTTTTTAATATTATGGTGTGGATTTGATATAATATTATAGTGTTAGGATTTTGTGAAAATCAAAGTAGCAATCAAATTACAAAATAGCGGAAGCGTAATAAAATCAGATTTTAAAATTTTTTCACAAACCATTTACCCGGATCATTCTTTATGCATATTATTAATTAAGCGAAGAATAAGAAATTATGAAATCATACCCTTGTAGAAACGAGCTTCCTCAGGTACGAGTTCACCTCCTACTTCTCCGCGATCTCCTTGAATCTCCGGGTAGATTCCTTCCTTTGATCAATGTAAGCCACCCAAGTGTATGGCCTCTAGAGGTGATCCACCAAGGAAGAAGAATTTTCAAGAAGAAGGGGTATTGGCTCAAACTCTAGTTTTTCCTATCTGTATAGAAAAAGAGGCGTACTCTCCAACTCTTGGAATTACGTATCTTTGATATCTGATATAAGACTCCTCTTATAAAGATATCAGGTAACCCTATTTTAATTTAAATAAGGTATTATTTATTTAATTAAACTCTTTTAATTAAATGGGCTCCCTAATCCTATTAGGGATAATTAATTAAACTCCTTTAACTAATTTTCCCTCCTAATCCTATTAGGAATATATGAAAGTACTTATATTAAATTAATTCCTAAACTCTTTTAGAAATTAAAATAATAATAATAATTGTAATAATATTAATAAGACTCCTCTTATTAATTTATATTTAATATTTCTAAAATATTAAACAATAAGTATTAAGCTATTTAATTTATTCTATCACCATAGATTAAATTAAATATACTTAATATATTATTACGATTACGATATTAACTTCTTAAATAATTATTCTTCCTTTTATGGTGTGACCCTTTAGGTTCTCCATATTAAACCGGTTGTGAATAAATCAATTAGAATAATTCTAATCTCATTTAAATAAATAAATTAAACGAATAATTTATTTAAATAAATGATATTTATTCTACAATAGGGATAAGCCTCCCTAGCGATCAACGACTTTCCAGATAATATAGATTTCAACATTAATCATAAAAGAACCTTTGAGTAAATAGTTACCATACAATTCAATCATTCCACCATACAATGTCCCAATTAAATATAAGACATGGAATTACTGTCAAGTCTTATTTTATTTAATTATATGTATTTCGATTCCTAAATGCACAACTCCTAATGAATGCAAATTAGAAACTGCTTTCTAATTTCATTCCACCTTGGCCAAGGATTCCTGGGTTATCATTTATCGAATCACATAGGACATTTCTCTTCTTTTGCTAGAAGTGGTAGATTCTTTATTGATCATTCATTATCTTCATATATAACTTATTACACCCAAGCATACCCTTTGATATACTCTAAGAGTCTTAAGGAATAAGTCAAAGTGTAATTAATTATATATAAGATACTATGACGATCTCAAGTCTAAGGATCATTTGTACTACTATCACTACAGGAATTCCTATTGACAGGCATGTAAAACTCCATTAGGTATTCCTTAGCGAGTCACGTTCAGTGAACTTATTCTCTAATAAGCACCTACATACTTGCTTTAGTGTCTCCACACAAATGATCATGAGATCAATCATCCTCATCCAATGAGCAAGCAACGTACGTACCAATCTATCCGGATTCACTAATCCCCTTTTTAGTAATCCATTGATTGGGAACATTTTAGTTTTAAGCTATCTAAGAATTTAGATCTCATTAGCATGATCTCATCATGATTCTAAAAGCATTGCTTAAAACTATGGGTTTACCACATATTATTAAAACAGCACCATGTAGATAATAAATGCCTTTAATAAATAATTCTTTTATTAATAAATAAATAAGATTGATTACACAATATATGCTTTATCATCATACATGATTGGCTTGTATGCATAATACTTTCAATCTCCCACTTGCACTAAAGCCAATCGCCGTGGTATCTCATACCCATGTTCTCTAAGTGGCGATCAAACTGCTGTTGTGTTAACGCTTTAGTAAATGGATCTGCAATATTGTCTTGAGAGTCCACACGCTCCAGGTTGACGTCTCCTCTTTCAATGATCTCTCTGATCAAATGAAATCGCCGCAACATATGTTTGGATTTCTGATGAGACCTGGGTTCCTTAGCCTGCGCAACAGCTCCAGTGTTGTCACAGAATAAAGGCACTGGTCCTGTAATGCTAGGAACCACACCAAGTTCGGTAATGAACTTCTTCATCCAAACAGTTTCCTTTTATTGCTTCACTTGCAGCTATGTACTCTGCCTCTGTCACTGAATCAGCAACTGTTTGCTGTTTGGAACTCTTCCAACTCACTGCGCCACCGTTTAAGGTAAACACATACCCCAAAACGGATTTACTGTCATCTTGGTCTGTTTGAAAACTTGAGTCTGTGAAGCCCTCTAGTTTTAATTCAAACCCACCGTAGACAAGAAATACATCCTTAGTTCTTCTTAAGTACTTTAGGATATTTTTCACTGCCTTCCAGTGTTCTTCTCCTGGATTCGACTTATATCTGCTTGTTACACTAAGTGCATGACCGACATCTGGTCTAGTACATATCATACCATACATGATAGATCCTATTGCTGAAGCGTAAGGAATCTTACTCATACGGTCTCTCCCCTCAGGTGTCTTTGGGGCCTGTTTCTTAGAAAGATGTATTCCATGGCTCATCGGCATGAGACCTCTTTTGGAATCTTCAATGCTAAACCTCTTTAGCATCGAGTCAATGTACGTTCCTTGGGACAAGCCAAGCATCCTTTTAGATCTATCTCTATAGATCTTTATCCCCAAAATAAAGGATGCTTCTCCCAAGTCCTTCATGGAGAAGTGTTTAGATAACCAGATTTTAATTGATTGTAACATAGGAATGTCATTCCCTATCAGTAATATATCATCAACATATAATACAAGGAATGAAACAGCGCTCCCACTAACCTTCTTATACACACATGGTTCATCCTCATTTTTGACTAAAATCAAACTCTTTGATTGTCTCATCAAAACGGATGTTCCACCTACAAGAAGCTTGCTTCAATCCATAAATGGATCGTTGTAGCTTACAGACTTGATTTGTTCCAACCTTTGAAATAAATCCCTCTGGTTGTGTCATATACACATCCTCCTCAAGTTTCCCATTGAGGAAGGCCATTTTCACGTCCATCTGCCAGATTTCGTAGTCATGGTAAGCTGCAATCGCAAGCAAAATCCGAATGGACTTGAGCATTGCTACTGGTGAGAAGGTTTCGTCATAGTCAACTCCTTGTCTTTGTTTGAAACCTTTTGCGACCAGTCGGGCCTTATAGGTCTCTACCTTACCGTCTGCTCCAGTCTTTCTTTTAAAGACCCATTTACACCCAATAGGCTTAATGCCTTCAGGTGGTGTAACCAAAGTCCATACTTGGTTCTCATACATGGAGTCCATCTCGGATTTCATGGCTTCTTGCCACTTCTCTGAGTCTTTACTACTCATAGCCTGTTCGTTATTCAATGGATCATCATCATCTATGATGCGTACCTCATTGTCATCTTCTATGACAAGTCCATACCTCTCTGGTATCTTTGGTAATCTTCCAGATTTACGAATAGGGTGTGGTAAAGAAGGAATCTCTACTTGGTTAGGTACCTCACTTTTATCTTTAGTGATTTGTGGTTCTTAAATTTCTTCAAGATCTATTTTCCTCCCACTGACCCCTTCAAGGATAAACTCCTTTTCCAAGAAGGCAGCATGTTTGGCAACAAACACCTTTTGTTCAGTAGGATTGTAGAAATAATATCCTAAACTTTCTTTAGGATATCCCACAAAAGTACACTTATCAGATCTTGCCCTAAGCTTATCGTTTTGAAACTTTTTCACATAAGCTGGACATCCCCAAATCTTAACATGCTTAAGACTAGGTTTCTTCCCTGTCCACATCTCATATGGAGTCTTAGGGATTGATTTTGAGGGAACCTTATTTAGTAGATATATGGCCGCTTCTAGAGCATATTCCCAGAATGACACCGGAAGATCGGTAAAACTCATCATGGAACGAACCATGTCCAATAGTGTTCGATTTCTCCTTTCAGATACACCATTCAGCTGTGGCGTCCCTGGTGGAGTCCATTGTGAGATTATACCATTTTCTTTGAGACAATCGAGAAACTCACTGCTTAAGTATTCACCACCTCGATCTGATAGAAGAATCATAATACTTTTTCCCGTTTGTTTCTCTACTTCACTTCTGAACTCTTTGAACTTTTCAAATGATTCAGATTTGTATTTCATTAAATACACATATCCAAATCTTGAGTGATCATCAGTGAATGTAATAAAATAAGAATACCCTCCTCGTGCATTCGTTGTCATAGGTCCACATACATCTGTGTGTACCAACGCTAACAACTCTGTAACTCTTTCTCCTTTTCCACTAAAAGGAGATTTAGTCATTTTTCCCATGAGACAAGATTCACAAGTTGGATATGATTCATAATCCGATAGCTCTAGGAGCCCATCTTTATACAACTTAGATAATTTTGTTTCATTAATATGACCAAGTCTACAGTGCCACATATAGGTATAATTAACATCGTCTCTTTTTCTTTTCTTAGTTTGTTCAATTTGGAGTATATTTTCATGCAAGTCAAGAATGTAAAGTCCATTTCGTAAATTACGAACACCATATAAAATATTATTATTATAAATAGAACAACTATTGTTCTTTATTATAATGTCAAAACCATCCATATCCAATACAGATATTGAAATAATGTTTCTAATAAGTGACGGAACAAAATAACAATTATTTAAACTAATGGACTTGCCCGTAGGCAGTGCTAAACAATAAGTCCCTACAGCTAATGCAACAACCTTTGCTCCATTTTCCACTCATAGGACGACCTCATCCTTGCTCAGCTTTCTACTTCTGACCAGTCCCTGCATATTATTACATATGTGAGAACCACAGCCGGTATCCAATACCCAAGTAGAAGATTGACTTTCAGAAAAATTAATTTCAATCATAAACAAACCTTGATTAGGATTCGAAGCTTCTCCAAGCTTCTTCTGCTTTTGTTCCGCAAGATAATCCTTACAGTTCCTCTTCCAGTGACCCGACTTGTTGCAATGGAAGCAAATTCCTTTGCTAGCTGGATCGGGTTTCTTTTGATCCTTCACTTTCGCCTTTCCCTTAGCCTTCTTGGATTTCTTCTTTTCAAAAGATACCTTGGGCCTCTTCCTTTTCTTGGAAGAATCATCCACCAGTATGACATGGTTCTTCTTGGATGGGAAGTGACCTTCAGCAGTTTTCAACATGTTAAGTAACTCAGGCAAGCTGACGTCCAACTTATTCATGTGAAAATTCACAACAAATTGTGAGAAGGTGTCAGGGAGTGACTGCAAGATCAAATCTTGACTCAACTCCCCATCCATGACGAACCCAAGTTGTCCAAGACGTTCAATCAGATTGATCATCTTTACGACATGAGTCTCAATAGTAGTACCCTCGGTCATCCGAGATCGGAAGAGCTCCTTAGATATCTCATATCTAGCAGTCCTACTTTGCTCACCATACAGCTCTTGCAGGTGCAGCAGTATAGTAGGAGCATCCATGTTTTCATGCTGACGCTGAAGCTCGTTACTCATGGATGCGAGCATGATGCATTAAGCCACAGATGCATCATCTTGCCATTGTTTAAAAGTAGCAATCTCTTCGTCAGAGGCTGTCTCTGCAACTTTTGCAGGTACGGGCGAATTTAGGACATAAGAAATCTTTTCAGCAGTGAGAACAATTCTCAGATTCCTTAACCAGTCCGTGTAGTTCGGTCCGATCAGTTTGTTAGCATCAAGTATGCTACGCAGTGAAATTAGTGAATGTGACATTTTCAAAATTCTGCATGTAAAAAGACAATATTTTAGCAAACATTTATTTAATTAATTACCAAAATAAATTAGGTCTTATTTTATATTGGTATCTCCCACTATTTTCTTCAAACTATATTACCCTCATGAATATAGTTCGGCAATATCTAATTAAAGATTTGCTAGTGAGAATAAGGATCCCATTTCAAATGTATATAGCCTTGTGTGTGCACAACAAACTATATATAAATAAATAGGTAGACAACTCTTGTCAATTACATCATCATGTAACTCCTTATATTTTGCCTCTTAAATCATAATGGTCAAGTGTGTGCACATCCGAACTAAAATGATTTAAGTTAAGTCATACCCAGCATTTCCATATAAGTGAAGAGAAAACTACAACCCTTGTGTGTGCACAACAAAGAGGTAATGTTCAATTCCTTATAAACATCAAATGTAATAAAAACAACATCTCAAATATTTAATACTCGCCTTGTGTGTGCACAACAAACTCATATTAAATATTCAATGCTCTATTATTTTTATCATGCTAGAAGGCTACGTTCGATATTCCAAATATCTTTGAACGTTACAACTTAATATAATTTTATTGAGGGGTTTGTTATTATTAGTCTCATCTTGTTTAGCGCGCATGATATATATATATATATATATATAAAATACGCGTCATATTATTAAACATGCGAAGCATGTTTGCATAATATATAATATATATAATACTAGCATGCACATATAGAATACTATATTCTACCCGGATTGATTATGGACTTTATTCTAGTTTGGTTCACTAGAGCCACCAAGTGAACCAAAAGGTCAAACCCTAGGGTGCAAGAATAAACATTTAAATATAACTATTACATTTAAACACAGGCTCCATTACAAACGGGTCTTCAAACGCTCCTTGATCCTTGATCTCTGGTTCTTCGAAAAATTCTAACTAATCCTATTACATTAAACTATTTAATTTAAATAGAAATCTTGATCAGCAGTCAATGGGAAGTACATAGGAGAGAGATAGAATTTACATCAAGAAGAAAACCATAAAAGACGAGGTACGCAGACCCCATTTAATAAAACTCATTCATTCAAACATCCAACTAAAATAAATCCAATCACATTGGTCAATAGTCCATAATCAATCCCATTTATTATCATACATATCGCCATATATATCAATAAATAAAATCATTCCATATATATATGAGTATCATTTAATGGGCAATTTTATGTTGCATGAAATTTAATTTCAAGATTAAAATAAACTCTTTATTTTAATTATAAAATTATTAAAATAATATATATAATATATTATCGAACGGTTATATATATATAAATAATATATACCTGCAACGAAAACATGATGAGCTAAGCCGTAGGCTACAGGATTACCATAATATATATATAATATCTAACATATAATATATATATTTTTAAGTACTAACATAAAAAAAATAAGAACTAACAGATCATATATAAATATTAGTACTAATTGAATAATGATTCTCATGTAATCATATTACAGGAAGAGCCACACGGATTCCGCTGCAAAATAAAATATTATATATATATAAACCGTCCAGCGATCCACGGATTTACAACCAGTTTTTTTTTTTCTATAAAATAATAATTTTATACAACAAGTTATGTCCAATAAATTATTCAAAATACATACCCATACATATATGAAATCAAAATAATTAATAATTCGCATAAAGTTTGGCTCTTGATACCACTGTTAGGATTTTGTGAAAATCAAAGTAGCAATCAAATTGCAAAATAGCGGAAGCGTAATAAAATCAGATTTTAAAATTTTTTCTCAAACCATTTACCCGGATCATTCTTTATGCATATTATTAATTAATCGAAGAATAAGAAATTATGAAATCATACCCTTGTAGAAACGAGCTTCCTCGGGTACGAGTTCACCTCCTACTTCTCCGCGATCTCCTTGAATCTCCGGGTAGATTCCTTCCTTTGATCAATGTAAGCCACCCAAGTGTATGGCCTCTAGAGGTGATCCACCAAGGAAGAAGAATTTTCAAGAAGAAGGGGTATTGGCTCAAACCCTAGTTTTTCCTATCTGTATAGAAAAGGAGGCGTACTCTCCAACTCTTAGAATTACGTATCTTTGATATCTGATATAATACTCCTCTTATAAAGATATCAGGTAACCCTATTTTAATTAAAATAAGGTATTATTTATTTAATTAAACTCTTTTAATTAAATTGGCTCCCTAATCCTATCAGGGATAATTAATTAAACTCCTTTAACTAATTTTCCCTCCTAATCCTATTAGGAATATATGAGAGTACTTATATTAAATTAATTCCTAAACTCTTTTAGAAATTAAAATAATAATAATTGTAATAATATTAATAAGACTCCTCTTATTAATTTATATTTAATATTTCTAAAATATTAAACAATAAATATTAAGCTATTTAATTTATTCTATCACCATAGATTAAATTAAATATACTTAATATATTATTACGATTATGCCATTAACTTCTTAAATAATTATTCTTCCTTTTATGGTGTGACTCTTTAGGTTCTCCATATTAAACCGGTTGTGAATAAATCAATTAGAACAATTCTAATCTCATTTAAATAAATAAATTAAACGAATAATTTATTTAAATAAATGATATTTATTCTACAATAGGGATAAGCCTCCCTAGCGATCAACGACTTTTCAGATAATATAGATTTCAACATTAATCATAAAAGAACCTTTGAGTAAATAGTTATCATACAATTCAATCATTCCACCATACAATGTCCCAATTAAATATAAGACATGGAATTACTGTCAAGTCTTATTTTATTTAATTATATGTATTTCGATTCCTAAATGCACAACTCCTAATGAATGCAAATTAGAAACTGCTTTCTAATTTCATTCCACCTTGGCCAAGGATTCCTGGGTTATCATTTATCGAATCACATAGGACATTTCTCTTCTTTTACTAGAAGTGGTAGATTCTTTATTGATCATTCATTATCTTCATATATAACTTATTACACCGAAGCATACCCTTTGATATACTCTAAGAGTCTTAAGGAATAAGTCAAAGTGTAATTAATTATATATAAGATACTATGACGATCTCAAGTCTAAGGATCATTTGTACTACTATCACTACAGGAATTCCTATTGACAGGCATGTAAAACTCCATTAGGTATTCCTTAGCGAGTCACGTTCAGTGAACTTATTCTCTAATAAGCACCTACATAATTGCTTTAGTGTCTCCACACAAATGATCATGAGATCAATCATCCTCATCCAATGAGCAAGCAACGTACGTACCAATCTATCCAGATTCACTAATCCCCTTTTTAGTAATCCATTGATTGGGAACATTTTAGTTTTAAGCTATCTAAGAATTTAGATCTCATTAGCATGATCTCATCATGATTCTAAAAGTATTGCTTAAAACTATGGGTTTACCACATATTATTAAAACAGCACCATGTAGATAATAAATGCCTTTAATAAATAATTCTTTTATTAATAAATAAATAAGATTGATTACACAATATATGCTTTATCATCATACATGATTTGCTTGTATGCATAATACTTTCATATAGTTGGGGGTAATATTTATAAATTTTGCAAAGTACGCAAGTTGTTATATAATATTCATTTGGCCGGGGAATATTCTTTTTGTCAGGGAATATCTGTACGACGGCATAATCATTGGTGGACCCCACAACAGAAGTACGATCATAATTAGAAAATGACAAAAATATTTTACGAAAATATCGGCGGAGGTTTTACCGTTAATTCTATTGAATTACTCGGTAGTAAAAGTACAGTAATACGCGTGGTTGTATAGTAGCACACGGTATTGGTTATAGATGGTTATGTGATAAGTCACTCAGTTATACTCAATTATTGCTTCTATATTTGTTGTATCATATCTTTCATATTATTGATTCTATTATTGTCAGAGTATCATCTGCATAATATGTAATATTATTAAATCAATAATTGAGACGACAAAATTATTCATATTATTAAAGTGCAATATTTACAATGTCTAGAAGTTCTGTCAAGGAGAGGTTTGGTCCCCTAATTGCGCGCCAATAGGGAGAAATCCTTATTGAAAAGGCCCCTCTTTCCTGGGAACGACTTGGTTGTTAAATATTGTGAGTTAAAATATTAATGATGAATAAATTCATGTTGATTAAAGATGAATTTGATAGTTCCATTGTGTTGTGATTATTGGTGTTAGTCGAAATCGACATCTATTCCAATGATAATTGATGTCTGGAGATTATATTGTTCAATCGGGTATTGAGGGCACTTTTTGTGTCGGAGTACTATTCACAAGTTACTATTCATAAGTTACTATTCACGAGTTACTATTGAGTCGCATTCACCTACTATTAGGGGAGTTGGTGCAAGATTGATGATATTTGCATGACTAAGTTAAAAATGGAGGTATAGATGGAGGTACTACACTGTAATTAATTTTTTACATGTTTAGAACTATTGAGTCGCATGATTTACTATTTATTCACATTAATTACTAATAGGGGAGGTGGTGAAAGTTTGATAATACTTGGATGACTGAATTATAAATGAAAGAAAAGTTGGAGGTATTGTACTGTAATTTTTCAAGCCCCAAAATGTGTAATTATCGAAACTATATTTTCCTATAAATAGAAGCTCATTCTTCCTTCATTTCTCACCAATTCACTAAAGCTTTAGAGCCATTATTATAGAGAGAAATTATAGAGAGAAGCTATAGAATGAAAATCTATAGAGAGAAAGACGAAGAGAAGTCTGCTACATTTCTATTCCAGTATCCAGCTTCGTTCTAAGGTAAGGGATATTATTTGTTATGGTGTAAGGGGTATTATTCTTTCGTATTCATGAAGAGAATTACTTTCTTTCAATACTCGTAAGAGTTGTTATTCCATTCTTCACTATTATATTGGAATAACCTGTTTATGCGAAGTACCGCATACATGGTGAAATTCTTCTGTTATTCCATTCTTTATTATTATGTTGGAATAACCTGTATATGCAAAGTACTGCATACATGGTGAAATTCTTCTATTATACCATTCTTTACTATTCTGTCGGAATATCCTGTCTGTGCGTTTTACGCCAGACCTGGTTCCTTTATTTATTATTTTGTCAGAATATCATGTTTGTACGTTTTACGTCAGACATAGTTCCGTCATTTATTATCCTGTTGGAATAACCTGTCTATGCGAAGTACCGCATGCATGGTGATTTCTGTTGTTATTCCATTCTTTATTATTCTGTTGGAACATCCTGTCGGTGCGAATTTTGCCTAACCTGGTTCCGTTATTTATTATTCTATTGTAATAACCCGTCTATGCGACGTACCACATGCATGGTGATTTCTGTTGTTATTCCATTTTTTATTATTCTGTTGGAATATCCTGTTTGTGCGTTTTACGCCAGACCTGGTTTTGTCTTTATTATTCTCTTGGGAATAACCTGTCTGTACGGTCTCTATCGCATGCATGGTGAATCCTTCTGTTATTAAATTCTTTATTATTCTATTGGAATAACCTGTCTATGTGGATTACCACATGCATGGTGAATGATCATTCGTATTCATTCCTTATTAAATTATGAAAATGATCTGGTTACGTTGAATATGATGAGAGTTATAATAAAAGCATTAGACTGATGAAAATCATTGTTATATGAAGTATTAGTAAATGTTATGATAAGTTATTTTGGTTAATATGTGAAAACATAAAAATTTCTTAGAAATCACAAAGGGTTAAAAAATCAGATTTTGGTGAAAATGGAACATGAAATTCAATAGACAATATCTCCTATTATATTATGAATTTTTGAGTGTGGTCAAGTTCTAGAGTTAGATCTATTTCGGCCACTTAATTTGTGAGAAATATTCTGGACTTTTGGGACATGAAAGTATATGGTATAAGGTACCTCCTATCCAAAAATGAGCTCATTCCGACTTAAAATGATAAAGTTATGACCATTTCAATATTTATGTTTTTTTAACGAAAAATGCTATAACCGGAGTTCTATAACTCCGATGACCATGAAATTTAAATTGCAAGCTCACGTTAACATGTGTAAGATTCTGCCAAGATTTGGGAATTTTTAGAGTTAAACTTGAGGTACCTAAATTCTTAAGGAATTAATTGGAAATTAATTTTTGATAAATAGTAAATGAACTTTAAAAATTCCGAGAATAATATATGTTCTTTATGGGACTATATTATGCTAAATCACAGAAAGAAATATTTTTGGGACTGATTTGTTATTTTTCATGAAAATAGTTTAGTTATAAACATATGATTTAAATATGTTATGTGAAGTAACAAAGTTGGAAAATAGGATTTTATGGCTTGGAAATCCTATATAAGGTATATGTAGATTGTTGATAAGGGATTTGATCATTGGTGATGAAATCTTATGAGTATGGCATTTTTGAATAATTAAATGCATTATTTGATAAAGTGTAAACAATTAAAATAAATTGTTTATAAGTTTAAGAGGTGATTAAAATATTATTATAATATTAAGAATATTAGATTATGAGTTATTTAAGTGATGGATAATATTTGGACAAAATTAAAGTCTTTAATATTTATCCTTGTTTTAGTTTGATTAATGCTTATATCATTGTCATCATCCTCATGCTTATATGGTGATGAAAGTTATCTTTGACTTACGTGTGAAGATGGACTGTTGTTTATTGAATTATATATCTTTGGCTTACGTGCAAAAGTTGAATAGTTGATTATTGGTTTTATTGTTGTATATCTTTGGCTTACGTGCAGAGATGGACTTCGTATAATTATGACCAGGGATTATTCTGTATAGTCATGACCATTGATTTAATGAATATCCTTGGCCCATAGTGCAGGGTTGATTCAATGATGTGGTTTATTTATTTAGCTGAGTCTTAGCGATAAAAATTGATGAAAACATTTTAAATCATAGAAGATAGTAGATTTTATTCTCTACTTGACTTTTTCAATGGATTGCTTGTTCCGCTGCAGTTAAACTTGATGTCTATTGTATTTTATCAGTTTAGCAGTGTTGAAGACTAATGATAATTTTTTCTGTATTATCTTAGTCGTAATATTTCTAACTAGGCTAGTTGAGCTCACCATTTCTTTCACTGTTCTCTTCAGGAAATGAGAATATAGCTGGGACGAGTCGGAGAACAGAGTGACGGTCCAGATGATAGCATTAGTAGTCCTCACTATTCTGTTAAATAGTGTGACAATAAATGTAATGAGGACTCCATTGAGAGTGGATATTGTCTATAAGGCAATATTCTTGTTTAAACTCTCAGCTTATGTTTTGTCATATGTTACACGACAGTTGTAATATTAAGTTGTATTTTGTATTTTTGTACCATGTATTTGGCGACTCAATATGGGTGATGTATACCTGTTTTGGGGGCGTCACACCTCTCTTTCCTGGGAATGACCTGGTTGTTAAATATTGTGAGTTATAATATTAATGATGAATATTTCGTGTTGATTAAAGATTAAATTGATAGTTCCATTGTGTTGGAATTATTAGTGTTAGTGGAAATCGACATCTATTCCGATGATAATTGATGTCTGGGGGTTATAATGATAAATCGGGTAATTAATCAGATAAATGAGCAATTAATTGCTACGAATTCACATGCTTATATAACTATTTGTTCAAATATGTGTATTATTGAATCACATTCTTGTACTATTAGGGGAGTTGGTGCAAGATTAATAATACTTGCATGACTAAGTTAAAAATAGAGATATAGATGGAGGTACTATACTGTAATTCAAATTTTCACATGATTATAACTATTGATTCACATGATTGAACTATTAATTCACATTTTTTTACTATTAAGGGAGGTGGTGCAAGTTTGATAATACTTGCATGACTAAATTAAAAATGAAAGAAAAGTTGGAGGTATTGTACTTTAATATTTCGAGCCCCAAAATGTGCAATTATCGAAACTTTATTTTCCTATAAATAGAAGCTCATTCTTCCTTCATTTCTCACCAATTCACTAAAGCTATAGAAAAATTATTATAGAGAGAAATTATAGAGAGAAAGAAGAATAGAAGTCTGCTACCTCTCTACTCTAGTATCCAGTTTCTTTCTAAGGTAAGGGGTATTATTTCTTTCATATTAATGAAGAGAGCTATTGTTATTCCATTCCTTATTATTATGTTGGAATAACATGTCTATACGAAGTACCGCATACATGGTGAAATTCTTATGTTATTCCATTTTTTATTATTCTGTTGGAATAACCTGTCTGTGCGGTCTATCGCATGCCTGGTGAATTCTGTTGTTATTTCGTTCTTTATTATTCTGATGGAATAACCTGTCTGTACGGTCTATTAAATGCCTAGTAAATTCTGTTGTTATTCTATTTTTTATTATTCTGTTGGAATAACCTGTCTGTATGGTCTATCACATGCCTGGTGAATTCTGTTGTTATTCCTTTCTTTATTATTCTGTTGGAATATCCTATTTGTGAGATTTACGCATGACCTGGTTCCATTCTTTATTATTCTGTTAGAATATCCAGTCTGTGCGGTTTACGCATGACCTGGTTAATTCTTTATTATTCTGTTGGAATATCCTGTCTATGCGGATTACGCTAGACCTGGTTCCATTCTTTATTATTCGGTTGGAATATCATGTCTGTGCGGATTACGCTAGACCTGGTTCCATACTTTATTATTCAATTGGAATAACCTGTCTGTGCGGTCTATCCCATACATGGTGAAATTCTTCTGTTATTCCATTCTTTATTATTATGTTGAAATAACCTGTCTATGCGAAGTACCGATACATGGTGAAATTCTTCTGTTATTCCATTCTTTATTATTCTGTTGGATTAACCTGTCTATGTGGATTACCGCATGCGTGGTGAATGGTCCTTTGTATTCATATGAATAATATTTTCATTCAAAAAGGGGTTTCTGCCAAGGGCAGTTTCATAATTTTTCTTGACCCTCAAAAATTCTGGAAAAATTGGAAATGATAATTTGATGAGTTTTCTAGATTGTGTCCAAAAATGGTGATTTTTGGATGTATAGATTAAGAGTTATGGATTTTATGGGAAAATACTATTTTAAAAGTAAACCCTTACAAGTCTTTGTGGTTAACTCAAAAATTAGTGAAATTTGAGTTGGGAGTACATGTATATGACAGGAGTATACCTTGGAAATTTCGAAATTTTTGGACAAAAGTACAATTTATGATAAATGTCTAAATATTCGGCAGATTTGGCCATATGAAAAATAGTAAATGAATTTTAAAAATTCCGAGAAAGTATATGTTCAATATGAGACTATATTCTGCTAAATCCCAGAAAAGAAATATTTTTGGGACTGATTTGGTATTTTTCATGAAAATGAACTTGTTATGAGTAAATGAATTAAATATGTTATGTGAAGTAACAAAATTGGAAAATAGGATTTTATGGCGTGAGAATCCTATATAGGGTATATGTAGATTTTTGATGAGAGATTTGATCATTGGTGATGAAATCTTATGAGTATTACATTTTTGAATGATTAAAATGCATTATTTGGTAAAGTGTAAACAATTGAAATAAATTATTTATAAGTTAAGAAGTGATTAAAATATTGTTATAATATTAATAATATTAGATGATGAGTTTATTAAGTGATTAATAATACTTGGATAAATTTAAAGTCTTTAATATTTATCCTTGTTTTCGTTTGATTAATGCTTATATCATTGTCATCATCCTCATGCTTATATTGTGATGAAAGTCATCTTTGGCTTACGTGCATAGATGGACTTGGTATGAGTATGACCAGGGATCATTCGGTATAATCATGACCTATAATGTTATAAATAATTTGGTAAAAGTCCTCAGTGGCCTGTAGTGCATTGATGGACAATTTTTGGTATGATTATGACCAGGGATTATTCGGTATAGTCATGACCATTGATGATTAATGAATATCCTTGGCCGTAGTGCAGGGATGATTCGATGATGTGGTTTATTTATTAAGCTGAGTCTTAGCGATAAAAATTGATGAAAACATTTTAAAACATAGAAGATAGTAGATATCATGCTCTACTTGACTCTTCTAATGAATTGCTTATTCAGCTGCAGTTAAACTTGATGTCTATTGTATTTTATCGGTTTAACATTGTTGAAGACTAGTGATAATTTATTCTGCATTATCTTAGTCATAATATTTCTTACTGGGCTAGTTGAGCTCACCCTTTCTTTCAATGTTCTCTTCTAGAAATGATAACGTAGCCGGGACTTGTCGGGAACGGAGTGACGATCCAGATTATAGGATTAGTAGTCCTCACTATTCTGTTAAATAGTGTGACAATAAATGTAATGAGGACTCCATTGAGTGTGGATATAGTCTAAATGACAATATTCATATTAAAACTCTTAGATTATGTTTTGTCGTATTTTACACGACTGTTGTATAATTAAGTTGTATTTGAATTTTGTACCATATATTTGGTGACTCAAGATGGGTTATGTATACCTATTTTGGGGGCGTCACATGATAGCATTATTAGTCCTAACTATTCTGTTAAATAGTGTGACAATAAATTTAATGAGGACTCCATTGAGTGTGGATATTGTCTAGATGACAATATTCTTATTAAAACTCTTAGATTATGTTTTGTCGTATTTTACATGACTGTTGTATAATTAAGTTGTATTTAAATTTAGTACCATGTATTTGGTGACTCAAGATGGGTGATGTATACCTGTTTTATGGGCGTCACAGTTGGTATCAAACTTAGGGATATGATCCCTGGCTGAGATGTGAGACAAGAACTAGGAGTGGAGAGATGAGGAATTCTTTCGGTAGTATGACCTACCTAAGTTTATTTGGTATTTAATTTGTCATTCAGAGTATAGGGATAATATGTGATATGTTAATTAACCCTTATTTTGTGGCAGTATTTGAAAATGGCATCCGAAAATATTGAGATAAGCAATGAAGCACATGAGACCGTTGAGTCACCACAGATTAATACCCAGGATAATGTGCTACAGGAAGACAATAATCCTAAGGTAAACAACAACGATCAAATGATGAACAATGGAATGTTCAGAGGCTTTATGCAATTCATGTAACATCAGGCGAGGGCAGCTCTTGTCCAAAATACAGGTGGAAACACTGACAACTCTCGGACGGTCACCGCTAAGCAGTTTAAGGAGCTGGGACCATCGGAGTTTTTTGGAGAGCCAAAACAACTTAAGGCAGAGACGTGGATAAAGTAGATCAACAAGATATTTGATGTCTTAGGATGCTCCGAGGAGCAAAAGGTTCCCTTTGCCACCTTCATGTTGCGAGCAGAGGCAGATTACTGGTGGGAATCTGTAAATCGTACTCAACGTAACCGCACTAAAGATGTCTTGGGAGAAGTTCCAAGAACTGTTAAACCACAAGTACTTTCCTGAAAGTATTCGTCACATGAAGGAGATATAGTTCATCAAGCTTGAGCAAAAAAATATGACCATGGCGTAGTACGAAGCTAAGTTTGCCGAGTTGTCCGGGTTTGCGTCCCACTTGGTTGATAATGAGGAGAGAATGGCGCGGATTTTTCTAAGAGGCTTGAAACCTGAGATACGTCAATACCTAATTTCTCACAAACTGTGTTTGTATTCAGATGTTGTGAATATGACTCAGTTTTTGGAGCGCGATAATGAGTCAACCCAACCAAGAGAGAGCGGCCGATAAGTCGATAATAACAGTGGTAGCAGTCATCGAAGCGGTGACAACAAGCATGGAGGGAATCAACATGCCAAAAATGGTAATCACTTCAGTGGTAGTCATGGCCATGACAATAAGAGTGGACATTTCAAGAAGAGGAGATTCAACAATGATAGGAAAGCCATCAGCACCAGCACCTTTTGTTAAGGAAGGAGAACAACCGTCGATCGCATGTTACAAATGCATATGGGAGGGACATATCAGTCCAAAATGCGTGATGCAGTCCAAAGCGTGTTACAATTGAGGAAAAGAAGGTCACCTAGCCCGATTTTGTCGTGCACCAAAGTCAAGTCCAGCTGGGATAGAGGCATCAAAGGCCGTCCCAGATAAGACAAAACTAGTAGTTCAAGGGAGAGCGTTTGTCGTAACCTCCCAAAAAGTGAGGAATCCGAAAGACGTGATCACGTGTAAGCTAATCATAAACTCTAGCAAAGTTTATACTTTATTTGATACCGGTTCTAACCATTCTTTCATTTCTCCTACTTGCGCTCAACGTTTAAATTTGACTCCGGTGAAATTAGACTTTGACTTATCTGTTGAAACTCCGTTGGGAGAAAACTTCATTACATATGCTGTTTATAAGTCTTGTTTGATTCAAATTGGTAACCGCACGTTACATGTCGATCTTATTTCTTTGAAAATACTTGCATTTGATGTGATTTTAGGGATTGATTGGTTAACTACTCATCATGCTAAAATCGATTGTTTTTGTAAGGTTGTTAGCTTTCATATTCCTAACCAACCTATTATGCGTATTCAAGCAACCAAACCACTAAAATCAATCATTACCATATCAAGTCATAAAGCTATTCGTTTATTGAAAAATGGATGTCAAACTTTCTTAGCCCATGTTCCGGATTTAAATAAAAATACGTCAGATTTGAATGATATTTCTATTGTTAATAAATTTCATGATGTATTCCCTGAAGAACTTCCTGGCCTACCCCTAGAGTGAGAAATTAAATTTTGTATTGACCTTGAACCTGGTACTAAACCCCTTTCCAAAGCCCCATATCAAATGGCTCCTATTGAACTTCAGGAGTTAAAGACCCAATTGCAGAAATTGTTAGACATTGGTTCCATTCGTCCTAGTACGTCTCCTTGGGATGCTCCTATTCTATTCGTGAAGAAGAAAGATGGAAGTATGCGAATTTGTATTGATTATCGGGAGTTGAATCATGTCACCATAAAAAATAGGTACCCATTGCTTCGCATTGATGACCTGTTTGGCCAGTTATAAGGAGCCAAATTCTTTACAAAGATTGATCTTCGTTCCGGATAACATCAGTTGAAGATTAAAACTGATGACATTCCAAAGACTACTTTCAAAACTCGGTACGGGCATTATGAATTCCTAGTCATGTCTTTTAGATTGACTAGTGCTCCTGCTACCTTCATGGACATGATGAACCGAGTATTCAAAGAATATTTGGATCACTTTGTGGTCGTCTTTATTGATGACATCCTCATATACTCGAAAACCTATGAATACCATGAGCAATACTTGAGGCTGATACTCCAAACGCTTCGTGAAAATAAGATATATGCCAAGTTGAAGAAATGCGAGTTGTGGCTTGAGGAAGTTGCATTCCTTGGGCACATAATATCAAATCATGGAATATCTGTTGACCCGACAAAGATTGAAGCAATTCAAAGCTGGGAGCAACCTAAGTCAGTGACTGAAGTACGTAGCTTTCTCGGCTTAACTGGTTATTATCGGAGATTCGTAGAAGGGTTTTCTCGAATCGCTACTCCATTAACGCAGCTGACTCGAAAAAATACAAAATTCGGTTGGAGCGAGGAATGTGAAAAGAGTTTTCAAGAACTCAAGAGGAGACTCATTTTAGCACATATTCTGACAATACCATCTGGCTCGGAGGGATTTGTCATCTACAGTGATGCTTCAGGCAAAGGGTTAGGATGTGTTCTCATGCAACATGGGAAAGTCATAGCCTATGCCTCGCGACAACTCAAAGAATATGAGAGGAATTATCCTACTCATGATCTAGAGTTGGCAGCAGTCGTTTTTTCGCTTAAGATTTAGAGGCATTACCTGTATTGAAAGAAGGTGGAGATCTATACGGATCATAAAAGCCTCAAATATTTCTTTACTCAAAAGAAACTCAACATGCGGCAACGACAATGGCTTGAGTTGTTGAAAGATTATGATCATCATCTAATACCATCCTAGAAAAGTGAACGTAGTAGCTGACGCATTGAGTAGAAGATCATATGCGGGCACGAATGCAATATTGTCAACGCAAAGGCCCATTTTTTATGACTTGGAAAGGATAGAAATAGAGTTAAAGACTCCAGGGATCCATGTGATGATGGCGAATATATGAGTGGAACCAACTTTAATCGATAAAGTTAAAGCTGCTCAAGCTACAGACATTGAGCTGATGCGTATGAGGAAGAAAGTGCAAGAAGATGCTATTTTAGAAGAAAAAATTGATGAAGAAGGAATACTTCGAGTCAACTCCAGACTTTGTGTTCCTAGTGATTATGACTTGAAGTATAAAATCATGATGGAGGCGAACAACACACCGTTTGCAATCCATCCCGGGAGTACCAAAATGTATCGTGATCTTTGACATAAATTTTGGTGGAGCAATATGAAGAGAGAGATAGCGGGGTTTATCTAAAGGTGTCTAACTTGTCAACAAGTCAAGGCGGAGCATCAAGTGCCAAAAGGTCCATTGTAACCACTTGAAATTCCAGAATGAAAGTGGGAGCACATTACCATGGATTTCGTTACTGGTCTTCCCAAAGTTTCTCAAGGTATAGATGTGATTTGGGTCATTATTGATAGATTGACCAAGTCTGCTCATTTCTTACCGATTCGAGAAACTTATACACTTGAACGTCTTGCTATTATGTACATAAACGAGATTGTAATATTGCATGGTAAGCCAATATCCATAGTTTTGATCGAGACCCAAGATTCACTTCAAGATTTTGGGTTAGTTTGCAAAAATTCTATGGGCACGGATTTATGATTTAGCTCGGCTTATCAACCTCAAACGGATGGGCAGTCGGAAAGGACTATTCAAACTCTTGAAGATTTATTAAGACTCTGTGTCTTTGACTTCAAGGGAAGTTGGGACAAGTTCTTACCATTGGTGGAGTTTTCCTACAATAATAGTTATCAAGCAAGTATTGGTATGGCTCCATTTGAGGCGTTGTATGGAAGAAAGTGTCGTTCTCCAGTATGCTGGGATGAGGTGGGTGAAGCAACATTGTTGGGACCGGATTCGGTATGTATGACTATGGAAAAGATTCAAACGATCAGACAACATATAAAAACCTCACAAGATCGACAAAAGAGTTATGATGATCTTCATCAAAAGGACGTGGAATTTAATATTGGAGATCATGTGTTGTTACGTGTTGCTCCATGGAAAGGAGTTATGAGATTTGGAAAGAGAGGAAAGCTCAATCCTCGAATCATTGGCCCATTTTTAATCCTCGATCGAGTAGGAACTGTGGCCTATAGACTCGCCTTACCGCCAAGTATGTCTCGTGTTCATAACGTTTTTCACATATCTATATTACTTAAATATGTGAAAGACCCGAACCACATTATTGAATTAGAACCAAATGAGATAGAGGAAGATTTAACGTATGAAGATGTACCTGTTAAAATCTTGGATAAGAATGATCATATTCTACGCTCCAAGGTTATACCTCAAGTCAAAGTTTTGTGGAGAAACCACGATGTGGAAGAAATGACATGGGAGTTAGAATCTGAGATGAAGTTAAGATATCCTCACCTCTTCGATATACCAGGTACATACCCTAATTTCTAGGACGAAATTTTATAAGAAGGGGAGGTTGTAAGACCCCAGCTTTTATGAATAAAGAATAATTTTCTCGAAATATATTTGTGAATATTATGGTGTGGATTTGATATAATGTTATAGTTGTAAGTAATATTTACAAATTTTACAAAGTAAGCAAGTGGTTATATAATATTCGATTGGTCGGGGAATATTCAGTTTTAACAGAGAATATTCGTACGACGGCACAATCATTGGTGGACCCCTCAACGGAAGTATTGCCGTAGTAAGAAAATGACATAATTATCTTTTTATAAAAATAACGGCGGAAGTGTTACCGTTAAAACTGTTGAACTACCCGGTAGTAAAAGTAGAGTAATACACGTGGTTGCATAGTAGCACACGGTATTGGTTATTGATGCTTAAGTAAGAAGTCACTCAATTATTGCTACAGTAATTGCTGCATCATATCTCTCATATTATTGATTCAATTATTGTAACAGTATCATCTGCATAATATATATTATTAAATCAATAATTGAGATAAAAAAGTTATTCATATTATTATTTGCAATATTGACAATATCTAGAAGTTCTGTCAAGGAGAGGTTTGGTCACCTAATTGTGCGCCAATAAGGAGAAACCCTTATCGAAAATCCCCCTCTTTCCTGAGAACAACCTGGTTATTAAATATTGTGTATTATAATATTAATGATGAATAAGTTCGTTTTGATTAAAGATGAATTGGATATTTCCATTGTGTTAGAATTATTAGTGATAGTGAAAATCGACATTTATTTCGATAATAATTGATGTCTGGAGGTTATATTGACGAATCGAATAATTAACCGGATAAATGAGTAATTAATTGCTATTAATTCACATGATTATAACTATTTGTTCACATGTGTGTATTATTGATTCACATTCTTGTACTATTAGGGGAGGTGGTGCAAGATTGATAATACTTGCATGACTAAGTTAAAAATAGAGGTATAGTTGAAGGTACTATACTGTAATTCATATTTTCACATGATTATAACTATTGATTCACATGATTAAACTATTGATTCACATTATTTACTATTATGGGAGGTGGTGCAAGTTTGATAATACTTGCAGAACTAAATTAAAAATGAAGAAAAAGAGGGAGGTATTATACTGTAATATTTCGAGCCCCAAAACGTGCAATTATTGAAACTATATTTTCCTATAAATAGAATATCATTATTCGTTCATTTCTCACCAATTCACTAAGGCTATAGAGCAATTATTATAGAGAGAAATTATAGAGAGAAAGGAGAAAAGAAGTCTGCTACCTCACTATTTTAGTATTAAGTTTTTTCTAAAGTAATGGGTATTATTCTTGCGTATTCATGAAGAGAGTTATTTTTTTCAATACTCGTAAGGGTTATTATTCCATTCTTTATTATTATGTTGGAATAACTTGTCTATGTGAAGTACCGCATACATGGTGAAATTCTTCTGTTATTCCATTCTTTATTATTCTATTGGAATAACCTGTCAGTGCGGACTATCGCATGCCTGGTGAAATCTGTTGTTATTCCATTCTTTATTATTCTGTTGGAATATCCAATTTCTGCGGATTACGCATGACCTGGTTCCATTCTTTATTATTCTGTTGGGAATAACCTGTCTGTGTGGTCTATCGCATGCATGGTGAATTCTTCTATTATTTTATTCTTTATTATTCTGTTGGAATAACCGGTCTATTGGAATTACATCATGCATGGTGAATAATCCTTTGTATTCATTCCTTATGAAATTATGGAAATGATCAGTCTAAGTGGATTACCGCATTTCAGGGCAAAAATTCACTTGTAGTTTCATATATTCTATTATACTATGTTGGTTAAAGTTTTGGTTCTATACTCCATGAAATTAGTGGAATATCCTTGATATTTGCGCTTCATCCAGTATCTTTTCATGAAAATATTCTTCTAAGCATTCTTGAATTTTACTCCACAAAGAAGTATCATGTTGACAATTTGGACGTTATTGATTTCTGGATAAATTAAAATTATAAAATTTTAAAATTTGTCCTTGAACTTGTTTTATTGAATTATTATGTCATTGTCATCCTCCTCATGCTTATACTGTGATGAAAGTCATCTTTGGCTTACGTGCATAGATGGACTTGATATGATTATGACCAGGGATTATTCGGTATAATCATGACCGTAATGTGACGAATGATGTGGTAAAAGTCCTCATTGGCCTATAGTTCATTGATGGACAGTTGTTGGTGTGATTATGACCAGGGATTATTCGGTATAGTCATGACCATTGATGATTACATGAATATCCTTGGTCATGATGCAGGGATGATTCGATTTTATTTATTAAGCCGAGTCTCAGCGATAAAGTTGATGAAAAAGTTTTTAAATCATATAAGATAGTAGATTTTATGCTCTACTTGACCCTTCTAATGGATTACTTGTTCCGCTGCAGTTAAACTTGTTGTCTATTATATTCTATCAGTTTAACATTGTTAAAGGCTAATGACAATTTATTCTGCATTATCTTAGTCATAATATTTCTTACTGGGCTAGTTGAGCTCACCCTTTCTTTCACTGTTCTCTTCAGGAAATGAGAACGTAACCGGGACTAGTCGGGGAATGGAGTAACGGTCCAGATGATAACATTACTAGTCCTCACTATTCTGTTAAATAGTGCGACAATAAATATAATGAGGACTCCATTGATTGTGGATATTGTCTAGATGACAATATTCTTATTAAAACTCTTAGATTATGTTTTTGTCGTATTTTACACGACTGATGTATAATTAAGTTGTATTTGAATTTTGTACCATGTATTTGGCGACTCAAGATGGGTGATGTATACCTGTTTTGGGGGCATCACAACTTCTCCCTTCCTTTCCTACTCAACACGTCGGTCACAACGTTCACTTTTCCCAGGTGATAAATAATATAGCAGTCATAATCCTTGATTAATTCTAACCACCTTCTTTGACACATATTTAACTCCTTCTGTGTGAAGATATATTTCAGACTCTTGTGGTCCGTATATATCTCACATTTTTCACCGTATAAATAGTGTCTCCAAATCTTTAACGCAAAAACTACTGCCGCTAACTCTAAGTCATGAGTAGGGTATCATTTTTTGTAATCCTTCAATTGTCGTAATGCATATGCAATGACTTTGCCATGTTGCATTAGCACATAGCCCAGTCCTCTATGCGACGTATCACTATACACCACAAGTCCTCTCGTATCATCTGGTAAGGATATTATAAGCGCCTCACTCAATATCTTTTTCAGCTCTTGGAAACTCTTCTCACACTTGTCTGCCCACACAAATTTCATTGTCTTCCTTGTTAAGTTTGTCAACGGGGTTGCTATCTTAGAAAAATCCTGGATAAATCTTCGATGGTACCCAACTAACCTTAAGAAACTTCTTACTTCAGTTGGCATCTTCGATTGTTCCTAATTACTCACTGCTTCTACTTTCGTGTGGTCTACTGATATTCCATCCTTATCCACCACGTGTCCTAAGAATTGAACCTTCTCCATCCAAAATTCACTCTTAGAAAATTTCGCATACAACTTCTCTTTTCATAGTGCTTCCAAAACAATCTTCAGATGTTCATCATGTTCTTCCTCCGTCTTTGAGTAGATTAGTATATCGTTGATGAAAATGACTATAAACTTATCTAAGAATGGCTTGAAGACTCGATTCATCAAGTCCATAAACTCTGCCAGAGCATTCGTCAACCCGGATGACATTACTAAAAATTTGAAATATCTGTAACGAGTTCAAAACGCCGTCTTTGATATATCCTCTTACCGCACCTTCAACTAGTGATAACTCGTTCGCAAATTTATCTTCAAGAAACACTTGGGTCCCTTCATTTGGTCAAAAAAGTCGTCTATCCTTGGTAACAAATATCTATTCTTAATCTTCACCCTGTTCAATTCTCGATAATTAATACAGAACCTCATTGATCCATCCTTCTTCTTTACAAACAACATGGGTGCTCCCCAAGGAGACATAGTCGGTCGTATGTAACCCTTATCTATCAACTCTTGCAATTGTATAATCAATTCCTTCATTTCTACTGGCGCCATACGGAGCTTTCGAAATCGGTGCAGTTCCCGGTGCTAAATCTATTATGAATTCGATTTCTCTGTCTGGCGGAAGACCAGGCAGATCATCCAGAAATACATCTTGAAATTATCTTACTACGAGTATATCCTTAATTTCTATTCCCTTTTTCTGAGTGTTAACAATGTACGCTAAGTAACCAACAAATCCTTTTTTTATCAATCTTTTGTCCTGCATCATCATAAGACAACATGATTGCTTAAGCGATGAGCTACCATAAAACACTACCTTAGACTTATTCGTAGTCTGAAGGTTCACACTTTTATTCTGGCAGTCAATTATCACAACATGGTTATATAACCAATCCATTCCTAATATTACATCAAATTCTCCCAATCTTATCGAGATTAAATCTATGATTAGTTCATGATTTCTAACATTTACGCGATAATTTTGGTAAATATACTCTACAAATTTTTGAGGTACCAAAATCCTTAAAGTTTATGACTGGAACTACTTGGGGAACGGGCGGTACTAGTTCATTTCTTCCCCTAAGAGCTTCTACTAACAAATCTACAAGCCTCTGTATCAGATCTACTGGTCCTCTTTCACCATTAACTGACTCTTCCGGTGCTGCTATTCTACGTCTAGGCGGCATTTTTCTGCATCATAAAATTTTCATTTTATCATCTAATTATATTACTTAAACATTTTTAGTTGAAAAGAACTAAAAGTTTATAACATGTTTTTGAAACAAGATCATTTATATTCATATGCCAAATTGTTACAATTACATGGTCTTTTCTAGCATAATTCTATAAATGACAACATTATATCCCCTCTTAACACAAAAGATGGGGACAACACTCACATATTACCCTTCTAATATTTTTTTCAAAAGTTTGGGGGTCTACAACTACCTCACATCTTACACAAAGACTGAGATTTAACAACAACAAATTAAATAACACATAAAAAAATAGTAAAACTACTAAGCTTCTGAAAGTAGTATGCACACAAGCCAATCATGTTTGATGATAAAGCATATACTTTGTAACAATCTTATTCATTTATTACTAAAAAGTATTAATTTATTAAAGGCTTTTAATTATCTACATGATGCTGTTTTATAATATGTGATAAACCCATAGTTTTAAGCAATATTTTTAGAATAATGATGATGATCATTCAAATGAGATCTAAATTCTTAGAAAGCTTAAAACTAAAATAGTTCCCAATCGTTGGATTACTAAATTGGGGATTAGTGAATCCGGATAGATTGGTACATACGTTTCTTGCTCATTGGATGAGGATGATTGATCTCATGATCATTTGTGTGGAGACACTAAAGCAAGTATGTAGGTGCTTATTAGAGAATAAGTTCACTGAACGTGACTCGCTAAGGAATACCTAATGGAGTTTTACTTGCATGTCAATAGGAATTCCTGTAGTGATAGTAGTACAAGTGATCCTTGGACTTGAGATCATCATAGTATCTTGTGTATGATGAGTTATACTTTAACTTATTCCTTAAGACCCTTAGGGTATATCAAAGGGTATGCTTGGGTATAATAAGTTGTACATGGAGATAATGTATGATCAATAAAGAATCTACCACTTCTAGTAAAAGAAGAGAAATGTCCTATGTGATTCGATAAATGACAACCCAGTAGTCCTTGGCCAAGGCAGAATGAAATTAGAAAGGAGTTTCTAATTTGCATTATTTGGAGTTGTGCATTTAAGAGTCGAAATACATATAATTAAATAAAATAAGACTTGACAGAAATTTCATGTCTTATATTTAATTGGGACATTGTATGGTGGAAGGATTGAATTGTACGGTAACTATTTACTTAAAGGTTCTTTTATGATTAATGTTGAAATCTATATTATCTGGAAAGTCGTTGATCGCTAGGGAGGCTTATCCCTATTGTAGAATAAATATTATTTATTTAAATAAATTATTAGTTTAATTTATTTATTTAAATAAGATTAGAATTGTTCTAATTGATTTATTCACAACCGGTTTAATATGGAGAACCTAAAGGGTCACACCATAAAAGGAAGAATAATTATTTAAGAAGTTAATGGCATAATCGTAATAATAAGTTAAGTATATTTAATTTAATCTATGGTGATAGAATAAATTAAATAGCTTAATATTTATTATTTAATATTTTGGAAATATTAAATATAAATTAATAAGAGGAGTCTTATTATTATTATTATGATTATTATTATTTAATTCCTAAAGGAGTTTGAGAATTAATTAATAAAAGTACTCTCAAATATCCTAATAGGATTAGGAGGCAAATTAATTAAAAGAGTTTAATTAATTATCCCTAATAAGATTAGGGAGCTTAATTAATTATTCCTAATAAGATTAGGAGCCTAATTAATTAAAAGAGTTTAATTAATTAAAATAAAACTCAATTCCTTAATTGTTAAGGAGGGGTTGCCCACATCTATAAATAAGAGGAATCTTATTATGGGTGAGAGAGAGGTTGACGTATTATTAGAATACGTTATTCCAATTGTTGGGAGAGTACGCCTTTTTCTATAGAGATAGAAAACTAGGGTTTGAGCCAAATACCCATCTTCTTGAATTCTTCTTCTTCCTTGGTGGATCACCTCTAGAGGCCAAACACTTGGGTGGCTAACGTTGATCAAAGGAAGGAACCCAACCCGGTGGATTCAAGTTGAACGCGAAAAGGATTGGAGATGAACTTGTACCTGAGGAAGCTCGATCTTCAAGGGTATGATTTTATTCTTTATCTTTTCGTTTAATTAATAATTGTGCATAAAGGGTGATCCGGGTTTATGGTTTGTAAAATTTTTTAAACTCTGATTTTCCACGTTTCCGCTAATTTTTGTAATTTGATTGCGTTCATGAATATTACAAACCTAACAGTGGTACCAAAGCCAAACCTTTATGCGAATTATTAATTGTTTTGATTTGATATGTATATTGATATGTGTTTAGAACAATTTAATTGGGCATAATTTTGTTGTATAAAATTTATTCTAAAAAAAAAAAAAATGGCGAAACTGTTCGCGTATTTTTTTAATTCCGTGTATCAATTCTTTTTTCTCTTATACCGGAAATCAAAGTCAAAAACTTAACAGACTTTTGCCAATTCTTGTGCGCACGGAAATCTAGGATTTCAAGGGATTGAAATCAATATGTATTAAGATACATATTATGTTAATTGTTAACAGATTCGGTAATTATAAATATATTATATAGTAGTTACCGAATTATATATATATTAATATATATAGTAGCTTCGGTAATAATATATATTATTATTATATATATATATTATATAATATTTTAATAATTTTATAATTAAAATATAAAATTTATTTTAATTTTAAAATTAGAATTTCATGCTAACTAATTAGAGTTGGAATTGGATTCCATGATAACTAATTGGAGTTGAAATTGGATTTCATGTTTCCTAAAATAAAGGAGTTTATTTGTGAATAGGAAAATGAATCCATCTTTCCTTAGATAAAGGAGTTTATTTAAATATGAAATAAGATTTCATATTATTCAAAATAAAGGAGTTTATTTATGAATAGGAAAGAAAATCCGTGTTTTTCTAAATAAAAGAGTTTATTTAAGATATGAAATAAGATTTCATATTACCCAAAATAAAGGAGTTTATTTTGACTTGGAATTGGATTCCATAATTAATTAAAATAAAGGAGTTTATTTTGATTAAAGATTTTGATTAAAATAAAATAGTTTATTTTATTCAAAATTGGATAAATTAAAATAAAATAGTTTTATTTTGATTTATATTTGGATTAAAATAAGGGAGTTTATTTTGACTCAAAAATAGATTTTATACTAACTAAATTTGCTCATTAAATGATATCAATATATATATTAAATGTTTATTATTCATGAGATGAATGTTATTTATTGATGCATATGGTGATGTGTATGATAATAAATGGGATTGATTATGGAATATTGACCAATGTGATTGGATTTTATTTTAGTTGGATGTCTGAATGTATGGGTTTTATTAAATGGGGTATGCGTACCTCGTCTTCTCTAATTTTTCTTAATGTAAATTCTAACTCCCTCCTATGTACTTCCCCTTGACTGCTGATCAAGGTTTCTATTTATTTTAAATAGTTTTGTAATAGGAATAGTAAGAATTATTTTGAAGAATTGGAGATCAAGGAGCAAGGAACGTTATGAAGACCCGTTTGTAATGGAGCCCGGGTTTAAATGTAATAGTTATATTTAAATATTAATTCTTGCACCCCTAGGGTTTGACCTTTTGGTTCACTTGGTGGCTCTAGTGAACCAAACTAGAATAAAAGTCCATAATCAATCCAGGTAGAATATAGTATTCTATATGTGCATGCTTATATTATATATATTATATATTATGCAAACATGCTTCGCATGTTCATTAATATGACGCGTATTTTATATATATATATGTGCATGCGCGCTAAACAAGATGAGACATATTAATAACAAACCCCTCAAATATTTTATATTAAGTTGTAACGTTCAAAGATATTTGGAATATCGAACGTCGCCTTCTAGCATGATAGAAACAATAGAGTATTGAATATTTAATATGAGTTTGTTGTGCACACACAAGGCGAGTATTAAATATTTAAGATGTTGTTTTTATTACATATGATGTTTATAAGGAATTGAACATTACTGCTTTGTTGTGCACACACAAGGGCTGTAGTTTTCTCTTTACTTATATGGAAATGCTGGGTCTGACTTAACTTAAATTGTTTTAGTTCGGATGTGCACACACTTGACCATTATGATTTAAGAGGCAAAATACAAGGAGTTACATAGTTGATGTAATTGACAAGAGTTGCCTACCTATTTATTTATATATAGTTTGTTGTGCACACACAAGGCTATATACATTTGAAATGGGATCCTTATTCTCACTAGCAAATATTTAATTAGATTTTGCCGAACTATATAAGTGAGGGTAATATAGTTTGAAGAAAATAGTGGGAGATACCAATTTAAAACAAGACCTAATTTATTTTGGTAATTAATAAAAGAATGTATGTTAAAATGTTGTTAATTACAAATTCATTTACAGAATTTTACAATGTCTAAATTACTATCACTGCGAAACATATTAGATGTTATTTAACCGAACTGAATTAAACGGATTGGTTAAGGAATTGAGAATAGTTCCCACGGCTGAAAAGCTATCTTATGTCCTTAATACGCCTATCCCTGCAATGGTTGCAGATAATGCCTTTGAGGAAGATATTGCTACTTTTAGAAAGTGGCTAGATGATGCATAGTTGGCTCAATGCATCATGCTCGCATTCATGAGTAACGAGCTTCAGCGTCAGCATGAAACTATGGATGCTCCTATTATATTCCTGCACATCAAGTAGTTGATGGTAAGGAAAGTAGGACTGATAGATATCAGATATCTAAGGAGCTCTTCCGATCTAGAATTACCGATGACACTACAGTACAGATAAAAGTCCTTAACATAATCAATTTGATTGATCAATTAGGACAACGGGTTTTTTCATGGATGGAGAGTTGAACCAAGATTTGATCTTGCACTCACTTCCGGACTCCTTTCACAGTTGTTGTGAATTTTTCATATGAACGAGCTAGATATCAGCCTTGCTGATTTGCTTAACATGTTGAAAAATGTTAAGAGTCACTTTCCAACCAAGAAAGACCAAGTCTTACTAGTAGGGGCCAAAGGATCTTCTAAAAAGAAGAACGATTCTAAGAAGGTAAATAGAAAGGGCAAAAACAAAGGATAATAAGAACAAAACTGATACGGATAGCAAAGGAGTTTGCTTCCACTGCAATAAGCCTGGACACTGGAAAGAAACTGCGAGAAGCATCTTGCAGAGGCTAACCAAAGAAACTTAGTGAAGTTTCGGTTACAATACAGTTTTTGTTCATGATTGAAATAAATTTTTTCTTTAAGTCAAGGTTCTACTTGGGTATTGGATACCGACTTTGGTTATCATAAATAAAGATTTATGAAGGGACCAAGCAGAAGTAGAAAGCTAAACAAATATAAGTAATCTTATGTGTGGGAAATGAAGCAAAGGTTGCTGCATTAGCCATAGGAACTTATAGTTTAGCAATGCCTACGGGCAAATCTATTAAGTCAATAAGTTGTTATTGTATTCCAGTTCTCGTTAGAAATATTATTTCTATTTTATTGTTGGACAATGAAATCTTTGGTATTATAATTAGGAACAATTATTGTTCTATTTATAATAATAATGTTTTGTATAGAACTGGAATATTACTTAATAGATTTTGTATACTTGACTTACGTGAAAAATTATTTTTACAAATTGAACAAATTAGTATAAGAAAAGGAGATGATCATTCAAAGAGTTGAATGTTTGTATTTGATGAAATACAAGTGTGAATTATTTGAAAGGTTCAAAAAATTCAGAAGTGAAACAAATTGACAAAGTATTAAGATTCTTTGATTAGATCAAGGAATGAATACTTGTGCAATAAAGTTTCTAGATCATCTTAAATGGTTTTCTCATAATGGACACATCCTGATACGCAATAATTGATTGATGTATCTGAATCATACCTTGTTGGACATGGTGCGGTCCATAATGATTTTACCGACATTCCAGTATCCTTCTAAGATCATGTCCTAGAAATGGCTGCATATCTACGAAAAAGGTAACCTCAAAATCCGGCCTAAGACTCCATAAAAGTTATGGACAGGGAGGATACCTAATCTTAAGTATGTTAAGATAAGGGGTTGTCCAACTTATATGAAAAGGTTTCAGAGGATAAGCTTGGGACAAAATTTGACAAGTATAGATTTGTGGGACATCCTAAAGTAAGTTTAGGTTATATGTTCTATAATCCTACTTAGCAAAAGGTGTTTGTTGTGAAACACGCTACCTTCTAAGATAAAGGTGTTTATCATTGAAGGGGCTAGTGGGAGGATAATACATCTTGAAAAGTTCAAGAACCACAAAACACTACAAGTCAAATAAGAGGAACCTATAGATAGACCTATTGTACCACAACCGAAACGTAAATCTGGAATAGTACCGAAGATACCTAGGAGGTATGGATTCATCATGGATGATGATGATGAGGTACGTATCATAGAAGATGATGATCCAGTTACATACGATAAAGTAAGAGTTGTAGACACTCAGAGAAATGGATTGAAGCAATCTTCTCAAAAATGGAACATTCATTTTGATATGATAATCAAAAGAGTTTGATTTTATCAAAAACAAGAATGAACCTAGTGTGTACAAAAAGGTCAGTGGGAGCGTCGTGACATTTCTGGTATTATATGTTGATATAATACGGATAAGGAATGACATGCCAATACTAAAATCAATAAAGATAAAGTTGTCTAAACATTCCTCCATGAATGATTTGGGAAGAGTATCTTAATTGGGGATGTAAATCTATATAGATAGATTTAAAAGGATGCTCGACTTAACCCAAGGAACGTATATTCATTTGATGCTAAAGTCGTTTAGCATGGCAAACTCCATGGGATGTCTCATGTTGATGAGCCATAGAGTGTATCTCTCTTAATAGTCCCCATAGACTCCTAAAAGAGAGATCGCATGAGTAACTATTATGTATGCAATGAAATATACGAGACCTGATGTTGATCAGTCATATTCTGGAGAAGTTCACTGTTAGACAGTGAAAACATCTTAAAGTACTTAACCAGCACTAAGGATGTGATTAAAATTTATGGTGAGTCTGAATTAAAACTAGAGGTCTTAATAGACTCAAGTTTTTCAGACAGACCAAGACGACAGAAAATCCACTTTAAGGTAAAGGGTTACCTTGAACGGTGGTGCAGTGAATTGGAAAGGTTCCAAACAACAAAGAGTTGTTGGTTTAGTGATAAAGACAAAGTATATAACTATAAATGAAGCTGCAAGTTGATTGTTTGGATTAAAAGTTCATTACAGAACTAGGAATAGTTCCTAAGTCTCATCTTGGATCCAAACATGTGTTGTGGCACTTTCATTTGATTATAGGAATCATTGAAAGATGAGAAATCACTATAGAGATAGTGGACTCTCAAGAACAACATTACATATCCATTAACTAAAGCTTATCCAACAGCAGGATAATCGTCACTTAGAGAAGAAGAGTATGAGATACCATGACGATTGGCTTTAGTGCAAGTGGGAGATTGAAAGTAGTATGCACACAAGCCAATCATGTTTGATGATAAAGCATATACTTTGTAACAATCTTATTCATTTATTACTAAAAAGTATTAATTTATTAAAGGCTTTTAATTATCTACATGATGCTGTTTTATAATATGTGATAAACCCATAGTTTTAAGCAATGTTTTTAGAATAATGATGATGATCATTCTAATGAGATCTAAATTCTTAGAAAGCTTAAAACTAAAATAGTTCCCAATCGTTGGATTACTAAATTGGGGATTAGTGAATCCGGATAGATTGGTACATACGTTGCTTGCTCATTGGATGAGGATGATTGATCTCATGATCATTTGTGTGGAGACACTAAAGCAAGTATGTAGGTGCTTATTAGAGAATAAGTTCACTGAACGTGACTCGCTAAGGAATACCTAATGGAGTTTTACTTGCATGTCAATAGGAATTCCTGTAGTGATAGTAGTACAAGTGATCCTTGGACTTGAGATCATCATAGTATCTTGTGTATGATGAGTTATACTTTAACTTATTCCTTAAGACCCTTAGGGTATATCAAAGGGTATGCTTGGGTATAATAAGTTGTACATGGAGATAATATATGATCAATAAAGAATCTACCACTTCTAGTAAAAGAAGAGAAATGTCCTATGTGATTCGATAAATGACAACCCAGTAGTCCTTGGCCAAGGCAGAATGAAATTAGAAAGGAGTTTCTAATTTGCATTATTTGGAGTTGTGCATTTAAGAGTCGAAATACATATAATTAAATAAAATAAGACTTGACAGAAATTTCATGTCTTATATTTAATTGGGACATTGTATGGTGGAAGGATTGAATTGTACGGTAACTATTTACTTAAAGGTTCTTTTATGATTAATGTTGAAATCTATATTATCTGGAAAGTCGTTGATCGCTAGGGAGGCTTATCCCTATTGTAGAATAAATATTATTTATTTAAATAAATTATTAGTTTAATTTATTTATTTAAATAAGATTAGAATTGTTCTAATTGATTTATTCACAACCGGTTTAATATGGAGAACCTAAAGGGTCACACCATAAAAGGAAGAATAATTATTTAAGAAGTTAATGGCATAATCGTAATAATAAGTTAAGTATATTTAATTTAATCTATGGTGATAGAATAAATTAAATAGCTTAATATTTATTATTTAATATTTTGGAAATATTAAATATAAATTAATAAGAGGAGTCTTATTATTATTATTATGATTATTATTATTTAATTCCTAAAGGAGTTTGAGAATTAATTAATAAAAGTACTCTCAAATATCCTAATAGGATTAGGAGGCAAATTAATTAAAAGAGTTTAATTAATTATCCCTAATAAGATTAGGGAGCTTAATTAATTATTCCTAATAAGATTAGGAGCCTAATTAATTAAAAGAGTTTAATTAATTAAAATAAAACTCAATTCCTTAATTGTTAAGGAGGGGTTGCCCACATCTATAAATAAGAGGAATCTTATTATGGGTGAGAGAGAGGTTGACGTATTATTAGAATACGTTATTCCAATTGTTGGGAGAGTACGCCTTTTTCTATAGAGATAGAAAACTAGGGTTTGAGCCAAATACCCATCTTCTTGAATTCTTCTTCTTCCTTGGTGGATCACCTCTAGAGGCCAAACACTTGGGTGGCTAACGTTGATCAAAGGAAGGAACCCAACCCGGTGGATTCAAGTTGAACGCGAAAAGGATTGGAGATGAACTTGTACCTGAGGAAGCTCGATCTTCAAGGGTATGATTTTATTCTTTATCTTTTCGTTTAATTAATAATTGTGCATAAAGGGTGATCCGGGTTTATGGTTTGTAAAATTTTTTAAACTCTGATTTTCCACGTTTCCGCTAATTTTTGCAATTTGATTGCGTTCATGAATATTACAAACCTAACAGCTTCTTCTTCTAGACTCAATCTAACATCTCACGCTCCACAACGCTTTGGTATTCCTTCTGAGTAATGTGAACCACCATGTCTCGGCTTGTGGTATGTCGGGTAAGTCCTTGCTCAGCTGGGTAGTGATTTACTGTGACAACCCGAGAATTTAGACAATTTATGAAAATCTCAAATGATTGATTTAAGGTCGAATATTAGACCTAGACAGAAAATAAGTGTATGCGTATGATGTTATTAGGGTGGAATTTTGTGGATTTCAAAATTTCATGAAGGCTTTTAGGTGAATTATTCAGGATTAAGTG
This sequence comes from Panax japonicus, assembly GCA_020205505.1. Classification (NCBI taxonomy): domain Eukaryota; kingdom Viridiplantae; phylum Streptophyta; class Magnoliopsida; order Apiales; family Araliaceae; genus Panax; species Panax japonicus. The sequence continues at coordinate 43,300,102 of CM035095.1, read as the reverse complement.
TTTATGTGAATATGCTCTGTGCATATGGTTAACGATGTGTTCAAAATGTTGTTAAGGGTTATGGGTTGACCAGATAAATTACATCTGTGACAAACCCTATGTACATATTAAGGACGTCAACGTTCAGTTAGAAAATCTAACGTCTGATAAGAAACCCTAGCAATCGGTTCTGTAAACCCAAATTTCAGTTCCGGGAGTCCGAAACCCTAATTCGGATATCGAAACCCCTAGATTGGGAATGCAATGATATGTATAAGGTGAAACGTCATTAATTAGGAAAAACCCTAATTAATTACTGGAAATTCTAATTAATTATTAGAAAACCCTAATACCAGATCTGAAAACCCAATTTCAGATTCTAATAAAATGAAGCCCTAATCTGGGAATAGAAAGGATAATTATAATGCTTATGTGGTATTAATTAGATACTAATTAGGGTAAAGGTTAATTAATTAACAAACCCTAATTTCCAATTTTTGGAACCCTAATTGTTCCGCCAGAAACCCTAATGCTCAATTGTGGATTTAATTACTAAAATTAGCAATGTTAATTAGGAAACCCTAATCCTAAAATTTTTAGTTTATGAGTAATTAGAAAACCCTAATCTAATTACGAATATTTAATTTCTAAATTAGAAAATTAATTTTTCTATTAGAAACCCTAATTTGTGGGTTGAAAACCCTAATGACTATTTTTGAACCCTAATTGTTCAGTGGTGGATTTAATTGCTATATTAGCAATGTTAATTAGGAAATATAAATCCTAATTGTCAAGTTATTAGAAACCCTAATCTAAATGGGAAATCTAATTCTAAAAATTGAAATATTATTATGTTTCAATTCAAAACCCTAAAATGTGGTTTTGTAACCTAATGTACAATTGTGACCCTAAGTGCTAAATTAGCAATTTTAATTAGGATAAATTGGTCCTAATTAGCAAGTAATGATTCATGATTAGGAAAGTATGATATAATTAGGAAGCCCTAATTATAATTTAGAAATCAAAATTTTCTATTTTAAATTTAATTAGAAAATTTTTGAAGTCCAAGTTGCTTTGATATTTGAGGGTTAAAACCTAAACCTTAAATTTGTCCAAACTCTAAATCTTGGTATGCTAAACCCTAAACCCTAAGGGTTTCATGAATTGGAAAATCTAGAAAATTAAGGAAATTACCATAATGCCCTTTTGTGCATTATTTTAGTTTGCTTGCAAATCTTGGCAATATATGGGTTGGTGAACAACCCTAGAGCTAACCCTAGACCTAGCCATGTGCAACATATCATCTAGATCAGCAGCTGGATCAGATCATGCATGTATCTAATTAATATATTAGATTAAAGAGAGAGAAAATGCTACATTATTTTCTCAAATCAACCAAGCCCCTTCTCTCTCTAACTTTCGAAATTTTAGAGTGAGAATGAGTGAAAAGTTAAGCTATGATCAAGAATCAGCAAACCAAAAACAGATCAGAGAATCAGAAATCGGAATTTAAGCTTAAAAGGTATAAAATTTCCTAATTTTTGAAATCCTTCGATTCTTGGTTAAATGTTGCAATTGATTGTTGAAAGTTGTGTAATAGGATGTCAATTGATGTTCTGGGTTGTTAAATCCATGACCCATAACATCAAAGTGCACGATTTTGCATTTTTAGCAAATCTGGAAATCTGGAAAATTATGTTTTTCAGTCAAATGTCAGATCCGATATATCCGTCTGTGTTATGAGTTTTTGATGTTTAAAACTTGTAACATGTATCCTGTTATGTGTTCCTTAAGTTACAAAAAGAATCAGACCCAGATCTATTATAAATCACATGTTATAATCGTTCAAAACCCGTTGACCGAACTGCCTAAAATCGCGAACCCAGAAATTCTAGAGCAGTTGTCCGTGTCCTACTTTGACCGGCCATATCTTGCTCATTCTTTGATGTTTTAATGTTATAAAACCTTAAAGTTGTAGTACTACATATTGTCTACACACTGTAATTGATAGATCTCATAAACGTTGCTCGATCATCAAGTTATAAAGCGTCAAAGGAGGTACCTTGACTGTTCTTCATTTTCTGGGTAACCCAGAAAATGAAGAACACGTCTGTCAGACATTTCGGGAGCTCAGATCTCTCTTAATTGTTGTTTTTTGGTCATGAAATTGGTGTATGCTTGTAGTAATACATTAGTACTACAACATCAAAGTTTTAATCAACCCAGAAAGCATAAGGAACCTGAATTAAAACCCGGTCAAACCATGTCCCTCGCTCACGGCCGAAAAATCTGGGTTTGGCTCAAGAACACCTATAGAGACAGAAAGTGTCGCTATAGGCCTTTAGCGACTGTTTTAATTATTATTTTCCGGAAAATGATTAAAAATTAGAAAAAAATTGTTTTTAATTATTAAAAATACATAATAAATTATGAAAAATTATTTTAAAGCTTGAAAATAGTTTTTAACTATTTTGAGTATATTTGAAAAATATTTATTATTTTTGGAATATAAATGGTATTTATTTATTTAATTAAAATATTAAATAAATTATTTAAAAATAGTTTTTAATTCATGAAAAATAATATTATGATATAAGAAAATATTTTAAGTTATTTTTGATAAGTTTTGATATTTTGTGATGAATTTCATTAATAATTTATTATTAATGGTAATTAGTTTATTTAATGAATATATTAAATAAATTATGGAAAAATAGTATTAAATGATTTAAAAATCATATAAAAATGATTTAAGTGTGATAAAAATATTTTAAGTTATAAAATATAACTTTTGATATTTTGGTATGAAAATATTAATATTTTAATATTAATATCAATTATAGGATAATGGATTTAATTGTTTAAAAATCATATAATTATGATTCTAAAGTATTAAAAATACTTTGATATATTATAATTATATTATAATATTATGTGATGATTTTCATTAATATTTTATATTAAATAAATATTAATGATTAAAGAATTATGTGGTATTTAATTTATTTAAATACGGTTTTAATGATTGAAAAATGGTGGTAAATGGTAATAATTATCCGAAAATTATTACGAGCCTAGAAAAGATGTTTTGGACTGATAAGAAATTATCTGTGATAATGATAAGCGTTTAAGCAGAGTTTAATTGAACTTAAACTCGAGTATTGACCAACTAGACTGTCGAGATGTTAGAATTGTGTCGATTTCAAGTCAGACTAAAATAGTTTGACCTGATGCTAAGTCTTATGTGTTGTATAGACTGATAGGATTATTTTGAGAATATAAATATAACAGTATTATACTGTGATGATATTATTCTAATATTGGAGATCTATAATATTAGGTCTTCGGGTAAAGCGTTATAAAATGTGTTGCGGTAATCAACGGTTCAGGCAAGTTTTTCAGTTCTATTATGTTTGGGGATGGAATGTGGTTATATGTTAAATTACATATCATGCTCTATGAATTGTTAAAAGTCAAAATATGACTAAGTTAATTGGGTTATGGAACTCAATATATATGTGATTACATGTTGTATGATGTAACTCGATAAAGTAGAAATGTATAATGTATGAATGAATGTTTTGTAAAGAATTATTGATGCATGTAAGATATGCATAATAAAGAATTTATGTTGCATGTATAGATGCATATTAATGGAAAGGTAGTGCATATAGAATTGTGTGCTATGTGAAACGTGAAAGATTGTTAAATTTGCTGGGCTGTCGAGCTCAATCTTGCAAAAACAAACTTTTTGCAAGTTAATGATGTTAGACAATATTAATTGCTATAAGGATGATGAAGATTGATCGATGCACAAATGAATACGTTTTCTTGAATTAGAAATGGTATAATTTATGATTGATAGTTTTGTCAATTGTAATTGACAGCTATGTACAGTTTAAAATGTTGAATAGATAAAGAAGATTTAAATTGAATTGAGATTAGATATGATTCTTAAATAAATGAATCATCGATAGAAAAGATAATGTCAAGTTCAGCTTGGAATATAAAGTGCAGCTATTTTGTAATAAAATAGTTTGATAAATGTGTTATAGAGATTATGAATTGTATTTAAGTTAAGGTTACTCGACCTTGGGGATAAATGTGTAAAGTTTAATGTATAAACAAATTTATGTTTATATCTTCCGCAAATAATGATAGAAATAGTGTACCGGATCTGCGGTGATTTGGAGCCCGAATTCGGGGCTGCTACAGTTGGTATCAGAGCTGTTGGTTATTAAGCTTAGGATAGTAATACCTGAGACCAATAACCGCAGTGATTAGGATTAAGTACTAACTAAAATCGAGTTAGTGTTTCGGTAAAGATTCAAAGACGAATCTCGACAAGTGCAAAGACACAGAGTTTCCTAACTCTGATAATAAAGTTGAACAGTAATGGTAAATAGATCGAGTCTAAAAGACTGAAAGTGCTGGGATAGGAGATCGTAAAACAAAACGATCAAGTCATAGAATTGAATCGTAATATATACGATAAGATCACCCCGTGATCTGATAAAGGTTATGACAGCTAGAAAGAATCAATCTGATGATTGAAAACGACCAAGTCATAGAATTGAATCGTAATATATATGATAAGATCACCCCGTGATCTGATAAGGTCATGATATGGGAAAAGAATTAATCTGATGATTGAAAAGTTTACAGCAAGATGTTGTGTCTATGTTGTACTATGAAATGGTACTATGAAAACTCATAAAAGAGTTATGGATTATGAATACGGATTAAATGAAATTCGTATTGAAAACGGGGTTAAGGTTTGGTGGGGATTTCAACGAGGACTCGTGTTAGCAACTGAGTTGTATGATTTCTTGTATGGGCGGGAAATTGTATTTGGTGTAAAAACTACTTGGTTGATGGCATTGGTAATAATTGAAATATTGTGTCACGCTAGTTGTTATATGCAGATAAATAGGACATATGTAGAGAATATAGGATTAAGTACGAGTTTTTAGAACTCATACTTTTGTGACATTCTTGACTCATAGTAATATGAAATGTTTATGAGCCCCTCAGCGAACGGACGCCAAAGGTCAGACTAGGGTAAGTTCGTAAACTCATATAATTGTGGAAAGGTTATGAACTCATAAGTGTGATTTTATGAACTGGGTATAGTTGTGTGTGAATGGAGAATTGAGGATTATAGAAATAGATGAAGAGATAAGAGAAGAGAATTTAATTATTATTGATGGATCATTGCCAGTTATTTCGGCTAGATCAAGAATGAAAATTTGATGGGCTAGAGAAGAGAAGAGAAGCAAATAGAATTTGAAATCATGGTATTCTGTGGTTAAATCAAAATCTTGATTCTAAAGATTGAGAATAATCACCTTTTATATAAAGGAAATATTTTATTGGGTGTGAATTTAACATTTGCACGCGTTTTGAGTATCTTTGATAGATACCCGAGAAATTTGAGTATCTTTGATAGATACCCGAGAAGTTTGAGTATCTTTGATAGATACCCGAGAAATTTGAGTATCTTTGATAGATACCCGAGAAATTTGAGTATCTTTGATAGATACCCGGGAAGTTTGAGTATCTTTGATAGATACCCGAGAAGTTTGAGTATCTTTGATAGATACCCGAGAAAATAAGTTCAAGATCTTGTGTGATCGCTCACTATAAAAGGTGTAAGGTGCAAAGGTGTAAGGGTAAGGTGAATTTCGGGGACGAAATTCTTAGAAGGAGGGGTGAATGTGACAACCCGAGAATTTAGACAATTTATGAAAATCTCAAATGAATGATTTAAGGTCGAATATTAGACCTAGACAGAAAATAAGTGTACGCGTATGATGTTATTAGGGTGTAATGTTGAGGATTTCAAAATTTCGTGAAGGCTTTTAGGTGAATTATTCAGGATTAAGTGTTTATGTGAATATGCTCTGTGCATATGGTTAACGATGTGTTCAGAATGTTGTTAAGGGTTATGGGTTGACCAGATAAATTACATCTGTGACAAACCCTATGTACATATTAAGAACGTCAACGTTCAGTTAGAAAATCTAACGTCTGATAAGAAACCCTAGCAATCGGTTCTGTAAACCCAAATTTCAGTTTCGGGAGTCCGAAACCCTAATTCGGATATCGAAAACCCTAGATTGGGAATGCAATGATCTGTATAAGGTGAAACGTCATTAATTAGGAAAAACCCTAATTAATTACTGGAAATTCTAATTAATTATTAGAAAACCCAAATACCAGATCTGAAAACCCAATTTCAGATTCTTATAAAATGAAGCCCTAATCTGGGAATAGAAAAGATAATTATAATGCTTATGTGGTATTAATTAGATACTAATTAGGGTAAAGGTTAATTAATTAACAAACCCTAATTTCCAATTTTTGGAACCCTAATTGTTCTGTCAGAAACCCTAATGCTCAATTGTGGATTTAATTGCTAAAATTAGCAATGTTATTTAGGAAACCCTAATCCTAAAATTTTTAGTTTATGAGTAATTAGAAAACCCTATTCTAATTACGAATATTTAATTTCTAAATTAGAAAATTAATTTTTCTATTAGAAACCCTAATTTGTTTGTTGAAAACCCTAATAACTATTTTTGAACCCTAATTGTTCAGTGGTGGATTTAATTGCTATATTAGCAATGTTAATTAGGAAATATAAATCCTAATTGTCAAGTTATTAGAAACCCTAATCTAAATGGGAAATCTAATTCTAAAAATTGAAATATTATTATGTTTCAATTCAAAACCCTAAAATGTGGTTTTGTAACCTAATGTACAATTGTGACCCTAAGTGCTAAATTAGCAATTTTAATTAGGATAAATTGGTCCTAATTAGCAAGTAATGATTCATGATTAGGAAAGTATGATATAATTAGGAAGCCCTAATTATAATTTAGAAATCAAAATTTTTTATTTTAAATTTAATTAGAAAATTTTTGAAGTCCAAGTTGCTTTGATATTTGAGGGTTAAAACCTAAACCCTAAATCTGTCCAAACTCTAAATCTTGGTATGCTAAACCCTAAACCCTAAGGGTTTCATGAATTGGAAAATCTAGAAAATTAAGGAAATGACCATAATGCCCTTTTGTGCATTATTTTAGTTTGCTTGCAAATCTTGGCAATATATGGGTTGGTGAACAACCCTAGAGCTAACCCTAGACCTAGCCATGTGCAACATATCATCTAGATCAGCAGCTGGATCAGATCATGCATGTATCTAATTAATATATTAGATTAAAGAGAGAGAAAATGCTACATTATTTTCTCAAATCAACCAAGCCCCTTCTCTCTCTAACTTTCGAAATTTTAGAGTGAGAGGGAGTGAAAAGTTAAGCTATGATCAAGAATCAGCAAACCAAAAACAGATCAGAGAATCAGAAATCGGAATTTAAGCTTAAAAGGTATAAAATTTCCTAATTTTTGAAATCCTTCGATTCTTGGTTAAATGTTGCAATTGATTGTTGAAAGTTGTGTAATAGGATGTCAATTGATGTTCTGGGTTGTTAAATCCATGACCCATAACATCAAAGTGCACGATTTTGCATTTTTAGCAAATCTGGAAATCTGGAAAATTATGTTTTTCAGTCAAATGTCAGATCCGATATATCCGTCTGTGTTATGAGTTTTTGATGTTTAAAACTTGTAACATGTATCCTGTTATGTGTTCTTTAAGTTACAAAAAGAATCAGACCCAGATCTATTATAAATCGCATGTTATAATCGGTCAAAACCCGTTGACCGAACTGCCTAAAATCGCGAACCCAGAAATTCTAGAGCAGTTGTCCGTGTCCTACTTTGACCGGACATATCTTGCTCATTCTTTGATGTTTTAATGTTAAAAAACCTTAAAGTTGTAGTACTACATATTGTCTACACACTGTAATTGATAGATCTCATAAACGTTGCTCGATCATCAAGTTATAAAGCGTCAAAGGAGGTACCTTGACTGTTCTTCATTTTCTGGGTAACCCAGAAAATGAAGAACACGTCTGTCAGACATTTCGGGAGCTCAGATCTCTCTTAATTGTTGTTTTTTGGTTATGAAATTGGTGTATACTTGTAGTAATACATTAGTACTACAACATCAAAGTTTTAATCAACCCAGAAAGCATAAGGAACCTGTATTAAAACCCGGTCAAACCATGTCCCTCGCTCACGGTCGGAAAATCTGGGTTTGGCTCAAGAACACCTATAGCGACAGAAAGTGTCGCTATAGGTCTTTAGCGACTGTTTTAATTATTATTTTCCGGAAAATGATTAAAAATTAGAAAAAAATGGTTTTTAATTATTAAAAATACATAATAAATTATGAAAAATTATTTTAAAGCTTGAAAATAGTTTTTAACTATTTTGAGTATATTTGAAAAATATTTATTATTTTTGGAATATAAATGGTATTTATTTTTTTAATTAAAATATTAAATAAATTATTTAAAAATAGTTTTTAATTCATGAAAAATAATATTATGATATAAGAAAATATTTTAAGTTATTTTTGATAACTTTTGATATTTTGTGATGAATTTCATTAATAATTTATTATTAATGGTAATTAGTTTATTTAATGAATATATTAAATAAATTATGGAAAAATAGTATTAAATGATTTAAAAATCATATAAAAATGATTTAAGTGTGATAAAAATATTTTAAGTTATAAAATATAACTTTTGATATTTTGGTATGAAAATATTAATATTTTAATATTAATATCAATTATAGGATAATGGATTTAAGTGTTTAAAAATCATATAATTATGATTTTAAAGTATTAAAAATACTTTGATATATTATAATTATATTATAATATTATGTGATAATTTTCATTAATATTTTATATTAAATAAATATTAATGATTAAAGAATTATGTGGTATTTAATTTATTTAAATACGGTTTTAATGATTGAAAAATGGTGGTAAATGGTAATAATTATCCGAAAATTATTACGAGCCTAGAAAAGATGTTTTGGACTGATAAGAAATTATCTGTGATAATGATAAGCGTTTAAGCAGAGTTTAATTGAACTTAAACTCGAGTATTGACCGACTAGACCGTCGAGATGTTAGAATTGTGTCGATTTCAAGTCAGACTGAAATAGTTTGACCTGATGCTAAGTCTTATGTGTTGTATAGACTGATAGGATTATTTTGAGAATATAAATATAACAGTATTATACTGTGATGATATTATTCTAATATTGGAGATCTATAATATTAGGTCTTCGGGTAAAGCGTTATAAAATGTGTTGCGGTAATCAACGGTTCATGCAAGTTTTTCAGTTCTATTATGTTTGAGGATGGAATGTGGTTATATGTTAAATTACATATCATGCTCTATGAATTGTTAAAAGTCAAAATATGACTAAGTTAATTGGGTTATGGAACTCAATATAAATGTGATTACATGTTGTATGATGTAACTCGATAAAGTAGAAATGTATAATACATGGATGAATGTTTTGTAAAGAATTATTGATGCATGTAAGATATGCATAGTAAAGAATTTATGTTGCATGTATAGATGCATATTAATGGAAAGGTAGTGCATATAGAATTGTGTGCTATGTGAAACGTGATAGATTGTTAAATTTGCTGGGCTGTCGAGCTCAATCTTGCAAAAACAAACTTTTTGCAGGTTAATGATGTTAGACAATATTAATTGCTATACGGATGATGAAGATTGATCGATGCGCAAATGAATACATTTTCTTGAATTAGAAATGGTATAATTTATGATTGATAGTTTTGTCAATTGTAATCGACAGCTATGTACAGTTTAAAATGTTGAATAGATAAAGAAGATTTAAATTGAATTGAGATTAGATATGATTCTTAAATAAATGAATCATCGATAGAAAAGATAATGTCAAGTTCAGCTTGGAATATAAAGTGCAGCTATTTTGTAATAAAATAGTTTGATAAATGTGTTATAGAGATTATGAATTGTATTTAAGTTAAGGTTACTCGACCTTGGGGATAAATGTGTAAAGTTTAATGTATAAACAAATTTATGTTTATATCTTCCGCAAATAATGATAGAAATAGTGTACCGGATCTGCGGTGATTTGGAGCCCGGATTCGGGGCTGCTACAGTTGGTATCAGAGCTGTTGGTTATGAAGCTTAGGTAGTAATACCTGAGACCAATAACCGCAATGATTAGGATTAAGTACTAACTCAAATCGAGTTAGTGTTTCGGTAAAGATTCAAAGACGAATCTCGAAAAGTGCAAAGACACAGAGTTCCCTAACTCTGATAATAAAGTTGAACAGTAATGGTAAATAGATCGAGTCTAAAAGACTGAAAGTGCTGGGATAGGAGATCGTAAAACAAAACGATCAAGTCATAGAATTGAATCGTAATATATACGATAAGATCACCCCGTGATCTGATAAAGGTTATGACAGCTAGAAAGAATCAATCTGATGATTGAAAACGATCAAGTCATAGAATTGAATCGTAATATATATGATAAGATCACCCCGTGATCTGATAAGGTCATGATATGGGAAAAGAATTAATCTGATGATTGAAAAGTTTACAGCAAGATGCTGTGTCTATGTTGTACTATGAAATGGTACTATGAAAACTCATAAAAGAGTTATGGATTATGAATACAGATTAAATGAAATTTGTATTGAAAATGGGGTTAAGGTTTGGTGGGTATTTCAACGAGGACTCGTGTTAGCAACTGAGTTGTATGATTTCTTGTATGGGCGGGAAATTGTACTTGGTGTAAAAACTACTTGGTTGGTGGCATTGGTAATAATTGAAATACTGTGTCACGCTAGTTGTTATATGCAGATAAATAGGACATAGGTAGAGAATATAGGATTAAGTACGAGTTTTTAGAACTCATACTTTTGTGACATTCTTGACTCATAGTTATATGAAATATTTATGAGCCCCTCAGCGAACGGACGCCAAAGGTCAGACTAGGGTAAGTTCGTAAACTCATATAATTGTGGTCAGGTTATGAACTCATAAGTGTGGTTTTATGAACTGGGTATAGTTGTGTGTGAATGGAGAATTGAGGATTATAGAAATAGATGAAGAGATAAGAGAAGAGAATTTAATATTATTGATGGATCATTTCCAGTTATTTCGGCTAGATCAAGAATGAAAATTTGATGGGTTAGAGAAGAGAAGAGAAGAAAATAGAATTTGAAATCATAGTATTCTGTGGTTAAATAAAAATCTTGATTCTAAAGACTGATAATAATCACCTTTTATATAAAGGAAATATTTTATTGGGTGTGAATTTAATCTTTGCACGCGTTTTGAGTATCTTTGATAGATACCAGAGAAATTTGAGTATCTTTGATAGATACCCGAGAAGTTTGAGTATCTTTGATAGATACCCGAGAAATTTGAGTATCTTTGATAGATACCCGAGAAATTTGAGTATCTTTGATAGATACCCGAGAAGTTTGAGTATCTTTGATAGATACCCGAGAAGTTTGAGTATCTTTGATAGATACCCGAGAAGTTTGAGTATATTTGATAGATACCCGAGAAAATAAGTTTAAGATCTTGTGTGATCGTTCACTATAAAAGGTGTAAGGTGCAAAGGTGTAAGGGGTAAGGTGAATTTCGGGGACGAAATTCTTAGAAGGAGGGGTGAATGTGACAACCCGAGAATTTAGACAATTTATGAAAATCTCAAATGAATGATTTAAGGTCGAATATTAGACCTAGACAGAAAATAAGTGTATGCGTATGATGTTATTAGGGTGTAATGTTGAGGATTTCAAAATTTCGTGAAGGCTTTTAGGTGAATTATTCAGGATTAAGTGTTTATGTGAATATGCTCTGTGCATATGGTTAACGATGTGTTCAGAATGTTGTTAAGGGTTATGGGTTGACCAGATAAATTACATCTGTGACAAACCCTATGTACATATTAAGAACGTCAACGTTCAGTTAGAAAATCTAACGTCTGATAAGAAACCCTAGCAATCGGTTCTGTAAACCCTAGTTTCAGTTCCGGGAGTCCGAAACCCTAATTCGGATATCGAAAACCCTATATTGGGAATGCAATGATCTGTATAAGGTGAAAACTCATTAATTAGGAAAAACCCTAATTAATTACTGGAAATTCTAATTAATTATTAGAAAACCCTAATACCAGATCTGAAAACCCAATTTCAGATTCTTATAAAATGAAGCCCTAATCTGGGAATAGAAAAGATAATTATAATGCTTATGTGGTATTAATTAGATACTAATTAGGGTAAAGGTTAATTAATTAACAAACCCTAATTTCCAATTTTTGGAACCCTAATTGTTTCGTCAGAAACCCTAATGCTCAATTGTGGATTTAATTGCTAAAATTAGCAATGTTATTTAGGAAACCCTAATCCTAAAATTTTTAGTTTATGAGTAATTAGAAAACCCTATTCTAATTACGAATATTTAATTTCTAAATTAGAAAATTAATTTTTCTATTAGAAACCCTAATTTGTGGGTTGAAAACCCTAATAACTATTTTTGAACCCTAATTGTTCAGTGGTGGATTTAATTGCTATATTAGCAATGTTAATTAGGAAATATAAATCCTAATTGTCAAGTTATTAGAAACCCTAATCTAAATGGGAAATCTAATTCTAAAAATTGAAATATTATTATGTTTCAATTCAAAACCCTAAAATGTGGTTTTGTAACCTAATGTACAATTGTGACCCTAAGTGCTAAATTAACAATTTTAATTAGGATAAATTGGTACTAATTAGCAAGTAATGATTCATGATTAGGAAAGTATGATATAATTAGGAAGCCCTAATTATAATTTAGAAATCAAAATTTTTTATTTTAAATTTAATTAGAAAATTTTTGAAGTCCAAGTTGCTTTGATATTTGAGGGTTAAAACCTAAACCCTAAATCTGTCCAAACTCTAAATCTTGGTATGCTAAACCCTAAACCCTAAGGGTTTCATGAATTGGAAAATCTAGAAAATTAAGGAAATGACCATAATGCCCTTTTGTGCATTATTTTAGTTTGCTTGCAAATCTTGGCAATATATGGGTTGGTGAACAACCCTAGAGCTAACCCTAGACCTAGCCATGTGCAACATATCATCTAGATCAGCAGCTGGATCAGATCATGCATGTATCTAATTAATATATTAGATTAAAGAGAGAGAAAATGCTACATTATTTTCTCAAATCAACCAAGCCCCTTCTCTCTCTAACTTTCGAAATTTTAGAGTGAGAGGGAGTGAAAAGTTAAGCTATGATCAAGAATCAGCAAACCAAAAACAGATCAGAGAATCAGAAATCGGAATTTAAGCTTAAAAGGTATAAAATTTCCTAATTTTTGAAATCCTTCGATTCTTGGTTAAATGTTGCAATTGATTGTTGACAGTTGTGTAATAGGATGTCAATTGATGTTCTGGGTTGTTAAATCCATGACCCATAACATCAAAGTGCACGATTTTGCATTTTTAGCAAATCTGGAAATCTGGAAAATTATGTTTTTCAGTCAAATGTCAGATCCGATATATCCGTCTGTGTTATGAGTTTTTGATGTTTAAAACTTGTAACATGTATCCTGTTATGTGTTCTTTAGGTTACAAAAAGAATCAGACCCAGATCTATTATAAATCGCATGTTATAATCGGTCAAAACCCGTTGACCGAACTGCCTAAAATCGCGAACCCAGAAATTCTAGAGCAGTTGTCCGTGTCCTACTTTGACCGGACATATCTTGCTCATTCTTTGATGTTTTAATGTTAAAAAACCTTAAAGTTGTAGTACTACATATTGTCTACACACTGTAATTGATAGATCTCATAAACGTTGCTCGATCATCAAGTTATAAAGCGTCAAAGGAGGTACCTTGACTGTTCTTCATTTTCTGGGTAACCCAGAAAATGAAGAACACGTCTGTCAGACATTTCGGGAGCTCAGATCTCTCTTAATTGTTGTTTTTGGTCATGAAATTGGTGTATACTTGTAGTAATACATTAGTACTACAACATCAAAGTTTTAATCAACCCAGAAAGCATAAGGAACCTGGATTAAAACCCGGTCAAACCATGTCCCTCGCTCACGGCCAGAAAATCTGGGTTTGGCTCAAGAACACCTATAGCGACAGAAATTGTCGCTATAGGCCTTTAGCGACTGTTTTAATTATTATTTTCCGGAAAATAATTAAAAATTAGAAAAAAATGGTTTTTAATTATTAAAAATACATAATAAATTATGAAAAATTATTTTAAAGCTTGAAAATAGTTTTTAACTATTTTGAGTATATTTGAAAAATATTTAGTATTTTTGGAATATAAATGGTATTTATTTATTTAATTACAATATTAAATAAATTATTTAAAAATAGTTTTTAATTCATGAAAAATCATGAAAAATAATATTATGATATAAGAAAATATTTTAAGTTATTTTTGATAACTTTTGATATTTTGTGATGAATTTCATTAATAATTTATTATTAATGGTAATTAGTTTATTTAATGAATATATTAAATAAATTATGGAAAAATAGTATTAAATGATTTAAAAATCATATAAAAATGATTTAAGTGTGATAAAAATATTTTAAGTTATAAAATATAACTTTTGATATTTTGGTATGAAAATATTAATATTTTAATATTAATATCAATTATAGGATAGTGGATTTAAGTGTTTAAAAATCATATAATTATGATTTTAAAGTATTAAAAATACTTTGATATATTATAATATTATGTGATGATTTTCATTAATATTTTATATTAAATAAATATTAATGATTAAAGAATTATGTGGTATTTAATTTTTTTAAATACGGTTTTAATGATTGAAAAATGGTGGTAAATGGTAATAATTATCCGAAAATTATTACGAGCTTAGAAAAGATGTTTTGGACTGATAAGAAATTATCTGTGATAATGATAAGCTTTTAAGCAGAGTTTAATTGAACTTAAACTCGAGTATTGACCGACTAGACCGTCGAGATGTTAGAATTGTGTCGATTTCAAGTCAGACTGAAATAGTTTGACCTGATGTTAAGTCTTATGTGTTATATAGACTGATAGGATTATTTTGAGAATATAAATATAACAGTATTATACTGTGATGATATTATTCTAATATTGGAGATCTATAATATTAGGTCTTCGGGTAAAGCGTTATAAAATGTGTTTCGGTAATCAACGGTTCAGGCAAGTTTTTCAGTTCTATTATGTTTGAGGATGGAATGTGGTTATATGTTAAATTACATATCATGCTCTATGAATTATTAAAAGTCAAAATATGACTAAGTTAATTGGGTTATGGAACTCAATATATATATGTGATTACATGTTGTATGATGTAACTCGATAAAGTAGAAATGTATAATGCATGAATGAATGTTTTGTAAAGAATTATTGATGCATGTAAGATATGCATAGTAAAGAATTTATGTTGCATGTATAGATGCATATTAATGGAAAGGTAGTGCATATAGAATTGTGTGCTATGTGAAACGTGATAGATTATTAAATTTGCTGGGCTGTCGAGCTCAATCTTGCAAAAACAAACTTTTTGCAGGTTAATGATGTTAGACAATATTAATTGCTATACGGATGATGAAGATTGATCGATGCGCAAATGAATACATTTTCTTGAATTAGAAATGGTATAATTTATGATTGATAGTTTTGTCAATTATAATTGACAGCTATGTACAGTTTAAAATGTTGAATAGATAAAGAAGATTTAAATTGAATTGAGATTAGATATGATTCTTAAATAAATGAATCATCGATAGAAAAGATAATGTCAAGTTCACCTTGGAATATAAAGTGCAGCTATTTTGTAATAAAATAGTTTGATAAATGTGTTATAGATATTATGAATTGTATTTAAGTTAAGGTTACTCGACCTTGGGGATAAATGTGTAAAGTTTAATGTATAAACAAATTTATGTTTATATCTTCCGCAAATAATGATAGAAATAGTGTACCGGATCTGCGGTGATTTGGAGCCCGGATTCGGGGCTGCTACATTTACCTTATCAATCATTCTCTCTATGGTCGTGCGTAGAGCATAGCCCATCTTGTTCATCTTCCTTCTCTTGCATCGCACCTCATCCTCTAGATCATTTGTCGTATCATTGGCTTCCTCCCACTTCCCGTCGAAGTGAATCCTATCCATTACCTCTATTTCTAACTGAGTGCGGAGAGACTCCTTCTCTGTCCTTTCAGCTCAACTCTCTCTGTTACATTTCTTCCAACTTTCATGCCAACACTACGTTTCTAGCTACCGATCGGTGAAACAAAGTCCCTATCTGGATGTAACACCCCAAAATTCGGTCTATCTTCACACCCAGATTCTGTACCTCACGAGTACATCAGTCATCCCTACATACATCATTATATACTGAAATATAACAACATACTTTCTCAATTCCCAGGTTCTAAAACCTTATAACCTCTTTCATTACAAATAATATTAATTACATTATTCTTTACATATTACACGAGTGACTTTTATCCACCACCAAGGATACATAACCGTTCATTAAACGATTCTACTAATTTAATTACATTATTCTGCATTACAAGTCTTCACTTGATCTTCACAGTCATTCATATAATGAATGGCACTTCTTCTGGATACCGATCAACTTGATCTTTACGGGATCCTTAAGTTCTTCTAACATCGTACACTGAAAATGTTTTTCATTTAAAGCAAGTGTGAGCATTCATGTGACGCCGCCAAAATAGGTATACATCACCCATCTTGGGTCGTTAGATACATGGTACATAACTCAACTACAAACTTAATTATAAAACTGTGGTGTATAATACGACAAAACATAGCTAAGAGTTTAAACAAGAATATTGCTTTCTAGACAATATCCACTCTCAATGGAGTCCTCATTACAATTATTATCACACTATTTCGCAGAATAGTGAGGACTACTAACGCCACTTATCCTGAACCATCACTCCAATTCCCGACTCGTCCCAGCTATATTCTCATTTCCTGAAGAGAACAATGAAAGAAAAGGGTGAGCTCAACTAGCCCAGTAAGAAATATTATGACTAAGATAATGCAGAATAAATTATCCTTAGCCTTCAACAGTATAACAACTGATAGAATATAATAGACAACATATTTTAGATCAATAAATACAACGGAATAAGCAATCAATTAGAAGAGTCCATTAGAGCATAAAATCTACTATCTTTTGTGATTTAAAAAGTTTTTCATCAACTTTATCACTGAAACTCGGCTTAATAAATAAACCACGTCATCGAATCATCCATGCACTACGGGCCAAGGATATTCATGTAATCATCAATGGTCATGACTATACCGAATAATCCCTGGTCATAATCATACCTATAACTGTCCATCAATGCACTACGGGCCAATAAGGACTTTTACCACATCATTCGTTACATTACAGTCATGATTATAACGAATAATCCCTGGTCATAATCATACTAAGTCCATCTGTGCACGTAAGCCAAAGATGACTTTCATCATAATATAAGCATGAGGTTGATGACAATATAAGCATTAATAAAAAAAAATCAAGGATAAATATTAAAGACTTTAAATTTCTCTAGAGTTTAAAAATATCTAAATTGTCAACATGATACTGCTTTGTAGAGTAAAATTCAAGAATAATATTCATGTATCAAAAATAATTTAGACATAAAAGAAATATATTTTTTTGGTGAATAGTACCCCGTGAATAGTACCTTGTAAATAGTACTTCGGGAATAGTACCCCGACATGAAAAGTATCCCAAATACCCGAGTGAATAATACTAGAGTGAATAGTAACTGGGTGAATAGTAACTCGTGAATAGTACTCTGGCACGAAAAGTGCCAAGAATACCCGAGTGAATAATACTAGAGTGAATAGTAATCGGGTGAATAGTAACCCATGAATAGTAACTCATAAATAGTACTCCGACACGAAAAGTGTCCCGAATACCCGAGTGAATAATACTAGAGTGAATAGTTATCGGGTGAATAGTAACCCGTGAATAGTACTTTAACAGGAAAAGTTCCCCAAATACCCGAGTGAATAATACTAGAGTGAATAGTAACCTCGACATAAAAAGGTAGAAATTCCATAATAAAATTCGTGCTAATATTCTGGCATAATGATATTGAAAGAAATAATACCCCTTACGACTGTTGAACAAAAATAATATTCCTACGAATATTGAACAAAGATGATATTCCTTACGAATTTTGAACGAAAATAATATTCATGCGAATACAAAAAATAATATCTTTTCAGAATATGAATAAATAATACCCCTTACCTCGGAAGAAGACTGGATACTGGAGTAGTGAAGTAGCAGACTACTCTTCTTCTTTCTCTCTATAGATTCTCTCTCTATAATTGCTCTTGTTGAGACTTATTGAATTGGTGAGAATGAAGGAAGAATGAACTTCTATTTATAAGAAAATATAGTTTCGATAATTGCACGTTTTGGGGCTCGAAATATTACAGTACAATACCTTCATCTTTTCCTTCATTTTTAATTTAGTCCTGCAAGTATTATCAAACTTGCACCACCTCCCCTAATAGTATATTATGTGAATCAGTAGTACAATCATGTGAACACATAGTTATAAGAATGCAAATTAATAGCAATTAATTGCTCATTTATCCGATTAATTACCCGATTGATCAGTATAACCTCCAGAAATCAATTATCATCAGAATAGATGTCGATTTCCACTAACACTAATAATCCCAACACCATGGAACTATTAATTTCATCTTTAATCAACACGAACTTATTCATCATTAATATTATAACTCATAATATTTAACAACCAGGTCGTTCCAAAGAAAGATGGGGCTTTCTGATAAGGATTTCTCCCTATTAGCGCGCAATTAGGTGACCAAACCTCTCCTTGACAGAACTTCTAGACATTGTAAATATTGCAAATAATAATATGAATAACTTTATCGTCTCAATTATTGATTTAAAAATATTATGCAGATGATACTGTGACAATAATTGAATCAATAATATGAGAGATATGATGCAACAATTACTGTACCAATAATTGAGTATAACTGAGTGACTTCTCACTTAAGCATCAATAATCAATACCGTGTGCTACTATGCAATCATGCCTATTACTGTACTTTTACCACCGATTATTTTATGACAACTTGTTTACTTTGAAATTTTTTCACATATTATCCTGAACTTTAAACTTTTATCAATTTAACTATTTACCAAAATTGAAAAATTAAATACTTTTATTTCATAAATTTCCGGGTCTCACAATCTCCCATCCTTATGAAATTTCGCCCTCGAAATTTATGTATGTACCTGGTATGTCGAAGAGATGAGAATACCTTACTTTCTTTTTAGATTATACCTTCCTAGTTATTTCCTATCTATTATGATTTTCCCATTTCTCATCTCCTGTATTTCAGATATCATTATAGAATATAGTTTCAAAATAAGGGTTAATTGACATATCACATATTATCCTTATACACTGACCGACCAATTAAATACCAAATAAACTTAGGTAGGTCATACTAGCGAAGGAATTCCCCGTCTCTCCCCTCCTAGTTCTTGTCTCACACCTCAGCCAGGGATCATATCCCTAAGCTTTGATACCAACTGTGTCGCCTCCAAAATAGGTATACATCACCCATCGTGGGTCGCCAGATACATGGTACAAAACTCAACTACAAACTTAATTATACAACTGTCGTGTATAATACAACAAAACATAGCTGAGAGTTTAAACAAGAATATCGCCTTCTAGACAATATCCACTCTCAATGGAGCCCTCAGTACAATTATTATCACACTATTTCACAGAATAGTGAGGACTACTAAAGCCACTTATCCTGAATCATCACTCCAATTCCCGACTCGTCCTAGCTATATTCTCATTTCCTGAAGAGAATAATTAAGAAATGGGTGAGCTCAACTAGCTCAGTAAGAAATATTATAACTATAATAATGCAGAATAATCTATCCTTAGCCTTCAATAGTATAACAACTGATAGAATATAATAGACAACAAGTTTTAGATCAACAACTGCAGCGGAATAAGCAATCCACTGGAAGAGTCAAGTAGATCATAAAATCTACTATCTTTTGTGATTTAAAAAGTTTTTCATTAACTTTATCGCTGAGACTCAGCTTAATAAATAAACCACATCATCGAATCATCTGTGACAACCCGGAAATCCGGATTGTCCAGAAATTAAGATTTAAAGAATTAGTTATTAATAAAATGAATTTTTATTAATACTATTATGTGTTATGTGTTTATTAATCGTTCTATAACCTAGAATGATTATTAATCGGGAGGATTCTGGCTACGAGCTAGACTGAACCAGTAGGAATTTTCAAGACGAAAATAAAATTTTTCCGGAGACAAAATATTTCGGGGAAAAAGACGAAATAGGCACTATTCATCCGTTTCTGCTCGGAGATTTATTTTGAAATTCCGAGAAGTTATAGATTACGTAAAATGTTGAGACGTGATGGAATATTTAATAATATTTCAGTTATGGCCAAAGACAAAAATATCCAAAAATATTTGGATTCCGAGAATAGCAGTTTTTAAAACTGTCAGACGAAAACCGTAAGACTGAACTACGAAACTTAAGGGCTAAGCAAACTTGAGGGCTAAGTTAACTTAGTCCTTAAGTAATGAATAGTAAGGAGGTGTGAATAGTGATTTTAGGGGCGAAATGACTATTTTGCCCCTAACCTTAAAAATCTATAAATAGGAAGCTTAATTTCATTTGTTTGGATTATTGAAAATCCTACACTTGAGAGAGAAAGAGAGAGAGTTCGGATGGAAGATGAAAGGGAGAAGAAAAAGGAAAAGTTGGCTCGTGAGCAAACTTTGTCCGACGAAAGGAATTTAAAGAAGAACGGTAATCCGAACCCTAATTTCTTCTAATATTTTCTTTAAGTTTTCTATGTCAAAAACATAGCTTAATGAGAATAAGGAGTAAAACATATTGAGAATGATTTCATATAGTTAAAATCGTAAGAAAATGAAGAAATAAGAAATAAGAAATTTAGTTTATAAATTTCTTAAGCAAGTATAAGATTTGTAAGGATTTTGAGCGATCCAAATGAATATTATGAATGAGTAGGTTAAATAAGTAAGGAATGGTGTTCTATAACATCAAATTCCAAAAAAAAGTAAAATCGTAATCCAAATTATCAATTAAAAATGAAGAACGAATGAAGAACACGAAGAACACGCGAAGAACGCGAAGAACGTTGTTGATGGACAAATTTAAAACCATCGTAGTATAATTGTTGTTGATGGACAAGTTTAAAACCATCGCATATAAGTTAGATGCTTATTGCTTGGTTAGGATCGGTAGAAACGTTCATGAAGAACGGATTAAAATGGAGCTATAACGAAGTTATGGCGAAAATTTCGTAAAAGAAGTTCGAGAATTTGAAAGTTAGTAAATGAACCCGAACGTGTAGGGTTTCATAAGAATGTAAGAAAATGTTGAAAACGTGAGTCGTGGACTCAAGAACGAACGAGTTCCGAGTTCGAATGACCGAATTACGGACGAACTAACGAAGAACGTTAAAAACGTTAAAATGAACGAAGGGTGAAGATTAAGCCAATTGAATGGCAGGTTAATGGATTCAGAACAAAGTTCTATCCATGAGTAATCAAAGTACGTAAGATAAGTAAGAAAATGGCTTTGGAACGACTCCATTCCGAGTTATAACGAAGAAGTTATGAGATTTCGAAGTACGCATCTCAGAACGACCAAAGACTTAGAAAAAATTTTCGGGAAGAAGGTCTTGGCGCCGCGGCGCCAGGCATGCCTAGAATGGTGGCGCTGCAGCGCCAGGCCGGAGAGCCAGACACTGCTAACTCGCGCCGCAGCGCGAGTCTTAGTGTAGAGAGTGGCGCCGCAGCGCCAGCCTCGGTAGTTTGACACTACAGAGTGGCGCCGCAGCGCGAGAATTGTAAAGAGAAGTGGCGCCGCAGCGCCGGTACAGGGAAAAAGCCAGTAATGAGCTTTTAAATGCTTAACTACTGGGGTTGTGCAAGAAAGTGATACGAACATATAGTTTTACTAATGTAACACTTAAGTGAGTGTTTTAAACCTTTGATGAAGGTCGAATGAAAAGGTTGAACGAGATTAAAAGAATGTAATTACGGGTTACGGGACCGATAGCCGGGGACCGTAGTCGCAATGAATCGAACGTGAGGGATTGCTATGATGGTGATTCCTTAGACGTTGATGGATGATAACAATGTATAACATTTCGATGTTATGACATGGTAATGAGATATGAATGTAAAGCGTATAAACGCTGTGAATGCAACGTTGTTGCAATGAATGATCGGTCTTAGCATACAACAATCTGTATGGCTTCGACATTAAGAAAGAATAATGAACATGGCGTACATGGGATGGATAACGATCGAAAACAATTAAAACCTTGAGTAAAGGTTGAATGAGAGATTAAGAGACGAGCAACGTGAACGTTGAATACGTAAACGATCCTCGTGAATTGTATTCACGTTTGACGAACGTGCTAAGTATACCCTAGTTGTATGACTTAGACGTTGATGAATGTAGTGAGTAAGATACGAATGGTATCAAGAAAGTCGTATCGAACGGTAATGAGATTAATGAAAGCCGAATGTGAATCGGATGAGAATGAATCCTGAGGTATGGCAATTACTTGCTAGAAAGCCAAAAAGGAATAAGAAATTGACTTAACGAACATTATATTTAATAGTTCGTATAAGTTAACAGAAAGTTAGGTTGTGGTACAATCGTAACCTTTGATGGTTGACATATGGGAGCTGGGCTAAACAATTCCTTCAGAGAGCGAAGGTATATACGAAACTAGCAACCGATCTAACTCACTGTGAGTGCAGTGTAGATGAGACGGGAACTTGTTTGTTGGTTGTTTGTGGGAAACCACTCAGAGTACCATATGGACTACCAGCAGAGAAGCGATGTGTACTGAGTCCTAGAGAAGTTATAAGAAGAAGATAAGAATGTTAATCATCAAAGATGATGAACGTTTTGAGTAAGACATCTCCGTATGTCATGAAGCTGTAGAATGGTAATGAAAGTTGGTCGCGTAAACTTAGATTGCAAGAACGCGAACCTTAAGAAGTAAAGTTAAGTAAACCAATGCGTAAGTCAAGTATATGACTAATTGGTGTATGTGTTATTTCCTTATGTGTTATAGGGAATGGAATGAGCAGTTCAGCATAAGCTGTAGCTGTGCGTAAGGCAAGTTTCCTAACTTCATTCATATTTTAAATGAATGCTAGTTTCTTAAACTTCTCAGATGTTGAACTTGAGAAGTTATGTCTATGTACGAATGTGTGATATTTGTACAAGGTGGTAGAACGTATGAGGCCTTGTGCCACAATGTGAACACTTTGGTGTTTCTATGATATGAACTGTTTTGTGATTGAACTGTTCAATAAAAGAATGTTCTGTTTATACATGAACCGTTATTGTTAAGTCTGTGCTATTGATTCTAGCCAGACAGAATGTGTATGAAAGAGAGTAGAGAATGAAAGTATTTCAAAGTGGATATAACTAATGTTTTAAAATGATAGGAATCGAGATTATTCCTATTATTCAAGCTGCTTCATAACCTTTGTTCGGTTATCGAAGTTCCAAAGTAATGTTAAACTCTTGAAGTTGTTTATTCAACTGCTAAGACTTGCTGAGCAATTGAATGCTCACACTTGCTTTAAATGAAAAACATTTTCGACGAACGATGTTAGAAGAACATAAGAATCCCGTATAGATCAAGCTGTCGGTATCCAGATGAAGTGCCATTCAGAATGTGAATGAGCGAGAAGATCAAGTGAAGACTTGTAATGTAGAAAGATGAGAATTAAACTATAGAATAGTTTAATGAACGATTATGTATCCTTGGTGGCGGATAAAAGTCACTCGTGCAAGATGTAAAGAATAATGTAATTATCATTATTTGTAATGAGAAAAGCTATAAGGTTATTAGAACCTGGGATTTGAGAGTGTATGTTGTTATATTTCAGTATATAATGATGTATGTTGGATGAATGATGTACTAGTGACGCACGGAATTCGGGTGTGAAGATAGACCGAATTTCGGGGCGTTACATCATCCCTGCACTACGGGTCAAGGATATTCATGTAATCATCAATCGTCATGACTATACCGAATAATCCCTGGTCATAATCATACACATAATTATCCATCAATACACTACGGGCCAATGAGAACTTTTACCACATCATTCGTTACATTACAGTCATGATTATACCGAATAATCCCTGGTCATAATCATACTAAGTCTATCTATGCATGTAAGCCTAAAGACGACTTTCATCACAATATAAGCATGAGGATGACGACAATGATATAAACATTAATCAAACGAAATCAAGGATAAATATTAAAGGCTTTAAATTTCTCTAGAGTTTAAAAATATTCAAATTGTCAACATGATACTGCTTTGTAGAGTAAAATTCAAGAATAATATTCATATATCAAAAATAATTTAGACATAAAAGAAAAATATTTTTCTGGTGAATAGTGCCCCATGAATAGTACCCTATAAATAGTACTTCGGGAATAGTATCTCGTGAATACTACCCCGACATGAAAAGTACCCCAAATACCCGAGTGAATAATACTAGAGTGAATAGTAACTGGGTGAATAGTAACTCAAGAATAGTACTCTGGCATGAAAAGTGCCCCAAATACTCGAGTGAATAATACTAGAGTAAATAGTAACCGGGTGAATAGTAACTCGTGAATAGTAACCCGACAGGAAAAGTGCCTCAAATACCCGAGTGAATAATACTAGAGTGAATAGTAATTGGGTGAATAATAACCCGTGAATAGTACTCCAACAGGAAAAGTGCCCCAAATACCCGAGTGAATAATACTAGAGTGAATAGTAACATCGACACAAAAAAGGTAGAAATTCCACAATAAAATTAGTACCAATATTCCGATATAATGATATTGAAAGAAATAATATCATTTATGAAGAAATAATACCCCTTACTACTGTTGAACGAAAATAATATTCCTACGAATATTGAACGAAGATGATATTCCTTACGAATATTGAACGAAAATAATATTCATACGAATACGAAAAATAATATCTTTTCAGAATATGAATAAATAATACCCCTTATCTCAGAAGAAGACTGGATACTGGAGTAGTGAAGTAACAGACTACTCTTCTTCTTTCTCTCTATAGATTCTCTCTCTATACCTTTTCTCTCTATAATTGCTCTTGTTGAGACTTATTGAATTGGTGAGAATGAAGGAAGAATGAGCTTATATTTATAGATAAATATAGTTTCGATAATTACACGTTTTGGGGCTCGAAATATTACAGTACAATACCTTCATCTTTTTCTTCATTTTTAATTTAGTCCTGCAAGTATTATCAAACTTGCACCACCTCCCCTAATAGTATATCATGTGAATTAATAGTACAATCATGTGAACACATAGTTATAAGCATGTGAATTAATAGCATTTAATTGCTCATTTATTCGATTAATTACCCGATTGGTCAATATAACCTCCAGAAATCAATTATCATCGGAATAGATTTCGATTTCCACTAACACTAATAATCTCAACAACATGGAACTATAAATTTCATCTTTAATCAACATGAACTTATTCATCATTAATATTATAACTTATAATATTTAACAATCAGGTCGTTCCCAGGAAAGAGGAGGCTTATTAGGATTTCGCCCTATTAGCGCGCAATTAAGTGACCAAACCTCTCCTTGACAGAACTTCTAGACATTGTCAATATTGCAAATAATAATATGAATAACTTTGTCATCTCAATTATTGATTTAAAAATATTATGCAGATGATACTATGACAATAATTGAATCAATAATATGAGAGATATGATGCATCAATTACTATAGCAATAATTGAGTATAACTGAGTGACTTCTCACGTAAGCATCAATAATCAATACCGTTTACTACTATGCAACCACGCGTAGTACTGTACCTTTACCACCGATTATTTTATGACAACTTGTTTACTTTGAATTTTTTTACATATTATCCTTAACTTTAAACTTTTATCAATTTAACTATTTACCAAAATTGAAAAATTAAATACTTTTATTTCATAAAATTCGGGGTCTCACAATTCAATTGCCCATCAAGTCATAACAGTTGAACAAATAACTTCAAGAATTTAAACATTCTTTTAAGACTTCAATAACCGAACAAAGGTTATGAAGCAGCTTAAATAATAGGAATAATCTTGATTCCTATCATTTTAAAACATTATTCACATTCATTTTGAAATACTTTCATTCTCTACTCTCTTTCATACACATTCTGTCTGGCTAGAATCAATAGCACAGACTTAACAATAATGGCTCATGTATAAACAGAACAGTTCATCTCATAGAAACACCGAAGTGTTCACATTGTGGCACAAGACCTCATACATTCTACCACCTTATACAAATTTCACACATTTGGACATAGACAGAACTTCTCAAGTTCAACATCTGAGAAGTTTTAGAAACTAGCATTCATTTAGAATATGAATAAAGTTAGGAAACTTGCCTTATGAATAGCTACATCTTACGCTGAACTACTTTTTGCAGTCCCTATAACATACAAGGAATACATACACCAATTAGTCATGTATATTTGATTCATGTATTGGTTTAAGCTTTAATTTACTTCTTAGGGTTCACGTTCTTGCAAACTAAGTTTACGCGACACTTCCTTTACCGTTCTACGGCTTCATGACATATAGAGATGTCTTACTCAATACGTTCATCATTTTGATGATTTACATTCTTATCTTCTTCTTATAATTTCTTTAGCACTCAACACACATCATGTCTCTAATAGTAGTGCATATGGTACTCTGAGTGGTTTCCCACAAACAACCAATAAAAAAGTTCCCGTCTCGTTTACACTACCATCACAGTGAGTTAGATCGGTTGCCAGTTTCGTATATACCTTCGTTCTCTGAAGGAATTATTTAGCCCAGCTCCCATATGTCAACCATCAAAGGTTACGATTGTACTACAACCTAAATTCATCTAACTTATCCAAACCATTAACTCTAATGTTTGTTAAGTCAATTTCTTATTCCTTATGCCTTTCTAGCAACTAAATGCCATACCTCAAAATTCATTCTTTATTGTCTAAGTCATGCAGTCTTTTGTATACTCAGAACAATCATTCAAGTTAATCATTAACTAGGCTTCGTTACGTTATGCGTACCTATCTTTAATTCAGCTTCTTCACCATTCATGGTTTAATCATTGGTATTCATTATCTTACAGTTAAACCATACACGGGGTGTAGATTCTGCCCTTTCAATATTTGCATACGCTCAACCTTCATGTCGGTTAAAGTGTTTAATGCTTGCATTTCATTCTAATATTCTCATCCGACTCACCTTCGACTTTCGTTAATCTTATTACCGTTCATTACGGATTTCTTAATACCATTCGTTATTCTTCCTTAATGTCGAAGCCATACCATTCGTTGTATGCTAAGACCGATCATTCATCCCAATAACATTGTGTTCATAGCATCTATACGCTTTACACTTATCTCTCACTACGATATCATAACATCAAAATGTTATACATCATCCAACACAAGAAAAAAGTCTATCAGCGACTGCCTATCAACCACCGCACTCAGTCGCAAATAACTATCAGCGATTGAATGCGGTCGCTGATAGTCGTCGCATAAAATCTGGTCGATGGGACGCATATCAGCGACCACTATTAGCGACCGACATATCTGCGACCGATATGAGCGACCGAAATAACAAATCTGGTCGCTAAACTGAGTTAGCATGGTTCAGGGCCAAAGCTGACATGGTCCACGTGGCAGCGATGCGGTTGCTGATACTCACAAATATTTAGTCGTCGCTAATAACTATCAGCGACCTTACCGCATGCGGTCGCTGATATGGAAAAAAAATAAAAAATAGATCTTTCCTGTTTTGCAGAATTCCCAAAAACCTGTACCTGTTTTGTACCTATTTTATCCCAACACACATACCCAACAACAGTATACACAACAATATAAACATCCATCGTCCACCAACACATACACCAAACTAGTATATAAACCTTTAAAAACCAATATAATATGAATAAATATAATAACATTTCAAAACATGTTTAAGTAACATACAAACATCCAAAGAATGAATATACAAGTACAAGCTTATACTATAACTACAAAACTAATCTAAAGCAGGTACGTCAAACATCACCGCCTCCTTGATCACCCTGTAATTAACAAAATAATAAAACAAGTTACAAATATATACTAACTATGTTAATATTGGTATATTACGACAATATATACAACAAATTAATTTTATACCTCGTCGCCATCCCCGTGTGTGACGCTGCTGCTGCCTCTACTGCTTCAGCTAACTCCTCAGCACTCAGAGCCCCCAGATGTCCGCCTAGTATCTTCAGAAAATCGCGATCCCGACATATAGCTCGCACACAGTTAGCTGGAGTATGAACAACTAGATGGCTCGATGATTGTGTAGACTGGGGAGAAGAGCAGCCTGAGCCACTGAAGGACGGGCGTCGTCGTTGTCCTTGACCTCTAATGTAGTTCTTCTTTACAACAGATGCCCTCTCCCACAACGCTTGATCGATAGACGGACGTGGTGTGCCTTCAGGATAGTGCTCATTCAATAAACGCTTAGAAGTGTCATGTCATCATGTTAACAATTAAATAGTTAAAAATAAATTAATTCTGTAAGCATTGATAAACAAGATCGAGTTATTAAAATTTATTACTGCTATCTGGATAGCCTCAGGCAGACCACCACAGGTGGCCACGAACACATCCAATCGATGGATAGGCTGACCTTGAGACTGAGACTCCTATACAAAAAATAGCATAATATTACTAAGTAAAAATGTGGTATATTTTCTATAATTCATGATTGTAAACATATTAAAACTTGTAAATACGTACCCTATTAGTGATATGTTGCAATTGTGAAATACTACCACCCTTGTATGTCCCTTAAGCTTTGTCGCCATCGGGTACACCCGAGGATCTGTTGGTGGCAGCAGTCTTTCGTCTTTTCACCCAGCTCTCAGCTCTCCATTGAGCACACATCTCTGTCCATATGGCCTGGGTGCACCACCAGGGTCTATGCTCGTGCATGTAATCTTCTCCCTGGCCTGGATGGTCGATCTCGGCATTGTGAAGGGATTTTTGTCTTTCTTTATTCAAATTATCTTTGGTGCGGACCGCGCACTTCTGCTAGAATAATGTCTGTATCACTGAAGCCTGCTCATCCTCCCATCTATACAGTTTCTGCAAATAAAACAACAATAATAACATTACTAAATAATTATCCTTTGAATATTAATTATATTAATATTATCTGTCATAATTAAAAAAAACATACCTGAAATTCTGCCTAAACAACATCCTTGTGGGCGATAGGTGTGCTCGCCCACGTAATCACAGGTGTAGTCCAATTTTGTAAACACAGCTGTGATATGCAGTTGACGATCTTATTATCTAAAAAATCACTATAATATACAACATTAATTAGCATATATTAAAGCAATTTACATCCAAGTTATAATACTTATGAACATTTTTCAAACTTATACTTATAATACTTAAAAAAAATCGCCAGAGTCTCTCCTACAATATAAACTAGCCACATGCACGACGACATGCATATATGGACATTTCTAGGCACCCAAGACACAAACCAAGAGAAATATACAAATTTTCAATACAATAAGACCAAAACAATAACGATTGAATGCAAATTAAAGCAGTAAAAAACATTACCAATATAATACCAATCAAAACATTATCAATATACTATAAATGGAATCTTAAATGCTTATATATAAATGATATATGTGGGACGTACATGTTATTCGGAGGAGGGCAAATCTAAATAAGAATCCGATCATATTGATTAGTAGGGGCCTTGGGCACATGATTAGGCCCCCTACCCAAGTCGCGCTTTTTCTGCGCTACTTAAGAAGCCATCTGTATATTACAAATTTCAAGATGTTATTATGAGTCATGTTTGATTACATGTATATATGACAATAAACATGAAAATGATATAAACATGTATATATATGAATATAAAATGACAATAAAAAAAAGTTGCATTTAAATAGTTTAGTACATAAACATGATAGTGATATAAACATGTATATATATAAATATAAAATGACAATAAACAAAATTTTCATTTAAATAGTTTAGTACATAAACATGTCAATGATATAAAAAACATGTAATGCTAAACATACATTTCATTTGTTTAAGTGTCGATGTCTGATTCAGAATCATCTTGTATACATGTTGCAGATTCATAACCATCATCTGATTCAGATTCAGTGTTAGATTCAGTCAATAACTCTTCCTCCTCAGTATCAATGTCATCTGACACAAGTATTGACTAAGGATCTAATTCATGTGGTTCATCTCCACCATCTAACTGGATTACTTCATTGTCATCCTCTACATTTATTATAGTTTGATTATGAAGCATCTGCTCTTGGTAAATCTCCCCATCAACTAATTCTACACGACTACGTGCGGGAGTATGAATTACAACTTGCCAACATGTAGGCGGTCTATCCCTTTTCCTAACAGGACTAGGAGTGTAGTATACTTATACTATTTTAGTTCGTAAAACAAATGGTTCATTGGAGTACGCAGACCTATGGAGGTCAATATCGACGATTCCATGTCTATCAACACGTATCCCTTTTTCTGAATCAAACCAACGGTACTTGAACAAGTGAATATGACCCCCGTACGTGCCCTTGTGCGACAACTCTATGATTTCCTCCAACTCCCCATAAAAGGCACGACCAAGCTCATTGTAACTATCTCCTTGGACACACACTCCAGAGTTCGTTGTTCTTTTACCACGCCCATATGCCTTTGTGTGAAATTCATAACCATTTATTTTGCAACCATTGCGGCTGACATGGTCCCTATCTGGTCCCATAGCTAGGACTTCTACATTATCCAGAATCTTTGATCCCTCAGTTAATGCCTACAAAAACTCCATCTTATTAAATGAAGTCATAGTTAAAAATTGAACTTAATTTGTCCTTTAGCCAAAGTGCAAATTTTTTATCCCGATTGATCTTTATCTGTTATGCCGAGATGCTTCACTTTTAACTCGTCATCGTACAATATATACCATGTTATAAACATTAACATATTGGAATAAATTTTTAACTTAAAAGATAAATTATAAAGTTTACATGTGTACTTCACAAATTCGTCAATCTCCTCACAATTGAGAAGAATGTAAGTATGTGCAGCATGTAATTCTTGCTCAGAGAGGAATATGCGCTTCCCTTTTCCATAAACGCAGACTGATAGACCAAATACAGAGAGCCGACAATTTAGTTCACCATTTCCCCCATCATCAAGTCTCGATACTCGATTGGCCTTTGTCAAGACTTTGTCGGAAAAATAGTCTGAGACAAACGTAGATATCTCATCGAAACTGTATGCCTCACATATCGGCCCCTCGACATAAGCTTTATTCTTCACCTTCCTCTTAAGGTTTCCCATCACCCTCTCGAAAAGGTACATCCATCTATATTGAACTGGACCCCCAACACGAGCTTCATAGGGAAGATGGATTTGCAAATGCTCTATGGAGTCAAAAAAACCAGGTGGGAATATTTTTTCTACTTTACACGTGATCTCTATGATGTTCTTCTCAAGTACAGACATGTCCTTCTCATTTAATGATTCTGAACATAAGTCTTTGAAGAAACGACTAAGATCCGTCAAAGCATCCCATATTGGTTTATCAAGCAGATCCCGAAATGCTATAGGCATGAGTCTCTCCATGAACACATGACAGTCATGACTCTTCATCCCTTGCAATTTCCCACCCGTAACACACCTTGCAATGTTTGACGTATATCCATCTGGTAGTTTAAGAGACTTAACCCATGTGCACACATCTTCAACTTGCTTTTTGGACAATGTGTACCTTGCATGCTGTTTGACAATCTTACCATTAGGAGATTCATAAAGTTCTAATCCAGGACGCTTACAAATATCTCTCATGCCCAAACGTGCCTTATCGTTATCTTTTGTCTTCCCCGTAACATTCATCACAGTGTTAAACACATTGTTAAATACATTCTTCTCAATATGCATCACATCTAGATTATGACAAATAAAATTTGTAGACCAATAAGGCAGTTCCCAAAAGATGCTTCTCCGAACCCAGTTATGAGATTCGTCAAACCCATTGATTAGGTTTGTGGCATCAACCTTACCAAATGGGATAACTGACAATCTCATCACACAATCTCGCATCTCTGTTCTCGACAATCGCAGTGCAGGCATATCATTGTCTACTTTCCCTTTCCTGAAGTGTTCTCTATTTCTTCGAAACGGGTAATGTAACGCCCCAGAAAATTGAACATTTTGTAATTTCTTTTAATAATGAATAAAATAATATTATTTATTATTATTGTGTGTTGAGAAGATGGATGTCGTTCTATAACCTAGAAACGTCGTAATATCGTAGTATTTTATCTACGTGGGAGAATTAAAGTGTTTGAATTTCTAAAACGAAAATAAAAGTTTTTTGAGAAATTTTCCGAAAAACACTATTCATCAATTTCTGCTTGGGAATTATTTTTGAACTTCTGAGAAATACGTAATGTTATAATATCGAGATGATATCGATTATGTAATAATAATATAAGTATGGAAAATGAAATATTTCGCATGCGTACCTAATTTGAGATAGTTAGGTTATTAAGCGTTAAAAGAAGGAAGTTGTGATCATATAATGTGTAAACATTATATGGAGTAAGGAAGGTAGGTATAATATGACGTATTGTATTATTATGCACGAAGAATGAGATAACGTATATTTCGAATTAATATACGAGATAGCATATGAGAATTATACGTAGGATATGTATGTTAGGTTATTGAATTTAAGGTAATGGACTGGTGGGATTTCTAGTTTATTGGTAGAAGCCCAAGTGTATGATTATCACAAGTCCAATCTATTGTAACTCAAGCCCAATAGGAAAGTAGTTGGATTAATTAACCAAGCCCAAGGTGAAGCCTTGACCCATGGGTCAAACCAAGTGAGGAAGTGGGTAGTCTTGATGGGCAAGGATTAAGTGTGATGACCAAGTGTTGTGGTGAGCAAGTAAAAGAAGTGGCTAGCAAGAAGACTTGAAGGTTAAGTTGTGAATAGTAAGGAGGTGGAATGAGGAGGTGGAATGAGGAGGTGGGATTGATTATTGTCCATTTTGCCCACAAGCTTTGGTGGCCTATAAATACCAAGTTCATTTTATGTTGTTGGTTGTTTTTCTTATCATCCAAACACTTTCCTCTCAAGTATATAAGTTACTTATTTGGTAGAGAGAATAAGTCACTTAAAGCACTTATAAGCCACTTCAACCTTTGATAGTTTCCAAAGCAAATAGAAGTCTTCAAGGGTAAGACTCATTTTCTTTTATCTATATCTTTTCTATGATAAGATTGATAGAGAAGGGGGATTGCTTGACGATAACATGTAATAAGTTATAAGGAATGAACTTAAGACGAATAAGTTGAATAAGCAACTTGAACCCTAATAAGTTGTTAAGATCATGAAGGACTTGTCATATGATGTTAGTATGTTGTTTATAACATGAGAATATTGATTGAAGGACTTAAATTATTGGTAAGTCATGAGTATGAAGATTTCTAGTTCATAAGTTGAGAAAGTCAATGACTTATGGAAATAAGTTAAAACCTACTTTGTTTATAAGTTGGTGTAGTAAATACACTTGAAATGATTATATGTTGGTTAAAATCCACTTAGAACGCTTAGTATGGTTGATTTGACAAACTTCGCACGATTAGACGATTAACGTCAAATTCGTGAAATTCTCGGAATAGAAGTCATATTTTGTATTGAAAGTCGGAAACGTTGGTTTTCGATGGAGACAAGTCATTGTAGTCATTATAGAGTTGTGGACTCGAAAATGACCGGATTCCGACTTAGAACGAAAAAATGAGCGTTGAACGTTCGCAAACGTTTATCGTTTTCGTTAAAATGGACTAATAGGTCAAATTTTAGCAAATGAAGTCAATTAGATAAAATTCTTGCATGAACGCATAGATTATGAAATTTGTGAACCGTAGGCTTTTGAACGGACTAATTCGGATTTAAAACGAAGAAGTTATGCGTCCGAGAAGTTAGCAAAATTTTCAAAAACTGCAAAATTTTCTGAGGACCAGAGTCCGCGCCGCGGCGCGACTCTAAGCCTTATTGGCCGCGCCGCAGCGCGAGGCCGGATGATGGCACACTGCTAACTCGCGCCGCAGCGCGAGTCACAGACCAATTAGTGGCGACGCGGCACCAGTGCAAGGAAGAAGATAGAGAAAAAGGGTTCCAAGTGTAGAATGAAAGAGGGATTAATAGTAATGAATTGGGATGTAATCGCAACATAATTAAGACATTGTAAGGTGCTTGTAATACACTAATGCATGTTTATAATCAATCAAAGATGAGCGGGATATGAATGATGTAATGAAAGCCGAAACCCTTAATAACGAAACTAAGTTAGAATTACATTGAGATGAAGGGTAAGGTATAATAGAAAGCATACTTGGTTAATTATGATCTAATATGGTACGTTATATGATTATGAATTGTAGAATCATAGAGACTTAAAGTGTACGTGTATTAACCAGTAAGCAGACGCCAAAGGCAAGTATTCTAACCCTTGTTCCAGTTCAGTCTGGACAAGCTTTGTAATTCATGTACTCTTCCACATGAAATTTAGAATGATGAAGTCTTAAGCCAATTCTTCCGGCTAGACTTATATTATGATTCTGTCAAGCATGATTGGTAAAATACCGAGTTATATTGGTATGGTTTTCAAGCGAAGACCATACATGTTCAAATGTTTTTGTCGTTTAACGACAGGCACGTGAGGTTGCCACAATTAAACGTATACACGTTTAAAGAATATAGTGTTGATCAACATAGAGTACTATGAGCTGATCACTCAGAAGTGCTCGTAAGCTATGCCGGACTTACGGACTTAGTGCCGGGATGTCCTTTTTAAAAGAACTTATGTATGCTCATAATCTTGAGCCATAATTGTTATTCTACTGAATATTGATGGAAAAATGTTTGGAAAGGAAATGAAGTGCTATTTTGAATCACCCATAGTACTTCGTAACTATTGTTCAGTTACTGGAGATATATTAGTTCAATGTTTCAAGCATGTTGTTTATTAGAATTATAGTACTTGCTGAGCTAGCCATGCTCACTCTTGCTTGAACCATATGATCACAGCTAAGATCGAGCGGACTGAAGGATCCGGCAAGGATAAAGGCAAGGCGAAGACGAAACCGTAGCATACTTATGTAATAGTATAGGAATAATGTTTGTAATATATTGATATTATGACAAGAACTAATGAAAGGGTTACAAAGAACCTGGGTAATGTAATATTACTTTGATATATATGGAGTTATATTAGTCCTCTTGTGACTATTTGAGGAAATGTGTGAATGAATGGTAGTACCGTGTAGCAACATTTATCGGGTTGGAAGAGACCCGGATTTGGGGGCGTCACAGGTTGGTATCAGAGTAATAGGTTATAAAATTTAAGTGGGGAATTAAAATCTTAAGCCATAACCTTAGGAAGAATCAAAGAAATACAAAAAGAAAATAACCTTATAAAAATGCATTATGATTATGATATGTATTTTTATTATTTTACTGACGTGTACTAATCAACTCATTTGTTTTATGTAGATGTCAGGAGTAAACGGGATATTTGTTTATGAACAGACCATAAGTGAAGAGTCGGTGAACCAAGTAGAGGTCGTACCGAACCCTATAGCAGCAGAGCCAGAAGTAGTAATCATTGAGTCTGAAGACTCAGAAGAAGCTGACTACATGTCAGTATTTGACGGGATGATAGAGGAGGAGGTAGAGACAGTCTCCTTTAACCCAGTGGCTATAGCAGCAGAGATAGCTCCTGGGGGGTCGATGATGTCTCTGTTTATGTCAGTGTTGGATAGAAATATCCATTATTGTCCGGAGGTTAAGGAGCTGAAGGCAGAGCTTCAAATGCTTATAGAGGACAAGACTGATGTCGAGTCCATGTGGGAGCAGGAGCATGACGAGAGGATTTTGTCTAAGGACAAAGTCCAGGATTTAAAGCACGAGGTTTTGGAGCTCAAGGAGGAGCTCAAGACAAAAGTACAGAAAATAGGGAGGATGTCCTATATCTATAGGAGTTCTCACACGGATTTTCAGCAGCAGGTAGCTGGATATCCGGTGGAGGTGGGGCAAACACGGCATACTATTAGCCGTGATATCATTGTCGGTCTGGCCAAGGCAGATTTCAATAATGCATTGAGGCAGATGTAGTTTAGTGGTGGTTAGAGTAGTTTGTAAATATTTTTGTAAGTAGTAGTGATGTAAAACCCTTTTTGTATAGTAAAGGGTAGTCTTTTGTAAATCCCAATTTTTGGAAAGTGATAGCGGGAAAGTAATGTAATCAGCTTAGGCTGAGTATGTAACCGATTTAGTATTATACTACAAAGAATGTATATAAAGATCGTTTTATGGAAAGCAATGAGTTATGAATGTTTGGAGTTATTGTTTTATGTTAATGATAACTAATAAAGAAAGGAATAATAACGTAATGTGTTTATTGTATCAGGCAAAATGCCGCCGAGAAGAGTGCAGTGTAATCAAGGTGCGAGCGTAAATCAACCGGAGGGAGGTCCAGTTAACGCGATGCAGGAGTTTATTAATTTATTAACAGCCGCCTTTAATAGAACAGGGGCTAATATCCCCGTAAATCCAGGAGTAGCACGAGCTACTACCTTTAAGGATTTTAAGAGTGTAGGTCCGCCGGAGTTCAAAGAAACTACGGACCCAATCGA
The DNA here is from genome assembly GCA_020205505.1 of Panax japonicus. Lineage (NCBI taxonomy): Eukaryota > Viridiplantae > Streptophyta > Magnoliopsida > Apiales > Araliaceae > Panax > Panax japonicus. The sequence goes on along the minus strand of CM035095.1, from coordinate 43,263,182 downwards.
AGCCTAAACGTGGGTTAAGGAGATAGAGAAGGCATTCGTAATTGCAAATGTTGATGAGGCCCAGAAGGTTGCCTTTGCAACCTATATGATGAAGGGAGAGGCCAATTTTTGGTGGGAAGCCAATCAGGCTAGGGTCGGGATAACGACTTTAACATGGGATAGATTCAAGGAGATATTCTTCGAGAACTATTTTCCCACGAGCATGCAGGGAAGGATGGAGATGCGGTTTTTAGAGCTGAAACAAGGGGAAATGACGGTTCCCCAATACGCTGCCAAGTTCAATGAACTGGCTAGGTTCGCTCCACACCAAGTGGATACCGAGGTGAGGAAGGCGCGACGGTTCGAGCAGGGCTTGAAACCCTGGCTCTATAACCGTATATCCGTATTCCAAAGTACTTCTTTTGGGATCGTTTTAGAGAAGGCGATAATCGCCGAAGGTGGTGGTGAGGCGTTGAGCCAATACCACAAGGAAAAGAGGAATAAGGGGAAGGTTGACGGGAGAGTCAAGATTAAGGGAGCTAGTGGGAGTGACGAGGGTCAAAAGAGGAAGGTAATTAACTCTGGGAATACCGGAGTGAAGCAAGGAGACCCAAAGAGAAGAATGGAGGCCTGCAAGACCTGTGGAAAGACTCATTTAGGAGTTTGTCTCAAGGGGAAGGCCGTCTGTTACAACTGCGGACAGGAGGGGCATATTGCGCCAAATTGTCCGAGTCCGAAAAAGAATCATGGATGCTTTGTGTGTGGGTCAACCGACCACATGGCAAAGAACTACCCGAAGAAGGGGACGGACGGGAATCGGGGCACTAATAGCGGTAAGTTAGCTATTGGGGGTCCAGCTCAGCAGGGTAGGCCGATGGGTCGTACCTTTAACATGACAGTCCAGGATGTGGTTGCATAAGGGGACGTCGTTGCAGGTATTTTCCCGATCAACGATATCAATGCGTACGTACTGTTTGATTCGGTTGCTACCTGTTCATTTATAGCATGCGGTTTTGCTAGACGATTAGGACTACTTCCCGAAAAGTTACCTATACCTGTAAATATTAAGGTAGCAAACGAAGATATAATTCCTATTGAAGATGTTCATAGGAGTTGTTGTGTAGATATACGGGGTTGTAAATTATCGGTAGATTTATTACCAATAAAGTTAGAAGAATTCGATGTAATTCTTGGAATGGATTGGTTAGTAAACCATGGGGCAATAATAGATTGTCAAAAGAAGTGTGTAAACATAAAGACGTTAGAACAACCTCGGGTAGTATTTTATGGGAATAGATCGCTGGGACGTTCGTGTTGTCTAACCATGACACAAACTAGAAAATTACTGAGGAAGGGATGCGTAGGATATCTGTGCCATGTTGTTGATACCGAAAGAGTGGTAGCAACCATGGAACAAATACCTATAGTGAGGGAATTCGCCGATGTATTTCCGAGTGAATTACCTGGTCTTCCGCCGGATAGGGAGACAGAATTTGTAACGACCCAGAAATTTGAATTTTCCAGAATTTAAGTTTAAAGAATTAGTTATTAATAAAATGAATTTTTATTAATAATATTATGTGCTATGTGGTTATTAATCGTTTTAGAATCTAGGATGATTATAAGTCGGGAGGATTCTGGCTACGAGCTAGACTGAACGAGTAGGAATTTTCAAGACGAAAATGAAAATTTTCCGGGAACAAAAATATTTCAGGGAAAAAGACGAAATAGGCACTATTCACCTGATGAAACCTAAGGGTTAGGGTTTAAAATAACCTAAGCTATTCTGAGAGTTCAGTATGTCAAAATGACATTCCGTCAAAAGATTTGCTGATAATATATCGTGAAGAGTTAAGTAAGCCGATAAAAGTTTTTCTCGAAAAACGTGCAGCAATCGGATACAATAAAAACGACGAAAAGTACTGCTATGTACTTTTCATCCGTTTAGCTACGTTAGGGTAAAATGTGAAGGAAAACGCTCAACGCCAAAAAGTGTTTTTCAGTTTTTCGGAAATCCGAAGAATACGTAAAAGTTAATCGGTAAAGGAAAGACGAAATATCCAAAAATATTTGGATTCCGAGAATCACAGTTTTTAAACCTGTCGAACGAAACCCGAAAGATGGAACCACAAAGCTTCCAAGGGAAGCTACGTGAATAGTAAGGAGGTTAACTAAGGAGGTGGAAATAGAAAACTTAAGTATTAAGTAAACTTAAGTATTAAGTAAACTTAAGAGTTAAGCAAACTTAAAGGTTAAGTAGACTTCATTGTTAAGTAAACTTAAGGAGTAAGTTAACTTAGTTGTTAGGTAATGAATAGTAAGGAGGTTAAGGGGGTGAAATGACTATTTTGCCCTAACTTTGGAAAATCTATAAATAGGAAGCTAGATTTCATTTAAATGAGATTTTGAAAATCCTACATTAGAGAGAGAGAGAGAGAATTCGGATGGAGAGGGAGAAGGAAGATCATGAGCATGATTGATCGGATCAAAAATGTTCTTGAAATAGAAAAGCTAGCAAATCGTCGGTTTTGTCTAGCGGAAGAAAAATAAAGAGGAAAGGTATTAAAACCTAACTTCTATGTTAGATTTTCTTTAAGTTATATATATGTTTAAAACATAACTTAATGAGGATAATGAGTAGATGATGTTAGGGATGATTTCATATGGTTAAAATCATGAAAAATAAGGAAATAAGAATTTGAAGTTTAGTAAATAAATTTCTTAAAGAAGTATATGATTCATAATGAATTAGAACAATCTGAGTTGATTATATGAATGAGTAGATGAAATAAGTAAGGAATAATGTTCTATAACATCAAATTCCAATAAAAAGTGAAATCATAATCCAAATATCGATTAAAATTAAAGAACGAACGAAGAACGCGAAGAACGTTGTTGATGGAAAAATTTAAAACCATCGTAGGATAATTGTTGTTGATGGACCAGTTTAAAACCATCGCGTATAAGTTTGATGCATATTGCTTGGTTAGGAATGATAGAAACGTTCATGAAGAACGGATTAAAACATAGCTATAACGAAGTTATGGCGAAAATTTCGTAAAAGACAAACGAGAATTAGAAAGTTAGTAAATGAATTCCAAACATGTAGGGTTTCATAAGGATGTAAGAAAATGTTGAAAACATGAGTCGTAGATTCAAGAACGATCGAATTCCGAGTTCGGATGACCGAATTACGGATGAACGAACAAAGAGTGTTAAAATTATAAAATAAACGAAGGGTGATGATCAAGCCAATCGAATGGTACATTAACGGATTTAGAATGAAGTTCTGTCTGAGGGGTATTAAAGTACATAAGATAAGGAAGAGAATGACTTTGGAATGACCTCGTTCCGAGTTATACGAAGAAGTTATGAGATTGTGAAGTTAGCGTATCAAGCTTGTAAAATACTTAGAAAAAATTTTCTAGGGTTTTTGCTTGGCGCCGCGGCGCGGAATTATGCCTTGGAGGCCGGTGCCGCAGCGCGAGTCCCGTTTCTTGGCCACTGCTAAGTGGCGCTGCAGCGCGAGATTAAGGAAGGAGCATGGCGCCGCAGCGCCAGTGCTGTGCAATGCCAGAAATGAGATTTTAATTGCTCAATTTCTGGGGGATGTGCAAGAAAGAAATACGAACATATAGTTCAATTAATGAAACACTTAAAAAAGTGTATTAAACTTTTAATGAAGGTTGAACGGAAAGATTAATCGAGATTAAAAGACTGTATTTACGAGTACGGAACCGAGATACGGGACCGTAGTCGCGATGAACGAACGTGAGGGATTGCTAGGGTTGTGATTCCTTAGATGTTGAGGGACGAGGGTAATGAATAACATTTCGATGTTATGTCATGATAGTGAGAGATAAGTATGGAATGTTTAGACACTGTGTATGCAACGCTGTTATGGTGAACGAGTGGTCTTAGCATACAGCGAACTGTATCGCTTCGACATTAAAGAAGAATAATGAATGGTATTAAGAAAGTAGTAATGAGCGATAATGAGATTAATGGAAGCCGAATGTGAGTCAGATGAGAACGTTAGAATGAAATGTAAGCGTTAAACACTTTAATCGACGTGAAGGTTAAGGGAACGTAAATATTAAACGGATAGGACCTACACCCCGTGTATGGTTTGACCATAAGATAATGAAGGTAATGGATTGAACCATGAACGGTAAAGAAGTTGAATTAAAGATAATAGCCTTTAACGTAACAAAGCCGAGTTAAGGATTGCAGGGAATGATCGCTCTGAGTATACATAAGACTGTATGACTTAGACGATAAAGAGTGAATACTAAGGCGTGGTATTTAGTTTCCAGGAAGCCGAAAGGAATAAGAAATTAACTCACCGAATATTATAGTTTAATAGTGCGGATAAGTTAAGATGAGTATAGGTTGTGGAACAATCGTAACCTTTGATGGTTGACATATGGGAGCTGGGCTAAACAATTCCTTCAGTGAGCGAAGGTATATACAAAACTGGCAACCGATCTAACTCACTGTTATGGGCAGTGTAGACGAGACGGGAACTTGTTTGTTGGTTGTTTGTGGGAAACCACTCAGAGTACCATATGGACTACTAGCAGAGAAGCGATGAGTGCTGTGTCTTAGAGAAGTAATAAGAAGAAGATAAAATGTAAAACATCAAAGATGATGAGCGTAAAAGTAAGACATCTCCGTATGTTATGAAACTGTAGAACGATAATGAAAGTGGTCGCGTAAACTTAGGTTGCAAGAATGCGAACCCTAAGAAGTAAAGTTAAGCTAATGCATAAGTCAAATATACATGACTAATTAGTGTATGTGCTGTTTTTCTTATGTGCTACATAGGAACCGAAATGAGCAGTTCAGCGTAGGCTGTAGCTGTGCGTAAGGCAAGTTTCCTAACTTCATTCATATTCTAAATGAATGCTAGTTTCTTTAGCTTCTCAGATGTTGCACTTGAGAAGTTATGTCTATGTGCGAATGTGTGATATTTGTACAAGGTGGTAGAACGTATGAGGCCTTGTGCCACAATGTGAACACTTCGGTGTTTCTATGATATGAATTGTTCTATGATTGAGCTGTTCAATACAAGTATGTTCTGTTTATACATGATCCGTTATTGTTAAGTCTGTGCTAATGATTCTAGCCAGACCTGATGAGTATGAAAAAGGTAGAAGAATAAAAGTATTTCAAAGTGCATGAGAATAATGTTTTAAAATGATAGGAATCGTGATTATTCCTATTATTCGAGCTGCTTCATAACCTTTGTTCGGTTATCGAAGTTATAAAGAATGTTTAAATTCTTGAAGATGTTTGCTCAACTGTTATGACTTGCTGGGCAATTGAATGCTCACACTTGCTTTAAATGAAAAACATTTTCAGCGAATGATGTTAGACGAACTTAAGGATCTCGTAAAGGTCAAGCTGATGGTATCCAGATGAAGTTCCCTTCAGAGTGTGAATGAGCGAGAAGATCAAGTGAAGACTTGTAATATAGAAAGATGAAATTGAACTATAGACTAGTTTAAGGAACTGTTATGTATCCTTGGTGGCGGATTAAAAGTCACTCTTGTAAGATGAAATGAATAATGTATTTATCATTATTTGTAATGAAAAAGGTTATAAGGTTTCCAGAACCTGGGATTTGAGAGTATATGTTGTTATATTTAGTTATATAATGATGTATGTTTGGAAGAAGATGGGATCGTGATGTACTAGTGACGCACGGAATTCGGGTGTGAAGATAGACCGGATTTCGGGGCGTTACAGGTTGGTATCAGAGCTGATAGGTTATAAATCTTAGGTAAGAGTATCTAAGACTATAATCGTAGAGAGAGGGATAAGAAGATCACCATGTGATCATAGTGAATCGTAGTAACAGATGAGCTGTTAAACGATGAATGATTTATAGTACTACGAAGTAGTACGGGAAGAAGAACTAAGATTGAGTTGTGAGGGATAGTATATGAATTAAAGAAAATTCGTATTAAGTAGAGAGAGATTTAGAAGTTATAAAATTTCAATTGAGGACTTATGTGATAGCTAAGTTGTATGAACCTTTGTATGGGCAGAGGTTTGTGCTTGGTGTAACAACTGCTTAGCTTATTAAAATGATAATCATTGGAATTGGTCACGCTGTCAAGATGTATATGACGAGAAGGTGAATCTTTTCTCATGTATATACTTGATAGGTAGAGAACGATAAGGTAGGTGCGAGTTCTTGAAACTCATACTTATGGTATGTTCGTGACTCACAATGATATGGTACGTTTTTGAACTTCTCAGCGAATGGACGCTTATGGTCTGTCTGGGATGGTTCTTAAACTCGTATTATTGTGGAAAGTTCCTGAACTCATAATGTGTGGTAAGTTGATGGACTGTACTAAGATATAGGAATGTTTAGACTGAAAATGAGTTGTTTTCAGTAGGCTTAGTATTGAAGGAGCTAGAGAAGATTAGGTATTGTCGCAGTAAGACAATGAAGGAAGGTGGAGAATAGGATATTCCAAGTCATCTAGCTACACTAGATTTCGAAGTTTATTGAAGTCGTGCATATGTGTTCGCATTTTAAAAATGAAAGAATTGGTTCAACTTTTGGAATCAATAGATTTTTAAAAAAAGAACTATTCTTGGTATGTCTATGCTAATTGTTTCGGCTAGACAGAAATTGATTTGAAATATCAAAATGAATTTTATATCATCAATGCATTTGATGCAAGGATGGTAAAAAGATGGAGTCATTAATGCAATTGAACCTGGTGTTGGATGTGATCTTAGGATCAACAACCCACTATGGTATGATGTATAATGATGAAGTCATAAACTGACGAAGTCCTCAACGTACTGTGAAAAGTACGGTATCATGACGTCATAAAACGTTTTGATGTATTGAAAAAGAATTTAAAGTATTAGTCGATGTCAATTGAGTTGACTAGACGAATGTTTCACGTTGATATCCAATTTAGTGTTATGGTCTAAGCTACTTGATTCGGCTAGACAAATGGTATGTCATGTTTAAAAGAAAATCAATCTTTTTCTTGAGAAGTTGTGCCAATCCAAATTGTTTGGTGCGGAATCTAATGATTTAGTCTGAGGTGAACACACCCCGAAATGGGGTTATACAATGGGTTGATCGCCTATGTATGGAAGATGGAGTTTACCTTCTTGGTGATTGTAAACTGCTAGTAAAAGTTCATGGTCAAGTTGACCCCTCAGCAAAAGTATGAAATCTTTTAAGGGGATTCTTATATTCCTCGTTATTCTTTCTGCTTCATGATTATTGATATATTATGGGGGTTAGGAATGAGGGAAAGATAAGAACTCCGTTGAAGAGAAGTTGAGAATAAAGGTAGGCTAAAATTTCGAGGACGAAATTCTGTGAAGAAGGGGTGAATGTGATGACCCGGGTAAGGGTGTGGTTTTAAAAAATTCCGAGGACGGAATTTTTATAAGAGGGGAAGAGTGTAACGACCCAGAAATTTGGATTTTCCAGAATTGAAGTTTAAAGAATTAGTTATTAATAAAATGAATTTTTATTAATAATATTATGTGCTATGTGGTTATTAATCGTTTTAGAATCTAGGATGATTATAAGTCGGGAGGATTCTGGCTACGAGCTAGACTGAACGAGTAGGAATTTTCAAGACGAAAATGAAAATTTTTCGGGAACAAAAATATTTCAGGGAAAAAGACGAAATAGGCACTATTCACCTGATGAAACCTAAGGGTTAGGGTTTAAAATAACCTAAGCCATTCTGAGAGTTCGGTATGTCAAAATGACATTCCGTCAAAAGATTTGCTGATAATATATCGTGAAGAGTTAAGTAAGCCGATAAAAGTTTTTCTCGAAAAACGTACAGCAATCGGATAAAATAAAAACGACGAAAAGTACTGCTATGTACTTTTCATCCGTTTAGCTACGTTAGGGTAAAATGTGAAGGAAAACGATCAACGCCAAAAAGTGTTTTTCAGTTTTTCGGAAATCCGAAGAATACGTAGAAGTTAATCGGTAAAGGAAAGACGAAATATCCAAAAATATTTGGATTCCGAGAATCGCAGTTTTTAAACCTGTCGGACGAAACCCGAAAGATGGAACCACGAAGCTTCCAAGGGAAGCTACGTGAATAGTAAGGAGGTTAACTAAGGAGGTGGAAATAGAAAACTTAAGTATTAAGTAAACTTAAGTATTAAGTAAACTTAAGTGTTAAGTAAACTTAAGTATTAAATAAACTTAAGAGTTAAGCAAACTTAAAGGTTAAGTAGACTTCATTGTTAAGTAAACTTAAGGAGTAAGTTAACTTAGTTGTTAGGTAATGAATAGTAAGGAGGTTAAGGGGGTGAAATGACTATTTTGCCCTAACTTTGGAAAATCTATAAATAGGAAGCTAGATTTCATTTAAATGAGATTTTGAAAATCCTACATTAGAGAGAGAGAGAGAGAATTCGGATGGAGAGGGAGAAGGAAGATCATGAGCATGATTGATCGGATCAAAATGTTCGTGAAATAGAAAAGCTAGCAAATCGTCGGTTTTGTCTAGCGGAAGAAAAATAAAGAGGAAAGGTATTAAAACCTAACTTCTATGTTAGATTTTCTTTAAGTTATATATATGTTTAAAACATAACTTAATGAGGATAATGAGTAGATGATGTTAGGGATGATTTCATATGGTTAAAATCATGAAAAATAAGGAAATAAGAATTTGAAGTTTAGTAAATAAATTTCTTAAAGAAGTATATGATTCATAATGAATTAGAACAATCTGAGTTGATTATATGAATGAGTAGATGAAATAAGTAAGGAATAATGTTCTATAACATCAAATTCCAATAAAAAGTGAAATCATAATCCAAATATCGATTAAAATTAAAGAACGAACGAAGAACGCGAAGAACGTTGTTGATGGACAAATTTAAAACCATCGTAGGATAATTGTTGTTGATGGACAAGTTTAAAATCATCGCGTATAAGTTTGATGCATATTGCTTGGTTAGGAATGATAGAAACGTTCATGAAGAATGGATTAAAACATAGCTATAACGAAGTTATGGCGAAAATTTCGTAAAAGACAAACGAGAATTAGAAAGTTAGTAAATGAATTCCAAACATATAGGGTTTCATAAGGATGTAAGAAAATGTTGAAAAAGTGAGTCGTAGATTCAAGAACGATCGAATTCCGAGTTCGGATGACCGAATTACGGATGAACGAACAAAGAGTGTTAAAATTATAAAATAAACGAAGTGTGATGATCAAGCCAATCGAATGGTACATTAACGGATTTAGAATGAAGTTCTGTCTGAGGGGTATTAAAGTACATAAGATAAGGAAGAGAATGACTTTGGAATGACCTCGTTCCGAGTTATAACGAAGAAGTTATGAGATTGTGAAGTTAGCGTATCAAGCTTGTAAAATACTTAGAAAACTTTTTCTAGGGTTTTTCCTTGGCGTCGCGGCGCGGAATTATGCCTTGGAGGCCGGCGCCACAGTGCGAGTCCCGTTTCTTGGCCACTGCTAAGTGGCGCCGCAGCGCGAGATTAAGGAAGGAGCATGGCGCCGCAGCGCCAGTGCTGTGCAATGCCAGAAATGAGATTTTAACTGCTCAATTTCTGGGGGATGTGCAAGAAAGAAATACGAACATATAGTTCAATTAATGAAACACTTAAAAAAGTGTATTAAACTTTTAATGAAGGTTGAACGGAAAGATTAATCGAGATTAAAAGACTGTATTTACGAGTACGGAACCGAGATACGGGACCGTAGTCGCGATGAACGAACGTGAGGGATTGCTAGGGTTGTGATTCCTTAGATGTTGAGGGACGAGGGTAATGAATAACATTTCGATGTTATGTCATGATAGTGAGAGATAAGTATGGAACTGTTTAGACACTGTGTATGCAACGCTGTTATGGTGAACGAGTGGTCTTAGCATACAGCGAACTGTATCGCTTCGACATTAAAGAAGAATAATGAATGGTATTAAGAAAGTAGTAATGAGCGATAATGAGATTAATGGAAGCCGAATGTGAGTCAGATGAGAACGTTAGAATGAAATGTAAGCGTTAAACACTTTAATCGACGTGAAGGTTAAGGGAACGTAAATATTAAATGGATAGGACCTACACCCCGTGTATGGTTTGACCATAAGATAATGAAGGTAATGGATTGAACCATGAACGGTAAAGAAGTTGATGTAACGCCCCAGAAAATTGAACATTTTGTAATTTCTTTTAATAATGAATAAAATAATATTATTTATTATTATTACGTGTAGAGAAGATGGATGTCGTTCTATAACCTAGAAACATCGTAAAGTCGTAGTATTTGAACTACGTGGGAGAATTAAAGTGGTTGAATTTCTATAACGAAAATAAAAGTTTTCTGAGAAATTTTCCGAAAAACACTATTCATCAATTTCTGCTCGGGAATTATTTTTGAACTTCCGAGAAATACGTAATGTTATAATATCGAGATGATATCGATTATGTAATAATAATCTAAGTATGGAAAATGAAATATTTCGCATGCGTACCTAATTTGAGATAGTTAGGTTAATAAGCGTTAAAAGAAAGAAGTTGTGATCATATAATGTGCAAACATTATATGGAGTAAGGAAGGTAGGTATAATATGACGTATTGTATTATTATGTACGAAGAATGAGATAACGTATATTTCGAATTAATATACGAGATAGCATATGAGAATTATACGTAGGATATGTATGTTAGGTTATTGAATTAAGGTAATGGACTTGTGGGATTTCTAGTTTATTGATAGAAGCCCAAGTGTATGATTATCACAAGTCCAATTTATTGTAACTCAAGCCCAATAGGAAAGTAGTTGGATTAATTAACCAAGCCCAAGGTGAAGCCTTGACCCATGGGTCAAACCAAGTGAGGAAGTGGGTAGTCTTGATGGGCAAGGATTAAGTGTGATGACCAAGTGTTGTGGTGAGCAAGTAAAAGAAGTGGCTAGCAAGAAGACTTGAAGGTTAAGTTGTGAATAGTAAGGAGGTGGAATGAGGAGGTGGGATTGATTATTGTCCATTTTGCCCCAAGCTTTGGTGGCCTATAAATACCAAGTTCATTTCATTTTGTTGGTTGTTTTGTTATCATCCAACACTTTCCTCTCAAGCATATAAGCTACTTATTTGGTAGAGAGAATAAGTTACTTATAAGCCACTTCAACCTTTGATAGTTTCCAAAGCAAATAGAAGTCTTCAAGGGTAAGACTCATTTTTCTTTTATTTTTCTTTTATCTATATCTTTTATATGATAGGATTGATAGAGAAGGGGGATTACTTGAGGATAACATGTAATAAGTTATAAGGAATGAACTTAAGCCGAATAAGTTGAATAAGCAACTTGAACCCTAATAAGTTGTTAGGATCATGAAAGACTTGTCATATGATGGTAGTATGTTGTTTATAACATGAGAACATTGATTGAAAGACTTAAATTATTGGTAAGTCATGAGTATGAAGATTTCTAGTTCATAAGTTAAGAAAGTCAATGACTTATGGAAATAAGTCAAAACCTACTTTGATTATAAGTTGGTGTAGTAAATAACTTGAAATGATGATAGGTTGGTTAAAATCCACTTAGAACGCTTAGTATGGTTGATTTGACGAACTTCGCACGATTAGACGATTAACGTCGAATTCGTGAAAGTCTCGGAATAGAAGTCATATTTCGTATTGAAAGTCGAAAACGTTGGTTTTTGATGGAGACAAGTCATTGTAGTCATTATAGAGTTGCGGACTCAAAAATGACCGGATTCCGACTTAGAACGAAGAAATGAGCGTTGAACGTTCACGAACGTTTATCGTTTTCGTTAAAATGGACTAATAGGTCAAATTTTAGCAAATGAAGTCAAATAGATAAAATTCTTGCATGAACGCATAGATTATGAAATTTGTGAACCGTAGGCTTTTGAACGGACCAATTCGGAGTTAAACGAAGAAGATATGCGTCCGGGAAGTTAGCAAAATTTTCAAAAACTGCAAAATTTTCTGAGGACCAGAGTCCGCGCCGCGGCGCGACTCTAAGCCTTCTTGGCCGCGCCGCAGTGCGAGGCCAGATGATGGCACACTGCTAACTCGCGCCGCAGCGCGAGACACAGACCAATTAGTGGCGCCGCGGCGCCAGTGCAAGGAAAAAGATAGAGAAGAAAGGTTCCAAGTGTAGAATGAAAGAGGGATTAATAGTAATGAATTGTGATGTAATCACAACATAACTAAGACATTGTAAGGTGATTGTAATACACTAATGCATGTTTATAATCAATCAAAGATGAGCGGGATATGAATGATGTAATGAAAGCCGAAGCCTTAATAACGAAACTAAGTTAGAATTACATTGAGATAAAGGGTAAAGTATAATAGAAAACATACCTGGTTAATTATGATCTAATATGGTACGTTATATGATTATGAATTGATGAATCATAGAGACTTAAAGTGTACGTGTATTAACCAGTAAGCAGACACCAAAGGCAAGTATTCTAACCCTTGTTCCAGTTCAGTCTGGACAAGCTTTGTAATTCATGTTCTCTTTCACATGAAATCTAGAATGATGAAGTCTTAAGCTAATTCTTCCGGCTAGACTTATATTATGATTCTGTCAAGCATGATTTGTAAATTACCGAGTTATATTGGTATGGTTTTCAATCGAAGACAACGCATGTTCAAATGTTTTTGTCGTTTAACGACAGGCACGTGAGGTTGCCACAATTAAACGTATACACGTTTAAAGAACGTAGTGTTGATCAACATAGAGTACTATGAGCTGATCACTCAGAAGTGCTCGTAAGCTATGCCGGACTTACGGACTTAGTGCCGGGATGTCCTTTTTAAAAGAACTTATGTGTACTCATAATCTTGAACCATAATTGTCATTCTACTGTATGTTGATGGAAAAACGTTTTGAAGGAAATGAAGTGCTATTTTGAATCATCGATAGTACTTCGTAACTATTGTTCAGTTACTGGAGATATATTAGTTCTATGTTTCAAGCATGTTGTTTATTAGAATTATAGTACTTGCTGAGCTAGCCATGCTCACTCTTGCTTGAACCATATAAACACAGCTAAGATCGAGCGGACTGAAGGATCCGGCAAGGATAAAGGCAAGGCGAAGACGAAACCGTAGCATACTTATGTAATAGTATAGGAAGAATGTCTGTAATATATTGATATTATGACAAGAACAAATGAAAGGGTTACAAAGAACCTGGGTAATGTAATATTATTTTGATATATATGGAGTTATATTAGTCCTCTTGTGACTATTTGAGGAAATGTGTGAATGAATGGTAGTACCGTGTAGCACCATTTGTCGGGTTGGAAGAGACCCGGATTTGGGGGCGTCACAGGTTGGTATCAGAGCAAGAGGTTATAAAACTTAAGGGGGGAATTAAAACCTTAAGCCATAACCTTAGGAAGAATCAAAGGAATACAAGAAGAAAATAACCTTATAAAAAAAATGCATCATGATATGATATGTATGTTTATTATTCTACTGACGTGTACTAATCAACTCATTTGTTTTATGTAGATGTCAGGAGTAAACGGGATGTTTGTTTATGAACAGACCATAAGTGAAGAGTCGGTGAACCAAGTAGAGGTTGTACCGAACCCTATAGCAGCAGAGCCAGAAGTAGTAATCATTGAGTCTGAAGACTCAGAAGAAGCTGACTACATGTCAGTATTTGACGGGATGATAGAGGAGGAGGTAGAGACAGTCTCCTTTAACCCAGTGGCTATAGCAGCAGAGATAGCTCCTGGGGGGTCGATGATGTCTCTGTTTATGTCAGTAGTTGGATAGAAATATCCATTACTGTCATGAGGTTAAGGAGCTAAAGGCAGAGCTTCAAATGCTTATAGAGGACAAGACTGATGTCGAGTCCATGTGGGAGCAGGAGCATGACGAGAGGATTTTGGCTAAGGACAAAGTCCAGGATTTAAAGCACGAGGTCTTGGAGCTCAGGGAGGAGCTCAAGACAAAAGTGCAGAAAATAGGGAGGATGTCCTATATCTATAGGAGTTCTCACACGGATTTTCAGCAGCAGGTAGCTGGATATCCGGTGGAGGTAGGGCAAACGCGGCATACTATTAGCCGTGATATCATTGCCGGTCTGGCCAAGGCAGATTTCAATAATGCCTTGAGGCAGATGTAGTTTAGTGGTGGTTAGAGTAGTTTGTAGATATTTTTGTAAGTAGTAGTGATGTAAAACCCTTTTTGTATAGTAAAGGGTAGTCTTTTGTAAATCCCAATTTTTGGAAAGTGATAGCGGGAAAGTAATGTAATCAGCTTAGGCTGAGTATGTAACCGAGGTAGTATTATACTACAAAGAATGTATATAAAGATCGTTTTATGAAAGCAATGAGTTATGAATGTTTGGAGTTATTGTTTTATATTAATGATAACTAATAAAGAAAGGAATAATAACGTAATGTGTTTATTGTATCAGGCAAAATGCCGCCGAGAAGAGTGCAACGTAATTAAGGTGCGAACGTAAATCAACCGGAGGGAGGTCCGGTTAACGCGATGCAGGAGTTTGTTAATTTATTAACAGCCGCCTTTAATAGAACAGGGGCTAATATCCCCGTAAATCCAGGAGTAGCACGAGCTACTACCTTTAAGGATTTTAAGAGTGTAGGTCCGCCGGAGTTCAAAGGAACTACGGACCCAATCGAAGCCCAAACGTGGGTTAAGGAGATAGAAAAGGCATTTGTAATTGCAAATGTTGATGAGGCCCAGAAGGTTGCCTTTGCAACCTATATGATGAAGGGAGAGGCCAATTTTTGGTGGGAAGCCAATCAGGCTAGGGTCGGGATAACGACTTTAACATGGGATAGATTCAAGGAGATATTCTTCGAGAACTATTTTCCCACGAGCATGCAGGGAAGGATGGAGATGCGGTTTTTAGAGCTGAAACAAGGGGAAATGACGGTTCCCCAATACGCAACCAAGTTCAATGAACTGGCTAGGTTCGCTCCACACCAAGTGGATACCGAGGTGAGGAAGGCGCGACGGTTCGAGCAGGGCTTGAAACCCTGGCTCTATAACCGTATATCTGTATTCCAAAGTACTTCTTTTGGGATCGTTTTAGAGAAGGCAATAATCGCCGAAGGTGGTAGTGAGGCGTTGAGCCAATACCACAAGGAAAAGAGGAATAGGGGGAAGGTTGACGGGAGAGTCAAGATTGAGGGAGCCAGTGGGAGTGGCGAGGGTCAGAAGAGGAAGGTAATTAACTCTGGGAATACCGGAGTGAAACAAGGAGACCCAAAGAGAAGAATGGAGGCCTGCAAGACCTGTGGAAAGACTCATTTAGGAGTCTATCTCAAGGGGAAGGCCGTCTGTTACAACTGCGGACAGGAGGGGCATATTGCACCAAATTGTCCGAGTCCGAAAAAGAATCATGGATGCTTTGTGTGTGGGTCAACCGACCACATGGCAAAGAACTGCCCGAAGAAGGGGATGGACGGGAATCGGGGCACTAATAGCGGTAAGTTAGCTATTGGGGGTCCAGCTCAGCAGGGTAGGCCGATGGGTCGTACCTTTAATATGACAGTCCAGGATGCGGTTGCATCAGGGGACGTCGTTGCAGGTATTATCCCGATCAACGATATCAATGCGTACGTGCTGTTTGATTCGGGTGCTACTTGTTCATTTATAGCATGCGGTTTTGCTAGACGATTAGGACTACTTCCCGAAAAGTTACCTATACCTGTAAATATTCAGGTAGCAAACGAAGATATAATTCCTATTGAAGATGTTCATAAGAGTTGTTGTGTAGATATACGGGGTTGTAAATTATCGGTAGATTTATTACCAATAAAGTTAGAAGAATTCGATGTAATTCTTGGAATGGATTGGTTGGTAAACCATGGGGCAATAATAGATTTTCAAAAGAAGTGTGTGAACATAAAGACGTTAGAACAACCTCGGGTAGTATTTTATGGGAATAGATCGTCGGGATGTTCGTGTTGTTTAACCATAACACAAACTAGAAAATTACTAAGGAAGGGATGCGTAGGATATCTGTGCCATGTTGTTGATACCGAAAGAGTGGTAGCCACCATGGAACAAATACCTATAGTGAGGGAATTCGCCGATGTATTTCCTAGTGAATTACCTGGTCTTCCGCCAGATAGGGAGACAGAATTTGTGATAGACATTGTGCCAGGAGCGGCACCAGTTTCCAGGGCACCGTACCGTGTGGCGCCAGTAGAGATGAAGGAGTTGATGGTGCAGTTACAAGAACTGTTGGATAAGAAGTTCATTCAGCCGAGTGTGTCACCATGGGGAGCACCGGTACTGTTTGTCAAGAAGAAGGACGGATCGTTAAGACTTTGTATCGACTACAGAGAGTTGAACAAGTTAACGATAAAGAATAAATACCCATTGCCCAGGATCGATGATCTCTTTGATCAGCTGAAAGGGGCTAATTATTTTTCTAAAATAGATTTACGAACGGGGTATCATCAGTTGAAGGTTAGGAAGGAGGACGTGCCAAAGACAGCATTCAGGACTCGTTATGGTCATTACGAGTTTTTAGTGATGTCATTTGGGTTGACAAATGCGCCAGCTGCATTCATGGATATGATGAACAGAGTGTTCAAACAATATTTGGACAAGTTCGTCGTGGTGTTTATAGATGATATTCTAGTCTATTCTAAGATGCCAGAAGATCATTCTGAACACCTTAGATTAGTGTTGGAGACATTAAGGAAGGAGAAGTTGTATGCGAAATTCACAAAGTGTGAATTTTGGTTAGAGAAGGTGCAATTTTTAGGTCATGTCATTGACCATGAGGGGATTTCAGTGGATCCAGCGAAGGTAGAAGCCGTGATGAATTGGGAACAACCGAAAACGCTGACTGAGGTGCGGAGTTTCCTAGGGTTAGCGGGTTACTATCGGAGATTTATCCAGGATTTTTCAAAGATAGCTACTCCGTTGACTAATTTGACGAGGAAGACGGTGAAATACGCTTGGACTGACAAGTATGAGAACAGTTTCCAAGAACTAAAGAAGAGGTTGAGTGAGGCACCTGTGTTGTCATTACCCGATGACACGGGAAATTTTGTAGTTTATAGTGATGCTTCGCATAGAGGACTTGGTTGCGTGCTCATGCAGCATGGCAAGGTCATTGCGTATGCATCTAGGCAGTTGAAGGATTATGAGAAAGTTTACCCTACTCATGATCTAGAACTAGCCGCAGTAGTTTTTGCTCTAAAGATATGGAGACATTATCTTTATGGAGAAAAATGTGAGATATACACGGACCATAAAAGTCTAAAATATATCTTCACACAGAAGGAGTTGAATATGAGGCAGAGAAGATGGCTGGAGTTGATAAAGGATTACGACTGTGAAATCCTGTATCACCCTGGAAAAGACAATGTAGTTGCCGATGCCTTAAGTAGAAAGGGTCGGGAAAAGTTGTCTTTGTTAACGGCTCAAACTGAGTTAATAATAGAGATGGCTAGGATGGAGTTAGAGGTGAAGCTGCCCAGTGAAGAAGAAGGACCAGTGTTGTTTGCAATGAAGATGCAACCAACCATCAGAGAGAGAGTTAAGGAGGTGCAACTCAAAACTGATGAGTGTGACCGGATGAAGGAACGGCTGACCAACGAAAAAGATGCTAAATATAGTCTTGATAACGAGGGATTGTTGAGATTTGACGGAAGAATTTGGGTTCCGGATGAGACGGAATTAAAGGAGCAGGTTCTACAAGAGGCTCATAGTTCAAGGTTTTCGATTCATCCTGGTAGCACTAAGATGTATCAAGACCTTCGACAGAGTTTCTGGTGGCCGAACATGAAGAGAGAGATTGCTGAGTATGTTAGTAAGTGCTTAACTTGTCAGAGAGTTAAGGCTGAACATCAACGACCTAGTGGCTTGTTACAGTCATTAGAGATTCCGGAGTGGAAATGGGAGAATATCACAATGGATTTTGTGGTGGGACTTCCGACTACTCATAAGGGGTATGATGCGATTTGGGTAATAGTGGACCGATTGACGAAATCAGCTCACTTTTTACCAATTAGAGTTAAGTATAACTTAGACCAGTTAGCTAGACTTTATATTAAGGAAATAATCTCTAGACATGGAGTGCCAGTATCGATCGTGTCAGATCGTGATCCACGATTCACGTCGAACTTTTGGAGAAGTCTGCAAGAGCAGTTGGGAACGCAGTTGAAGCTAAGTACGGTGTATCATCCACAAACGGATGGACAAAGCGAGAGGACAATTCAGACATTAGAAGATATGCTAAGAACTTGCGTTATGGATTTCAAGGGTAGTTGGGATGATCATCTACCATTAGTGGAGTTTGCATATAACAATAGTTATCATGCAAAGCATAGGTATGCCGCCTTACGAAGCTTTGTATGGTAGGAAATGCAGAACGCCACTGTATTGGGATGAGGTAGGAGAACGCCGAATGTTGGGACCAGATTTGGTGCAACAGACAGCGGATATCGTTAAAAAGATTCGGATGCGTCTCTTAGCAGCTCAAGACAGACAGAAGAAGTTTACAGATCTGCATAGAGAGAATCGAGAGTTTGAAGTGGGTTCACACGTATTCCTAAAAGTATCTCCCTGGAAAGGAAAGATACGTTTTGGGAAGAAAGGAAAGTTAAGTCCGAGATTTATAGGACCTTTTGAGGTTTTAAAACGGGTAGGTAAGGTAGCTTACATGGTAGCGTTACCTCCAGACCTAGAACGAATACATAATGTATTTCACGTTTCGGTATTGCGTCCTTATAAGCCGGATTATAAGCACGTGATAGAATACGAGCCTATTCATGTCGAGAAGGACTTAACGTACGAGGAAACGCCAATTCAAATTGTCGATAAGAAAGAACAAGTTCTGCGGAACAAAAGTATAGTTTCAGTAAAGGTGATATAGAAGAATCACGACGCAGAAGAAGCAACGTGGGAGTTAGAAGAAATGATAAAAAAGAATTACCCGAATTTATTTGTGTAATATTTTTTTTTTTTAGCGAGATTCTGGGGACAGAATCCTTATAAGGGGGAGAGAGTGTAACGCCCCAGAAAATTGAACATTTTGTAATTTCTTTTAATAATGAATAAAATAATATTATTTATTATTATTACGTGTTGAGAAGATGGATGTCGTTCTATAACCTAGAAACGTCGTAAAGTCGTAGTATTTTAACTACGTGGGAGAATTAAAGTGGTTGAATTTCTATAACGAAAATAAAAGTTTTCTGAGAAATTTTCCGAAAAACACTATTTATCAATTTCTGCTCGGGAATTATTTTTGAACTTCCGAGAAATACGTAATGTTATAATATCGAGATGATATCGATTATGTAATAATAATCTAAGTATGGAAAATGAAATATTTCGCATGCGTACCTAATTTGAGATAGTTAGGTTAATAAGCGTTAAAAGAAAGAAGTTGTGATCATATAATGTGTAAACATTATATGGAGTAAGGAAGGTAGGTATAATATGACGTATTGTATTATTATGTACGAAGAATGAGATAACGTATATTTCGAATTAATATACGAGATAGCATATGAGAATTATACGTAGGATATGTATGTTAGGTTATTGAATTAAGGTAATGGACTTGTGGGATTTCTAGTTTATTGATAGAAGCCCAAGTGTATGATTATCACAAGTCCAATTTATTGTAACTCAAGCCCAATAGGAAAGTAGTTGGATTAATTAACCAAGCCCAAGGTGAAGCCTTGACCCATGGGTCAAACCAAGTGAGGAAGTGGGTAGTCTTGATGGGCAAGGATTAAGTGTGATGACCAAGTGTTGTGGTGAGCAAGTAAAAGAAGTGGCTAGCAAGAAGACTTGAAGGTTAAGTTGTGAATAGTAAGGAGGTGGAATGAGGAGGTGGGATTGATTATTGTCCATTTTGCCCCAAGCTTTGGTGGCCTATAAATACCAAGTTCATTTCATTTTGTTGGTTGTTTTGTTATCATCCAACACTTTCCTCTCAAGCATATAAGCTACTTATTTGGTAGAGAGAATAAGTTACTTATAAGCCACTTCAACCTTTGATAGTTTCCAAAGCAAATAGAAGTCTTCAAGGGTAAGACTCATTTTTCTTTTATCTATATCTTTTCTATGATAGGATTGATAGAGAAGGGGGATTGCTTGAGGATAACATGTAATAAGTTATAAGGAATGAACTTAAGCCGAATAAGTTGAATAAGCAACTTGAACCCTAATAAGTTGTTAGGATCATGAAGGACTTGTCATATGATGGTAGTATGTTGTTTATAACATGAGAACATTGATTGAAGGACTTAAATTATTGGTAAGTCATGAGTATGAAGATTTCTAGTTCATAAGTTAAGAAAGTCAATGACTTATGGAAATAAGTCAAAACCTACTTTGATTATAAGTTGGTGTAGTAAATAACTTGAAATGATGATAGGTTGGTTAAAATCCACTTAGAACGCTTAGTATGGTTGATTTGACGAACTTCGCACGATTAGACGATTAACGTCGAATTCGTGAAAGTCTCGGAATAGAAGTCATATTTCGTATTGAAGTCGAAAACGTTGGTTTTTGATGGAGACAAGTCATTGTAGTCATTATAGAGTTGCGGACTCAAAAATGACCGGATTCCGACTTAGAACGAAGAAATGAGCGTTGAACGTTCACGAACGTTTATCGTTTTCGTTAAAATGGACTAATAGGTCAAATTTTAGCAAATGAAGTCAAATAGATAAAATTCTTGCATGAACGCATAGATTATGAAATTTGTGAACCGTAGGCTTTTGAACGGACCAATTCGGAGTTAAAACGAAGAAGATATGCGTCCGGGAAGTTAGCAAAATTTTCAAAAACTGCAAAATTTTCTGAGGACCAGAGTCCGCGCCGCGGCGCGACTCTAAGCCTTCTTGGCCGCGCCGCAGCGCAAGGCCGGATGATGGCACACTGCTAACTCGCGCCGCAGCGCGAGTCACAGACCAATTAGTGGAGCCGCGGCGCCAGTGCAAGGAAAAAGATAGAGAAGAAAGGTTCCAAGTGTAGAATGAAAGAGGGATTAATAGTAATGAATTGTGATGTAATCACAACATAACTAAGACATCGTAAGGTGATTGTAATACACTAATGCATGTTTATAATCAATCAAAGATGAGCGAGATATGAATGACGTAATGAAAGCCGAAGCCTTAATAACGAAACTAAGTTAGAATTACATTGAGATAAAGGGTAAAGTATAATAGAAAACATACCTGGTTAATTATGATCTAATATGGTACGTTATATGATTATGAATTGTAGAATCATAGAGACTTAAAGTGTACGTGTATTAACCAGTAAGCAGACACCAAAGGCAAGTATTCTAACCCTTGTTCCAGTTCAGTCTGGACAAGCTTTGTAATTCATGTTCTCTTTCACATGAAATCTAGAATGATGAAGTCTTAAGCCAATTCTTCCGGCTAGACTTATATTATGATTCTGTCAAGCATGATTTGTAAATTACCGAGTTATATTGGTATGGTTTTCAATCGAAGACCACGCATGTTCAAATGTTTTTGTCGTTTAACGACAGGCACGTGAGGTTGCCACAATTAAACGTATACACGTTTAAAGAACGTAGTGTTGATCAACATAGAGTACTATGAGCTGATCACTCAGAAGTGCTCGTAAGCTATGCCGGACTTACGGACTTAGTGCCGGGATGTCCTTTTTAAAAGAACTTATGTGTACTCATAATCTTGAGCCATAATTGTCATTCTACTGTATGTTGATGGAAAAACGTTTTGAAGGAAATGAAGTGCTATTTTGAATCATCGATAGTACTTCGTAACTATTGTTCAGTTACTGGAGATATATTAGTTCTATGTTTCAAGCATGTTGTTTATTAGAATTATAGTACTTGCTGAGCTAGCCATGCTCACTCTTGCTTGAACCATATAAACACAGCTAAGATCGAGCGGACTGAAGGATCCGGCAAGGATAAAGGCAAGGCGAAGACGAAACCGTAGCATACTTATGTAATAGTATAGGAAGAATGTCTGTAATATATTGATATTATGACAAGAACAAATGAAAAGGGTTACAAAGAACCTGGGTAATGTAATATTATTTTGATATATATATGGAGTTATATTAGTCCTCTTGTGACTATTTGAGGAAATGTATGAATGAATGGTAGTACCGTGTAGCACCATTTGTTGGGTTGGAAGAGACCCGGATTTGGGGGCGTCACAGTTGAATTAAAGATAATAGCCTTTAACGTAACAAAGCCGAGTTAAGGATTGCAGGGAATGATCGCTCTGAGTATACATAAGACTGTATGACTTAGACGATAAAGAGTGACTACTAAGGCGTGGTATTTAGTTGCCAGGAAGCCGAAAGGAATAAGAAATTAACTCACCGAATATTATAGTTTAATAGTGCGGATAAGTTAAGATGAGTATAGGTTGTGGTACAATCGTAACCTTTGATGGTTGACATATGGGAGCTGGGCTAAACAATTCCTTCAGTGAGCGAAGGTATATACAAAACTGGCAACCGATCTAACTCACTGTTATGGGCAGTGTAGACGAGACGGGAACTTATTTGTTGGTTGTTTGTGGGAAACCACTCAGAGTACCATATGGACTACTAGCAGAGAAGCGATGTGTGCTGTGTCTTAGAGAAGTAATAAGAAGAAGATAAAATGTAAAACATCAAAGATGATGAGCGTAAAAGTAAGACATCTCCGTATGTTATGAAACTGTAGAACGATAATGAAAGTGGTCGCGTAAACTTAGGTTGCAAGAATGCGAACCCTAAGAAGTAAAGTTAAGCTAATGCATAAGTCAAATATACATGACTAATTAGTGTATGTGCTGTTTTTCTTATGTGCTACATAGGAACCGAAATGAGCAGTTCAGCGTAGGCTGTAGCTGTGCGTAAGGCAAGTTTCCTAACTTCATTCATATTCTAAATGAATGCTAGTTTCTTTAGCTTCTCAGATGATGCACTTGAGAAGTTATGTCTATGTGCGAATGTGTGATATTTGTACAAGGTGGTAGAACGTATGAGGCCTTGTGCCACAATGTGAACACTTCGGTGTTTCTATGATATGAATTGTTCTATGATTGAGCTGTTCAATACAAGTATGTTCTGTTTATACATGATCCGTTATTGTTAAGTCTGTGCTAATGATTCTAGCCAGACCTGATGAGTATGAAAAAGGTAGAAGAATAAAAGTATTTCAAAGTGCATGAGAATAATGTTTTAAAATGATAGGAATCGTGATTATTCCTATTATTCGAGCTGCTTCATAACCTTTGTTCGGTTATCGAAGTTATAAAGAATGTTTAAATTCTTGAAGATGTTTGCTCAACTGTTATGACTTGCTGGGCAATTGAATGCTCACACTTGCTTTAAATGAAAAACATTTTCAGCGAATGATGTTAGACAAACTTAAGGATCTCGTAAAGGTCAAGTTGATGGTATCCAGATGAAGTTCCCTTCAGAGTGTGAATGAGCGAGAAGATTAAGTGAAGACTTGTAATATAGAAAGATGAAATTGAACTATAGACTAGTTTAAGGAACTGTTATGTATCCTTGGTGGCGGATTAAAAGTCACTCTTGTAAGATGAAATGAATAATGTATTTATCATTATTTGTAATGAAAAAGGTTATAAGGTTTCCAGAACCTGGGATTTGAGAGTATATGTTGTTATATTTAGTTATATAATGATGTATGTTTGGAAGAAGATGGGATCGTGATGTACTACTGACGCACGGAATTCGGGTGTGAAGATAGACCGGATTTCGGGGCGTTATAGAATTTGTGATAGACATTGTGCCAGGAGCGGCACCAGTTTCCAGGGCACCGTACCGTATGGCGCCAATAGAGTTGAAGGAGTTGATGGTGCAGTTACAAGAACTGTTGGATAAGAAGTACATTTAGCCGAGTGTGTCACCGTGGGGAGCACCGGTACTGTTTGTCAAAAAGAAGGACGGATCGTTAAGACTTTGTATCGACTACAGAGAGTTGAACAAGTTAACGATAAAGAATAAATACCCATTGCCCAGGATCGATGATCTCTTTGATCAGCTGAAAGGGGCTAATTATTTTTCTAAAATAGATTTACGAACGGGGTATCATCAGTTGAAGGTTAGGAAGGAGGACGTGCCAAAGACAGCATTCAGGACTCGTTATGGTCATTACGAGTTTTTAGTGATGTCATTTGGGTTGACAAATGCACCAGCTGCACTCATGGATATGATGAACAGAATGTTCAAACAATATTTGGACAAGTTCGTCGTGGTGTTTATAGATGATATTCTAGTCTATTCTAAGACGCCAGAAGATCATGTTGAACACCTTAGATTAGTGTTGGAGACATTAAGGAAGGAGAAGTTGTATGCGAAATTCACAAAGTGTGAATTTTGGTTAGAGAAGGTGCAATTTTTAGGTCATGTCATTGACCATGAGGGGATTTCAGTGGATCCAGCGAAGGTAGAAGCCGTGATGAATTGGGAACAACCGAAAACGCCGACGGAGGTGCAGAGTTTCCTAGGGTTAGCGGGTTACTATCGGAGATTTATCCAGGATTTTTCAAAGATAGCTACTCCGTTGACTAATTTGACGAGGAAGACGGTGAAATACGCTTGGACTGACATGTGTGAGAACAATTTCCAAGAACTAAAGAAGAGGTTGAGTGAGGCACCTGTGTTGTCATTACCCGATGACACAGGAAATTTTGTAGTTTATAGTGATGCTTCGCATAGAGGACTTGGTTGCGTGCTCATGCAACATGGTAAGGTCATTGCGTATGCATCTAGGCAGTTGAAGGATTATGAGAAAGTTTACCCTACTCATGATCTAGAACTAGCCGCAGTAGTTTTTGCTCTAAAGATATGGAGACATTATCTTTATGGAGAAAAATGTGAGATATACACGAACCATAAAAGTCTAAAATATATCTTCACACAAAAGGAGTTGAATATGAGGCAGAGAAGATGGCTGGAGTTAATAAAGGATTACGACTGTGAAATCCTGTATCACCCTGGAAAAGCCAATGTAGTTGTCGATGCCTTAAGTAGAAAGGGTCGGGAAAAGTTATCTTTGTTAACGGCTCAAACTGAGTTAATAACAGAGATGGCTAGGATGGAGTTAGAGGTGAAGCTACCCAGTGAAGAAGAAGGACCAATGTTGTTTGCAATGGAGATGCAACCAACCATTGTAGAGAGAGTTAAGGAGGTGCAACTCAAAACTGATGAGTGTGACCGGATGAAGGAACGGCTGACCAATGAAAAAGATACTAAATATAGTCTTGATAACGAGGGATTGTTGAGATTTAACGGAAGAATTTGGGTTCCGGATGAGACGGAATTAAAGGAGCAGGTTCTACAAGAGGCTCATAGTTCAAGATTTTCGATTCATCCTGGTAGCACTAAGATGTACCAAGACCTTCGACAGAGTTTCTGGTGGCCGAACATGAAGAGAGAGATTGCTGAGTATGTCAGTAAGTGCTTAACTTGTCAGAGAGTTAAGGCTGAACATCAACGACCTAGTGGCTTGTTACAGTCATTAGAGATTCCGGAGTGGAAGTGGGAGAATATCACAATGGATTTTGTGGTAGGACTTCCGACTACTCATAAGGGGTATGATGCGATTTGGGTAATAGTGGACCGATTGACGAAATCAGCTCACTTTTTGCCAATTAGGGTTAAGTATAACTTAGACCATTTAGCTAGACTTTATATTAAGGAAATAATCTCTAGACATGGAGTGCCAGTATCAATTGTGTCAGATCGTGATCCACGATTCACGTCGAACTTTTGGAGAAGTCTGCAAGAGCAGTTGGGAACGCAGTTGAAGTTGAGTACGGCGTATCATCCACAAACGGATGGACAAAGCGAGAGGACAATTCAGACATTAGAAGATATGCTAAGAGCATGCGTTATGGATTTCAAGGGTAGTTGGGATGATCATCTACCATTAGTGGAGTTTGCGTATAACAATAGTTATCATGCAAGCATAGGTATGCCGCCTTACGAAGCTTTGTATGGTAGGAAATGCAAAACGCCACTGTATTGGGATGAGGTAGGAGAACGCCGAATGTTGGGACCAGAATTGGTGCAACAGACAGCGGATATTGTTAAAAAGATTCAGATGCGTCTCTGAGCAGCTCAAGACAGACAGAAGAAGTTTACAGATCTGCATAGAGAGAATCGAGAGTTTGAAGTGGGTTCATACGTATTCCTAAAGGTATCTCCCTGGAAAGGAAAGATACATTTTGGGAAGAAAGGAAAGTTAAGTCCGAGATTTACAGGACCTTTTGAGGTTTTAAAACGGGTAGGTGAGGTAGCTTACATGGTAGCATTACCTCCAGACCTAGAACGAATACATAATGTATTTCATGTTTCGGTATTG
The DNA here is from genome assembly GCA_020205505.1 of Panax japonicus. Taxonomy (NCBI): domain Eukaryota; kingdom Viridiplantae; phylum Streptophyta; class Magnoliopsida; order Apiales; family Araliaceae; genus Panax; species Panax japonicus. Next base: position 43,236,837 of record CM035095.1, on the reverse strand, counting down.
CGTCCTTATAAGTCGGATTATAAGCACGTGATAAAATACGAGCCTATTCATGTCGAGAAGGACTTAACGTATGAGGAAACACCAATTCAAATTGTCGATAGGAAAGAACAAGTTCTGCGGAACAAAAGTATAGTTTCAGTAAAGGTGATATGGAAGAACCACGATGCAGAAGAAGCAACGTGGGAACTAGAAGAAGTGATGAAAAAGAATTACCCGAATTTATTTGTGTAATTTTTTTTATATAGCGAGATTCAGGGGACAGAATCCTTATAAGGGGGAGAGAGTGTAACGCCCCAGAAAATTGAACATTTTGTAATTTCTTTTAATAATGAATAAAATAATATTATTTATTATTATTGTGTGTTGAGAAGATGGATGTCGTTCTATAACCTAGAAACGTCGTAATATCGTAGTATTTTATCTACGTGGGAGAATTAAAGTGTTTGAATTTCTAAAACGAAAATAAAAGTTTTCTGAGAAATTTTCCGAAAAACACTATTCATCAATTTCTGCTCGGGAATTATTTTTGAACTTCCGAGAAATACGTAATGTTATAATATCGAGATGATATCGATTATGTAATAATAATCTAAGTATGGAAAATGAAATATTTCGCATGCATACCTAATTTGAGATAGTTAGGTTATTAAGCGTTAAAAGAAGGAAGTTGTGATCATATAATGTGTAAACATTATATGGAGTAAGGAAGGTAGGTATAATATGACGTATTGTATTATTATGCACGAAGAATGAGATAACGTATATTTCGAATTAATATACGAGATATCATATGAGAATTATACGTAGGATATGTATGTTAGGTTATTGAATTTAAGGTAATGGACTAGTGGGATTTCTAGTTTATTGGTAGAAGCCCAAGTGTATGATTATCACAAGTCCAATCTATTGTAAATCAAGCCCAATAGGAAAGTAGTTGGATTAATTAACCAAGCCCAAGGTGAAGCCTTGACCCATGGGTCAAACCAAGTGAGGAAGTGGGTAGTCTTGATGGACAAGGATTAAGTGTGATGACCAAGTGTTGTGGTGAGCAAGTAAAAGAAGTGGCTAGCAAGAAGACTTGAAGGTTAAGTTGTGAATAGTAAGGAGGTGGAATGAGGAGGTGGGATTGATTATTGTCCATTTTGCCCCCAAGCTTTGGTGGCCTATAAATACCAAGTTCATTTTATGTTGTTTGTTGTTTTTGTTATCATCCAAACACTTTCCTCTCAAGTATATAAGCTACTTATTTGGTAGAGAGAATAAGTCACTTAAAGCACTTATAAGCCACTTCAACCTTTGATAGTTTCCAAAGCAAATAGAAGTCTTCAAGGGTAAGACTCATTTTCTTTTATCTATATCTTTTCTATGATAAGATTGATAGAGAAGGGGGATTGCTTGAGGATAACATGTAATAAGTTATAAGGAATGAACTTAAGCCGAATAAGTTGAATAAGCAACTTGAACCCTAATAAGTTGTTAAGATCATAAAGGACTTGTCATATGATGTTAGTATGTTGTTTATAACATGAGAACATTGATTGAAGGACTTAAATTATTGGTAAGTCATGAGTATGAAGATTTCTAGTTCATAAGTTGAGAAAGTCAATGACTTATGGAAATAAGTCAAAACCTACTTTGTTTATAAGTTGGTGTAGTAAATACACTTGAAATGATTATATGTTGGTTAAAATCCACTTAGAACGCTTAGTATGGTTGATTTGACAAACTTCGCACGATTAGACGATTAACGTCGAATTCGTGAAATTCTCGGAATAGAAGTCATATTTTGTATTGAAAGTCGGAAACGTTGGTTTTCGATGGAGACAAGTCATTGTAGTCATTATAGAGTTGTGGACTCGAAAATGACCGGATTCTGACTTAGAACGAAAAAATGAGCGTTGAACGTTCGCAAACGTTTATCGTTTTCGTTAAAATGGACTAATAGGTCAAATTTTAGTAAATGAAGTCAATTAGATAAAATTCTTGCATGAACGCATAGATTATGAAATTTGTGAACCGTAGGCTTTTGAACGGACCAATTCGGATTTAAAACGAAGAAGTTATGCGTCCGGGAAGTTAGCAAAATTTTCAAAAACTGCAAAATTTTCTGAGGACCAGAGTCCGCGCCGCGGCGCGACTCTAAGCCTTATTGGCCGCACCGCAGCGCGAGGCCGGATGATGGCACACTGCTAACTCGCGCCGCAGCGCGAGTCACAGACCAATTAGTGGAGCCGCGGCGCCAGTGCAAGGAAGAAGATAGAGAAAAAGGGTTCCAAGTGTAGAATGAAAGAGGGATTAATAGTAATGAATTGGGATGTAATCGCAATATAATTAAGACATTGTAAGGTGCTTGTAATACACTAATGCATGTTTATAATCAATCAAAGATGAGCGGGATATGAATGATGTAATGAAAGCCGAAACCCTTAATAACGAAACTAAGTTAGAATTACATTGAGATGAAGGGTAAGGTATAATAGAAAGCATACTTGGTTAATTATGATCTAATATGGTACGTTATAAGATTATGAATTGTAGAATCATAGAGACTTAAAGTGTACGTGTATTAACCAGTAAGCAGACGCCAAAGGCAAGTATTCTAACCCTTGTTCCAGTTCAGTCTGGACAAGCTTTGTAATTCATGTACTCTTCCACATGAAATTTAGAATGATGATGTCTTAAGCCAATTCTTCCGGCTAGACTTATATTATGATTCTGTCAAGCATGATTGGTAAAATACCGAGTTATATTGGTATGGTTTTCAAGCGAAGACCATACATGTTCAAATGTTTTTGTCGTTTAACGACAGGCACGTGAGGTTGCCACAATTAAACGTATACACGTTTAAAGAATGTAGTGTTGATCAACATAGAGTACTATGAGCTGATCACTCAGAAGTGCTCGTAAGCTATGCCGGACTTACGGACTTAGTGCCGGGATGTCCTTTTTAAAAGAACTTATGTATGCTCATAATCTTGAGCCATAATTGTTATTCTACTGAATATTGATGGAAAAATGTTTGGAAAGGAAATGAAGTGCTATTTTGAATCACCCATAGTACTTCGTAACTATTGTTCAGTTACTGGAGATATATTAGTTCTATGTTTCAAGCATGTTGTTTATTAGAATTATAGTACTTGCTGAGCTAGCCATGCTCACTCTTGCTTGAACCATATGATCACAGCTAAGATCGAGCGGACTGAAGGATCTGGCAAGGATAAAGGCAAGGCGAAGACGAAACCGTAGCATACTTATGTAATAGTATAGGAAGAATGTTTGTAATATATTGATATTATGACAAGAACTAATGAAAGGGTTACAAAGAACCTGGGTAATGTAATATTAATTTGATATATATGGAGTTATATTAGTCCTCTTGTGACTATTTGAGGAAATGTGTGAATGAATGGTAGTACCATGTAGCACCATTTGTCGGGTTGGAAGAGACCCGGATTTGGGGGTGTCACAGGTGATCTACCGATAAGAACCGACGATGACAGTCAAACCAACAAGGCTTTCGACCTTTTGATAGATTAAACGACTTTGTATGCTCCATACAATACGGATAAGCCAACTTCCCGTGTGTACTCCATCCAACTAACATACCATAAGCTGGGAAGTCACTTAAAGTCTATATAATCGTTGCCCTAAGGTTGAAATTTGTTTTCTTTGCAACATCCCAAGTCTGTACTCCATCCTCCCACAATACATTCAACTCCTCTATAAGAGGTCTCAAGTAAACATCTAAGTTCTTTCCAGGACTCTTAGGACCAGGAACCACGAGTGAAAGAAACAAGTATGACCGTTTCATACACATCCAAGGAGGCAAGTTGTACAGAGTAACAATCACAGGCCAACATGAGTATGGAATAGCTGAGTGGCCAAACGGATTGAAACTATCGATGGACAATCCAAGCCTCACATTTCTAGGTTCCAATACAAATCCAGGATGTGCTAAGTTGAAATCCAGGATGATTTAGTTCTCCATCTTTAGCTGGAGATTTAGCATGCCAACTCATATGTTCAGCTGTTCTTGAAGACATGTATAATCTTTTTAGCCGATGTGTTATTGGAAAATACCTTAGAATCTTAAATGGTATACTTGATTATTTTGTAGTCACACCCTCTTTATTAGGCCTAAACCGATCATGACTGCCAAACGTGAACCTTGTCATCTGTTCATTTTCCTTATAAAACAACATGCAATCGTTGGGACATGCATCGATCTTTTCGTATCCACGACCTAACTTCTTCACCATTTTCTTACAAAAGTAATAGTTACCAGGTAATTTCTCACCGTAAGGCAACATACTCTTAATGGCCTTCAAGAGCGACTCAAAATACTCATGGCTCATGTTGTGATCAGCCTTGATGTTAGGTAATGTCGCCACTGTAGACAATGTAATGTGTTTGGTGCAACCATGCCAGAATGGCTCGCTACCCTCGTCTAACAACTTAAAGAAGTCTTTGGCATCAGAATTCATAGGTTACTCTCTGCCTTGTTCCCAATCAAAATCTGGCCCTGCAATATCATGAACCATTTCATTCATACGATGAGTACTACTGCCCGAAATGTGTACTTGTGTGATGCCACCATCTCTTCTCTGCCCATGTGCCCACCAGCATTCTTTGTAATTTCTCATGAACCAAGAAACAAGTAAATGATAGTTTACCATGTCTCTGTCCATATAATTTACATTCTTACACTTCAAACATGGACATCGTATCTGCGACTTACAATTCATACATTCTGGGTGACTATATGCAGACTCTAAAAACACTTGGCAACCAGCTCTAAATTCAGCTGTAACACCTATCTGGGCACTTGACTTTCATTGTGCCATCCAACTACGGTCTGAATAGAGGTTCATGATTCCACGGTAACTACTACAAACAACATTATAAATGTTAACATATGACTTGAGCATACTTGTAACCATATGACTTGAGCATCTTGTAAGCATGTATATGATTAACATTTAAGCATACTTCTAAGCATATAACTTGAGAGCATATATACTTGTAATCATATGACTTGAGTATACTTGTAAGCATATGATTAACATTTAAGCATACTTGATGTTAACGAATGAATGCAAATTAAAGCAGTATGAAAAACTTTAAATGTTATTAAATTTAGTATGAGAAACTAAGTAAATGCTATTTAGTTTAATAGTTATATTATATTATATTTTTTTATTTTAATTTGTTTTAAATTTGTTTTTATTGTTTATCGTAAGTGAATACGTAAGGTATTTCATTCATGCTAGCTTTATATCAGAGTTTTCTAACTCATTTATACAACTTTTGAGTATCTTGGATATTCATTCATATCAACAGTGTGTTAAGAAACTTTTGGGATACTCACAACTTGGTTGAGCAATTTATAGCTTCTATAACATTTTGTAGCTTTATTCTTGTATACATAAGTGTTAAATACCCTTGATTTTCTGTTATAGCCAAAACAGTCTCTTTATTGACCAAGTGTGTCTAGTTGCCTTCTCTGTTGCAGTAACAATTCCTTAGCACTTCCTATTTAGGTTTAATAGCCCCCCAATTGCTTACCATGCTAAAAACCAAGTTTGGCTTGGTCCCATGACGCTTTGTTAATCTTGGCGTGGCTTCGTGTGGCCTTGTGGCCCCAAGCCCAACCTATCAACTCCAACAGCCCCTTAATAGGCTCTAGTGGATCACCAATAGGCTCGTTAATAGTATAAATGTTTGCAAATACCCGACCAATAAAAAAAATTCACCAGAGTCTCCCCTATAATATGGACTAGCCACATGCACGACATCATGTATATAAGGTCATTTTTAGGCACCCAATGACACAAACCAAGAGAAATATACAAATTCCCAATATAATAAGACAAAAACAATAACGATTGAATGCAAATTAAAGCAGTAAAAAGTTCAGGAGTATACTATAAATTTAGAGTTCCAAAAACTCATGCTTTCATTTTTGCAAGCTTCTATCTTTACTTTACACATGAGCTATACAGTCAATATAATCCACACGATGTATCAATCTCATAGGACCCTCATTTGCATATGTTTGAATGAAATATAGTAGCACCAAAAAATAAATCATTAAATGGTCCAAACATATAATATATCCTAGCCAAATAAGTATTATCTTAGAAATTAAAGATTTAGAGTCTTGGGGCTCTACCCATTTGGGGGGGGGGGGTTTAGTAGTTGATCAACCTAGCCAAACACAATATTTTGACATAGGTCACAACTCACAACCACTCCCTAATCCACCCATTTATGAAAACACACAAAATTTAAAGCATAAAAAAAACTATATACCACAATTTAGATAATACCCAATTCAGATATCTACATAACACCCAATTCAGAAATCTATATACCACATTCAACATTAATCTTCAAATTTAAAAAACTATAAAAATTATTGCAGTTAGGGTTACCTGTGGGCTGCGGTGATAATGGCAGTGGTGACGGCGGGCCGGCGGCGGTAACAATGGCAGCTAATTCTTCTCCCCCCTTTCTCCCTCTTCTCTCTATCTGCTCCCTCTTTTTTTTTCTTCCGTTTGTCTTTCGCGAATGACTGATACTGGTTAGATTAAGTTTGATCAGTGACTGCCTTTAGCGACCGCATGCGGTCGCTGATATCAAGTAGTCGCAAAGAATCCTCGCGCCAACATTTCCTGTTAAATTTTTATAGGTAAAAATGTATTAGCGACCACTTAGCGACCACATGCGATCGCTGATATTGAATAGCGACCGGATATAATTCCGGTCGCAGAAGGCGGTCGTTATTACTAATATCAGCGGCCGTATATGCAGTCGCTGATATTATTGGTCGCTGATAGACCTTTTTCTTGTAGTGATCCTCATCACTCAACGTCGAAGGAATCACAATCATAGCAATCCCCCACATTCGTTTATCGCGACTACAGTCCTCAGATATCGGTTCCGTAACCCGAGTTCACATTCTTTGTCTTTTAATCTCATTTAATCTTTTTGTTCAACCTTTTTTAAAAGTTTAAAACACTTGATGAAGTGTTACATTTGTTGAACATTATGTTAATTAGCTTCTGGTATACTTCCCCCATGTTTTGAGCAGTTAAAAGCTCATCACTTGGCACTGTCTTGTACCGGCGCTGCGGCGCTGGTTCCTTACACACATCTCGTGTCGCAGCACCACTCTACAGCGGCTAATGGCCCAACCTTAGAGCTTTGGCGCCACCTCCCAAGGCTTGGCTAGCGCTGCGGCGCCAGGCCTTCATCCTCAAAAAATTTTATAAGTCTCAAATCAAATTTAAGACGCTTACTTCCCACTTCCATAACTTCTTTGCTATAACTCGGAACGAGGTCATTCCAAATCCATTCTCTTCCTTATCTTACGTACTTCATCCCCCTCGGACAAAACATTGTTCTGAATCCATTTGATTGGCTTAATCTTCACCCTTCGTTTGTTTTATGTTTTCAATGTTCTTCGTTCGTTCGTAATTCGGTTATCCGAACTCAGAACTCGTTCGTTCTTCAGTCCACGACTCATGTTTTCTTCATTCTCTTACATTCTTATAAAACCCCATACGCTCGGGTTCATTTACTAACTTTCTAATTCTCATTCGTCTTTTATGAAATTTTTGCCATAACTTCGTTATAGCTCAGTTTTAATCCATTCTTAATGAACGTTTCTACCGATCCTAACCAAGCAATAAGAAACTAACTTATACGCGATGGTTTTAAACTTGTCCATCAACAAAAATTATCCTACGATGGTTTTAAATTTTTCCATCAACAACGTTCTTCACATTCTTTGCGTTCTTCGTTCGTTCTTCATTTTTAATCGATATTTTGATTACGATTTCACTTTTTTTTGGAATTCAATGTTATAAAACACCATTCCTTACTTATTTCACTGAATCATTCATATGATACATTCGGATCGCTCTAATTCATTACGAACCTTACACTTCCTTAAGAAATTTATAAAGTAAACTTTTAATTCTTATTTCTTCATTTTCTCATGATTTCAACCATATGAAATTATTCCTAACATCTTTTACTCCTTATTCTCATTAAGCTATGTTTTAACATAGAAAACTTACAGAAAATTTATTAGAAGCTAGATTCTTGGATTACCTCTCTTCTTTAATCTTCTTCCATTGGACAAAGCGTGCACTCGGGCTAGCTTTTCCTCTTCCTTTTCATCTTCTTTATACCATCTGAACTCTCTCTCTCTCTCTCAAGTTGTAGGATTTTCAAAATCTCATTTAAATGAAATTAGCTTCCTATTTATAGATTTTTGAGGCTAAGGGCATTTTGGTCATTTGGCCAAACCGCCTTACTATTCCATCTCCTCAATACACCTCCTTACTATTCACAAAACTTTCCATGGAAGTTTCGTGGTTCCATCTTTCAGGTTTCGTCCGACAGTTTTAAAAACTATGATTCTCAGAATCAATATTTTTGGATATTTCGTCTTTTGTTTATAGTTTAACTTTTACGCATTCTTTGGATCTCCAAAAAATTGAAAAACACTTTTCCACGATAAGAATTTTCCTTCACATTTTCCCCTAACATAGTTAAACGAATGAAAAGTACATAACAATACTTTTCGTCATTTTTATTTCGTCCAATTTCTGCACGTTTTCAAAAAAAAACTTTTATCGACTTTTTAACTTTTCACGATATATTATCATCAAATCTTTCGACGGAATGTCATTTCAACATACCGAACTCTTAGAAAGGATTATGTTATTCAAACCCTAACCCTTACGGTTTCATCGGGTGAATAGTGCCTATTTCGTCTTTTTCCCCAGAAATATTTTGTTCTCGAATTTTTTTTATTGTCTACTTGAAAATTCTTACTCGTTTTGTCTAGCTCGTAGCCAGAATCCTCCTGTATTATAATCATCCTAGGTTCTAGAACGATTAATAAACACATAGCACAAAATATTATTAATAAAAATTTATTTTATTAATAACTAATTCTTTAAATCTTAAATTCTGAACAATCCAGATTTCTGAGTTTTCACACTGGATCCCTACCTCATTTCGGTGGGCAATCCTAACCTCCATCTCCTGTATCGCTAATTTACTCTGATGGTCCTCGTCCCTCAATTTCTGGAACTCAGACTCCCTCTCCCTAGCTTCAGCCTCTAACTCCTCCACTCTACATCCTAACTCCAAAATCTTCTTCTCATACTCTCCCAACATCCGATCCTCAAAAGTACCCTCACTGGAGTCCTCGATAGGCTCAGGCTCCTCCTTCGGATCAAACTCCTCTGGTAATGGCTCCATCTCCTCCTCATTATCGACGTCGATAGGAGCCACTGCTGATATAGACTCCACTATTAATGGCACCTCAAATACCACGTGGATGTCACGCGGCTCCTCTTCCACCACTCGACTAGGTCCTCCCATATCAGTCATCCTACAATCACCAACATAAGACAACAAAAACAACAACTCCATCAGAATGTTAAATAAACATAAGTTCATTGTATATAATGAAATTATATTTCATAACACACTAAGTCTCTTTCTAGAAAAACACTACAAGAGTCTCCTCTATCTTCTAAGTTCTCCTAAGTTATAATCTAAGGACTCTCGCTCCTAAGATTTATAACTACAGCTTTGATACCAACCTGTGGCGCCCCCAAATTCAGACAACACTTGTCCCAAATTTGGTTGTCATGTACTAACTCTAATAATAATTCAACATCTCAAATAGAGGAATAATAGAATAAATTACATTGATATAATATAATTATTCTTGTCCAAAGGGTTCGTAACTTAAACATCTCTTACATAACTTAATCATAATCAAACACCGTTTGAACATAACTGATACATAATACAATACAATTTAACTTAAACATAACTTAATAAGTTCTTTTATAACCAAATGATAGTATGTCTCTAGCATCATATAAATAACTACTCCATAGCCTTCTCTTTACCCTTGTCCTTGCCAGAGGGTTCACCACATTCTGCCTTCACTAAAAGTTTTAAGGAAAACAAGGATGAACAACAATTTTGCCCAGCAAGTAATATAGCAAAAAGGGTATTCAATATAGTTTTCAATTTCTCCAGGGTATATTAATAATGATGATAGCAAGAAGTATTAATGATTATCAACAAAAGTCGCTATGGACAGAAATATCAATAATATTCAAAGATTTATCAATTCAAGATTTTAAAGTAATGAATACTGAGCAGTCACTAAGGACTATGAACTTCTCCTAAAATTAACAGTGATACTACTGATAATTCTACAAAACGAGTATAACAGGTGATCAGCCTAAAGTACCCTATGTCATGAATAACATTTAGTCTTTCTCATGTGCGCGGGTCAGTTTCCCGACAAAATATAATTCCCCTACTAAGAGGGTTATTCTTCTCAGTTATAAGAGTCCGCACCAAGTTAATTTGGTTTGGATAGCTTTCGATCAATTATCAATAGTCTAGCCGAATCAATGGCTTAGGCAACTCTTTCACAATATATATATATATATATGTATATATGAACAGTTATCGTTCGAATCAAAGTTTAAAATTTCATTACAAAATATTGTTTCTTCAAATTTCTACTTGTACGATCAATAATTGCACAAGTTTAATAATGCTCAATAAGGAGTAAGGTTCGAGTACTTTCCTCAAGCCTAGTTTACCAAAGTAAAGATTAATATCAATCTAATGCATTATGATATCATATTCATGTATAATCACATTAGTTATACAAGTTCAACATATACACCTATTACATGATATATAAGTATAACTTGTTAAAACTAAACATATAGTGTTAGTTTCCTCTTAGTTGCAAGCTTCCATAAGTATGTCATCACATAACCTGAAATTCAGTTCCTAATAGACTATATTACCATAGCTTGCCTTCACACTTTGATTTGAGGGTATAGTTATAGTATTCTCCTATTATCATACCTATTCACACATGTATACCATACAGAACATGTATTACTGATTTAAGTTACAATATAGGCATGCATCAATCCTCAGATCAACAACAGAAATCTAATCCTACTGCAGACTGGTGCGGCTGCGTTTGGTTTGTACTAGGGAGTGGCGCGGTCGCGCTGCTCCTGGTGCAAACTAAGACATGTGTTTCTCCTGCTGAAAAGTAGTGCACACATGACTAACACATATATGAATAATCTTGCAAAACACATATGTTAGTGTGTGGATAACTAAGTTTGACCGTACATTCTATCTTTAACATATGTCATTATCCATTCCCATTAAATCAATACTTTAAAGTATTATATTCATAATTTTCTTACATTTGATCGTTAAACATATACCATATGATCCCTATGTCTCAACAACACATGTTTACGTAAGTTACATTATGAGACCCAAAATTTTATGAATAAAGATTTAATTTTCTCGAAATATTTTTTCAAAATTATGGTGTGGATTTGAGATAATGTTATAGTTATGGGTAATATTTAGAAATTTTGAAAAGTATGCAAGTTGTTATATAATATTCGATTGGTCGGGGAATTTTCTTTTTGTCGGTGAATATACGTACGACGGTACAATCATTGGTGGAACCCACAACGGAATTATTGTCGGATTGAGAAAACGACAAAAATATTTTTATGAAAATAACAGCAGAAGTTTTACCATTAACTATTGAAACATCCAGTGTTAAAAGTACAATAATACGCGTGGTTGCATAGTAGCACACGGTATTGATTATTGATGCTTATGTGAGAAGTCACTCAGTTTTGTTCAATTATTGCTACAGTAATTATTGCATAGTATCTCACGTTATTTGATTCAATTATTGTCGATATTTTATATATTATTAAATCAATAATTGAGACGATGAAGTTATTCATATTATTATTTGTAATATTGACGATGTCTAGAAGTTATGCCAATAAGAGGTTTGGTCACCTAATTGCGCGCCAATAGGGAGAAATCCTTATTGGAAATCCCTCACTTTTTCTTAGGAACAACCTGGTCAATTAATATTGTGAATTATAATAATGATGATAAATGTTGTTAAATAAATTGAGGTGTCTTTTTATGAAATCACAGAAGTTTATATATATATATATATATATATACAAATTTTGTTTTATTAGTATTATTAATGTAATAAAATACAAAAGCTTCTTATATAAAACAAAATATTTTTATAAAGTTATTTGTTTTATTAGAGTATAAATAGAATATATTATATTCTATTATGCATAGTATTTTGCATATTAGAATCTTTTTATATAAAATAGAATACTTTTATAAAGTTATTTGTTTTATTAGACTATAAATAGAATATATTATATTTTATTGTGCATAGTGTTACACAGTGCCTGCATAGTGTTTGCATAGTGAAATCTTTTTATATAAAATAGAATAATTTTATAAAGTTATTCGTTTTATTAGATTATAAATAGAATATATTATATTTTATTTAAAAGATTTTATTTTATTAGAATATTTTATTAATACTGCATAGTAAATCAATATGGACCGTCCGTTTATAAGTAAATCAATCTGGACCATTCATGAATTAGTTACTATTCAGTCCATTCTCCTATAAATAGAAGCTCATTCCTTCATTATTTCTTACAAATTCACTGAAACTCTAGAGATAGAAACTATAGAGAGAAATAAGAAAAGTATTCTGCTACCTCACTTATCCAATATTCAGTTTCTTCTAAGGTAGGGGTATTATTTCTTTCGTATTCATGAAGAGAGCTATTGTTATTCCATTCCTTATTATTCTGTTGGAATAATCTGTATACGCGGACTACCGTATACATGGTGAAATTCTGTTGTTATTCCATTCTTTATTATTCTGCTGGAATAACCTGTCTATGTGAAGTACCGTATACATTGTGAAATTTTTTTTTTATTTCATTCTTTATTATTCTGTTGGAATATCTTGTCGGTGCGAATTTCTCCAGACCTGGTTCCATTCTTTTTTATTCTGTCAGGATATCATGTCTGTGTGTTTACGCATGACCTGGTTCCATTCTTTATTATTCTGTGGGAATATCCGGTCTGTGCGTTTACGCATGACCTGGTTCCATTCTTTAGTATTCTGTTGGAATAACCTGTCTGTGCAGTCTATCGCATGTATGGTGAATTTCGTTGTTATTCCATTCTTTATTATTCTGTTGGGAATAACCTGTCTGTGTTGTCTATCGCATGCATGGTGAATTCTTCTGTTATTCCATTCTTTATTATTCTATTGGAATAACCTGTCTATGTGGATTATTGCATGCATGATGAATGATCCTTCATATTCATATGAATAGTATTTTCATTCAAAAGGGGTTTCTGCCAGGGGCAATTTTGTAATTTTTCTGACCCTCAAAAATTCTGAAAAAATTTGAAATGATAATTTGATGAGTTTTCTAGATTGTGTCCAAAAATGGCAATTTTTGGATATATAGATTAGGAGTTAAGAATTTTATAGGAAAAGACTATTTTAAAAGTAAACCATTATAACTTGTCGTGGTTAACTCCAAAATTGGTAAAATTTTTATTTGGAGTACATGTATATAACAAGAGTATATCCTATAAATTTTGGAATTTTTGGACAAAAGTACAATATATGATAAATGTCTAAATATTCAGCAGTTTTAGCCATATGAAAAATAATAAATGAATATTAAAAATTCTGAGAAAAATATATGTTCAATATGGGACTATATTCTGCTAAATCCCAAAAAAGAAATATTTTGGGACTGATTTTGTATTTTTCATGAAAATGAACTAGTTATGAGTAAATGAATTAAATATGTTATGTGAAGTAATAAAATTAGAAAATAGGATTTTATGGCTTGGAAATCCTATATAGGGTATATGCAGATTTTTTTTGATGAGGGATTTGATCAATGATGATGAAATCTTATGAGTATGACATTTTTGAATGATTAAATGCATTATTTGATAAAGTGAAAATAATTAAAATAAATTATTTATAAGTTAAAGAGATGATTAAAATATTGTTATAATATTAATGATATTAGATTATGAGATTATTAAGTGATTAATAACATTTGATTATTATTAAAGGCTGGATAAATTGTATTATAAATGTTTAATATTTATCCTTTATCTCATTTGATTGATTCTTTACATCATTGTCATTATCCTCATGCTTATATTATGATGAAAGTCATCTGTGGCATGTAGTGCATAGATGGACTTGGTATGATTATGATCAGGGATTATTTGGTATAATCATGACCGTAATGTTTCAAATGATGTGGTAAAAGTCCTCATTGGCCCATAGTGCATTGATGGACAGTTTTTGGTATGATTATGGCTATGAATTCTCTTCGTCCAAGGGTGCAAAGATGAATTATTTTATGGCATGATCAGGACCGTTGATGAAAACACGATTATCTTTGGCCCGTAGTGCATAGATAATTTGTGGTCTTGATATTAACGAATCCTTGACCTGTAGTGTAGGGATGATTCGATGATGTGGATTATTTATTCAGCTGAGTCTCAGAGATAAAATATTGATAATAAATTTTTAATTTGTAAAAGATAATAGATATCATGTTCTACTTGACCCTTTTAAAATATAGTTGTATATCTTTGGCCCGTAGTGCAAAGATGACCTATTGCTGAATATCTTTGGCATGTAGTGCAAAGATGAACTGTTAATGAATATCTTTGGCCCGTAGTGCAAAGATGAATTTATTAGAATGATTATGAACAGAAACTGTGATTTGGTATAACCATGATCTTTGATGTTTCAGGTAAAGACATGTGATAAAAATTATCTTCGTCTTGGATGAGAAAAGGAATTTGGAATCACAAATATGATTATGAGTTATTCATATTATTGTGGACATGAAGTATTGATTGATGTTACAGGGACAAAATATTGTTGGTGGACTTTTAACATAGAGAAAATAATAGACATTATGGTCTATTTTACTCTTCTAATGGATTTCTCGTTCCGCTGCAACTATGGTTGAAAAGTTTTATCATCTACCATATGTTCTAAGTCTCTGATTTATTTCTGATGAAGGCTATAGATAATTTAATTATCTTTAGTCATGATATTCTTTACTGGGCTAGTTGTGCTCATCCTTTTTGCTTCACAATTCCTTTCAGGTAATAAGAGTGTAGCTGGGTCGAGCGGGGGTAACAGGAGAATAGAACGGTGGTCTATAGCTGTTGAGGTTCTCCCTAAATAGTATGAAAATAATTTTATTGATAACTTTAGATAAGTGTGTTGTATTGTATACGTCATTTGATATTTAATTTTGGTGAACCGAATAGGGTGAGGTGAACCCAACTTTGGATGGGTGTTTTGCCACTATCACACAAGATGTCTAATGACATACAACCTCATTTTATCATAAGATAGGGTTGTTCACATCCACTTGCTAAGTATATCTACGAGAACTACCTATATGATCTTGGAGTTTATTTGAAATATAATTTTCACTTGGAGATAGTTATATGTCAAGAGAAGACTCACCATTGGAAAAAAGATGATAGTAATCTTCTTATTTTTCTTTGAGGTCTATTGGGTCAACCAAGGATAATTTTGTGGACATATGATATCTATCATAATCTAGACGTATGGCCTCCCATATACGAATGTTTCCTTGAGCACTTCCCAAAGATTTTAATTTCTAAAAAAAAAATTGACTATACTTTTATGTAAAATATCATTGTAAGGATGTGGTCGAGGCAGCATAAGAGTTACATACATTTGTATTAAAACTCACAGTTAACTGTGGTCGTATTCTATACGACAGTTCAACAGTTGTATAAATGAAGTTTGTATATAATTTTTATAGTGTGATATCTGGCGACTCGGAATGGGTCATGTGGACCTATTTTGGGGGCGTCACAAATGGTATCAGAGCTTAGGGATATGGTCGCTGGCGGAGATAAGAGTCTAGAACTAGGAGGGGAGAGATGAGTTATATACTTCGCTAGTGTGTGACTTACCTAAGCTGAAATTGTTTACTTGATAATTTGACAAATTGTGATATGTCAATTAACCTTTGTTTTGAAACTATATTCTAGAATGATATCTGAATTACAGGAGATGATAAATGGGAAAATCATGATAGCGAGGAAATTACCGGGAAGGTACAATCTGAAAAGAAAACAAGGTATTCTCATCTCTTCGAATATCAGGTACGTACGTAAATTTTGAGGGCGAAATTTCATAAGGAGGGGAGATTGTGAGACCCCAAATTTTATGAATAAAGATTTAATTTTCTTGAAATATTTTTACAAAATTGTTGTGTGGATTTGAGATAATGTTATAGTTGTGGATAATATTTAGAAATTTTGAAAAGTATGCAAGTTGTTATATAATATTCGATTGGTTAGGGAATATTCTTTTTGTCGGGGAATATCCGTACGATGATACAATCATTGGTGGACCCCACAACGGAATTATTGTTAGATTGAGAAAATAACAAAAATATTTTTATGAAAATAATGGTGGAAGTTTTACCGTTAACTATTGAAACATCCAGTGTTAAAAGTACAATAATACGCTTGGTTGCATAGTAGCACACGGTATTGATTATTGATGTTTATGTGAGAAGTCACTCAGTTTTGTTCAATTATTGATACAGTAATTGTTGCATAGTATCTCACGTTATTTGATTCAATTATTGTCGATATTTTATATATTATTAAATCACTGATTGAGACGACGAAGTTATTCATATTATTATTTACAATATTGAAGATGTCTAGAAGTTCTTCCAAGGAGAGGTTTGGTCACCTAATTGTGCGTCAATAGGGAGAAATCCTTATTGGAAAGCCCCCTCTTTCCTGGGAACGACCTGGTCGATTAATATTCTGAATTATAATAATGATGATAAATGTTGTTAAATATATTGAGGAGACTTGTTATGAAGTCACGGAAGTTTATATATATATATATATATATATATATATATATATATATATATATATATATATATATATATACAAATTTCGTTTTATTAGTATTATTAATGTAATAAAACAGAAAAACTTTTTATTAGAATACTTTTATAAAGTTATTTGTTTTATTAGACTATAAATAGAATATATTATATTCTATTATGCATAGTATTTTGCATAGTAAAATCTTTTTATATAAAATAGAATACTTTTATAAAGTTATTTATTTTATTAGACTATAAATATAATATATTATATTTTATTATGCATAGTGTTGCATAGTGCCTGTATAGTGTTTGCATAGTAAAATCTTTTTGTATAAAACATAATACTTTTATACAGTTATTTGTTTAATTAGACTATAAATAGAATATATTTTATTTTATTTAAAAGATTTTGTTTTATTTGAATATTTTATTAATATTGCATAGTAAATCAATATGGATCGTCCGTTTAAAAGCAAATCAATCTGGACCTTTCATGGATTAGTTACTATTTAGTCCATTCTCCTATAAATAGAAGCTCATTCTTTCATTATTTCTTACGAATTCTCTGAAACTCTAGAGAGAGAAACTATAGAGAGAAATAAGAAAAGTATTCTGCTACCTTACTTTTCCAATATCCAGTTTCTTCTAAGGTAAGGGGTATTATTTCTTTCGTATTCATGAAGAGAGCTATTGTTATTCCATTCTTTATTATTCTATTAAAATAATCTGTATACGTGGACTATTGTATACATGGTGAAATTCTGTTGTTATTCCATTCTTTATTATTCTGCTAGAATAACCCGTCTATGCAAAGTACCGTATACCTGGTGAAATTCTGTTGTTATTTCATTCTTTATTTTTCTGTTGGAATATCCCGTCGGTGCAAATTTTGCCTGACCTGGTTCCGTTCTTTTTTATTCTGTCGAAATATCTTGTCTATGCGTTTACGCATGACCTGGTTCTATTCTGTATTATTCTGTCAGCATATCATGTCTGTGCATTTACGCATGACCTGGTTCCATTCTTTATTATTCTATTGGAATAACCTGTCTGTGCGGTCTATCTCATGCATGGTGAATTCTGTTGTTATTCCATTCTTTATTATTCTGTTGGGAATAACCTGTCTATGCGGTCTATCGCATGCATGGTGAATTCTTTTGTTATTCCATTCTTTATTATTCTGTTGGAATAACCTGTTTATGTGGATTACCGCATGCATGGTGAATGATCCTTCGTATTAATATGAATTGTATTTTCATTCAAAAGTGGTTTCTGCCAGGGGTAGTTTTGTAATATTTCTGACCCTCAAAATTTTTGGAAAAATTTGAAATGATAATTTGATGAGTTTTCTACATTGTGTCCAAAAATGGTAATTTTTGGATGTATAGATTAGGAGTTATGAATTTATAGGAAAAGAATATTTTAAAAGTAAACCATTATAACTCCTCGTGGTTAACTCCAAAATTGGTGGAATTTTTATTTGGAGTACATGTATATAACAGGAGTATATCCTGTAAATTTCAGAAATTTTGGACAAAAATACAATATATGATAAATGTCTAAATATTCAGCAGTTTTAGCCATATGAAAAATAGTGAATGAATTTTAAAAATTTTGAGAAAAATATATGTTCAATATGGGATTATATTCTGCTAAATCCCAAAAAAGAAAATATTTTTTGGACTGATTTGGTATTTTTCATGAAAATGAACTAGTTATGAGTAAATGAATTAAATATGTTATGTCAAGTAATAAAATTGGAAAATAGGATTTTATGGCTTGGGAATCCTATATAGGGTATATGCAGATTTTTTTTTGAAGACGGATTTGATCAATGATGATGAGATTTATGAGTATGACATTTTTGAATGATTAAATGCATTATTTTATAAAGTGTAAATAATTAAAATAAATTATTTATAAGTTTAAGAAATGATTAAAATATTGTTATAATATTAATGATATTAGATTATGAGATTATTAAGTGATTAATAACATTTGGTTATTATTGAACGCTGGATAAATTGTATTATAAATGTTTAATATTTATCCTTTATCTCATTTGATTGATTCTTTATATCATTGCCATTATTCTCATGCTTATATTATGATGAAAGTCATCAGTGGCCTGTAGTGCATAGATGGACTTGGTATGATTATAACCAGTCATTATTCAGTATATGTCGACATCGGGATTTTTGAGTGTCCCTTTTCGTTACTTGTTCTTTGGTGTTCTCATGTTAATGTGAGATTTGTTTGAAAAAATAAGTGAAAAAGGTCCAGAATGTATTATATCAACGATTTGAGTTTAAGAGTTGCCAGTTGGTCTATTTAACTGGTTTCACAAACACAACCGAAAGGTTTGCACATTGACCCAGTGATTTAACATTGCTAGACGGGTCTGTGAAACCGAGATTCATTTTAGGTCCGGGGGCTTGATTATGCGAAGGGAAGGTGTTAGACACCCCCAACATCCGTGTTACCACGGTGACCGCCACTTTTCAAAGACATTGTTATATGAATGTGTGTGTTTGTGTGTGAGTGGATCAATGTGCAGTTATTTGAAAGTAGTGCGAGGCCTCGTTCGCACCTATATACACAAGATTTGAATTTTATTGGAAAATTCAGTTTTAACCAAGATATAGCAATGATGTTTTATAAAAGAGGTTTTTCAAACCCTGTGCTCAATAGGAATTGAGACCATTTCATACTTCCATTTTATTATTTAATATTCAGCTTGTTTGCTTTTATTTTCGAGATGCGAAGCATTCTCGAGAAAATAATATACAGCAGTGCTGAACTCCTCATGGGCATGACAACCATCCAAGGAAATTCAAACACTGTAAAATAATGTATATGCTGTTTACAGCAGAAAAATGTCCATCATGGGAACCGAATCTAGATTCAGTTAACTGAATCTGTGATCACATGATTCCTAGGGTCACATGATACTACAATTTGTATGGAAAGCAGTAATCAGTTATATATATATAAGCTATATATATATATAAATATATATATGATCAACCGTCACGAAGTAAACTCCAGGCGGGACAAAATGTAAATAAAGCTGTAAAAGCGATTAACTGCCACGAAGTAAACTCCAGGCAGGACGAAATGTAAATAAAGATGTAAAAGTTCACGAAGTAAACTCTAGGCCTGACAGAAATGTAAATATATATATATATATATATATACACCACGGATCCAGTCCGGTCTCCCGGACTGGACTTAAAATACGGACCCCAATTTTTTTTTTTTTGCTTTTTTTTTTTGAAACAACTAAAAAAAAAAAAAAATTTATGGAACTGAAATTTTTCCATAATAAAGTGTTTTGGGCGTGTTTTTAACACCTACCCCAACCAATGTATGTACAGTCTGCCCAGACTGTACAGACATATTTTGTTATAGGCATCCAAATCACGCCCAAAACACTGTATTATGAAAAAATTTCAGTTCCATAAATTTTTTTTTTTTTTTAGTTGTTTCAAAAAAAAAAGCAAAAAAAAAAAAAAAAAAAGGTCCGGATTTTATAAAATCCGGGAGTCCGGACCTGATCCGGACTCTATATATATATATGTACAAATATATATAAAAGTAGTAAACGCAACGGATGTGAATCCAGGATCATCGGATATGTCCGACAGCAATTATATATATGTATATACAAAAGAGATTAAACGCACCGGATATAAAATCCAGGCTCATCAGATATATCTGACAAGAAACAGAAAGCATGGTGAATATGAATCGATGTCCATTATCACCGGTTTAAACGGAAAGCAGATGTTTCTTAGGGTTACATCTGAGATTGGACTGCTACTTATTTATATGTCTCACTGTCATCTGTGGATGTTCCTATCTGCCCGTTGTTATCTCCGGGTCTGAGGTTTGTGTGCCTTGACAGGATGTCTATGGTTGAAGCTGATTGCATATGTTTGAAGCAAGCATTTCTGGGGTTATCGCCGGAACTGCAATGGCATCTCTTGCGGCTATCACCAAGGATGGGGTTGCTACTCCCAGTATTATGTCTGGGACTGGAACTGAGCGTCGCGGTGTTATCGCCGAGACAGAACTGTCCTCTCTGGTGTTGTTACCGGTCTTTTGATCTGCATATCTCGGGGTTATCTCCGAGATTGGAAATGACATTCCAAGTGTATGTTCCGGGTTTGAGATGAAGTTCTCGGTTTCTGTTCCGAGTTGGAGCTGAACTTCTGGTAGTATCTGGAATGGATGTAAGCTGTCTTTCAGGGTTATCTCTAAAAGACGAATCTACCCTCCTACAATGTTAGTAATAGGAGCGTAGAAAATTTTGAGTGTCTATAGATGCCCCTCTTTATCATATTCATGCAATGCAAGGCATGGATAGGATAAAGAATCCTAGACACTTGAAATGCAAGCAAGATAAACATGATGCTATATGCAGCAACATGATGCAAATGCATGTAGATTGTATGAATGATCGTCAGGTAATCCTGTTGGGATGACAATCAGTGATGGCTTGGACATGCGATCCAAGTCTCCAAGGATGTTGACGTTGGGGCTATCACCAAAGTCTTGAATCCTAGACACCGGCTTATATTCCATAGAGGTACCTCTTGTGTGTAAGAGATCTGTGGGGATAAAGCTTTGTCTATTTGAGAAAGTGTATAACATATTCCCTCATTCTGTCGGAGTTACTGCCAACAGTTTGTTGTTATTAGGGTTGCCTGATCTTCGCTGATGTGTGTATCATCGGATAAATCCCTGCTGGATGCATTGTCAAGGCTACTTGACCTTCATTGATGTATGTGTCAATGGTAGCATTGCGTTGTGGCCCTCCACCGGGGAAGGTTGCTTTGATGGGTTATTTGCCATCGGCTAACATGACGTCAAGGCTACTTGATCTTCATTGATGTGTGTATCAATGGTTGCATTGCATTGTAACCCCCGCCGGGGATATATAGATTCTTGAAAGTTGCGCGTTGTGACCCCTATCGGGGATAAGTAGATGTTTGATAACTTCAGCGTTCTAACCCCCGCCAGGGATATATAGATGTTGATAACTTCGGCGTTGTAACCCTCGGCGTGGAGGTTTGATATGTCATGGTTTTGCGTTGTAACCCCCGCCGAGGAGGTTTTTAGGGTTGTGACCATATAAATGACGGCATCGGACCTTTGTGGGTTATTGCCGAGCAAGATCTATGAAAGTTGAGCTCATTGGTATAGTATACCCTGCATTCAGTCGAATATCGTTGAGACGACGGGAGTTAAACTCTAACCGATGAGAAACCAGGATTTCAGGCTATTCCGCTCAATCGCGTAGCACTTTTATTCCTAATTTGGCCTTTTCAGCTTTTGAGACCTCCTTTGCAACTCTAACTGGAGCGAGCCGGAGGTGTGGGACCCATGTAGAAGTGCCGTAGGTACACCTGTAGGAGTCGCAAGTTAGCCTGTGGCCAACTGTGCCTATGTATAGGCAGCTGGTTGCTTTCATAAGTCATTTTCAAGTTGCGCAGCGAAGGAAATCCGAGATCTCTTCTTCAGATCTGCTAAGTTCGAGAAACTTTTTGCATATTCTGCCACCGTACAAGCGTTCTTCACTGTCCTGGTAACACATGCATGTATTGTTTTTCAATTTCTGTCCGTTGGAAAATGACTTATCCCATGAAATGTATTTAGACACATAGTAGTGAATATGCATGCTGATATGACTTGATAGAAAATATTCAACATAGTAAATGTTAGTATTAAACCATGCTGAACATATTGATGTGAAAAAAATTTGACTTTTGAAATAGTCAAATTGGCCCCTTTTACTGTCATTTCTTATCTTATATGAGTACAAATGAGTAAAGGTAGACAAGCAAAATAATCCTGGTAATTAGACTACACTTACGGATTTTTTACTGCAATGTATTGATGCATAAAGGATGTATATGACTGTGTATAGGTGTGCTACTGAATGGCCACCTAGTCATGCCTATGTGCATGTGGATAGTCCCATTTGCAAAGGGGCTATGGCAAAATTTTCCAAACATGTAGGTATTGTGTAGTCATGCATTTTTAACTCTATTGTGGATGTATGTTAAAACAATGCATGCATGCATGTAATCATAGAATACATTTTGAAAAGACTCCATGTAAGAAATTACCACACCCTTTCTGAGGTGATTTGGAGACTTTCTGTCTAGATATCATGGATCTGGATCGGCCGAGTAGTTCCCGCAGGACCACTTCTGGTGTACGGAGGAGGGCTTTTGAAAAGCCTCAGCACCGTTCTATTAGACAGCCTCGTCATTTAGCAGAGGCGATGATACGTCCTATTCGGGTTAAAGTGCCGAATGTCGAGGACGAGGAAGAGGATGCACCGATCGAGGTTCCTGCTCCTGCTGTACGTGTTCCCCGTAGGGAATTGCCAGGTATTCAAGTGGCAAACCCAGATCTTCTAGGTGACTTGAGTAGGCATCCTTCAGTATACCTACACGCAAGCGAGGTATGAAGTTAGATTTTTAATCTTCCTTATTTCCTATTGATGAAGAGTCAAGGAGTCTGATGTTGATCTGCATTTGATGTAGGTTCCCGACTTCACACAGCCTCGAGGAAACTGGTTTAGCATCTACTCTATATATCAGGCCTTGCATGATGACTATAGAGCGATCGTCCATGGCTGGGGATTCGGGAGGTTCTTCTCCATTCTACCCCATCGCTATCCCTGGGCTTACCTCAGGGCATTGTCTTAGCGGTGGTTTCACCAGACTCAGTCACTCCATTTGCTGGACTGTGAGGTGATGATGACACCGATGGATTGGCGGTTTATCACAGTTATGGAGTTTGGAGGGGAGCCGATGCCTTTCACAGCGGATATCACCCCTACTGCCATCAGATCCTTGTTGGGAGTTCCAGCGGAGGCGCTCAAGGGCAGGACTATTCGTACATGTCCTTTGAGCGTAGATCCTATGAGGGGGCTGTTGAGTGAGCCCATACCCGATGATGTTAGAGTCAAGGATCACATTCTCTGGCGATTGTTCCTGATGATCATTAGGGGCTGCTTCATAGCAGATAATTCCTCTACGGTGTTCCAATATTGGTGGATCCCTCGTACCATTGGAGCTCAGACCAGCGCCACACAGTTTATGGGGGATATGGTTCCAGGATCTGTGATGATGACGGATTGGCTAGCCTGTGTTAGAGATCCGACTCATGTGACACAGATTGACAGATTAACTTAGCAGCTGGACCGGTTACATCTTTTCATTTGGCATTTGGGCAAAGATCCTGCAGAGGTAGATACTTTTGATCATTCCAGCTCTGGCGCTTGTCCCTCAGGTGACCCATATGGTTTTGCCGGCACAGATCATCCCTTGTATTGGCCTAACATCCCTTTAGATAGAGATCCAGTGACTCAGGAGGAGTTACATCTGGTGGACAGGATCGATGATGTAGACATTGACACACATGACTTTTTCTGATGTATTTCTCGCTATCTCTTTTGATAGGCTTATGTTGTACATTGGGTAACTTCGCCCCATTTCCATGTATATTAGCTGTACAGAGATGTATTAGATGATGATATACTTAGGAATGTATGTACAGTTTTCCATTCCCTATATCATATTGCCATCTAATGTATCATGCATATTATTATGTTATGCATATGTATGTATGTTTAGAGATATTTAGCATTGACTCCTGGATGGTCTTATAACACGGCCTATACAGATGTCTTCTTCGACAGTTAGCCATATTGATCATACCCCACCATTTGTGGTGGTAGCTGGTATGCGCTCATTGTATGATAGTATATCACCATCAGACATGGTGATCGTAGATGATTTGCTGCAGCATACTACGACCCTGTTGATGTTTCAGGTTCCCACAGGATTTGTGGAGGGTATGCTAGAGCACTAGGTATCGGAGAGGCAGGTTTTCCGATTTGGGACCCAGGAGTTAACTCCTACTTTGGAGGAGTATGCACGATTGACGATGCTGTCGCTGGACATACCTTGCGTGCATATGGCTATTGGAGACATGAGCAGACAGTTCATGACCCTCACCGGATTGAGATGTAGAGTGGTCCAGGATGAGATTACATTCAGCCATGTGATATCCCAGCGCTTCTTGTTTGACAGGTTTGGCTCTGAGGATAACTATGCACGGCATTCCGGGGATTTCACCACATCGGAGGACCATCGGCGTTCAGCCAGAGTAGATGTACTGCTTCTATGTGTATTGTCATACGTCTTTATGTCGCGGTACATAGATGAGCTGGATATCGGCGTCATTATGGCAGTGAGAGCTCTCAGGGAGGGTCGTACCATTGTACCGATGATTATCACAGAGACACTGAGGTTAACTACATACTACTGCACTTATCTGGCAGGAGTTTTTATAGGTAGCTATGTCATGTTGTATGTGTGGTTTATGTCACATTTGAGACCGATTGGCACATTTAGACGGTATGGGTTTTGTTTCACCCAGGAGATAGCCATGTCATACTCCTTTCAGCCTGCATAGTGCACAGATGCTGCATAATGGTTAGCTTTCCTGGTAGGGATTAGGGATCTATTTGCCATATTACCGTGTTCAGGGCTTAGTTCACCCTACAACTTCATTACTCATGCTCCGGGCATGGATTATCTCCCACTGGCTGGATTGAGGGGCATGATCACTTAACACCCATTGGCCGTGATGTGTTAGTTTGATCAGTTTCAGGATTTTCATCCTTATGAGGGGACAGTGAGTCAGCGCTTTGCTTCACACCAGTTTTTAGCAGAGGGCAGATCCAGGTTATATGTCAGCCATCCAAGTTGTTCTGCAGAGTATTTCGTATGGATGGAGACAAAGACTACATCGACTGCGGTAGTATCCACAGTGCAAGAGATTGATTCTGACGATGAGTAGCCTATAGAAGAGGCTGTTATTCCCATCGATGATTTGACTGCTGGGCTGCCGGCATTTGTGATGGATTCTCCCACCCCAAGTGCCACTGTTACTTAGTATTTGGCACAGCATTTGGAGCAGAGCTTAGATCTGATGACCTATAATAGAGATACTTGCTTGATGTTTGCATGTTTCTCCAGGGCCTTGTGATCTTGATGCATTCTGAACTTATCCTTGATAGATGGACATTGAGACGTCGCAAGATCTCTCAGAACGGATCACTAATTTTTGTAAATCCATACCATCATTGGTGTCTTGGGACTGGTATCTGTATGGAATGTGGAGAGGAGGGTGGTTTCTTCCTCTCTGAGATTGACCGCACCAAAGATGGTCGCCAGTACTTCTATTTGTGAGAAGCCTAGTTAATTACATCTCTTATGGGTTGGTATTGCTCTTTGAGGCATGATCTCCGCTTAGATTGTCACCGAATCTTCTATTTGTGAGAAGAGGTTGGGTAATTCCATCCCTTTGATCTGAAACTGATGAAATACGGAAAATTGAAGGTAGATCCCGGTACCGTGTGACAAGTATGTTATTCTGGTAGGGGTTAGACTGCACCATGAATGGCTGCCTATGTACTCCTATTGAAGAGAAGATCAAGTCTATGTAGTTTGAACCTAATGTAGAAGGTTCAACGATGAATGCGGAAGGCAGATGGGTGTAGAGTTATTTTTGTTGTTTTTGTTGTTTTGTAGAGAAGGGCAGAAATGTTTTTGTTGTTTTTTTTATTACGACCCCCGTGTATCAGGGAGATCAGGTCGACGTAGTTCGCCCCTCAGGACGAATTGAAGGCGAAGAGAAGTGTGAATCCCATGTGCAAGCTATACTACGGGGATAGGAAAGTTTAATCCCATAATGGGGATAAACTGCATGTGTGTAAAAAGTTTGATCCCGTCCTCAAGACGGTAGGTGACGGAGTTGAGATGTTTGATATGGAATTTTCTGCATACCTCCTCCATCATTTTGTTGTTGAGGTTCTTAGCATTGTCTGACACAATGACCTTTTGTTGTCCATATCAATAGATGACATTATTTCTGATGAAAGCAATGATAACTTCTTTAGTAACCCTGGGGAAGGATACTGCTTCTACCCATTTGGTGAAGTAGTCGATCATGGTGAATATGAATCGATGTCCATTACTGGCTTTGGGCTCGATGGGCCCGATCACGTCCATTCCCCACATTAAGAAGGGCCATGGCGAATTCATATTGTGGAGTTCTGTTGGAGGGGCGTGGATAGAATTCCCATGAATCTGGCATTGAAAGCACCTCTTGACGTGATCATCACAGTCAGCATTTAGTGTAAGCCAATAATGTCCTGTTCTGAGATTTTTCTTGACAAGTAGGGGTCTGCTCATGTGAGGGCCACGTACTCCACCATGGATCTCATCCATGAGTCTCTGAGCTTGATCTTTATCTAGACATCCGAGAAGACCTAATCCTGCATCTGTTTTGTATAATACATCTTCGCTTAGGTAGAATTTCATAGCAAGTCGATGAATCCGCCTCTTCTCAGTTAGGCTCGCCTCAACGGGTGTAGATTTATCTCGTAGATACTCCTTGATGTGCTGATACCAAGGGTTGTGGATGGGAGGTAACTCATTCGATACTTCTCCAATGTAATTCCCATAAACTACGGCTTTTTGCAGAGCAAACGTGATGTTTGGCATGTTTTCCTTGTTCGGTATATAAACCAAGGAGGCCAACGTTGCTAATGCATCTGCAAAATCATTCCTATTATGAAGAATGTGTAGAAAGGAGATTTCTTCGAACTCCAAAGCCATTTGTAGAACTTGCCGATGGTAAGACATCAAATGTAATTCTTTGGTTTGATAGATTCCTGTGGATTTCTTGATTACCAATTCAGAATCCCCAAAGACAGTTAACCGCCTGATGCCCATTGAATGGGAAAGTTTTAGCCCCATGATACAGCCTTCATACTCAGCAGTGTTGTTGGTGCTGACAAACTGCAATTTGACGGCGACAGGATACTACTCCCCTGTATCGGATATTAGGACTGCTCTAGCTCCAGAGCCTTCTGTGTTAACAGCTCCATTAAAATACATTCTCCACGTACATGATGTATCGTACTGATGTTATAGCTAAACTGTCATTACTCCTCCGTCAGAAAAGTAGGTTTCTAAGAGTTTGTAATCCCCTGCAGGTGCGGCGGCCAGTTAATCTACAATTCCTTAACCTTTGACAGACTTTTGCATCACATAGACGATGTCAAATTGTTGTAGGATCAACTACCATCTGGAAAGTCGATAATTCAGTATGGGTTTGCTGAACACATACTTGAGAGGATCCATTCGGGATATGAGATGGGTTGTGTGACCATGGAGGTAATGCTGTAACCTCATGGAAGCCCATGCTAAAGCACAACAAGTCTTCTCAATCAGAGTGTACATGTGTTCACTGATGATGAATCTTTTTATGAGGTAATAGATAGCTCGTTCTTGGCCTCTATTATCTTTTTGCCCCAATATACAGCCTATACCATTGTCATTTATGGACATGTACATGAACAGGGGAATATCATCCCTGGGAGGTACCAAAATAGGAGCGTTAATCAGTTGCTCTTTGATTGTGAGGAAGGCTTTCTAACACTCATCATTCCATTTCATGGAGGAGTTCTTCCTTAACAGCTTGAAGATAGGCTCACATGTTGATGTGAGTTGAGAAATGAATCTGCTAATGAAGTTGATTCTTCCCAAAAATCACCGTATTTCCTTCTCTGTCTGAGGAATGGGTATTTCCTTGATGGCCTGGATTTCGGTAGGATCCAGTTCAATCTCTTTGTGGCTAACTAGGAAACCTAGCAACTTATTTGACTTAACACCAAAAACGCATTTGGCAGGATTCAACTTCAAGTTGTACTTATGCAACCTGTTGAAAAGTTTTGTGAGATGGTCTAAGTGGCCATCCTCCTTTCGGGATTTGACAATGATGTCATCCACGTAGATCTCTATCTCCTTGTGTATTAAATTGTGGAAAAGAGCCATCATAGCTCACTGATAGGTTGCCCCGGCATTCATGAGGTTGAATGACAACCGTCTGTAGCAAAAGGTTCCCCAAGGCGTGATGAAAGTAGTTTTCTCACGATCTTCCTCAACGACCATAATTTGATGGTACCCCACAAAGCAATCAGCAAAGGAGTACATGTTATATTGAGCAGTATTGTCAATAAGAAGGTGGATAAAGGGCATGAGAAAGCTATCTTTTAGGCAAGCTTTGTTCAAATCCCGATAATCCATGCAGACTTGCACCTTTCCCCCTGGTTTAGGCACGGGAACAATGTTGGATATCCACTCCGGATATGTAGACACCATGATAATGCCAGCATGAAATTGTTTCACAATTTCCTCTTTAACTTTTAAACTCCATTTAGGTTTCAATCGCCTGAGCTTTTGCCTAACTGGCTTGAACCCTTCTTTAATAGGAAGGCAATGAAGAACAATGTTAGTGGACAAGCCCACCATGTCTTCATCAGACCATGAAAACACATCCTGGAATTGGGTTAATAATGCAACCATGTCATTCTGTTGATTTGTGATAAGGTCTGAACCAATCTGGATTAGCATAGGGTTGTCTAAGGTTCCGAGATTGAAAGGAGTGGTTTGATCAAGATTGGGTTTGGGTTTGTCTGCGACCCATTCTTTAATCTCTTGAGGTGCCTCAATGTCCTTTTGGATGTCCATCAAGTCTGAGTCCAACTTTGCATCAAAGTTACAGCCATTGTGGAGAGAAGGCATGTCATCAGCAAGGACAGACACATCTAAATTCAGAGTCCTGAAACAAAAGATGCTTTCACTTAATATATACAACTGTTCGATCATACAAAAGTGTTAGCATGTACTTGATAAAATAACTACTAGTGCTATAAAGGAAATCAAGCAATTAAAGTTATCTACAGGGTAGAGGGATTTTCTGCCCATTTTACCCTCGTCAACCAATGAATGGAGTGTTGTTCTAATTGTTGAGGGCAAAGTCCTGATGGACTGCAGTGATGGAAGGATCGTCATTGTCTTCCTTCTCCTGAATGATAGCCATGACATCTGGACAATCATCGTTTGGGGTGTATCTATTTGTATGCTCATCATGAACAATGACGCGAATGCCTGATGATGAGTGAGTTTTATACACATAAATTGGATACATTCGGGCTTAATTTATTGTTGTTCTCAAGTCTTTTAGGATGTTTTTATGTGTTTGTGTCTATTAATGCATGTTTTATATTGTTTTATAGGATTTGGGACAAAAGTTGCATGGATCAACGTTCGGGGTGGCTAGATTCGCGTTTTCGGCTTGTCATTTACACAGCAGTCACTTCAGAGCCAATTTGACTATTCTTCCGGACATTATTTCGAAATACTTCAAGAATGAAAGTTGTAGATCTACTTTTCCTCTTTCCGGATCATCTTGAATCATCTAAATTGGAGTTCAGACGAAGAAGATATGGCCGTTTTCCCAAAGGACGTCGGAGCAGAAAATGTTAGAATTTGTACCAGCGCCGGGGCGCCCATTTGTAGTTCATTTCCAGCGCCGGGGCGCTGGGGGGCAGAATCCCAGCACCGTGCCCAGCGCCGGGGATATTAAGGCTTTGATGTGATTTCTTGTTATGAATTGAATCTTTTCCTATTTAAAACTGGTATAATCAAGGTTATCACGTTACTAACAGCTATGTTGACTGATTAAGTTTAAATTGATACATAATAGATTTCTTAACGATAATACTAGTGTGAAGGAATGAAAGACATGAATAGGCGGAGATGGCTAAATTTTGATAAAAACTTAAGTTTGGGGGGAAAATTTGAGGTATATAAGCTTTAAAAAAAACATGTTGAGTCTTGTGGTGGGTTGAGGAGAAATACTCCCCATAAACACAAGCGTGAGATGGAGCGTAAAACGCACTCACTAACTATCTATCAAAAAAAAAGAGAAAAAAAAATAAAAATAAAAATAAAAATTACCGTGGCTAGTTTTGTTTCGGGGCCTTTGTTACTTGAGTAAGTACGCCCGAAGGGGTATCTTAAAACCTAGCGCCCTAAGGTCTTATATGGTCTGGAAGTCGTTGGTCGAAAGCTCGCTAAGGGGTGACACTGTTAGCCTAATGGAATGAGACATTGCACAGTCATGGTTAAAAAAAACAATAAAACGGGAAAAGAGCAAAAAGCCCCCGTAATGAAAAGTAAAGCATAAGTATCCCAGATTAGACTCTTGAACTTGGTGGATGTTTGAATTTAGTTGGATCTAGCTTGTTCATGAATTTTGTGAGTTTTCACTGCATGATGCCTTCGAAGATATCTATTATGTCTTAAATTTGATTTTATATCAGTTAACATTGTTGTGGAGTACACACGCACTATATCAGTGATAACAGTCTAAGATTTGATGATTGATTGGGAAATTACTGATTTGTTTTAATATGATGTATTATCATGTTTACTTGATTTCTCTAAGGCCGGTTGAATAGACTTGTTTCTATCATTACTGTTGGATTCGTAGGCATATAGATTAGTTTCATTACATTGCATTGCATAACATTTTGGTGTTTTTGCTTGAGGACAAACAAAGGTTTAAGTTTGGGGGTATTTGATGAGTGAGTTTTATACACATGAATTGGATACATTCGGGCTTAATTTATTGTTGTTCTCAAGTCTTTTAGGATTTTTTTATGTGTTTGTGTCTATTAATGCATGTTTTATATTGTTTTGTAGGATTTGGGACAAAAGTTGCATGAATCAACGTTCGGGGTGGCTAGATTCGCATTTTCGGCTTTTCTCTTTCTGGATCATCTTGAATCATCTAAATCGGAGTTCATACGAACAAGTTATGGTCGTTTTCCCAAAGGACGTCGGAGCAGAAAATGTTAGAATTTGTACCAGCGCCAGGGCGCCCATTTGTAGTTCATTTCCAGCGCCGGGGCGCTGGGGGGCAGAATCCCAGCGCCGTGCCCAGCGCCGGGGCACTGGGGAAGGGCCTGGTGCGGGCCTGGACGCGTTTTCGGCGAATTTTGACACCTTTTTGACTCCAAATTGGATTGAGTTTGTTCCTAAACTCAAAATTAGACTTGTAACCTATAAATACATGACGTAAGGCATAAAATAAGGGAGGTTACATAGCTTAGACTAGAGATACACTCCATTAGATTAGAACATAACCCTAGTTCTTATTAGTTTTGGAGATTGAAGCAACTTGGAGACCATTGAAGATTCAAAGCAAGAGCAAGAGGGGAGCATCAGATTTGCTGACAACAGATTCTATTCTCTTCTCTCATCTTACTTTTATCTTTTAATGTCTATTCAATTGTGGATTCTTGATTTTAATTCATTAATTATGAACTAACTTTTTTTATTAAGATTTCAATTGAACTTTTTATGGCTATGAATTAGTTATTCATTATATTCCAGTTATTTATGTTAAAGTGAGTTGATTATCTTGTCTTGTGCTTATTGCTTAATTATCTGATCAGTAATTACCTTGTTACTCTAGAAGGAATTGGATGAGGAATTTTAGGGTTAGAACTGGGCATGATATCATGTGACTTAGTTATTTGCAAAGTGAATAATTAGGTTTGTGAATTGAATGGAAATATCTTTTCACCGCATGTAACACATAAGGGATTGGGTTTAAAGGAGTTTAATTCACTTATTTTGCATAGGAATATAGCAAGATTAATCTGGATTAAATAGAAGTCATTTGATCACTTGGAAAAGGACTTTTGGCATTTGAGAATTCCTGTTAACAATTCAGTAGGCATAATAATTGGGATAATAGGATAATTGATTTATAATTCATAATTGGGAATATTGAAGTCTTAATCTTTATTTAGTTGAATTCATTTATAAAGTAACATAGTTTTAATTGGTTAATTTAGTTTTCTTAGTTAAAAAAAACACAATTTGAGATTGTTTAAATAAAATTAGTTTGGTTAAGAATTAGTACTTGGTGATTTTTATTAAATAATTCCTCGTGGGAACGATACTTTTCTTATCACTTTATTACTTGTTGACCGTGTATACTTGCACGTATTCATTGATTGTGAAATTAATCGACAAGTTTTTGGCGCCGTTGCCGGGGAATTAATTTAATAATTATTGTCCAATATTAATTTCAATCAAATTAGTCTTAATTTAAATATTTATATTTTTATTTTTAAGTCTCTTTCTATATTTCTCTCTTTTCAGGTACCATGGATGACTTTGTGTATCAATGGCCATACACGAACATGACTCAACCAAGGGGAACGGAGATTGACAGACTCGAGAAACTTTCGGCATTGTCAGCACAAATTGAGACACTTTCGAGGATGTTTGAAGCTTTTGAAGCTCAGCGTCGTCAAAGTATAGCGGTTACTTGTGATTATTGTGCTAGAAATCATATGAGTCATCAATGCGCCATCAGTGTCAAGCCGGTACAGTATAGTGGTGATTACCCCAATAATTATGTCTATCCCAACAACTATCATCAGGATTGGGGGTATCACCCAGATTTTTCATGGAGTAACAATCAAGATCAATTTTATGCTCCAAGTCCAACATACCCACAGGATTTCTTATGTCCACCTCCACTACAACATGAAGAACATTTAAATTGGGAGGAAGCCATGGAAAAATTTATTAAAGCTTCTGAAAAAAAGAATGAGGAACAAGACAAGAAAATGAACCAAGTAGAGCTGAATTTGCAAAGCCAAGGGGCGTTGATCAAAAATCTGGAAAATCAAGTGGAACAGATAGCACATGCGTTGAACAACCGTCCTCAATACACCTGGCCCTATGACATGGATTCCGAGATTGATGGTGAGCCCGAGCCAAATCTACAACTGGATGAGCCACGAGATGAAAAAGAGGAGACAAGTGGGGATAATGACAACAAGGTCGGTGAAGAACTAATTGTGAGACCCAATGATGATGAGCCAATGTTATTTATGCCTCAAGTGCCTTCTCCTCCACAGTTCAAGAGTTCGGTTAGATTTGCAAAACCTTGTCCGATTGGTAGTCATGTCGTCGGCAATACTCTCTGTGATGTAAAAGCAAGTACACCTTCGAAACCATGGTGCGATGAGCTGGAGAAGATAGAAGAAGAAATTGTTGTGTCTGACAAGCCTCAATACCAGAATATATTCGCAGACACAATGGAGAAACCACCTAGATGCTGGACGTTCTTGAATGTGATCTTATCTAAAGAAAGCATGCTAGGTGACTTTAATACAATGGCTATCGTAAATGGGAACCTAACAAAAGCTATATTATTTCCGATGGATGGAGGGTTCCTCAACTTTCGAAGAGGAATTGGATAGCATTGACCAGACAAAGTCAGGCTGAGACTATAAAACAAGCGCTTATTGGGAGGCAACCCAAGTTTAATTTTTATTTTTTATTTTTTATTTTTAGTTTTTATTAAGTTTTATATTAGTAGTTTTGAATTTGCATTTATTTAGGATTTAATAAAATTGCTTCTATCATGGTTTTACAGGTTATTCAAGTCAAATTCAAGTGTGGTGCCCAATTTGTTCCATGTGCTTAGCCTATTCTCCAAACTTAGCGGACAAGGAGGAAGATTGCTATATTTTCAGGGAAGTCCTCTGCTTTAATTTTTTATATTTCAGTCATTGAGGACAATGTCTAGTTTAAGTTTGGGGGCATTTTAGTGTCGTATTGCATATAGTTAGTTATTTACATTGTAAGTTCATTATGTTTTCGAGTTATTTACATTTAGTTTTTGCATTCAGTTTTTTGTTTAAAAAAAAAATTAAAAATCGCAAAATAGTAGTTAGTTTACTGTGTTTGTTGCGTTTAGTTTATATTTGCATGCTTCCAACTGTTAGATAGTAAAAGTCTATTTTGGCCAATGATGAGACTGGAGTTAAGTAGATAAGTATAGTATTGAATATTAAGGCTTTGATGTGA
This sequence comes from Panax japonicus, assembly GCA_020205505.1. Taxonomy (NCBI): domain Eukaryota; kingdom Viridiplantae; phylum Streptophyta; class Magnoliopsida; order Apiales; family Araliaceae; genus Panax; species Panax japonicus. The sequence continues at coordinate 43,202,117 of CM035095.1, read as the reverse complement.
TTTCTTGTTATGAATTGAATCTTTTCCTGTTTGAAACTGGTATAATCAAGGTTATCACATTAATAACAGCTATGTTAACTGATTAAGTTTAAATTGATACATAATAGATTTCTTAAGGATAATACTAGTGTGAAGGAATGAAAGACATGAATAGGCGGAGATGGCTAAATTTTGATAAAAACTTAAGTTTGGGGGGGGGGGGAATTTGAGGTATATAAGCTTTAAAAAAAACATGTTGAGTCTTGTGGTGGGTTGAGGAAAAATACTCCCCATAAACACAAGCGTGAGATGGAGCGTAAAACGCACTCACCAACCATCTATCAAAAAAAAAGAAAAAAAAAAGAAAAATAAAAATTACCGTGGCTAGTTTTGTTTCGGGGCCTTTGTTACTTGAGTAAGTACGCCCGAAGGGGTATCTTAAAACCTAGCAACCTAAGGTCTTATATGGTCTGGGAGTCGTTGGTCGAAAGCTCGCTAAGGGGTGACACTGTTAGCCTAATAGAATGAGACATTGCACAGTTATGGTTAAAAAAACAATAAAACGGGAAAAGAGCAAAAAGCCCCCGTAATGAAAAGTAAAGCATAAGTATCCCAGATTGGACTCTTGAACTTGGTGGATGTTTGAATTTAGTTGGATCTAGCTTGTTCGTGAATTTTGTGAGTTTTCACTGTATGATGCCTTCGAAGATATCTATTATGTCTTAAATTTGATTTTATATCAGTTAACATTGTTGTGGAGTACACACGCATTATATCAGTGATAACAGTCTAAGATTTGATGATTGATTGGGAAATTACTGATTTGTTTTAATATGATGTATTATCATGTTTACTTGATTTCTCTAAGGCCGGTTGAATAGACTTGTTTCTATCATTACTGTTGGATTCGTAGGCATATAGATTAGTTTCATTACATTGCATTGCATAACATTTTGGTGTTTTTGCTTGAGGACAAGCAAAGGTTTAAGTTTGGGGGTATTTGATGAGTGAGTTTTATACACATGAATTGGATACATTCGGGCTTAATTTATTGTTGTTCTCAAGTCTTTTAGGATGTTTTTATGTGTTTGTGTCTATTAATGCATGTTTTATATTGTTTTGTAGGATTTGGGACAAAAGTTGCATGGATCAACGTTCGGAGTGGCTAGATTCGCGTTTTCGGCTTGTCATTTACACAGCAGTCACTTCAGAGCCAATTTGACTATAGTTCCGGACATTATTTCGTAAAACTTCAAGAATGAAAGTTGTAGATATACTTTTCCTCTTTCCGGATCATCTTGAATCATCTAAATTGGAGTTCGGACGAAGAAGTTATGGCCGTTTTCCCAAAGGACGTCGGAGCAAAAAATGTTAGAATTTGTACCAGCGCCGGCCCATTTGTAGTTCATTTCCAGCACCGGGGCGCTGGGGGGCAGAATCCTAGCGCCGTGCCCAGCGCCGGGGCGCTGGGGAAGGGCCTGGTGCGGGTCTGGACGCGTTTTGGGCGAATTTTAACACCTTTTTGACTCCAAATTGGATTGGGTTTGTTCCTAAACTAAAAATTAGACTTGTACCCTATAAATACATGACGTAAGGCATAAAATAAGGGAGATTACATAGATTAGATTAGAGATACACTCCATTAAATTAGAACATAACCCTAGTTCTTATTAGTTTTGGAGATTGAAGCAACTTGGAGACCATTGAAGATTCAAAGCAAGAGCAAGAGGGGAGCATCAGATTTGCTGACAACAGATTCTCTTCTCTTCTCTCATCTTACTTTTATCTTTTAATGTCTATTCAATTGTGGATTCTTGATTTTAATTCATTAATTATGAACTAACTTTTTTTATTAAGATTTCAATTGAACTTTTTATGGCTATGAATTAGTTATTCATTATATTCCAGTTATTTATGTTAAAGTGAGTTGTTTATCTTGTCTTGTGCTTATTGCTTAATTATCTGATCAGTAATTACCTTGTTACTCTAGAAGGAATTGAAAGAGGAATTCTAGGGTTAGAACTGGGCATGATATCATGTGACTTAGTTATTTGCAAAGTGAATAATTAGGTTTGTGAATTGAATGGAAATATCTTTTCACCGCGTGTAACACATAAGGGATTGGGATTAAAGGAGTTTAATTCATTTATTTTGCATAGGAATATAGCAAGATTAATTTGGATTAAATAGAAGTCATTTCATCACTTGGAAAAAGACTTTTGGCATTTGAGAATTCCTGATAACAATTCAGTAGGCATAATAATTGGGATAATTGGATAATTGATTTATAATTCATAATTGGGGATATTGAAGTCTTGATATTTATTTAGTTGAATTCATTTATAAAGTAACATAGTTTTAATTGGTTAATTTAGTTTTCTTAATTAGAAAAAACACAATTTGAGATTGTTTAAATAAAATTAGTTTGGTTAAGAATTAGTACTTGGTGATTTTTATTAAATAATTCCTCATGGGAACGATACTTTTCTTATCACTGTATTACTTGTTGACCGTGTATACTTGCACGTATTCATTGATTGTGAAATTGATCAACACATGCCATCATCAAGGCAAGGTCATGTTTACATTTTCGTTCCTTTTCTTCCGCCTCATGATTAGGAATCAGCACCTCTTTTGTTTTGACTGACACTGGTTTCGGAAATAGCATAGCCACAACATGGGCTGGAACCTTTACTGGAGATTGCATCAACTCATGAGGTAAAGGTATAGAGAATCGCCGTGCGGCGGAAGCTTGAAGAACCTACTTGTGCTTATGAGGATTCCTGTAACTGGAACTGGTAGGATAGCCTAGTCCGGTTGTTCCAATTTAACTGGACATTTGAATAGGGTTCTTAATACCCTGCTTATCCTTACCAAGCCCTTGTCCAGGTTGATGACCCAATAACATCATTTCTTGAGTGGCCAACATAACCTCGACAGAAATCTTGGGCACGGGAAGTGGCGCTCCAATAGAATGGTATTGCATGTTACTCACTTCCAGAGTATGAAAACTGGCCGGTTCAACTTCTGAATTGAAGCTGGTAATTGGTAGAATTCCTTGTTTAGGACAATCCATCTCAGCGTTGACAGTGACTAGATTGTTGTTGATAATGTATTTGAGTTGTTGATGTAAGGTGGAGGGAACTGCTCCAGCCATGTGAATCCATGGTCTCCCCAATATCAGGTTGTATCCTAAGTCTATCTTGAGGACGTGGAAGGGTACATTAAATGTATTTGGACCAATCTCAATTGGAAATTCAATCTTTCTAATGAAATTTCATGTGGATCCATCAAAAGCACTGATGACCGTATGACTGCTTTGGATCTGCCTGAGATTGACATTCATTTTCACCAAGGTGGCGTAAGGACATATATTTAGAGATGAGCCTCCATCTATCAATACTTCTGCTAGCATGTACCCAGAAGACAAAACTGTAATATACAATGGCTTGCAATGACCGGTCCCTTCGGGAGGTATGTCGTCATCAGTGAAGGATATCACATTGTTGTTGAAAATGTGATCAACCAAATGTTGAAATTTTTCCACATCCACTGATTTTGGAAAATAAGTTTCTTCTAAAACCTTCAGTAAGATCTTCCGATGATCCTCAGAAGAGAAATCAAGTCCAGTATTGAAATCTGGTGTGGAACTTCTCGCAAGCTTAAAACCACTTTGGCTTCATCGTGGCCCATACTGCAGAGGAATTTTTCAATCTTCTCCACGAGCAACTTCCCCTTTGCTTCGCAATTAGGTTTAATAACCCATTGAGGAAGGTACAATGGATTCTCCATTGACACTGTAGCAGTAGTATGAGACGTGGATCCTTCAGCTTCTTCATAATTCAATGGAACTTTGTGTAAGCTGACAACAGGATATTGTGGTCTGCAAGATAAAGAAATTGGCTCTGGTGCGGTAACTTTCAAAGGATTGTCAGCTCCTTTGAGTTGAATTGGTTGTATGGGAAATACTTTGACAGTCTAATCTTCCACTTCAGATATAACTACTACAGATCCCTTCCATTTGGTAGGACATGCATTCCCACCCTTGAGTTGCACAGTGTAATCATTTGTTATTTGCAGGACACTGGTATCAATAAGATTCTGAATAAGATGGCGGAGTGCCCAACATTCTTATGTGCTGTGACCGCGAGAATATGAATGATATTGACACATTTCATCAGGATTGAACCGCCCTGAGCGGGGATTGATGGAAGGGAGAAGGAAGATAATTCTTCCTTCGTTGATCAACATTTGAAGTATCTCCTCCACGATTGGCCCAAATAGGTGAATTCCATCTGATTGGCAAAATCCCAACGGGCTTTAGCATTTGCTCGCTTCACAACCTTATCCTCCATAGCTTCACTTTCTGAAGGTGGTAAGGAGGCATTCATAACAAAAGGAAGGAGATAAGCATGCTCCTGCCTGATTAATTGGCGTGTGACTTGATGCTGGTGGGTCACCAGTTCTGCTAATTGTTCAATTTGTTTGGAAAGAGCTTTCATCTTTCGTTCCATGGTAAACTGGAACTTTAAAAAATCCCATTTGTCAACACCGTCTTTGATGGGTTGGGATGATTCGCCGTTAGAATTGGAACCTTGTACAGTGCTCCAACTGATCATGTTGACCTCTTCCTCTTTGTGTTGAGGAAGAGGGTTGTCTTGCATATGAGGTTGATCTGGTTTGGTGACCGCGATCTCACCATTTTCTATTAGATCTTGAATCTTATGATTCAAGGCCCAACAATCTTGAGTATCATGTCCAGGTGCCTTGGCATGATAAGAACACTTTCGAGTAGCATTAAAACCCCTCCCATTAGGGTTGGCTGGTGGAAGAAGATGTGTAATTTTCTTCTGAGCAGTCAGAAGAGCAAGAATATACTCAAGCGAGTCCCCTAAGGGTGTGAACATTCGAGGTCTCTTTACTTCTCCACTTTTAGGCAATAGAGGGTTTGAAGATTGTGCTTGAAAAGGGGAGTAGTTTTTCCTCTGCGTAGGCATGCTTTAATTGCCTTTTTATCCTTGTAGTATTAAGGAAACATCCTCCTCTTTCTTTTTATGGACCCTCTGGGGTTGTTTCCATAAGATCCGAACTGGATGTGCTCAGCAATAGCTTTAAGAGCGGTTAGGTATTGAATTTTATCGGACTTCAATCCCATCTCAGCCATCTCGCCGTGTTTGATCATTTCAGAGAATGGTTTGCCAATATCAGCTAGAACTCTTTCATATAAAGAAGCTTCCTGTACATCTATGAAGGTCATGACCATTTCTGATTCTGTCATGGAAGGAAGAACTTGAACAGCAAGGCGCCTGCACCTTTGAGCATACTCTCTAAATGACTCATTAGACTATTTCTTGACCTTGGTAATTTGGTGTCGGTCAGGAGCCATTTGAGATTGAAAACTGTATTAAGTAATGAAAGGCGTGAGCCAGCTCTTCCCAGTTATGGATCTTCGAGTTGTCTAATCTGGTATACCATGAATGGGCTTCTCTAGTTAGACTTTTCTGATACAGCTGCATTCAGAGATTTTCATTTTCTGCGTAAAACCCAAGTTCTCCGATGAACACCTTTAAATGTGTATAAGGATCCCCTAATCCGTCATATTTCTCAAAATCAGGGGTCTTAAATTTCTTCGGATATTGAACACCATGGAATATGCAATGGTCTATATATAAAACACTGCCATTGGTTCTAATCCCTTTAAGAATGCGGATGGTTTCCTCCATTTGGAGGACCTTCTTCCTGATATCACCGGTGTCTGGATCTCCTTTGAGATGGGTGTTTTCAGGGTCTTTTTTGGTTGTATCCAACTGATGTTCTGGAATTTTTTTTTTCAGACCTTGAACTCCTCCTTGTGTAGAGGATTTTGTATGTGTAGGTATCTTCGTACCCTGAGTAGACTGGTGTAATTCTTTTAGTAGAACATCCAAGTCTGTGATTTGTTTACATAATATGTCAAATCTTTCTCGGGAGACAGTATTAGACTGGTCAGAAGAAGACATGATTGGTTGTAGGCTTGCGGCCTTTTTGGACTTTGAGCGGGTAACAGGCCCAATTGCTTCCCTATAAAAGACTTACGTAGTTTAGTCTTAGGGTAATGTAAATGTTATCATAACATGTCCGTTTAGGAATTTTGTCCTACAAAACCAGTTGTTAATTGATAACATGTCATGCATGCACAGATATTCTTCATATTTTCCATTACATATGAATGAACATGGAATATAATCACAAGTAAATGTTTTTTCAGGTAATTTAAAATTGAAAGTATGAAGAAACTTCCCTCCGCGTTTGGTTTATCAGAGGCTGACCTATCTTAGGGTTACTCTCGCGGCTTTTTGGCATGAAGGTTCCCAGATCATCGCAATCTACTTGACGGGAAGTTAATCCGGTCATTCAACTGGAACGAATCTGAGTGGTGCCTTTCCTGAGCCCCGGGGAATCATTCTTCCCACGAGTCCAGTAATCAAACACTAATAGGATAGCCTCCTGGTGGAGGGACCACACAACATACATTCACATACAACATGTCTCACCATTTATGCAAAATGATGACATTTGCGAAGCACTAATATCACAGATAGATATTTAGTAGTGCAGTAATTAAGATGCATTCATACACATTCATCATAAATGTAAATGCAACATTCACACACAAGCATATAACACTTTTGAAAAGCTTGAAATAGCGGCTTAAGCCCTCTTACTGGAGTCCCCAGTAGAGTCGCCACCTGTCGACGTCGGGATTTTTGAGTGTCCCTTTTTGTTACTTGTTCTTTGGTGTTCTCATGTTAATGTGAGATTTATTTGAAAAAATAAGTGAAAAAGGTCCGACATGTATAATGTCGACGATTTGACTTTAAGAGTCGCCAGTTGGTGTATTTAACTGGTTGCACCAACACAACCGAAAAGGTTTGCACATTGACCCATCGATTTTACACTGCTAGATGGGTCTGTGAAACCGAGATTCATTTTGGGTTCGAGGGCTTGATTATGCGGAGGGAAGGTGTTAGGCACCCCCCGACATCCGTGTTACCACAGTGACCGCCACTTTTCAAAGAAATTGTTATATGAATGTGTGTGTGTTGTGTGTGTGTGGATCAATATGCAAGTATTTGAAAGTAGTGTGAGGCCTCGTTCGCACCTATATACATAAGTTTTGAATTTTATAGGAAAATTTAGTTTTAACCAAGATATAACAATGACGTTTTATAAAAGAGGTTTTTCAAACCCTGTGCTCAATAGGAATTGACACCTTTTCATACTTCCATTTTATTATTAAATTTTTGGCTTGTTTGCTTTTATTTTTGAGATGCGAAGTATTCTCGAGAAAATAATATACAGTAGTGCCGAACTCCTCATGGGCATGACAGCCATCCAAGGAAATTCAGACACTGTAAAATAATGTACAGGCTACTTACTGCTGAAAAATGTCCATCATGGGAACCGAATCTAGATTCAGTTAACTGAACATGTGATCACATGATTCCTAGGCTCACATGATACTGTAATTTGTATGGAAAGCAGTAAGCAGTTATATATATATATAAAAGCTGTAAATATATATATATATATATATATATATAAGCAGTAAACACACCGGATGTGAATCGAGGCTCATCGGATATGTCCGACAGCAATTATATATATATATATATATATATATATATATATATATATATATATATATAAGCGATTAAATGCACCGGATATAAAATCCAGGCTCATCAGATATGTCTGACAACAATTATATATATATATATATAAGTAATTAAACGCACCGGATATAAAATCCAGGCTCATTAGACAGAGTCTGACCATAGTTTATATATATAAGTATATATATATAATAGCAGCTAAACGCTCCAGACCGAAGTCTAGGATCAATCGAGGCATAACTCGATAATGTTAGTCCATATATGAAATATATACATATATACAAGTATATATACAGACAGAAATGAAAACCACAGACCGAAGTCCAGGCAAACACACCCACACGACTCTCAACATGTACAACAGTGTGTGTTAATATGAGAAGAAGGCTTTATAGAATATAAGAAGGCTTACAGTGGGCTGCCAAAGTAGACTTCTATGACTTTAAATGGATAAACACTCAGCTCCCGCCGGATAAAAGATAGCTATATGTGAGCTAACTAGTGTTTAGAAGTGAGGAAACACTTAAAAGATGTGTACGCAGATTAAAATGGAAAGGGCTTCCTCGCCTTTTTCCCTCCCTCTTCTTCTCAAATGGTTGACCCCAAGGCTTGTATATATAGACGGATGGCCGCAGGTACACCTGCGGCAGCCACAGTTATACATGCGGCTGGTCGTGATGCATCCGAGCCTCGCGGGTCCCATCATCTCGTAGTACATGCACTCATGCACTGTAATGTCCGCTCGAACTTACAGAACTTCAATTCGAGCATCCGAACGAGGTATATCTGACCTTCTTCGGACCGCTTGTGTCGAGAGTTATGCAATGACATGGATTAGAGGTTGTACAAAGTTAGGAAGAGGGGTCTATGCCCATGGTCTTCAAGCTTTAAATTCTATCCAAAGTACTGTCACACGTAATAGTCACTCGGGATTTTTACTCCTCGATTCTTGTGGGACATTGTTGGATTTATATATGTATGAAGTGTTGAGACGATGTGCCATTGACGAAGGAACAAGATAACGTTTGACTCCTCGCCGAGGTTATCTCCGATTTGAGTTAAAATTAGACATTGCTCAGGGTTACAGCTGAGATTGAACTACTTGTTGGTATGCCGCGATATCATCTTGTTGTGATGGTAAGATGACATTGTGACTCTTCACCAGGGTTATCACCAGTTTAAGTGGAAAGCAGACGTTGCTCAGCGTCACATCTGAGATTGGACTACTGCTTGTTTATATGTCTCGCTGTCATCTGTGGATGTTCCTGTCTGCCCGTTGTTATCTCCGGGTCTGAGGTTTGTGTGCCTTGACAGGACGTCTGTGGTTGAAGCTGATTGCGTATGTTTGAAGCAAGCATTTTTGGGGTTATCGTTGGAACTGCAATGGCATCTCTTGGGGCTATCACTAAGGATGGGGTTGCTACTCCCAGTGTTGTCTCTGGGACTGGGACTGAGCATCGCGGTGTTATCGCCGAGACAGAACTGTCCTCTCCGGTGTTATTGTCGGTCTTTTGATCTCCATATCTCGGGGTTATCTCCGAGATTGGAAATGACATTCCTGGTGTGTGTTCCAGGTTTGAGATGAAGTTCCTAGTTTGTGTTCTGGGTTAGAATTGATGTTCCCGGTTTGTGTTTCGGGTTGGAGCTAAACTTCCAGTAGTATTCGAAATGGATGTAAGCTGTCTTTCAGGGTTATCTCCAAAAGACGAATCTACCCTCCTGCAATGTTAGTAATAGGAGCGCATAAAATTTTGAGTGTCTACAGTATAATCATGACCGTAATGTTACAAATGATGTGGTAAAAGTCCTCATTGGTCCATAGTGCATTGATCAACAGTTTTTGGTATGATTATAGCTATGAATTCTCTTCGTGCAAGGGTGCAAAGATGAATTGTTTTATGTCATGATCAGGACCGTTGATAAAAACACGATTATCTTTGGCCCGTAGTACATAGATAATTCGTGGTCGTGATATTAACGAATATCCTTGGCCTGTAGTGCAGGGATGATTCGATGATGTGGATTATTTATTAAGCTGAGTCTCAGCGATAAAATATTGATAATAAATTTTTAATTCGTAAAAGATAGTAGATATCATGCTCTATTTGACTCTTCTAAAACACAGTTGTATATCTTTGGCCCGTAGTGCAAAGATGACCTATTGCTGAATATCTTTGGCATGTAGTGCAAATATGAACTGTTAATGAATATCTTTGTCCTGTAGTGCAAAGATGAATTTATTAGTATTATTATGAACAGAAACTGTGATTTGGTATAACCATGATCTTTGATGTTTCAAGTAAAGACAGGTGATGAAAATTATCTTTGTCCTAGATGAAAAAAGGAATTTGGAATCACAAATATGATTATGAGTTATTCATATGATTGTGGACAGGAACTGTTGATTGATGTTACAGGGACAAAATATTGTTGGTGGATTTTTAACATAGAGAAGATAATAGACATTATGGTCTATTTAACTCTTCTAATGGATTTCTCGTTCCGCTGCAACTATGGTTGAAAAGTTTTATCATCTACCATATGTTCTAAATCTCTGATTTATTTCTGATGAAGGCTATTGATAATTTAATTATCTTTAGTCATGATATTCTTTACTGGGCTAGTTGTGCTCATCATTTTTTGCTTCACAATTCCTTTCAGGTAATAAGAGTGTAGCTGGGTCGAGCGGGGGTAACAGGAGAATAGAACGGTGGTCTATAGCTGTTGAGGTTCTCCCTGAATAGTATGGAAATAATTTTATTGATGACTTTAGATAAGTTTGTCGTATTGTATACGTCATTTGATATTTAATTTTGGTGAACCGAATAGGGTGAGGTGAACCCAACTTTGGAAGGGTGTTTTGCCACTATCATATAAGATGTCTAATGACATACAACCTCGTTTTATCATAAGACAGGGTTGTGCACATCCACTTGCTGAGTATATCTACGAGCACTACCTATATGATCTTGGAGTTTATTTGAAATATAATTTACACTTGGAGACAGTGGAGATAGTTATATGCCAAGAGAAGACTCACCATTGGAAAGAAGATGATAGTAATCTTCTCATTTTTCTTTGGGGTTTATTGGGTCAACCAAGGATAATTCTGTAGACATATGATATCTATCATAACCTAAACGCATGGCCTCCCATGTACGAAGGTTTTCTTTAGCACTTCCCAAAGATTTTAATTTCTAAAATAGTTTTTGACTATACTTTTATGTAAAGTATCATTGTAAGGATGTGGTTGAGGCACCATGCGACTTACATACAGTGGACCTATTTTGGGGGCATCACATACATCATGTATTTTAAATATGAAGTCATTACTTCGACTTATCGTAATCCATGCTCAATTATTTTATAATACATATGACTAGCTAGCATGCTTGTCAATCATGTCTACATGCACCTAATCACGATATTAGATACTAGAACACTTGTAATGTAGTTATCAACAATTAATCTTCAAGGTTTCCTTTGAAAACTGCATATTTAGCTATCACTCATGCAAACCACTTTACCTTCCATACATCATACTCTCACATATATGCATGTTAGACCTCATATGCATACTCACGAGTTCTCATCTCAAAGTGTATATAGTTTATCAAGTTCATTTTCAAAACAATAAGTTTCCATTAGTAAAACTTATTCAAGCATGTAAGGTAAGTTCATATATTCTATAACATGCTTCCATAACCACAATATAGGTCACATAGGTATGTTTTGAAGTTTAAAACTTAGTTTATGTATAGTTTATGTACACATAGCTAATATAGTCTATTACTTGTATTTTTCTTTTAATTCATGCTTGTCTACAACATACCCTCACCAATTAGGTAAGCTAACATATTGGTCACATTTTAATGTATATCAGAACTTGATACATTCATAACCAAGGTCAGAACATGTTTTTGAAAAAGGTTTATCAGAACTACTTTCCAACTCTCTAAGTCCTCTTTGAATAATTAAACCAAAACAACGAGTCATGGCTCACTATATCCATAGCATCCTCATTCCATGTTTTAATGTTGTTTATAAGCATATAATAACCAAAGTAGCATGCTCAGAATGGAATAAGATCACAAAATTACTACACATGACTTGCAGCCGGTGATAAGTAGGTTTTATACCTACTTATCTGGTATCTATTACTTGAATTAGTTGCTTAAACCTATGTTTCTTAGTTACTTTTTATACATTTTTTGTTATTTTGTAGGCTATGACATAACATTGGCATGAAGAAACAAGGAAAAGCAATTCGGACAGCTTTTGGACTAAAATCTGCAAGCAAATACAAGAAGGGAAAAATGCAGGGATTTTAACACCACGTTAGATGCATGTTCTTGGCTTGGAACTTGGATTATACTTTAGAGCTTCTTCTTAGCTTTCCGGAAGATCTTGAATCATCCAAATCAGAGTTCGGATGCGAGAGTTATGGCCTTTTTATCAACGAAGATCAAAGCTAAGAGTTCTCATGCTTGCAATTTATAAAGTATCTACTTCAAGACCGATTCGATCTTTTTCCTGCCTAAATCTTTCAATTCTCAAAGAATGAAAGTTGTAGAGATCTTTGAGAGTTTCGATTTGATAGGTGGCAGGCCTCATAACTCCTCTCGGATCAAAAGTTATGGCCATTTTACCAGACTACACTACAGTAGAAAAAGGACCCCCGCCGGGGCGGGCTTTCTATGCACAAAACCCCTACCAGGGCAAGGTTACAAGCTGTAAAACAGTAGCGTAGCCTGCCAGGGCGGGTTTTTTGTGAAGGAAACCCCTGCCGGGGCTGGGGTACGGGCCAAAACAAGTTTTTGACGCGTTTTGGGTCGAACTTTGATATTTTTTGACTCCAAATTAGATTTGGTTTGCTCCTAAGCTAAAAATTAAACTTGTAACCTATAAATACATGATGGGAGGCAAGGATTAGAGGAGAATTTTTCCATTAGATTAGATTATAGTATATTAGGACCTTAGATTAGATTAGAACTGAAGATTGAAGCTATTGATCATCATTAGAGAAACAGATTGAAAGCAATAGAATACATAATTTTTTATCTCAATTCTAATTTCTTTTCTTATCTATTTGTATCTTTTAATGCTTAATCAATTATAAATGATGGATTCTAGTTCCGTTATGAATTAAACTCTGTTTTGAGATTACTATGGATCTTATTGTGTAGTTTATTTTGATATGTTTCTTTGTTAATCTTATTAGCTATATTTGGATTGACTATTACTGATTTTCCCTTAATTGCTTAATTGCCTAACTAACAATTGCTGTGATAATCTATATGAACTCGAGAGACGGATTATAGGTTTAGATCTAATCATAATAACTTGTATTTATGTGTTCTACATGGAGTTGAAATTCATGATTTGTGCTTAGGATAAAGATATACCGAGGCATTGCATGTAGTCTAATAAGAACTTGTAGTTCAACCCTTTTTAATTGTAATTCACAAAGAGGGTTAGTTAATTAGGGTGTTTGATTTGATTCTATCATCTGTGGATTTGAATTGATATGAGTATGGTGCATTGAGAGATGACTATATTTTACTTTTATATTTTTGATTAACAATCTAGTATAAATAACTTGGCATAACAGGAAGTGTGTTGACTTAAATGAAATAATAAGTGAAATTGTAATCTCGAGTCTTCATTATCTTGTTTATTCTAAGGATAGTTAGTAATAGTTTAATTAATTATTTTAAATTAAAATATTAAATCTTTTGTTTAAATAAGATTAAATTGGTTATAGGTTAGTACTTGGTAATTCTTGTTAACTAATTCTCTGTGGGAACGATACTCTACTTTCACTTTATTACTTGTTGACCACGTATACTTGCGTGTTGTGCGTAATTAAATTTTTTCCAACAAGTTTTTGGCGTTGTTGTCGGGGAATTAGTTTAATATTTTTTTCCAATATTAACTTCAATCAAATTAATCTTAATTTAAATTTTTTTCTTTCTTTCTTTATTTTTATTTTATTTGACTATCTTCTTATTTTTCTCTTGTTTCAGGTACAATGGCTAGATGCAATTATCAAAGGCCATATTCGAGTATGAATCATCCAAGGGACACATGGATTGATGAACTCAATGTATTTTCTACATTATCAACACAACTTGAGACACTTTCGAGGAGGTTGGACGTTGTTACTTGCAATTATTGTGCTGGCAATCACCCGAGTAACCAATGCACCATCAGTCTTGGGCCGGTATAGTATGGTGGTAACTACCTCAACAACTATTCTTATCCCAGTTATCATCAAGTTTGGGGGTATCACCCGGATTCTTCATGGAGATATAATTATCAAGATCAATACTCTGCTCCAAATCCAACATACACACCGGAATTCTCATGTCCACCTCCATTGCAAGAAGAAAAGTCACAGTTGGAAGAATTCATGTCAAAAATCATAGCTATAACGCCCCCAAATTTAGATATTTGAAACCCGAACTCAGTGCATTACGATACCATTTCTATGAGAGGAAATAATAATATTTTCATAAATATCTAACTTAATATACATATCAGAGTTTTATAAATCCCAGGTACGCGACCTTAAAACATTTCATTACATGATAGATAATAAATATAATCATCTTATTTAATTCTAGCTATTACATAAGATAACACAAACTTATTCGGGTAGCTGTCCTTTCATTTTGTTCTTGGCAGAGCCCTTTGGCCGATCATACTTAACTGAAAACATTTAAATTAAGCAAGGATGAGCATTTGAGTGCCCAGCAAGTAATAACAATTATAAATATTAGCTGAAAGGATTAAATGTTTTCTTTGTACTACCCTTCTACAACTAATCAAAAGTTATGAAGTAATCTGAACTGATAATAATAACATAACAACTCTCTATAAAATTTTTGAAACTACGTACTGACTATAAATAGGGTTAAGGTGACATATACTATGAACATTGTTTTTCATTTTCGCTAAGGTTTAACAGAACTTCATCTGCAAACCGTCATAACTTCCGAACACGAGGGTAATCTGCCCAATGTGCCCTGTATTGATTAATACTACATGCAAGAACGATATTATCGTTTACTCTGTCCGCCTTGGGCGCATAAAAGTTTTTCCATATTCGGGATGTTCATACATGGTCGGGAATCCAAATCAAAACAATTTGATTGGATACAAAAAGGTTTTATCATATTCAACGATATTTCTAAATCTGTGTCTAGCTGATCAAATAGCTTAGAGGTATATATATATATATATATATATATATATATATATATATATATATATATATATATATATCAGAATTGATCAGGTCCGGACTCCCGGACCTGATCAAATCCGGACCCTTAATTTTTTTTTTTTTTTTGTAGAACAGCTAAAAAAAATAAATAAATTATGGAACTGAAATTTTTCCATAATACAATGTTTTGGGCGTGTTTTTAATACCTACACTAACCAATGTATGTACAGTCTGCCCAGACTGTACAGACATATTTCGTTATAGGCATCCAAATCACGCCCAAAACACTGTATTATGGAAAAATTTCAATTCCATAAATTTTTTTTTTTTTAGTTGTTTCAAAAAAAAAAAGCAAAAAAAAAAAAAAAGGTCCGTATTTTAGTAGAGTCCGGGATCCCGGATTGGATCCGGACTCATATATATATATATATATATATATATATATATATATATATATATATATATATATATATATATATCAACATATGATTAAATACAATGATTATCCAAGTGGGTACACTTGAATAACCATATTTAGAAATTAACTAACAGAATATAAATATCTAAATTACCATATAGTACCATGCTGATAATTAATGATCGAATATAACATATAAAACAAAAGGGTTAATAATCTGGTACAATAATAATATAATTATGAAACTTCTTACTCATGTCCATTGCATAAAGAAAATGCAAAGGTAGGATACTTGCCTGGTCTGCTATTTACTGTTACGAAAACGTAGTTTTATCTTTTATATCGAAACCTATCATTAATAAGATCATTCGTTTGATTAGAATATGTTAGTTCTCGGAGGCACGACAGATATCTAGAAGGGGGGTTGAATAGATAATTAAAACTTTTTCTTTTAACTTATTTAGGATGATTATAATCAATGCACAGCAAAATGAGTATTTAATACGCCTTCTATTAAATATCTTGAGTTCATGAGAGAGAGGCAGTTGACAGTTATAGCAGATATAGAAGTTATATCAGTTATAATGAGCACATTAATTTTAAGTTGTTTAGAGCACTTAAAGCTCCTAATCCACTCTTTTATTCCTTGAGTAGGTAATCCACTAAGGATGTCTATTACACTTCTTGAATCTCACAGATTCCTTCTGGACCAACAGTCTAGGTACTTCTTAGTTCACTCTTGAACTCTTCAAGTCCAGCAGACTTGGTTTCTCACAGTTCACTTAGAACTCTTCAAGTCCTACAGACTTGGTTCTCTTATTTCAGTTGATTGAAATGTTGTTTAGATCATGATTGATGCTACTCAGTTGCTATTATGCACTAGTTCAAAAGAACTGAGTAGCTGATCAAGCTTTCCTTTTTCACAGATCGTAGAGTTGAGCATTGAGTGTTATTGTGCATTTTTGTTTAATGCTTGTCTCACTTTCTCATCTGTCTTTGATCTGTATATATGCTGATCTTGTAATCTATCCATTGAAGTCATCTGATGAGCCATTAAATGCGTTTGACATTTCTGAGCTTTGATGGAGACTTTTCTGCACATCTTCTGAATTACACTTTAGCCCACTGACACAGCAGACTGCTTTCTCACCTAACACCTCAAAAGGTGTCTTTCTCTGCCCAATGGTCCTTTTCTTAGCTTCTTGAATATGTTTCTTTTGATCAATACTAAGGATATCTTTTGTACCGTTGGGACTGGTGAGCACTTCAATGTTCAAAATCCATTCAATATTTGTTGGAGTCTATCTTCAAATGAACGATAGGGATTGATGTTTCTGACACAAGGCAAATGACACTCTACTATCCATATCATAGTGTCTTGCCATATTGATGTTTGCTCTTAAGAGAACACTACGATTTCTCGCAAGAGTTTGCACACTATGATCTTTTCACACGATGATCATCACTTGCTCATCTTGCAGACTGTGCATTTCTGAAAGCACACTAAAATCTCTGAGTTAGCTTCGCCAAACGTCTGGACCACTCTATGATTTCCTGAAGAGGCCCTTCAAGGCAGATACACTACGATCATTTCAGCACTACGATCCTACCTTATATTCTGCATTCTGTTGATCAGCCGGATAGACTACGATTCTCTTCAAAGCCTATCTATTTCTTTCTAGCCATAGATCAACCTAGCATATTTGATCTCTTTATATATACAAGTGAACATTAAAGGCTAAGATCAACCTAAAAATTTTGATCTATCACTAAGTCCTTGTACATATATTCCTCGAATGACTTTACACATAATCATGAGCATTTACTTTAAACATCAAATCATAATATGCATTCTTCCAACAATATCCCCCTATTTGATGTTGACATAACCAAGGAGATTTGTTGTCATGATTATTAAATTTTATATGCAGTTGCAGTAAAGTAAACATGGCTTAGTTTTTCAGTGAGCAGTTAAAATTTCTAGAGAATAAGCATGAATTTATTGATGAATGGAGACAGATATTACATTTAAGATTGACTACATCAATACAACTTGAAATCCAACTTATCTCTATTTCTTTGGCCTTTTTCTTCTTGGAGGATTTGCATATTCCTCAACTCTCCTCTTTCTGCTTGCTTCATCTCTTCTGGCCAAATCTTCCAGCTCATTTGGGCTTAGTCTAGGATTGTGATCATACCTATTCATGAATGCAGAATCTCCAATTGGCATTCTTAGGCCTGTTGTTGTCACCACATGGGAGCTAGTAGTTGTTCCTTGACTCCTTAATGGTTGAGCCATTAAAATTTCCTGCTAATCAGATCGTTGAGTCTGATGGCTGGATCGTGGAGTCTAATGAGTGATTTGTCTTGTAGGAGGGTTCCTCAAGGCTTGAGTTTGGAATTGTCCTCTATCTCTTCCCTTGCCTCCCTGATCTCCTTTGCCTTTATTCTCCCCATTTATGTCAGCATCAAGGGTTCTAATGTCTTCGGAGAGGCGAGTCATTCCTTGGACAAGTTCGTGAAGTTGACTCTGAGTGTGAGCAATGTCTTCTCAATTTTCGATGATCAGAACTTCAGATCGAGCTTCCCGTTATTGAAGAACGACCAATATGTTGTCAGTCTGTTGACCTTGGCTGAAGTAAAATTGTTGGAACTCTCTTACTGTAGTTTGCAGATTGAGGAAGCTCTCCATCATTAGTTTATTTTGGGCGTCCTGAGTAGACTGTAAAACAAGAATAACATCTCTATGTCTTTTGGCTGCTAGAAAATGAATGTCATCCCTGTTATTTATGCTCTGAACCATTTCCTTGATGATTTCTTTCAGTGTTTTAGAAAGTTCAGAGCTTATGGAGAGTGGAAGATTGTTTGCAGCATTGATCATTGATGTTAATCTTAGCTGGATAAGAGCAGTATGATCTTCAAGAGTTTCGTCGAGTTCCTTGAATACTTTCGCAGACATTGTTGACAGATCAGCCTTTGTGGACAACTCTGAAAGAATTTCATCCAATTGGGGAAATTTTGAGGAGGGAGATGATGTGCCTTTGAATATATCTTGCAAAGAGTAGAGGGAAAGATCAAGATTGAAGAATTCGTTGTTGGATGAGGAGGGAATATCTGAGGGAGGAGCCTGGGTTTGGATGATTAATGTTGGTGGCTCTACGATTTGAGGTATAGATTCTACAATGGGGTTAGAGTCAGTGATCGTAGAGATGATAGGTTGTGGGAGCATTAGGGAGTTGATCTTATTTGGTTCCTCAGTTATAGAATTTTGGAATTCTGCAACTAGAAATTGATTTAGTGGATGAAGAATCACTTCCAACCATTGTGGGATTTCATAAAATTGATTGAATGGGGCTGATGGCAAATGATTAACTCTGAAAAGATTTGGGATAGATAGTACCTCAAGTTTATTCTTTGAGGAGGAATTGTTGGTGAGAAGCTTCTTGGCAAAATTGAATTTTCCTGGGAATCCATTGGCTAGTACTGAGATAGCAGGATATTCTTTGAAACTCCAGAACATGTGATCCCAAGAGTTCAGAATTTGAGCTCGGTGGAAGGGTATCATAGAAAGATATGAAAACAGTTGCTTATAGTTGGCTCTTCTGTGCCATCAATGCCTACAGCTATGATCTCAATCTCATCATCTTCCTCTCTGTTGTCACTGGAGTATTCCATTATGTCAATGGCTTCATGACGTTCTTGCACTGGTTCTTCATTATCTCTTCCAGAAGTCTCTTTTTCTGTTATGGAGATGTCATGATCCTCCCCCTCAGCTTGATCATCCTTGTGTGAAGTCAATAGCTCCCCATCAACTGGAGCATCCTTTGGCAGGAGATCTTCAGACATCTCCCCCACAGCAGGGGTATCTTCTTTCACCAAATCTTTTGGTGTCTCCCCCTCAGCTGGTTCCTTTTCAGTAGACAGTTCTTTGTCTTCCCTCTTTAGAGCTTTCTCATTGACAAGAATATACTTCTTGACCAGTTTCCTTCTTGGCTTTTTATTCTTGTGGCTGATATTACTCATTTTCAGTAGTTGAGATATAGTTGCTCTATCTTGTTCTGCCTCAGCATGCTGTTCCTTTCTTCTTAGGATCCTTAGAGTCTCAATATCTGAGGACTCTACAGGCTTGTTGGTAGAGGATCCCTGAGGTTCTTTTGTACTTCTGGCTTTCAGTTTTTTTTCACCCTTACTTTTTCTGACCAAAGCAATGGGTTCTTCCTTGCTAGCTTCTTCCTCTTCTTCCTCAGTTTCTCTGATAACAGACATATTTCCTGGCACTCCTATTCCCTTTATCTCACCAGTTCGACCACTGGATTCAGACATCATCTTCACATTTTTAGCTGGATTTCTTTTCTCGTTCTCAAACAACTGCTGGGTCATTCGGTGATTTGGATTTATGGCTTCACCTTCATCATCCTCAATTAGGTCACCAAGAGCAGCCTGTAGGATAATGCTGATAAATCTTCCGTAGAGCATCTTCTGTGAGCTCTTTGATTTCTTTGAGCTGATTAACCATTTTCCAATCCACTCAAGTAATAGAGCCCAATAGTTGAGTTGTATTTTGTAACATATGGCAGTCATGAGTTTGAGTTGTAACTCATTCACAGAGTCATGACCTGAGCTCTTACAGCATATGCATTTTCCAAAAATATCAGCTATAAACTCATACCTCTGTGGAAACTCCTTCTTTTTGTATCCTTTGACAAAACGTGATTTCTTGTAATGCATCTTCTTGAGACCCTTATGGAAGTCTATGCTATCTAAGGAAGGATACCCTTCAGATTTGAGGCCTAGGCCTAGATTAATATCTTCAGCCTTTACCCTGATTTGGACGTTCCTCACTTTTGTCATAGTGTTGTTTTCAAATACCCCATTATTGTAGGCCTCTTTTACCAGATTTGGGTAGTTCAATGTGTCCGTACCCAAGGCCTCTTCGAGACCTGTCTTCTTCAGTAGCGACAATGTCTTCTGATATTGGGGTTCAGCTGATTTAAATTCGTCAAAACAGAGTCTGTAGCCGGAGATAACACTGGAAGCTGGCATTGATTTCTTTTTAGGAAGTTAAACTGACTGAGCTTGCTATTGATTTAGGGTTTTTGTTTGAGAGAGGAAGAGAGAGATGGTCTTTTGAACTTCAAATTTCAAAAAAGATGATTTCAATTTGTACTTGAAACTTCCCTCTCTATTTTGCTTAGTGGGACATGTGTCGAATTGTGTTTGGCTCTACGAATTTTGACAGCGAGGGATTGTACTGAATTGCCCTTAACTTCCTCTAGGATGATGTATTCTTTAGTGAGACTACGATCGTTGAGATGGTCCTTGGAGTCGTCGAGTCTGTTCTACCATCATTGAGTCTGTGTAGCAGTCACCGTGTCTGAGCTGTAAACGAAGAGTCTGAACTACGATCATTGAGTCTGACTATCAATCGTAGAGTTTGATCAAGTTCTCATTATGAACCTTTGGTTTAGCATTCTTCTTGGTTTAAGGTAGCTCAGGAAGGGCCAACCTCTTGAATGAAATAAGGGTTAAGTTTGTCCCTGAGGCACTTATCAGAAAGAATGCTTTGATTTATGCTTGATCATCATAAGGTGCTCCTTTGGTTTTGTTGATGTAGCTCTAGTATCATTGTGTCTGTATTACGATCGTTGATTCTATGCAACGTTTGTTGAGTTTTATGACACTTTGGCTCTACGAACGTGGACTTCATTTGATCATGTCTTTGATTTAGAACGTAGCCCTTAAATCTGTATGGTTAACACAAACTAGAGCACAATATTTTAGGTTTATAAGTTAAGCATGCCTAGCTCACTTATCAATTTGTTGAATCTGGATTCATCTAGAGGTTTTGTAAAAACATCAGCAAGTTGATTTTCAGTAGGGATATATTGTAAAGATATATTTCCATTTTGCACATGATCCCTAATGAAGTGATATCTTATTTCTATATGCTTAGTCCTAGAATACATGACAGTATTATGAGTTATAGCAATTGTACTTGTGTTATCACAATGAATAGGTATGGATTTGAATTCAAACCAATAATCTGCTAGATGATTTTTCATCCATAGGATCTGAACACAACAACTGCCAGCAGCAATGTACTTAGCTTCTGCAGTTGAGGTAGATACTGAGTTTTGCTTCTTGCTAAATCAGGACACAAGTTTGTTACCTAGTAGTTGACAAGTGCCACTAGTACTTTTTATATCTATTTTGCAGCCTACAAAATCAGCATATGTGTATCTTGTTAGCTCAAATGAGGATTCCTTGGGATACCAAAGCCCTAAGTGGGGTGTACCTTTGAGGTACCTAAAAATCCACTTTACAGCAGATAAATGAGATTCTTTAGGACAAGCCTGAAATCTAGTACAGATGCATGTTGCAAACATTATATCTGGTCTACTGGCAGTAAGATATAAAAGAGATCCTATCATACCTCTGTATTGAGTTATATCAATACTTTTACCTTTTTCGTCTTTGTCAAACTTGGTTGCAAGAGCAATTGGGGTTTTCATGGGAGAAGCTGATTCCATGCCATACTTCTTGAGTAAGTCTTTAATGTACTTGGCTTGTTTATGAAAATTCCTTCATCAGTTTGCTTTACTTGCAGTCCAAGAAAGAAGTTCAGCTCACCCATCATGCTCATTTCGAATTTGCTCTGCATAAGCTTGGAGAATCTCTTGCATAACTTTTCATCAGTAGAACCAAATATGATATCATCAACATAGATTTGAACTAATAGGACTTTATCTTTATGCTTTCTAAGGAATAGTGTGGTATCTACTTTACCTCTATTGAACCCATTTTTAATAAGAAAATTAAGAAGTGTCTCATACCATGCTCTAGGTGCTTGTTTAAGACCATATAAGGCTTTGTCTAATCTAAAGACATAATTAGAAAGAGATGGATTGATGAAACCTGGAGGCTGCTCTACATAGACTTCTTCTTGAAGTTCACCATTCAAGAATGCACTTTTAACATCCATCTGGAAGACTTTGAACTTCATGTGAGCAGTAAAGGCAAGGAATATTCTGATGGCTTCTAGTCTGGTAACAGGTGCAAATGTCTTATCATAGTCAATGCCTTCTTCCTGAGAGTAGCCCTTGGCTACTAGTCTATCCTTATTCCTGGTTATCGCCCCATCTTCATCCATCTTATTTCTGAAGACCCACTTGGTTCTAATTACAGGATGGTTCTTTGGTCTTGGAACCAATCTTTAAACTTTTCTTCTCTTGAACTGATTAAGTTCTTCCTGCATGGCCTCTATCCAGCTGGAATCTTCCATAGCATCCTCTATCTTCTTCGGTTCTATTTGTGATAGGAAGTTTAGATAGAAGCATTCATTTTGAGTAGCAGCTCTTGTTTTGACTCTTGCATTCGGATCTCCAATGATTAGATCTTGAGTGTGATCTCTTGCCCATCTGCTTCCTGTTGGAACATCCGTTCTTATGCCTTCTTGTCTTAGATCCTCAAGATCTATTTCTTCTTCTTAATGTGGAGGCACATTGTCTGGCACAAGCCTCTCTACGATCTCATTCCCTTGCTCAACGATTTCGCTATCTGGTACTACGATCGTAGTATTGAGCTCGAAGATTTCTTTCGTAGTGTCTTCACTGTTGGTCAGTAGTGTCTTGGAGCACTATTTTTTCTAAGTCTGTTTCATCAAAGATGATGTGAATCGAGACTTCTACACTCAGTGTCTTCTTGTTGAACACTCTGTAAGCCTTGCTGTCTGTGGCATATCCAAGAAAGATTCCTTCATCTGATTTTGGTTGAAACTTTGTCAAGTACTGCTTTTCATTGTTGAGTAAGTAGCATGCACAGCTGAACACAGGAAAGTAGCTGACATTTGGCTTTCTTCCTTTCCAAAGTTCATAAGGAGTCTTCTTAATCGTAGAGTGTATGAGTGATCTGTCCTGAGTATAACATACAGTGCTGACTGCTTCTTCCCAGAAGTACTCCGGTAGATGAGCTGCAGCTAGTAGAGTCCTTTCAGCCTCTATTAATGTCCTTTTCTTTCTCTCAGTAACTCTATTTTGTTAGGGAGTTCGTGGAGCTGAGAAGTTGTGACTAATCCCATTGTATGTGCAGAACTGATCCATTTCTAAGAAATCAAATTCTCTGCCATGATCACTTTCTTATAGCCTTGATTTTCTCTCCTTTCTCATTCATCACCAGCTTGAACATCTTGATCAGTTCGGGGCTTGTTTCATCTTTTGAGGTTAGAAAGAATACCCATGTAAATCTAGTGTAGTCGTTTACTACGACCAGTAAGTATCTCTTTCCCCCAAGTCTCGTCTAGGAATTGGTCCAACAAGATCCATATGTAGTGATTGCAGAGGCTTGTCAATTGAGTTGATGGTTTTGCTCTTAAATGAGCTACTAGTCTGTTTCCCAAGTTGATAGGCATTGCAGGGCCTTTCTTTAATGAAATTGAATTTGGGTAGGCCTGCAACTGGATCTTTTGAAGCTAATTTGGACATGTTTTTGAAGTTGAGATGAGATAATTTTCGATGCCATAGCCAACTCATTTCTTCAGATGCTTTAGCCATAAAGCATATTGTCTCGTCTGAGCTTAGTTGTCCAAGATTTACTGTGTAGACATTTCATTTTCTTGTTCCGGTTAGCTTTACTGCAGATGTCTTCAAGTCTCGGACTTGACATTGATTGTTGATAAATGTTACTTGATGACCCTTGTCACAGAGTTGGCTAATGCTTAGAAGGTTGTGTTGTAGTCCTTCCACATAGGCCACTCTACTGAATAATACTGCACCATTTCCGGCTGAGCCATAGCCTCTTGTCTTGCCAGTGCCATTATCTCCAAAGATGACCGAGGGACCCTCCTTCTCTATATAGTTAGACACAAGAGCTTTGTTCCCAATCATATGTCTTGAACATCCACTATCCAGATACCAGGTTGTGTTCGTGGAGCTCATTTCTTGAGGTAACATTAAGCCTTCATTTTGGTACCCATATTTGCATGGGTCCTACTATGTTAGTACCCTTGGGGACCCAAATCTGCTTTATATTGGGTCTCACGTGCATGGAATTATAATGACGATTCGCAGCCTTGTGACCAACTCTATGGCATTCAAAGCATTTGATATGATGCATGTTAGTGTGTGTGTGTGTGTGTGTGTGTGTGTGAAAGTTTTTCCTCCATTTGGACTTTTGTGGGTTATTGGTCATCCTCCTACTAGGCTGATATTCCCTTTTCCATATGTTCTCTTGTTTCATTAATTGAGAAGAGTATATCTTACTTCTACTATATCTTCCTGGTTGGTTCGTAGAGTTGATCTTATTGGACTCTACGATCCTTCGAGGTTGATGAATAGTAGCTAGATTACTTTTCTCTTTTCGAAAACCTAGACCAGCATGAGATCCCTTACTCCTGGGAATATGAATTGAATCAGTCGGGCAGGGTTTGACAGGCTCATCACTCTATGAGGATTTCACAAATATAATGCCCCTACTTAACCTTAAGGCATCACTCATGCTATTTTCCTTTACTTTTTCCACACATGGCTCTGAGGTAGATTCCCCAAAGCCTAGCCATGTTCTATCAGAGACGCTTCTCTGATTAGAGATTAAGGAGTCCATGGATGAAGAAGATTTATTCCATGTAGAGATGGTCTTTTCTAGATCCTCAATTTTTGAGGTTAGACTAGACTCTCATTTTGTACCGAGCTCATTTGTTTGTCTCAAGAGATTATTCTCAGCTTTAAGCTCAGAGAATGAATTAGTACTGAGAAGGGCTGTTTCCAGTTCTTCTTGAACCTTTTCTTTCTCCTTTTGAAGAAGTGAATAATCGTTAGACAGAACTCTAAACCACTTCATGTATTGGTGTAGATCAGATGTTATGCCATGTAATGCAGTTCTAAGATCATCAATATCTACATCAGGAGAGTTAAAGTCAAATACCTCGTCGATACTTACTTCGTGTATGTTGGAGTTTTGTTTGTCCCTTGCATTTTTGGCCATCAAACAGAGATTTGCTATTTGAGGATCTTCATCATCCCCAGATTCAGGAGTTGAGTTATTGTCTAAGTCACTCCATGATCCTCCAGCTACAAGGTCTTTTTCTTTCTTCTGTGGCCCTTTGTTGCCTCTGTATTCTTTCTTTGAATGAGATTTCTTCTTGAGTTCTTCTCTGAGAGGTTTGTTGCAATTTGCAATGAAGTGGCCTGGTTTCTTGCAATTGTAGCATAGGTCATTTATTTGTTCCTGGCTGCTATAGTTGCTGACTTTCTTCGGTTTATTGGTTTTGCCTCGTCACATGAACCTTCTTAGTCTTTTCACTAGTATTGCAAGGTTCTCATCATCATCTTCATCATAGTCAGAATCAACCTCAGTGCTGACTTTGGAGGCGTTATCTGTTGCTTTAAGGGAAACACCTTTATCCTTCTTTCTTCCTTGAGACAATGTTTCTGGTTGCTGTGTCAGCTCCAATTCGTACATGAGGAGGTTGCCATATAACTATTAAATAATCATTTCATGTAGATTCTTTGATTCTCTGATAGCAGTGGTTTTGGCATCCCACTTACTTGGTAATGCTCTCATGAACTTTATGATAAGATTTTATTTGGATAGACCTTTCCATAGGCTCGTAGAGAGTTGAGCAATACATTAAATCTTTCTTAAGTGGCAGTAACGTTTTCTCCTTAAACATGAGCGAACATCTCATATTGCTGAGTCAAAAGAGATTGTTTGTTTTCTCTGACTTCTTTTGTTCCTTCATGCATAATGAGCAGTGCTTCCCAAACCTCCTTTGATGTTTTGCTGTTGACCTCGTTTTCAAACAGATCATCTTCTAATGATTGGAACAAGATGTTTTTGGCCTTTTTGTCGAGCTGGACAGCTCTCTTCTCGTTCTCTGTCCATTCTTCCTTAACCTTAATCTGTATTCTGTTTGGGTCATCTGTAGTTGGTGCAAGCTTTGTATGAACATAGGGCCCATTCTGAATAATTTCAAATAGATCTTCATCTATTGCATCCATATAAGCTTGCATCCTAACCTTCCACTTAGAAAATTTTTCTTTGTTGCACATTGGTGGATTGCTGCCTCCTCCAGTCTTTGATTCGCTTGGTAAGTGTGCCATTGGATCTACTCAATCTTTATAGGCTGTATTATAGAACCTGATTTGATACCAATTGTTAGTTCCATGAGGCACGATAGAAATCTTGAAGGGGGGTTGAATAGATAATTAAAACTTTTTTTTAACTTATTTATGATGATGATAATCAGTGCACAGTAGAATGAGTATTTAATACGCATGAGAGTGAGGCAATTATGACAGTTATAGCAGATATAGCAGTTATAGTAGTTATAATGAACACGACAATTTTAAGTGGTTCAAATAACTTAAAGCTCCTAATCCTCTCTTCTACTCCTTGGGTAGGAAATCCACTAAGGATGTCTGTTACACTTCTTGAATCTCACAGATTCCTTCTAGACCAGCAGTATAGGTACTTCTTAGTTCACTCTTGAACTCTTCAAGTCCAGCAGACTTGGTTTCTCATAGTTCACTTAGAACTCTTCAAGTCCTGCAAACTTGGTTCTCTTACTTTAGTTGATTGAAATGTTGTTTAGATCGTGATTGATGTTACTCAGTTTTTATTAAGCACTAGCTCGAAAGAACTGAGTAGCTGAGCAAGCTTTCCTTTTTCTCAGATCGTAGAGTTGAGTGTTGAGTGTTTTTGTGCGTTATTGGTCAATGTTTGTCTCACTTTCTCATCTGTCTTTGATCTGTATATATGTGATCTTAAAATCTATCCGTTGAAGTCATCTGATGAGCCGTTTGACATTTCTAAGCTTTGATGGAGACTTTTCTTCACATCTTCTAAATTGCACTCTGGCCCATTGACACAGCAGACTGCTTTTTCACCTAACACCTCAAAAGGTGTTTTCCTTTGCCCAATGGTCCTTTTCTTAGCTTTTTGAATACGTTTCTTTTGATCAATACTAAGGATATCTCTTGTACCATTGGGACTGGTGAGAACTTAAACGTTCAAAACCCATTCCATATTTGTTGGAGTCTATCTTCAAATGAACGATAGGTCTTGATGTTTCTGACACAAGGCAGATGACACTCTACTATCCATATCGCAGTGTCTTGTCATATTAATGTTTTCTCTTAAGAGAACACTGCGATTTCTTGCAAGAATTTTCACACTACGATCTTTTCACACGACGATCATCACTTGCTCGTCTTGCAGACTCTGCGTTTCCGAAAGCACATTACGATCTCTGAGTTAGATTCGCCAAACGTCTGGACCACTCTACGATTTCCTGAAGAGGCCCTTCAAGGAAGATACACTACAATCATTTTAGCACTATGATCCTGCCTTAGATTCTACATTCTATTGATCAGCCTGATAGACTATGATTCTCTTCAAAGCCTATCTATTTCTTTCAAGCCATAGATCATCCTAACATTTTTGATCTCTTTATATATACAAGTGAACATTAAAGGCTAAGATCAACCTAACAATTTTGATATATCACTAAGTCCTTGTACATATATTCCTCAAAGGACTTTACACATAATCATGAGCATTTACTTTAAACATCAAATCATAATATGCATTCTTCCAATAGAATAACATACTATAACACATAGCACTACTTATTGCAATCAACACATAACCTAATCACTTTGTCACACATATTTAACTGTCATTGAATCATAAACAAACATTAATATAGTCAAAATATCTAAGTCCAGAACAATTTCTAAAACATGTCGGTGTTCCGACAGCTTTATCGGGTAATTATCGAGTCTAAGACTCTATTCTAAAGTTCAATATCTGTAAGTATCTGTCATATCATTTTTTAAATGACTTATAATAATTTTAAAACATTTATTATAATTTATCATAAATTTTCAGGCACCGAAATCATTATTAAATGATTTAAATATTAAATAATTTTATTATCATTAATATTTAATTAATATGAAACTATTAATGAAATCATTGCCAAAATATTAAAGTTAGTTATAACAACTTAGAATATTTTTAAAGTATTAATATTACAATTAAATGATTTTTAAAATATTTAAAATTATTTTTAAATAATTACCATTAATATTAAAATATTAATGTTTTATTTATCCAAATATTAAAAGTCATTAATTATAACTTAAAAATATTTTTAATTCATTTATATCCTTTTTAAATGATTTTTAAATCAATAAAACTATTTTAAATATATTTATTTAATATAATTATTAAATAAATTTAATATCATTAATGTTAAATTAATATCGTTAATATTAAATAATTAATATTTTTCATAAAAAAATATTAAAAGTTATATTTTATAACTTAAAATATTTTTATAACCTTTAAATAATTTTTATATAATTTTTAAATCATTAATTCTATTTTTTATAATTTATTTAATACATTTATTAAATAACTTGATTATCATTAATATTTATTTATAAATGAAATTCATCACAAAATATTAAAAATAACTTAAAATATTTTCGTATAACATAATATAATTTTAAATGATTTTCAAGTATTAAAATCATTTTTAAGTAATTTATTTAATATTATAAATAAATAAATTAAATACCACTAATATTCCAAAAATAATAAATATTGATGACATATATTCAAAATAATTAAAAACCTATTTTTTAGACTTTAAAATATTTTTTAGGAATTTATTTTTTATTTTTAATAATTAAAAACTATTTTTTTCTATTTATTAAATAGAAATAATAATGTCCATAAATTAACTGTCGCTAAAGGACCCTATAACGACAAAACTGTCGCTATAGGTGTTCTTGAGTGTTCATCAGTAAACCAAGATCTTCAAACTCAGTGTACAGGGTAGATAGTTTGACTAGAATTTGATCTATGTTCCTTGTTGTTTCTGGGCTGTCTAATGAGATAATATTGTAGTACTGATGTAGTACTACACCCTTAAACAAGTTCCATGGCAAAAACATATCAAATCATCAAGATCTAAGCTAGAGAAAAGTTTGACAAGGTTGTTCTTCATTTTCTTGGTTTTCCAGAAAATTAAGAACAGCTAAGGGTGATATATTTAGATCCTTATAATTTGCACTCTGGTTCTAGTTTGTAAGATCTAATGGTTCATACTTGTAGAATGCATACCCAGGTACAATAACATATCAACATATCATCATAACAACAACATATACGCGATATATATGCCAGTCAAAGTCTGTCAGTCGTCATGGTCATCAGTTTTCTGGGTTACCCAGAAAACTGATTTCATGAACATCTGACCTCCTTTGACCAGCCACAAAATCATGTACACTTGATATCTAGAGGCACTAATAGAATGGATCGAGAGTTAAACTAACAAACTATAACATGGTTTCAACAACAAACTCAAAACATCAAAATCCTGACAGATCCAGAGCCTTACATATCATGTCAAACACTAAAAACCCATTTCTCAGTTGCCCAGAAATGGTCTGGTCATGGTCGGTCAACGACCTTTGACCAAGAATAACTTGCGATCTAGATCAAATCTAAGTCTGATTCTTAATCCAGATCAAAACTAGCATTATACATACTATAAATACAAAGCTTTAAACAACAAAAACCAAGATCATACAAGAATCTAAAGGCACTGACATTCATTGTCCAACCACAATTTCAAAATTTTCATGAATTCTAAAAACATCAATTTCGAGCATCTATGTGTTATCGATCTGAGTTATAACAACCCAGAACACTCAATAACATCCTATTACACAACTTTAAACATCTAAACACAAAGATTAACATGAATCATAATGATTTCTAGGTTTAGGGTTTTTATACCTTTCTATGAACCAAATCTTGATATAATACTTTTGATCTGCTACAAGTTTTAGTGGGGCTTGATTAGGGACTGGTCTAGCAAGAAATTTTCGGATGTTTCAAGTTGAGAGGGTTTTGGTTGAGTGTTGTGACCAAATGAGGCTTGAATATGACATTCTCTCTCTCATAATCTATATATAATTTGATGCAAGGACTATGGCTGATCATGATGGCAGGTTTTGGCTGATTAAAGGCTAGTACTAGACCACATGGCTAGTTAGAGTTTGTCACCAACTCCCTACTAGGGTTAGATCTACACTCTACGTTATTAAAATAATAAAAAGGGGAGTTTGGTCATTTGACTTATAAAGTGAATGGCAACTTGGTAACTTCTCACAACCATTAGGTTTTAACCCTTAGAGTTTAACCCTAAGGTTTCTTAAGCTCTAAATCTAAGATTGTGTATTAAGGGCAAATATAAAAATCTTAGTTTCTAATAATGTTGATTAGGGTTCCCTAATTACACTAGGTTTCATAATCACTTAGGTTTTGTAAATTAGCTATTAATTACCATTAACCTTGCTAAATTAATACTTAGGGTTTATAACTTAGCAATTAGTGTTCTAATTTAGTAATTAGGGTTTCTAAATATTAATTAGGATTTACATAATAATGGTCATTAATTACATAACACACAACTTAACAAATCTTACAGGTATAACTGACTTCTGTACTATAGTTTATCAGTAATGCTAGAGTTTGAACTGTTATACTATAACTGATCTGCAAATTAACATTACACACATATCAGGCATATTTATATCACTGAAATATAAATAATATTATATTATTATTCTCATTCTTTATTTAAAATCCAGACTTAGGGTTTTGAATTCATATCTGACATAACATTCCTACATACCATCATTAATTAAGTTAAAATAATTAACCTAACCAATATAATAAAATATGTATCATAATAATCCTAATAATCATATCATATATACCATAATCATATTTTCATAGAGAAATAAATATTAAATATTTTTATTACAAAATTAATTTATTATAAGAAAATATTCTATAATGATCAATAACTCTAAAAAGAAATTATTTACATCTAATAAATAATTTTATTTATCATTTAGATAAATATACTTTACTTTGCAAATATTTTCACCTTTATATATATAAAAAAAATTAAATCCCAAAGGTTCTTATTGAAAATATTGGGTTATTATAATAGCAAACCAAGAGGAGAAGATGATGAGTCAAGTAATATCGAGCCACAATTTTCAGTACCAGATGGAACAACTCATCCCCACTTCAACCCATGGTCTTCAATATATGGATTCCAAAACTGAGACAAATAAGTCAATGTTGGAGGAATTGTTGTCCATGTTCGTAGCATCCAATGAGGAGAGGAGGATTAATCAAGAGATATCAATTCAAAATCTGCAGAATAAGATAGATCAAATGTTCAAAGCCTTGAACAATTGTCCTCAACATAATTGGTGTTATGACATGGATTCCGAGATTGACGAAGTGCCAAAACCAAATCTACAACTTGATGAGACACGAGAAGTTGAAAAGAGGAGACAAGTAGGGATAATGAAAACAAGGTCGGTGAAGAACTAACTGTGAGTACCAACAAGGATGAGCTGATGTTATTATTGGCCCAAGTCCCTTCTCCGCCAAAGATCAAGGGTGCAGTTCGATTTGTAAAATCGTGCCCGCTTGGTAGTCATGTCATCGTCAAGGCTCTTTATAACATGAGAGTTAGTACAAATGAGAAGCCATGGTGGGATAAGGAGGAGAAGATAGAAGAAGAGCCCGTTGTGCTTCCCAAGCCTCAAAGCCCCAATTGAATCATAGGCTCAATGGAAGGAAAACCACCTAGTTATTTTACATTTGGGCACTTTTTTTAAATAAAGCATTCTAGGTTATTTTAATTCGAAATCCATCACGAATGGGAACCTACCAAATTTTACATTATTTCCGATGGATGGAGGGTTCCTCAATTTTTAAAGGGGAATTGGATAGCATTGACCAGAAAAAGTCAGGCTGAAAGACTTTAAAACAAGCGCTGATTGGGAGGAAACCTAGGAATTTTTATATTTATATACTTTACTAGTTTATTTAGTAGATAGGAATTATTTTGCTTATTAATATTCTCTTCTAATCCAAAGTGTTATTCTAATCCATGTTGTCTCTCTTCATTGCATGTATTGGATGTTAAATAAATAAGCAAAAGATTATAGAAAGGGAAGCCACCACCCTTAGCCCATGACACAGTATCCTCCTTCAAATTCCGATGTGGAGGAGTTTTCAGTCTATGCCACGCCACCATCACCTCACTCTTAGCTGATTACAGGTAAGTTCTCTTCTACTTAATGCTTTATTTTACAATGAGGACATTGTAATTGTTAAGCTTAGGGGAGTTAATTAGTTTAGTTTTGCATGTTTAATGTAGTTTTTTTAGTTTTGCATAAGTTATCGTGTTTGTTTAGTTTAGGTTTATTATATGTTTACATTCATGTAGTGTAAGTGCATAATAGTTTGCATAGTAGAGTAATTGTAAATAGTTTTTATTTGTGTCAATAGAAAAAATTTCAAAATATTAGTTAGTTACTATGTTCATCTTCATTATTCCAGCTGTTTTATATTTATAGTCTATTTTGGTCAATGATGAGACTGGAATTCAGCAGACGAGTATAGTACTGATTATTAGAGTTTTGATGTGATTTCTTGTTATGAATCAAAGCTTTTTCTGTTTGAAACTGGTATAACAAGGATAACACAGTAATAACAGCTTTGTTGATTGATTAGTTCAAATTGATACATAAGGAATTTCTAAAGCATAATGCTAGTTTAAATGAGAGAATGCCAAGGATATGCAGTGAAGACGAAGAATTAGGCAAGAACTTAAGTTTGGGGGAAAAAGTGGGGTATATAAGCTTCTAAAAAAAGTGAATAATTGAGTCTTGTGGTGTGTTGAGAAGAATCATGAAAAGCACTCCCCATAAACACAGGCGTGAGATGGATCGTAAAACGTACTCACTATCTATGAAAAAAAATGAGAGGAATAAAACAGGAATTAAAAGAAAAAATGCCCCCGTGATTGAAAAAAAAAGAAAAAAGAAAGCATAAGTACCCTATTTGGACCCTTAATATTGGTAATTGTTTAATTTTAGTTGGATCTCGTCTGTTTTTAAAATTTTTGAGTTTACACTGTATGATGCCTTCAAAGAGATTTTTTATGTATTAAATTTGAATTTGTATCAGTTAGCATGGATGTTGAGCACACACAAACTGTAAAAGTAATAACAGTTTAAGATTTGATGAGTGATATGAATTATTGATTGATTTTGATATGAAGTATTGTCGTGTTTGCTTGATTTCTCTGAGGCCGGGTGAATAAATTTGATTCTATCAATACTGCTGGATTCGTAGGTATATAGATTAGTTGCATTTCATTGCATTTTTGTTGTGTTGCTTGAGGACAAGAACCGATTTAAGTTTGGAGGTATTTGATAAGTAGGTTTTATACCTATTTATTCGGTATCTATTACTTGAATTATTTGCTTAAACCTATGTTTTTTAGTTATTTTTCATACATTTCTATGTTATTTTGTAGGCTATGACATAACATTGGCATTAAGAAGCAAGGAAAAGCAATCCGGACATCTTTTGGACTAAAATATGCAAGCAAATACAAGAAGGGAAGATTGTAGGGCTTTTAACACCAAGTTGGATGCATGTTCTTTGCTTAGAACTTGGATTATACTGTAGATCTTCTTCTTAGCTTTTTGGAACATCTTGAATCATCCCAATCGGAGTTCAGATGCGAGAGTTATGGCCTTTTTATCAACAAAGATCAAAGTTAAGAGTTCTCATGCTTGCAATTTACATAGCAACTACTTCAAGCCCGATTTCGATCTTGTTCCGGCCAGAATCTTTCCATTCTCAAAGAATAAAAGTTGTATGGATCGTCGAGTGCTTCGATTTGATAGGTGGCAGGCCTCGTAACTCCTTCCGAATCAAAAGTTATGACCTTTTTACCAGAGGACACTGCGGTCGAAAAAGGACCCTCGCCGGGGCGGACTTTCTATGCACAAAAACCCCGCTGCGGCGGGGGTACAATGTGAGACCCCGAATTTTATGAAATGAAAGTATTCAATTTTCTTATAATTATTCTATTTAGTAAATGGTTAAATTCATAAAAGGTTAAAGTTAAGGGTGATATGTGAAAATTTTTAAAGTATGCAAGTTGTTATAAAATATTCGCTTGGTCGGGGGATATTCTTTTTGTCGGGGAATATCCGTAGGATGGCACAATCATTGGTGGACCCCACAACGGAAGTATTATCGTAGTAAGGAAATGACATAATTATCTTTTTATAAAAATAACAGCGAAAGTGTTATCGTTAAAACTGTTGAACTACGCGGTAGTAAAAGTATAGTAATATGCGTGGTTGCATAGTAGCACACGGTATTGATTATTGATGTTTACGTGAGAAGTCACTCAGTTATACTCAATTATTGTTACAGTAATTGCTTCATCATATCTCTCATATTATTGATTCAGTTATTGTCGCAGTATCATCTGCATAATATTTTATATATTATTGAATCAATAATTGAGACGACAAAGTTATTCATATTATAATTTGCAATATTGACAATATCTAGAAGTTCTGTCTAGGAGAGGTTTGGTCACCTAATTGCACGCCAATAAGGAGAAATCTTTATCGGAAAGCCCCCTCTTTCCTGGGAACGACCTGGTTTTTAGCTCCTAAGCTAAAAATTAGACTTATAACCTATAAATACATGATGGGAGGTAAGGATTAGAGGAGAGTTTTTCCATTAGATTAGATTATAGTATATTATGAACCCTAGATTAGATTAGAACTGAAGATTGAAGCTATTGATCATCATTGGATAAACAGATTGGAAGCAAGAGAATACAGATTTGTTTATCTCAATTCTAATTTATTTTTTTTATCTATTTGTATTTTTTAATGATTAATCAATTGTGGATGATGGATTCTTGTTCTGTTATGAATTAAACTCTGTTTTGAGATTAATATGGATCTCATTGTGTAGTTTACTTTGATATGCTTCTTTGTTAGTCTTATTAGCTATATTTGGATTGTATATTATGATTTGCCCTTAATTGCGTAATTGCCTAGTTAACAATTACTGTGATAATCTATATGAACTCGAGAGACGGATTATAGGTTTAGATCTGATCATAATAACATGTATTTATGTGTTCTACATGGAGTTGGAATTCATGATTTTTTTTAGGATAGAGATATATTGAGGCATTGCATGTAGTCTAATAAGAACTTGTACTTAAACCCTTTTTAATTATAATTCACATAGAGATATATTGGGTTAGTTAATTATGGTGTTCAATTTGATTCTATCATCTGTGGATTTGATTTGATATGAGTATGGTGCGTTGAGAGATGGCCATATTTTCCTTTCGTGTTCTTGATTTATAATCTAGTATAAATAACTTGGCTTAACAGAAAGTGTGTTGACTTAAATGAAATAATAAGTGAAATTATAATCTCGAGTCTTCATTATCTTGTTTCATTCTAGGGATAGTTAGTAATAGTTTAATTAATTTTTTTAAATTAAAATATTAAATCATTTGTTTAAATAATATTAAATTGGCAATTCTTGTTAACTAATTCTCTGTGAGAACAATACTCTACTTTCACTTTATTATTTGTTGACCACATATACTTGCGTGTTGTGCGTAATTAGATTTTACCCAACAGTCGGTGCGGCCGCGCAGTCATGTACTATAGAAGTGCCACGGCTGTGCCACTTCGATTAAAATGAAGAATAAGGACTCTAATTCTGCAGAGTTCCAACATAACCAACATCAAACCTGAGTTCAAACCCACTATACAGCTCCTATGTGACACCCTCAAATCTGGGTACTTCATTCCCACAAGATTTGGTGTTCACTGTCTAAACATTCATTTCTAACTACCCAAATATAATAAACATTAACAATAAACCTTCCCATTAAAGGATTATATCAATAAGTTCAATACAATCTCCCAGGCTATCTAACCTTTAAAAGTAATTGAAAATGGAAAGCATGAAGATACTTTCCTCCGCGTTTGGTTTATCAGAGGTTGACCTATCTTAAGTTACTCTCTCAGCTTTTTAGCATGAAGGTTCCCAGATCATCGCAATCTACTCGACAAAAAGTTAATTCGGTCTTTCAACTGGAGCGAATCTGGGTGGTGCATTTCCTGAGCCTCGTTGGAATTAGTCTCCCTATGAGTCCAGTAATCAAACACCGACAGGATAACCTCCTTGTGGAGGAACCACACAACATACATTCACATACAACGTGTCTCACCGTTTATGAAAATGATGACATGTGCGAAGCACTAATATCACAGATAGATATTTTGCAGTGTAGTAAGTAACCATGCATTCGTACACATTCATAAAAAATGTAAATGCAACATTCACACACAAGCATATAACAGTTTTAAAAATCTTGTAGTAGCGGCTTAAGCCCTCTTACTGGTGTCCCCAGCAGAGTCGCCACCTGTCGATGTTGGGATTTTTATTTGTCCCTTTTCTGTTCTTGTTTTTGGTGTTCTCATGTTATGTGACATTTGTTTGAAAAAACAAGTGAAAAAAGTCCGACATGTATATGTCGACGATTTGACTGTAAGAGTCGCTAGTTGGTGTTTTTAACTAGTTGCACCAACGCAACCGAGGAAAGGTTTGCACATTGACCCAGTGATGTGACACTGCTAAACAAGTCTGTGAAATCGAGATTCATTTGGGTTCGGGGGCTTGATTATACGGAGGGAAGGTGTTAGGCACCCCCGACATCCGTGTTACCACGGTGACCGCCACTTTTCAAGAAACTGTTATATGAATATGTGTGTGTGGGGGGGGGAGGGGGGGTCAATGTGTTGTTATTTGAAAGTAGTGCAAGGCCTCGTTCGCACCTATATACAAAGGGTTTGAATTTGTATGAAAAATTCAGTTTTAGACATGATATAGCAATAAGATTTTGTAAAAGAGATTTTTCAAACCATGTGCTCAATAGTATTTGAGACCTTTTCATACTTCCATTTTAATATTAAATGTTCGATATGATTGCTTTTATTTTTGAGATGTGAAGCATCTTCGAGAAAATAATATATAGCAGTGCCGAACTCGTCAAGGGCATGGAAGACATCTAAGGAAATTCAAACACCATGAATAATTTACAAGCTGGTTACAGCTGAAAATGTCCATCAGGGGAACCGAATCTAGATTCAGTAGACTAAATCTGTGATCACATGATTCCTAGGCTCACATGATGTCGCAGTTTATATGAAAAGTAATAAGCAGATATATATATATAAAAGCTGTAAATATATATATACAGACATGATCAACCACCACGAAGCACCTCCATGGGGGATCGAAAATGTAAATATATAAAAGTGGTAAATATATATACAGAGAGACATGATCAACCACCACGAAGCACCTCCATGGGGGATCAGAAATGTAAATAAAACAGTAAATGTGAGGAACCACCACGAAGTAAACTCCAGGAGGGACGAACTGTAAATAAAGCAGTAAAAACGATCAACCGCCACGAAGTAAACTCCAGGCGGGACAGAATGTAAATAAAGCAGTAAAAGGCCACGAAGTAAACTCCAGGCCAGACAGAAATGTATATATATATATATATATATATATATAAGCGGTAAATGTGACGTCCCCAAAATAGGTATACATCACCCATCTTAAGTCGCCAAATACATGGTACAAAATTCAAATACAACTTAATTATACATCAGTCGTGTAAAATACGATAAAACATAATCTAAAAGTTTTAATAAGAATATTGACATCTAGACAATATCCACACTCAATGGAGTCCTCATTAAATTTATTGTCACGCTATTTAACAGAATAGTGAGGACTACTAATGATATCTTCTAGACCGTCACTCCATTCCCCGACTAGTCCCGGCTATGTTCTCATTTCCTAAAGAGAACACTGAAAGAAAGGGTGAGCTCAACTAGCCCAGTAAGAAATATTATGACTAAGATAATCAAAATAAATTATCATTAGTCTGCAACAATGTTAAAGTGATAAAATACAATAGACATCAAGTTTAACTTCAGCGAAATAAGCAATCCATTAGAAGAGTTAAGTAGAGCATGATATCTACTATCTTCTATGATTTAAAACGTTTTCATCAATTTTTTTATCGCTGAGATTCAACTTAATAAATAAACCACATCATCGAATCCTCCTTGCACTACGGGCCAAGGATATTCATTAAATCATCAATGATCATGACTATATCGAATAATCCCTTGTCATAATCATACCAAAAAAACTGTCCATCAATGTATTATAGGCTACTGAGGACTTTTACCACATCATTTATAACATTAAAGGTCATGATTATACCGAATGATCCCTGGTCAAAATCATACCAAGTCCATCTATGCATATAAGTAAAAGGTGACTTTCATCACAATATAAGCATGAAGATGATGACAATGACATAATAATTCAATAAAATAAGGTCAAGAATAAATTTATAAGTTAATTTATCCAGAAATCAATAACGTCCAAATTGTCAACAAGATACTGCTTTGTGGAGTAAAATTCAAGAATGCTCAGAAGAATATTTTCATGAAAAGATACTGGATGAAGCACAAATATCCATGATATTCTACTAATTTCATGGAGTATAGAAGCCAAAACTTTAACCAACTGAGTAAAATAGAATATATGAAACTGCAAATGGATTTTTGTCCGTCATGCGGTAATCCACATAGACAGATCATTTCCACAATTTAATAAGGAATGAATATAAAGGATCATTCACCATGCATGCAGTAATCCACATAGATAGGTTATTCCAACAGAATAATAAAGAATGGAATAACAGAAGAATTCACCATGTATGCGATAGACCGCACAGACAGGTTATTCTCAACAAAATAATAAAGAATGGAACCAAGTCATGCGTAAACCGCACAGACAGGATATTCAAACAGAATAATAAAGAATGGAACCAGGTCATGCGTAAACCAAACATACAGAATATTCCAACAGAATAATAAAGAATGGAACCAAGTCATGCATAAACCGCACAGACAGGATATTCTAACAGAATAATAAACAATGGAATAACAACAGAATTCACCATGGATGCGATAGACCGCATAGACAGGTTATTCCAACATAATAATAAAGAATGGAATAATAGAAGAATTTCACAATGTATGCGGTACTTCGTATAGATATGTTATTCCAACATAATAATAAGGAATAAAATAACAATAGCTTTCTTCATGAATACGAAAGAAATAATACCACTTACCTTAGAAGGAACTGGATATTGGAATAGTGAGGTAGTAGTCTTCTCTTTTTCTTTCTCTTTATAATTTCTCTCTATAATAATTGCTCTTAAGCTTTAGTGAATTGGTGAGAAATAAAGGAAGAATGAGCTTCTATTTATAGGAAAATATAGTTTCGATAATTGCACGTTTTGGGGCTCAAAATATTACAGTACAATAGCTCCAAATTTTCTTTCATTTTTAATTTAGTCCTGCAAGTATTATCAAACTTGCACCACCTCCCCTAATAGTAAATAATGTGAATCAATAATTCAATCATGTGAATCAATAGTTCAATCGTGTGAATCAATAGTTATAATCACGTGAAAATACGAATTATAGTATAGTACCTCCATCTATACCTCCATTTTTAACTTAGTCATGTAAGTATTATCAATCTTGCACCAGCTCCCCTAATAGTACATGAATGTGATTCAATAGTATACACATGTGAACAAATAGTTATATAAGCATGTGAATTAGTAGCAATTAATTTCTCATTTATCCGATTAATTACCCGATTTATCAATATAACCCCTTGACATCTATTTTCATCAGGATAGATGTTGATTTCCACTAACACTAATAATCCCAACACAATGGAACTATCAAATTCATCTTTAATCAATACGAACTTATTCATCATTAATATTATAACTCACAATATTTAACAACCAGGTCGTTCCCAGGAAAGAGGGGGCTTTCCGATAAGGATTTCTCCTTATTAGCGCGCAATTAGATGAACAAACCTCTCATTGACAGAACTTCTAGACATTGTAAATATTGAAATTTAATAATATAAATAACTTTGTCGTCTCAATTATTGATTTAATAATTTAACATATTACGTAGATGATACTGTGACAATAATTGAATCAAAAATATGAGAGATATGATGCAGCAATTACTGTAGCAATAATTGAGTATAACTGAGTGACTTCTCACGTAAGCATCAATAACCAATATCGTGTTCTACTATGCAACCACGCGTATTACTGTACTTTTACTACCGAGTAGTTCAACAGTTTTAACGATAACACTTCCGCCGTTATTTTTATAAAAAGATAATTTTGTCATTTTCTTATTACGACACTACTTCCGTTGTGGGGTGCCATCGTACGAATATTCCCTGTTAAAATGAATAATCCCCGACCAATCGAATATTATATAACCACTTGCTTACTTTGCAAAATTTGTAAATATTACCCACAACTATAACATTATATTATATCCACACCATAATATTCAAAAATATATTTCGAGAGAAATTAATCTTTATTCATAAAAGTTAGGGTCTTACAGTAAGCACACAGGATATATATCGATCCCGGACTTAGTTTATCATTAGAGCGATTTGTTGCTATAATATATATAAGCAATAAATGCACCGAATATAAAATCCAGGCTCATCGAACAAATTCCGACAATAGTTTATATATATATATATAAGAAAGTAAACGCTCTGGACGTGAGTCTAGGCTCAATCGAGGCATAACTCGATAATGTTAGTCCATATATATATATATATATATATATATATATATATATATATATATATATATATATATATATATATATACAAAAAGAAATAAAAAACACGGACCAAAGTCCGGGCATACACACACAACACGACTCTCAATGTGAAGAAGAGTGTGTGCAAGATGAAGAGAAAGGCTTTATAATGTGTAAGAAGGCTTACAGTGGGCTGCCAAAGAAGACTTCTATGACTTTAAGTGGATGAACACTCGGGTCCCGCCGATAAAAATATAGCTATATATGAGCTAACAAGTGTTTAAAATGAGAAAGCACTCAATATGGGGGGTGTACAAAGCAAATTTGACAGTGCTTCCTCACCTTTCTTCTCTTGAATATGGCCACCCCAAGCTCTATATTTATAAAGCTGGGAGCCACATGTGTACCTGTGGCAGCCGTAGATGCACTTTCGGCTACTCCGGGCGCCCCGGGCTCGGCGGGTCCCATCGTTTCAAAGTATGTGGACGCATGCAACGTGATGTCCGTTGAAACTTGTAAAACTTCAATCCAAGCATCCAATTGAGGTGTATAAGACCTATTTTAGACTGCTGTTGTAGAGAGTTACACAATG
The DNA here is from genome assembly GCA_020205505.1 of Panax japonicus. Lineage (NCBI taxonomy): Eukaryota > Viridiplantae > Streptophyta > Magnoliopsida > Apiales > Araliaceae > Panax > Panax japonicus. The sequence goes on along the minus strand of CM035095.1, from coordinate 43,160,548 downwards.
ACATGGGATTAGAGGTTGTACGAAGTCAGGAAGATGGAACCATGTCCTATCTCTTCAAGCTTCAAATTCTATCCGATGTGCTTCCTTGCATAGTAGTCACTCAGGATTGTAACTCCTTGGTTCGTGTGGGACATTGTTGTGTAGAATGTATGTTGATTGTTGTTTGTTGAGACGGCGCCATGTGGGATTGAGGTGGAAATTTGATGACTTTGCCCTTTACCGGGGTTATCTCCAGTTTTGGCTGAAAAAGCAGACGTTGCTCAGGGTTATCTATGAGATTGGGCTGCTAAAAGTGTTGAATGCCCTCAGGGTTATCTCTGAGGTGGGCCTGTCCTCCTGGGGTTATCTATGAGTTTGTGAATTGAGTGCCTCGGTGTGAGTCCTGAGGTTTGAAGATGACTGCATGGGTTTAAGCGAGAATATCCAGGGTTATCTCCGAAACAACAACTGCACTCCTTGGGGTTATCTCCAAAGTTGATATTGTCTTTCCCGGTGTTGTTTTCGGGACTGAGACTAAACATCTTGGGGTTATCTCCAAGATGAATCGGCCTTCTCTAGTGGAATTTCCTGTATTTGCACTGCTTTCCCCGGGGTTATCTCCGAGGTGGGAAAATCATACTCCCAGTTTGTTTTCTGGGGTTGAAATTGAACTTCTGGTGGCATTTCTGGGATTAAGTTGAGCTGTCTTCCAGGGTTATCTCTAAAAGAAGATTTCGCGCTTCCTGCAATGTTAGTAACAAGTAGGCAGAAAATTTTGAGTGTCTACAATTGTATCATACTTAATTTCGTAATTTTTTTAAAGGTATCTATGCACACTGAAAAAGTACGTAAGGAACAATGCACATCCAGAAGGATCAATTGTTGAAGGGTATCGCAGATAAATGTTTGACATTTTGTTCATTGTACTTACCACGAAGTGAGGACAAGTTCAATAAAAAGGACCGTAATCCTGATGGAAAAGTTAGAAAAGATGCTCTTTTTGTCTTTTCTCAAAATGTTAAACCATTAGGTGGTTTTCTTTTTGACTATGCTGATTCCAAGGAGATTCAAATGGCTCATTGGTATGTCTTGAATAATTATGAAGACGTGCAACCTTATATTGAGTAAGTTATACATTTTATCATTAAACTATTCAAATAATTTTTGCTTCATACTAGTTTTTTGTACTAATATTATTCTTGTAGGGAATGTGAGGAGGAATTGAAACTAGCTTACCAAAACAACATCGAATTGGAAAAAAGATTTCCTCAATGGTTTAAAAAGAAGGTTAAATACGTTTTCTTCCCCTTTTAAAGTTGTTTGTTACTATTTGAAAATCAATGATTAATTTAATTTTTTTCCTCTAATAGATTCATCATCTTTGGAATACCACTTCAAATGTCATTACTGATCAGCTATTTGCATTAGCATGGGGCCCAAATTTACGCGTATGGAAATATAAAGGATGCATCGTATATGGAGTAAGGTTTCATGTCAAAGATCGTGAGAATCATAGGCAAAGCCAAAATAGTGGAATAACATGTGAAGGAGAACACGATGGGAAAAGTATCGACTTTTTTGGCTTATTAAATGATATTATCAAAATAAAGTATGGAAAAGGGTATAATGTGTTTATATTTTCTTGTGAGTGATTTGATTTATCTAATCGGCGTATGGGTATTGAGAAGGATGCACACTTTACAAGTTTAAATGTAAGTAGCACATGGTATAGAAATGACCCATACATATTAGCTTCTCAAGCAAAACAAGTTTTTTTTGTTGATGATTTGAAATTAGGCGGCAACTAGAAAATTGTTCAAAGGTTTAACAACCGACACGTATTTGATTTTCCGGAGGATGAAATGGACGAGATTTAAGAATATACCACTGAAAATGTTGTTAACCTTGATGATGACTCACCCGATATTCACATTTTTGTTCAAGATTGGGATATAGGGCCAATGAATAAAGATGATGTTGATCTAGAAATAATAAATAACAGTGTCTTAAGACAAAGAACTCAAAAAATTAACATTGAACACAATATCTTATTGGATGGAGACATAGATGATGTGTCGATGAGGATGAATTTGAAGAGGGGTGTAGTGAGGATGATATACCTATAGATTATCGTAGCGAAGAAGAACAAAGTATAGACGAGGAAGAGAAAGATGATCAGAACTAGCATCAAATAAGGTATGTCTTTCATCTTATCAAAGTTAAAACATTTGAATGATGCTTAATTATTTAGTTTAGTCAAATTGAACAACTCTCTTATTAGTTCTATCGTGTTCACATGGATACATAAATAGGTTTTTATACATTTCACATAGATACATACACGTTACTAGTTCACCTTTCATTTTTTCTTTCTTAATTGCTTTGGTCAAAGCTTTGGTTCAATATACCTCTCATGGGAAGCCTTATGCAAGTTTGAAAAGTCATGTTAGAACTGGTCCTTCTTAATTGAATATAGTTGATATCAACTCCGGTATCAATTGGAGTGGTAGTTTATAGTTTACTATCCACTTTTGTTGTACGACTTATGTTATCAATTGAAAAAACTCGTTTGATGTTGGTGTGGTAGTGATAGGTTCATTATTTTCTTCATCAGAAGAGGATTTACTTTCATGTTCTAAAAATTTGTTTTGGAGATTGTTTATAATGACAGTTAATGCTTTAACTTCAGATTTTATGTTTTTAACTTCGCGTTGGAGGTCTTGAATAGTTGCCTGAGTTGGTTTAACGGTTTTTTTTCCAAAAATTAAATAAAAATTTCTGTTTTTATGTCATTTAATTCTTGATGGAAGTCTTTAACAGTCTTTCGCTATAATTGAACAGGTTTATCGAATCCTGTTAAAACTCAGTCATTTGACGCATTTCTCTATTTCTGATTTTGGCGTTAAGCTCCCAGAAACATTTAATCCTTTCTTTGTTTGGGTTGGTGATATTAACTTACCAGATGTTATTTTCATTAAAGACATAATTTTTTGACATCATCTATTGGTGTTAATTCTTTCGTATTTTGGCCTTTATAGCTATTATTGGTCGTTTTACCTATCAATATCTGCGTGCAAGTATACACGGTCAACAAGTAATAAAGAGTAAGTAAAGTATAGTTCCCACTGAGAATTAACTAATAAAGTTTACCAAGCACTAACCCATAACAATTTTAGTCTTATTTAAACGATTGATTTGCGATATATAAATTTAAACTATGAAATTAAATAAACATATCTATTCCTAAAATAAGACTAGATAATGAAGACCTAAGATCATAATTTCATCTATTAACTCATTTAAATCAACACACTTCCTGCTAAACCAAACTAATTGTACCGGATTGTTAGTCGAGAACACGAAAGTAAAGTATAGCCATCTCTCAATGTACCATACCCATATCAAATATAATCCAAAGTTGATATGATACACATGAACACCCAAATTACCTAAACCATTATATGTCTATGTGATTTACAAATAATTAGGGTTTAAGCCCAAGTTCTCAATTGACTACGAATGGTGCTTCGGTATATGTCTATCCCAAGCACAAATCATACATCCCATAACAATGTAGAACATACAATCACAGGCTAATAAGATCAGATCTAAACCCATACTTCGTCTCTCAAGTCCAAATGGATTACCACAATAATTGATGGACAATCAACTAAGCAAGTAAGCATGAATCTTAATAGACAATCCCATAGCAATCAATAAGGTTAACAATGAAATATATCAAAATAACTAATCAATAGAATCTATTATAATCTCAGAATAGAGTTTAGATCATAGTTGAATAAAATCCACCATCCACATATTGAATAAATATCATAAAATTACAAATAGGAATCAAAGAGAGGTTAAGAATATAGAATTTGAATGGAAATCTGTTCTCCTACTCCAAGATAGAATCTTTGATGTTTTCTAATTGCTTCCAGTCTTCAGATCTAATCAAATCTATAAATAACTACTCTAAACTATTTTATTCTACTTATTCAAATTAAAGAAATAAAGTAACAATAGTTCAGTGATCCCCCAAGGGGTGGTGTCTTTTATATACTGATAATACGCCTCTTTTTAAGCCCTAATTGAACCCCCTCCAAGTTACGCTCTAATTCCACTGTTTAGTGAAAAAGTCAGCTCTACTCAACTTCCAAAGTGGCGCGGCCACGTTGTGAATGGCCTGGAGTTATGCGCGCCCGCGCTCAAGTAGCAGATGCCATTTTTTTGGTCCAGGGAATGGCGCGACCACGCCCAAAATGCATTAAAAATTCACGCTCGTGCCATTGGTTTTCTACTGCAGTGTCCTCTAGTAAAACGGCCTAACATTTGATCCGGGAGGAGTTATGGGTCCTGCCACCTATCAAATCGAAACTCTCGACGAGCTCTACAACTTTAAATCTCTGAGAATTGAGAAATAATAGACTGATGAAGGTCGAAATTGGGTTGGAAATGACTTCTATAAAAATGGCCACCCAAAACATTGAAGTTCAGTGTTTGTTGTTACAAAGGTCATAACTCTTGCATCCGAACTTTGATTGGAATGATTCAAGATACTCCGAAAAGCTAAGAACAAGATCTGCAACATAATCCAAGTTCCAAGCCAAAAACATGAAATGAACATGAATGCCCAAACGATGTCCATATTTTTTTTCCTTGCGTTTTCATACCAATATTCGCTCACACAGCTCCCAAGCATATGATCTACAAAATGAACACAAAATGCATGAAAAATAACTAAAAAACATGAGTTTAAGCAACTAATTTAAGTAACAAATACCGGATAAGTAGGTATAAAACCTACTTATCAGCTATCCAAGTTAGATTAAGTTTGAATTGTTTCATAATCTCATATCTGTTTAATTCTACTTAATGTATAACTGATTACAACATCTTGGTTAACGACTTAGATACTGTTGCTTATTTGACCAACGATTTATCTATTAATTTGATACAAATTCCTCTGGTGTTTAATGATTTTTTTTGTGGGAGTACTTCTTGTTCGTGTTTTGGAGAATATGATCTAATTTATTATTAAACTTTAATGATGTGGCATTTTCCACCTGAATCTTGAATTATCTAGAAACTTATTCTACTTGCAGATCTAGCAGATTTGGTAGGCTGTAAACTATTCAATGCTCAATGGCAAGGAAAAATATATACATCAGATTTAACTGCAACACTGGTGATGTTATGGGAATGAAGATGGTGTCCAAGGGTGTTCAGAATGTGTTGGAATTCCTTTAAAGTGATTTCCCAGATATGGATATAATTGGTATTTCTGGTGAGTTCTTATTCTCAATCGAGATTGGATTTCAATCCTTAAATTGATATAATATTAGTGTAAGATGGCTTGGGGCATTAAAATTCTTGCAGATGTATAATTGTTCAGCTTTGTTGAATGTAGAACTCTTTCATAGTTGATCCATTGTAACTACGTTGACATGTATATGACTTTTGTGTGCCATCTGATACTTGGGGCCATCTTCCCTCCCCTTGAATTTTAGTCTATACTATGATTTGGGTAATTAAGTTATTCTTTAGATCACTATGAATCTCTATATATATATATAATGACTTTTCTTCAAACTCAATTTTTTTATTTGGTTCAAAGGTAATTATTTTATTGGTTTATGCACTTTTCCATAATGATGTCAAAAGCTAAAATTGCAAGCTATGTGAGTCCTTTTCACTCTTTTTGGTTTAACTTTTGGCTTGACTTTGGATTCAACTTATTCCTTCTTGGAGCATCTATTGACGGTGCTGACTATCTCTTTGATTTACTTACTATATACTCTTGGTTTTCTACTTGGTTTTTATTTTTCTCTTAATTGCCAGGAAATTTTTGTTCTGGTAAGAAACCAACTACAGTCAATTGGATTGAAGGGCGAGGAAAGTCCATTGTTTGTGAGGCAATTATTACTGAGGATGTGGTGAAGAAGGTATTGAAAACCACTGTACCTGCTCTTGTCGACCTTAACATGCTTAAGAATCTTGTTGGTTCTTCTGTTGCTGATGCTATTGGTGGCTTTAATGCCCATGCTGCCAACATCGACTCTACAGTTTTCATAGCCACTGGGCAGGACCCAGCGCAAAATATTAAAAGTTCTCACTGCATAACTATGATGGAGGCCATTAACGATGGAAAGGATCAGAGCAAGAGGATGGTTATCGCTACATCCCTCAGTTAGGTGATGAATTTATGTACTTAAGACAGGTATCTAGTGTCATTTTTTAATAATAAAATTATTTATAATTCCTAAATGTTGAACCTTCTAACTTACTGGGCTTCTTGGGATTTTTCTCAATCTGTTAAATTAGTTTTTTGTTCATGTTTACACAAGTTTGAAACATATTCACTTAAATGGCCAAATCATTGATTGTCCCTGTGGTAACTATGGCCAGAGTTGACCCTCAGGTTAGATTAATATATACCAAATTTTTAGGTACTCAAGCAGTTGAGTTATTATTGGTGAACTAAACCATGTGAAGGTACCCATTCCTCTTCTTCCTTTAACATTTATAATGACATAAGCTTGCCACATAAGAAAGTTTTATATTTTGTTATGTATAGATCAATGCTTAAAGGATGGAGTTATCTATTATATATGAAAATTAGTCGCTATCTGTAAAACAGTAAAAGGGATCTACCCTGTATTTAGTCTGATGATAAGGTTGGAAGTTTTAAAATCTATAATGAATTTATTTTGTCATATTTATATTATGTTTTCTCTTATAGTTGGAAGCAACAAATTCAACCTACCAATTTTTTTTCCATGTGTTATTCTCTTGCTTCTAAAGTATTATGAAATAGGAGCCAAGCCTTGACATTGTAGACTATTTTACATGTGGATCTTCTGGTTATGCTATTTTTGGTGACCTGAATTTGTTAGAGAAATTGGTCATGAAATAGATGCTCGATATATTTTTGTGGTGGAGTAGGTATGTTTGTTCATTTTTGTTTGTGATGGCTTTGCTACTGATGCTTCATCATAATTTTGGATAACTGTCGCTTGTAGCATGCGATATTCTAGTGCCTGACTGAAGATCACGTATTTATCACACAAAAAGGATACCCTGATATTGTCACAAGGTAACGTAAAAGTTTAAACAGTTCAGGTGAACAATAAAGCTGGTATTGGTTTGTTTCTAGAGCTTGTCCTGAAAGTCTATTATTTATTAATTTCTAATTAAGTTAATAGACCTGTTCATGGATTATAAATAATATAATAGCAATCAATACAGATTCATGTGTAATTGTAGGAAGATTTGATACTGAGCATGTTGGAGAAGTGCAAGCATTCTCTTCCTGTAGTTAAGAGAATTACAGAGAGCACGAATGATGATGAGGTTAATTAAAATATTTGCAGTAGTTTGAGACATAGTTTTATTGTTGATTTACTTTTGTGGGAAAAAGCTGGAAACAAAACATGAAAATTTTATTCTTTTGATTTCCTCTTTATGCAAACTAGTTGTTAAAATACTATAAGATTGGTTAATATAAACAAATATCTAGACTAATTTTTGGCATCGAAATAGATGTCTTATCTTTGTGAAGTCAGTTTCATTTCCATTTTACAATAGTTAAAGTTCCTCATATATTTTTTAATATTTTGTTTAAAATATCACAGCTGGATGTTGCAAGCAATATACTATAATTTTGGTGGTTTTTAATTTTTCTATGATTTAACATATGAAGTATATGCAAAATAGCATATAATCTATCTCTGTGTATCATCTGTTTTTAAATATAGTTGAGGTGAAGAGCAGTTCTGATGGTATCATGATCAAAATGAGAGATGGTCAACATTTAAGATGTGATCGTACAAACCCTCAGGGACTATTCTTCATCAGGGACTATTCTTATAGGACCCAATTATGAAGGGGAGGAACTTATCTCGCTGACCTGGGTATGTTCTGCCCTTACCACTTAAAAAATCCCAAGTTATCAATAAATGTGTCTTTCCAATGTCTGTTGCAATATGTTGAATTCTTGGTAAATAAATCAATGATGTCTTTGATTATAGCTAGCATCTTTGGGGCATATACTGTATGGAAATTTGTCGTCTCAAGAAAAGTTTTTCCACATTGACTAATAGCCTCAACTTTTCCATAAGTGTTGTCCTTTCTATATAGAAATCTAAACATTGTTATTTAAGATTGTGTGATGGTATTTAAGATTGTGTGATGCTTGTGGTTGTTGAATGTGACTGAATTCTGACTTGAGGTCAACATATAATAATAATCTATAAGTCTTGTAACAGAGCAATCATATTGTGTGATAGTATTTACCACTATGCTTACTGAAATTAATTCATGAAATGGCCGATTAAGATTCCAATTTTTTCTTGTAACAGAGCAATCATATAGTCGCACTGAAGTTTCTTTTTCTATTTGGATTTGTAGCAAATGATATTGTGATTGCCTATTTATCTTTTTCTGCTTATGAGCAATACGGTGTACATTAGTACCACGTAGCAACTCTATTGTCTTTGTGTATTGATTTTGGCACTAAGTGCCTCTGGCGACCTATTTGCATCATTTTCCTGACTTTGTTATTATTTTTAAATATGTGCAGGAAGACTGTTTCTACGACCTGCCTTACAATACTAGGTATCAAATTTCTGTGCTGCGTTTACGAAAGACAAGGGACGAAATTATGAAATGTACTCTCTATATGTGTAGATATATACTTTGATTGAAGAACTGAGGTTGCTTTAGATAGTTAATTGTAAAGATAATGAATGATTATGTAACGGATGATTTTATTAAGTTAATAATATTTTAGTTTTTTGTATTTTTGTCATTATTTGCTATAGGGACATTGAGCCAACCAGGTACACAAAAAGAATGTCCAATTTTGATTTGGCAACAATATAATTCGTTACCAAAGCTTTGAACAAATTTTAATATAGCAACAATGTTTTATACATTTAGCAACAAATTTTCGTTGCTAATGGCATTAAAAATATAATATTTGGCAACAAAAAAGTAACCTAATAACAACGAAGAGGATATTATTACTAATACTAACATAAAAAGCAACATTTTTTATCGTTGCAAATCATATCAACTTTCGTTGCACATATAAAAAAACGGCAACATATAATGGCGATGCTAATTGACGACTTTCGTTGCTATTGAAAAATAACCAACAACAAACATTTTCATTGCTGATTCAGCATAATGTCGTTGCCAAATAATATAATCAGCAATGAAAATCGTTGCTAAAAATCTTACATTCCGCAACAAAAGCAAGCTTAGGCAACAATTTTCATAATTTACTGCAACAAAAAATGTCGTTGCAAATGGTGTTAATTGCAACGAAAATGCATGGTCGTTGCAAAAAAAAAGAGTTCATTTTGTTGCCAATTAGCAGGCTTTTGCAACGAAATGAGATTTTTAGCAACGAAATTTTAATTATTCTTCAACAATACATTTTGTTGTTAAAGGATCGATGTCTTTGTATGAAAGCCAAATTTCGTTGCAAAATGTATTGCTTTTGGCAACGAAAAAAACGTTCATTGCGGAACAATTAGCAACGTTCATTGCGCAACGAAAGACGCAACGACAGTAAAGTCGTTGCCAAAACCCTTTTGCAACGAAATTTGACACCTTTAGCAACAAAAATCGGTTGTTGCTGAAGCCCCATTTTTTTGTAGTGGTTATACCCATTATTGAAATAAAATGAGAAATTGAATTTTTTGATTATGTGAGTAGCTTAATTTTAGTAATTTTCAATAAATTAGGTTCTATTTATATAAATAGCCTGGGTATTGCTTATCAATTGGATATAAATATATTAGTGATCCGCTAGAGCTTATTAAGGGCTTGTTGGAGCTGATGGACTGGGCTTGGGGCCGCGAGGCCACACGAGGCCATGTCAAGCCTCATAGGGCCAAGACAAGCTTAGCTGTCGGCATGGTCAGCTATTGGGGGGCTGTTAAGCAAAAATAGGCAGTGCTAGGGAACTGTTAGTGCAACAAAGAAGGTAACTAGACACACTTGGTCAATAAAAAGACTGTTTTGGCTATAACAGAAAAATAAGGGTATTTAACACTTATGTATACAAGAGTAAAGCTACAAAATGTTATAAAAGCTATAAATTGCTCAACCAAGTTATGAATATCCCTAAACATAAAAGATTATAGAAAGGGACTGTTTTGGGTATAATCTTAAAACATGTTAGCCTTATCACACTAGTTGATATAAATGAATCTTCAAGATACTCAAAAGTTGTATAAATGAGTTAGCAAACTTTGATATAAAGCTAGAATGAAAATTGGGTTTAATAAAACATCAGAGGGCTGCCTTGGGTATCATTAAGAGAACCAAGAACGGTTAAAGCAATAGAGTCTTGAATGAATCTATAAGACAAGAAAAGTAAAGATAAAAAGAATCAAAGCAAATTGGAAGCTAAAGTTCTACTCTTACGATAAACAATCATACTTAATTCATGAAATAACTTACGTATTCACCTTGAATACCTAAGTTAGAAGCATTTGGATGGGAACCTCTTCATAAGTTCTATTTACTTAGTTTTTAACTAATAAATAAAAACAAATTAAAATAAAATAACACGATACTAAATTTAATAACATTTAATATTTGACATATAATATATATTAAATATGATTAAGTATATAAATAAATTAAAATATAATATCATACAAATATAATAAAACTTTCATATGCTTACAAGTATGCTCAAGTATATAACTTTTTAATACTTTAATTTGCATTCATTTGTTATTATTTTGGTCTTATTATATTGGGAATTTGTATATTTCTCTTGGTTTGTGTCTTGGGTGCCTAGAAATGACCATATATGTATGTCGTCTTGAATGTGGCTAGTCCATATTATAGGGGAGACTCTGGCAAAAAAAAAATTTTTGTCGGGTAGTTGCGAACATTTATAATATTAACGAGCTCTCTATGTGCTTACTAGTATGATCAAGTCATATGCTTACTAGCTAGTATGCTCAAGTTATATGCTTAAAAGTATGCTCAAGACATATGCTTACACGTATGCTTAAATGTTAATCACATGCTTTCAAGTATGCTCAAGTCATATGCTTACAAGTATGCTTAAGTCATATGCTTACAAGTATGCTTAAATGTTAATCATACGCTTACAAGTATGCTTAAACGTTAATCATATGCGTACAAGTATGCTCAAGTCATATGCTTACAAGTATGCTTCAATGTTAATCATATGCTTACAAGTATGCTCAAGGCATATGCTTACAATCATGTTATACATTAATAAGCTCATGTTGTATGTAGTGTAACAACCCAATATTTTCTATACAAATAAATTAGAAATTTTGCGTATAATTTTTTTTTTTTAATATGGTGTATTATGTCAAACCTTAGTTTACTGTGGGAAACCCTAATTTGAAACTCAGTTGTGAGTTTAAGTCTGTTATATAATTGTGTTATATGATTTATGATTAACCCTAATTAACATTTAGATTTATTAATTTCTTGAAAGCCTAATTACCAAAATTATAAACCCGAATTGCTAAATTAGCAAGGATAATTATAATTATTAGATAATAAACCCTAATGTTCATGTATGATTAGAACCCTAATCAAATTAAGAAAACCCTAATTATAAATTTTGCAAACTAATTACATTTATTTTAAACCCTAAATAAACAACTTGGGTAACATATATTAAAATTGTTAGGCTATGATTATTGCATGGCCCAAAACAATTATGGTTGAAGCCCAAAAGAAATCAAATACAAGCCCAAACTTAGCCCACATAATTAAGGGTATTTTAAGACCTTTGATTTATCTAATTTATGCATTAAAATAAAAGCTAAATAAAGAAATTAGTAGGTATATACATAGTTGGCCACAATAGGCCTTTTAAGGCAATAAATTAGGCTAATCAAGTTTCCTTAAATAGCTAATGACCTTACTTTCTTACACAAAGTACAATGTTGTCTACACCTCATTGGTGGAAATCTCACTAAGTATACTTAAGAACAAGATAAGGAGTTTTGTCTAATGGACAACACAAATATGGGGATAATAGTTAAATCCCACATTCAATTACAAGACTTCTATAAATAGATTAGGGAGAGAGAAAATGATTCATTTGCTAGCATTTTAACCAACCCTCATTCTTAACTCTTTCAAGCTCTCACCTTCGAAATTTATTAGTAAACCAGTCCTAAATCAAAGCCCCGCGTCTACCATTAACAAATCACAAGATCAAAATCAAGAAATCAAAGTTTAAAGGTATAAAACCCTAGCTTGATTTCTGTCCATAAATTTTGTGTTAGATGTTATGTTTGAGTGTTAGAGTATGTTGGTTATAGTGTCTAATGATGATTTGGGTTGCTAAATGTTGGATCCATAACATTTAGAAGCTCGGATTTGAAGATTTGCAAAATCTGAAAAAACTTGGTTCCGTGGTTTGACAACGAATGTCAGTGGCCACAGATCCTTGCTCGATTATGGTTTTTGTTATTTTTAAGTTTAAATGTTTAGCTTGTAATGTGGTCTTTAATCTGCAAAAAGAATCTGGGTCATTTGATGTCTAGAATGGAAGTTATTAATGGTCAAATATCGTTGACCGACATTGACCGGAAGAAATCTTGGCAGCCCAGATTATGCCCAGATCGGTCTGACAGAATGTTTGTATGGCTAGATCTGTCAGGTTTTGCAAGTTCTGTTATTGTTGTTGTAATGCAGTTGTAATCTTGTATATGGACTACAGTTTAAAGCTTCCAGATCATCTAAATAACTTATATATTTGTTGTAGTGACCGGTCAAAGTAGGCAAAAAGATCACAAGAACCGTTTTCTGGGTAACCCAAAAAATGTTTGTGCAGTTTTTCTGACAACCTTTGACCGGCTAATATCTGCTAGATCTTTTGATGTTTTGTTGATATTTTATGTTAGATCTCTTCATTTACATACTGGCTACACACTGAAGTTTATAGAACACAAAAACATTTCACGATCAGAGTGTAGTGCAGGCTCAAAGTGTGACCCACGTTTTGTTCTTCATTTCTAGGTAACCTAAAAATGAAGAACAGCCTCTGACAGCCACTTTGATGGCTTAGATCTTTCATTTGATGCATGATATGAACATGTTTGTTGCTGGATCTTGTAGTCTTACATTAGCTCTACCAGATCTGACCAAAAACAAGTACAGAATCACAACACACACTAATTTACACTTGGTCAAACCCACCCTCACGGTATCTGGCTTGAAAATCTGGGTTTGCATGAAGAACACAAAGAACACCTACAGCGATGGTTCTGTCACTATATGTGGTCTTTAGCGACAGTTTATTTATAAAAATTATATTTTTATTAAATAATTATAGAAAATTAGTTTTTAATTATTAAAATATAAAACAAATTACTAAAAATTATTTTAAAGTCCAAAAATTATATTTTAATTATTTTGGATATATTTCACAAATATTTAATATTTTTGGAATATTAAAGGTATTTAATTTATTTAATAATTATATTAAATAAATTATTTAAAAATGATTTTAATACTTGAAAAATTATTTAAAATTATATTATGGAATAAGAAAACATTTTAAGTTATTTTTAATGACTTTTTAATATTTTTTGATGAATTTCATTAATTAATTAATATTAATGATATTTTAGTTATTTAATAAATGGATTAAATAAATAGATTAAAAATGATTTTATTATATTAAAAATCATTTTAAATAATAATAAGGTATTTAAAGATATTTTAAGTTATAAAATATAACTTTTAATATTTAAAGGATAATTTCATTAGTAATTTAATATTAATGATATTTATTTAATATTAATGATATTAAATTTATTTAATAATTATATTAAATAAATAGTTTAAAAATGGTTTTACTGATTTAAAAATCATTTAAAAAGGAAATAAGTGAATTAAAAATATTTTAAATTATACTTAACGACTTTAATATTTTGATAAAGGGTACATTAATAATTAAATATTAATGTTAATTATTTATAAATAATTTTAAATGTTTTAAAAATCATTTAAGGGTAATATTAATGCTTCAAAAATATTCTAAGTTATTATAAATAACTTTAATATTTTGACAATGGTTTTATTAATAGTTTAATATTAATTAAATATTAATGATAATGGAATTGTTTGATATTTAATTCATGTAATAATGATTCCGGTGTTTGAAAATTCCTGATAAATTATAATAAATGTTTATTGAGTCGTTTAAAATAATATGACTGATATTTACAAATATTGAGTTACAGAATAGAGTCTTAGACTCGATAATTACCCAATAAGACTGTCGGTACACCGACAAATTTTAGGAATTGATCTGGACTTAGATATTTTGACTGTATTAATGTTTGTTTGTGATCCAATGACTGTTGAATATGTGTGACAATGTGATTAGGTTATGTGCTGACTGCGAAATGCAGTACTATGTGTTATAGTATATTGTTCTAATCGAACGAATGACATGGTTAAGGATAGGTAATTACATAAAAGATAAAACAAAGTTGCATATTATAAGCAGTGCATCAGGCAAGTATCCTACCTTTGCATTTTCTTTATGCAATGGACATGAATAAGAATGTTTCAGAATTATATTATTACTGTACAGATTATTAACCTTATATTATATACGTTCATTGATTATCAACATGTTAGTATATGGTAATTCAGATATATATTCTGTTCGTTAATTTCTATAAATGGTTATACAAGTGTCCCCACTTGGATAATCATTTCATTTAACCACATGTTGATACACCTTTGTTAATTGCCCGTATATGTATGTTGGATTATAGATTATTGTTGAACAAGATAAAACCTTTGGTTTAGAACCCCGACAAGTATGAACATCCCGTTCATGGAAAAAAATTTATGTGCCCACGGCAACCAGAGTGGACGATAATATCGTTCTTGTTATGTAGTATTGATCAATACAGGTTACAATGGGCTGATCACCCCTGTGCCCATAAGTTATGACGGTTTACAGATGAAGTTCTGTTTAACCTTTTCGAAAATGAAAACAATGTTCATAGTATGTCCCCTTAACCCTATTTATAGTCAGTACGTAGTTTCAAAAATTTGAAAGAGAGTTGTTATGTTATTATTATCGGTTCAGATTACTTCACAACTATTGATTTGTTGTAGAAGAGTAGTATAACGAAAACATTTAAATTCTTTCAGCTTATATATATATATATATATATATATATATATATATATATATATATATATATATATATATGTATATATATTTGTTATTACTTGCTGGGCACTCAAATGCTCATCCTTGCTTAATTTAAATGTTTTCAACTAAATGTGAACAATCTGAAGGCTCTGCTAGAAACAAGGGAAAAGGAAAGGTTGCTGAATGATTTCAATGTTATCTTATATAATAGTTTAATATTATTAAGACAATGTTATATATTTACTATCATGTATTGTAAGGAATGATTAAAGGTTACGTACTTGGGAGCTAGACTTTGATAGTTATGAAAATTAAATTTAATATTTTATTATTATTAGTATTATTCTGCTCATAGAAATGGTATCGTGAAGCACTGAATTCGGGTTTCAAGTACCCAAGTTTGGGGGCTTTACAGGTTGGTATCAAAGCTTTAGGGTTAGAAACCTTAGGTGGAATAGACCTTAGGCTATAACCTTAGGACAAAGGGAAACATTGAAAATACAAATACTCATATAGAGTTTATAAAGAGATGAATTGACTAAATTCATCGTCAAACAAAATAAAGATAACTTATATGAAACTATTATTTGTTGTGTGTATATACTATATGCTAATCAGGATAATTTATGTGTGTAGATGTCTAGTGGAAAAGGCTTGTTATATATTTATAGCATGAAGAATGATCAAATCCATACCCCCGAGCTAATATCGAAGCCAATAGCTGAAATAGAGGCTCACAATGAAAAAAACTCAGACGACGTGGTTATTATAAAAAACGTAGTACCAAATCCGGAGATGGTGGAGCTGACAGATAGTGATTCGGACACTAAAGTTGAAGCTGAACAAGCATCAACAAAGGTGTAGGATCTGAGGAACATGGTTTCTTCTCCGGAAAAGTTGTTAAATATTTAACTACGTCAGGCATTAATAGAAACAATGGAAGAACAAGATAAAATTAAAATCCAAATTGATCAGATGGGAGCCACAAGTAACACATCGTGTGCAGCTCCGCGTAAGAAGGGGAAAAGAAAGGTAAAAGACCATGACTTTGGAAAATCCGATAAGAAGAAAGGGAAAAAAATATGTTACCTTTGTGGCTATGAGGGACATACCACTCTGTATTGTCCCGACTATAAATCAAGAGCATGTTTTATCTGTGGGATAGAAGGTCATCAGGCAAAAAGTTGTCCAAGAAAAAGGCGTAGTGAATAAGTAGTATAGGTTCTGTTGTGTAGGTCTGTTTAAGGTTAAGTGTGTCTGTGTAATGTAATGTTCCCAACTTTTGGTATTGGTCAAGGTAGTAAATCCCGACTTTTGTAGTCACAAAGGGATGAAAAAAGTTTAAAGCAGTATGTGCTATGCTATGTAAAGTATTCGCTAAATAAATATGAATCTAAGTTTAAGTAATGAAATGAGTTAATATACTAAACTTATATGATAAAATTTAGAATGTGAAGAATAATATATGGTTTTACTTAACCAGATAATGTCGCCAAGACGTCAAACTCAAAACCAAAGGGCAGAAGAGTCTGTCAATAATGTTAAAGGACAACAACAAGCAGACCCAATGCAGCACTTTGCAAACATGGTAGCACAAGCTATGCAGCAAGGAATGCCAGTCGTAGGGAACCAGCCGGACAACCGCTTTGTAAATTTTAAAGACTTCAAGACTGTAGGACCGCCCGAATTCAAAGGGACAACTGACCCTATTGAAGAGCAGACATGGATTAAAGATATTGAGAAGGCGTTCGTGATAGCTAGGGTAGCTGAGGGGCAAAAGACCACTTTTGCCACCTACATGATGAAGGGTGAGGCACTTTTTTGGTGGGAAGCGAATCAGGCGAGGGCAGGAGAAGGTGTAGTTACATGGGATAGGTTTAAGACATTGTTCTTCGAGAATAATTTCTCGTCCAGTATGCAAGCTAGGATGGAGGTGAAATTTTTAGAGTTGAAGCAGGAGAATATGACGGTGTCAGAATACGCCGTAAAATTTAATGAGTTGTCTAGGTTTGCTCCGCATCAAGTTGATACGAAGGCTAGGAAAGCGAGAAGGTTTGAGCTGGGATTAAAACCCTGACTCTACAACAAGGTGGCGGTGTTGCAAATACCTACATTTGTAGAACTCAAGGAGAAGGCTCTACAACAAAGAGAGAAAGAACAAGAGTAAGGCTGAAGGAACTGGAAAGGTGGAAGTTAATAGTGGGAGTAGCGGTGGTGGTAGAAAAGGGAAGGGAAGCAATTTTGGAAGTATTCAGGTGAAGCAGGAAAGAGTTAAGAAGTAAGCTGTGCAGGAAACTGTGGAAAGAACCACTCTGGAGAATGTTTGAAGGGAAAGTTTGTGTGCTACAAGTGCGGGCAGGAGGGTCATATCTCTCCCAACTACCCCAATCCAAGAATGAACAATGGATGTTTTCTGTGTGGATCGACTGAGCAAAAGGTGAAGGATTGTCCGAAGAGGAGGACAGAGGTAGGGAGTGTGAATACTAGAAAGGGCAGTGGAACTCTAGCAATCACGGGACCAACGTCATCCAGCAGGCCGATGAAATAAACAGCAAGGGTCTACAACATAACGGTCCAGGATACCATAGCAGTTGGTGGTGCAATTCTTCTATTATTCCATTATTTATTATTCTGTTGGAATATCATGTCTGTGCATTTTACGTCGGACTTGGTTCCGTCTTTATTATTATGTTGGAATATCTTGTCTGTGCGTTTTACGCCTGGCCTGGTTCCGTCTTTATTATTCTGTTGGAACATCCTGTCGGTGCGAATTTTGCCTGACCTGGTTCTGTTGTTTATTATTCTATTGGAATAATCTGTCTATGTGAAGTACCGCATGCATGGTGATTTCTTTTGTTATTCCATTCTTTATTATACTCAGTTAGTTAAAGTTTTGACTTTTATAATCCATGAATTTAGAGGAATATCCTTGATATTTGCGCTTCATCCAGTATCTTTTCATTGAAATATTCTTCTGAGCATTCTTGAAGTTTACTCTACAAAGAAGTATCATGTTAACAATTTGGACTTATTAGTTACTGAATAAATTAATTCTTGAACATGTTTTATTGAATTCTTATATCATTGTCATCATCCTCATGTTTATATTTTTTTGAAAGTCATCTGTGGCCTGTAGTGCATAGATGGACTTGGTATGGTTATGACCAGGGATTATTCGGTGTAATCATGACCGTAATGTTACAAATGATGTGATAAAAGTCCTCATTGGCCCGTAGTGTATTGATGGACAGTTGTTGGTATGATCATGACCATTGATGAATACACGAATATCCTTGGCCCGTAGTGAATGGATAATTTATGGTTGTGATATTAATGAATATCCTTAGTCGTAGTGCAGAGATGATGTGGATTATTTATTAAGCTGAGTCCCAGCGATATAAGTGATGAAAAACCTTTTAAATCATAAAAGATAGTAGATTTTATTCTCTACTTGACTCTTTTAATGGATTGCTTATTTCGCTACAGTTAAACTTGATGTCTATTATATTTTATCAGTTTAACATTGTTGAGGACTAATGATAATTTATTCTGCATTATTTTAGTCATAATATTTCTTACTGAGCTAGTTGAGCTCACCCTTTCTTTCACTATTCTCTTCAAAAAATGAGAACGTAGCCGGGACTAGTCGGGGAACGGAGTGGTGGTCCAGATGATAGAATTAGTAGTCCTCACTATTCTGTTAAATAGTGTGACAATAAATGTAATGAGGACTTATTCTGAGAGTGAATATTGTCTAGAAAACAGTATTTGTATTAAAACTCACAGCTCTTTTATTGTATATTAAAGTTTGTATTTGTATTCTATACCATATATTTGGCGACTCAAAATAGGTGATGTATATATATTTTGGGGGCGTCACACTTGGGATGTTGCAACGAAAACAAATTTCAACCTTAGGGCAGCGGTTATGTGGACAATAAGTGACTTCCTAACTTATGGTATGTTAGTTGGATGGAGTACACACGGGAAGTTGGCTTGTCCATATTGTATGGAGCATACAAAGTCTTTCAATTTATCAAACGGTCAAAAGCCTTGTTGGTTTGACTGTCATCGTCGATTCGTGCCGGTAGATCACCTGTTTCAAAGAAATAGAGAACACTTCAGGAAAGGGAAAGTAGACAATAATATGCCTGCATCGCGATTATCAGGAACGAAGATGCGAGACCGTGTGATGAGATTGTCGGTCATCCCATTTGGAAAGATTGATGCCATAAACATAATCAATGGGTTTGGTGAATCTCATAACATGGGTTCGGAGAAACATCTTTTGGGAACTGCCTTATTGGTCTACAAATTTAATTCGTCATAATCTAGATGTGATGCATATTGAGAATAATGTGTTTGAAAATGTGTTTAACACAGTGGTGAATGTTACAGGGAAGACAAAAGATAATGATAAGGCACGATTGGATATGAAAGATATTTGTAAGCGTCCTGGACTAGAATTTTATGAATCTCCTAATGGGAAGATTGTCAAACCGCATGCAAGGTACAATTTATTCAAAAAGCAAGTTAAAGATGTGTGCACATGGGTTAAGTCTCTGAAACTACTAGATGGATATGCTTCAAACTTTACAAGGTGTGTTACGGGTTGGAAATTGTAAGGGATGAAGAGTCATGACTGTCATGTGTTCATGGAGAGACTCATGCCTATAGCATTTCAGGATCTGCTTGATAAACCAATATGGGATGCTTAGATGGATCTTAATCGTTTATTCAAAGACTTATGTTCAAAAACATTAAATGAGAAGAACATCATAGAGATCACGTGTAAACTTGAAAAAATATTCCCACCTAGTTTTTTTGACTCCATGAAGCATTTGTAAATCCATCTTCCCTATGAAGCTCGTGTTGGGGGTCCAGTTCAATATAGATGGATGTAACCGTTCGAGAGAGTGATGGGAAACCTTAAGAGGAAGGTGAAGAATAGAGCTTATGTTGAGGGGCCGATATGTGAGGTATATAGTTTCGATGAGATAACTACGTTTGTCTCAGAATATTTTCCAGACGAAGTCTTGACAAAGGCCAATCGAGTCTCGAGACATGATGATGGGGGAAATATTGAACTAAATGGTAAGATTTTTGTATTTGGTCTATCGGTCCACGCTTATGGAAAAAGGAAACGCATATTCCTCTCCGAGCCAGAATTACATGTTGCACATACTTACATTCTTCTCAATTGCGAAGAGATTGACGAATTTGTGAGGTACACATGTAAAATTTATATTTATCCCTTAACTTTCAATGAAATGTAATATACATTCCAATATGTTAATGTTTATAACATTGTATAGATTGTACGATGACGAGTTAAAAGTGAAGCATCCTTGCATAACTGATAAAAATATTCAAATCAATCGTGATAAAAAAATTTCACTTTGGCTAAAGGATAAAGTAAGTTAAGTTACTTAAGCACGACATATATATATATATATACTCCATATTAACTATGACTTCATTTAATAGGATGGAGTTTTTGTAGGCTTTGATTGAGGGATCAACGATTCTGGCTAATGTACAAGTCCTGGCTATGGGACCAGACAGGGACCAAGTCAGCCACAACGGTTACAAAATAAATGGTTGTGAATTTCATACAAAGGTATATGGGCGCGGTAAAAGAACAACGAACTCTAGAGTGTGTGTCCAAGGAGATTGCTACAATGAGCTTGGTCGTGCCTTTTATGGGGAGATTGAGGAAATTGTAGAGTTATCGTACAAGGGCAAGTACGGGATAAGTGTTGACAGACATGGAATCGTAGATATTGACCTCCATATGTCTGCGTACTCCAATGAACTGTTTGTTTTACCAACTCAAATAGTACAAGTATACTACACTCCTAATCCTATTGGAAAAAGGGATAGACCACCTGTGACACCCCAAAATCCGGGTTACCTGACTCCCGAGTTTGGTGTTCACGATCCAAATATAAATAACATTTAACTACCCATAATATATATAGATAGTAACTTTCATAAGTATTTATCAGAGTTTACTAATAATACATCACCCAGGTTCACTAACCTTAACTTTATAAACATACCCCTTTGGATAAACAAAAAGGGTTTACAAATACAACATAATAAATATGCTAATTATAACTAGTTTATTACAACGCCTTTGCCTTTATCCTTCGCAGCACCTCCTGCCACTTCGTCCCTAGCTGAAAAGTTTTATTTAGCAAGGGTGAGCAACTAATTTGCCCCGCAAGTTAATACATACAATAAATGTATAAAGATTCAAAACAACAGACTATCTATTTTGATAGAATGAAACCAAAGTTCAGGGAACTTTGAAATAGCTGAACAAATCGTTATTCAATAACAAGACTTCTCTTCTTCTACGCAACACAATAATTCAATAATGAAAGAGTACAACGCTTTCAAGTTTCTACGGTATTCTAGTGAATAATCTAGAATCAATTCTACGAATGAAATATTTCTCCAGATTTATACTGAGTGATCACACTAGATCTTTGAACTTATTTTCTCGGGTAGATATCAAAAATTTACTTTGATAAATACTCAGGTGTATCAAATAACCATAAAGATTAAATCATACCCCTCTGCAAGTACTCAGAGCCGGCCAACTCTTTGTACCCTATATTATGCATAATACTCAAAACGCGCGCAAAGATCGAATTCACGACCAACAAAATATTCCCTTTATATAAAAAGGTTGTTCTTCTCAGTCTTGGAATCAAAAGTTTGATTTTACAACGAAATACTATGATTTCAAATTCTATTTGCTTCTCGATCTAGCCGAAATAATTGGCATCGACCTATCAATAATAATTGAATTCTCTTCTCTAACCTATCAAGTTCAAACAAATTTTTCGTCTAGCTAGAATAATTAGCTAAGACATTTCTCATAATAATTTGACAATAAACAGGAATTATCTGTACTGTCAATTCTAACTTCTACAGATATGAATATCCAATAACAGTAATTCAACGAATATATATTTTCTAATTCGAAAATTAAATTTCAACAATAAATCCCTGGACGTGGCTTAATCAACAATAATTAACCACCAATAATAATTGAATGAAATAACTCAAGGTTGAGTTAGGGAACTTGCCTCTTCTGCTGATTACAGCTACACAATATACTTATCTGCGTTTGAAAGACCTATAACCAATAATATCGGTCTAACAATTAGCACAAACATTTATAACACATAACACTGTATTTTACAGTCAAACTTCTCCTAGGCACATTACCACATAGCCACATTAGTATTTATAACCTATATAAACACTTAACAAGTCTAACTATATCAGTCTAGTTGGACTTCGGTCCATTCTCGGTGTTCTGGTCACCCTAACCGACAATTAACACAGTTATTGTCAATTAAACTTGGTCTCTAAGCTTCAATATTAATTTAGATAATTCAATTATCAATAATAATATTTTTCGGAAGCTTTTAATAATTATCAAACAATTATTATAATTTATAATAATTTTCAAACACTTAAATCATTTTTAAATGATTTAATTATCAAATAATCATATCATTAGTTAATATTTAATAATATATCAAAATATTAATAACATACTTCTCAAAATATTAAAGTTATTATTAATATCTTAAAATATTTTTAAATCGACAATATTCTACTTAAATGATTTTTAAAGTAATTAAAATTATTTTTAAATCATCACCATTAATATATAATTATTAATGAAATTATTATCTAAATATTAAAAGTCATAATTTATAACTTAAAATATTTTTAAATCATTTTTCTCATTTTTAAATGATTTTTAAATCAATAAAATCATTTTTAATTCACTTATTTAATATAATAATTACATAAATCAAATATCATTAATATTAATTTATTAATGAAAATTCTCCAAAAATATTGAAAATTATCTTTTATAATTTAAAATATTTATTAATACTTTATTCTCAATTAAAATGATTTTTAAATCATTTAAATCATTTTCATCTTATTTATTTAATTTATTAATCAAATAAATATTAAATCATTAATATTAAATTATTAATGAAAATTCTCCAAAAATATTAAAAGTTACATTTTATAACTCAAAATATTTTTAAATACATTTTCCTTATTTAAAAATGATTTTTCATAATATTAAATCATTTTTCTCTAATTTATTTAATACACTAATTAAATAAATTAAATACCTTTAATATTTAAATAATTATAAATATTAAAGAAAAATATTCCAATTGGTTAAAAATTATTTTTCATAATTTAAAATAATTTTTAAAACCATTTTTGGTAATTTTTAGAATTTATTTCTATTTTTTAATCAATTTCCGAAAATTAAAAAATTAAAATAAATTAATCCGTCGCTAAAGGCCTATAGCGACACTATCTGTCGCTATAGGTGTTCTTGAGCAACCCAGATTTCTTTTCCGGCAAGCGAGGGTACATGGTTTGACCGGAGATAACTGACGATCGGAGCATGATCTAAGCTATCTAAAAGTTTGAACGTGTAGAAAATATGTCACACTACAACATACAACCAACACTTTGGTTAAACAACATCATAATAAGGAGATCAAAGCCTCCAAACTTTCTGACAAACCGTTTCTGGGCAGAAACAGATGCGAGTTGCCACTTTGAAGCTCGATTTAAGCTATGTTCTGGTCATGTTTTACTTTATCTATCAACTCTAGGTTGTAGACAAAATGTAGTAATACAACTAGAAAGCATAATAACACACAAATATCAAACCATTAGCTTGATATATTCGGTCAAACTTGAACACGGATAGTGGGCTCAAATTTTCTGGATTTGTGTTCTTGGCAGATTCGGTCAACGGGGATTTGACCGTGAATAACTTTTGATCTATAATAGATATAAGGCTGATTATTTTTGCAACTTAAATACCTCATATCAGGATACATGTTACAAGTTTTAAACATCAAAAACATGTATTACACACGGAGTTATTAGATCTGACATTTGACTGAAAATCACATATTTTCAAATTCCCAGATTTTGGAAAACTTAAAATTCGTGCACTTTGATGTTATGGGTTCGTGATTTATCAACCCAGATCATCAATTGACACCTTATTACACATATTTGAACAATCAATTGCAACAAATAACAAGGAATCGAAGGATTTCAAAAATTAGGGTTTATACCTCTTTTGCTTTGATTTTTGATTTTGCCCTTCCAATCTGTTATTGGCTGATATAGGAGCTGTTTCTAGGACTGGTTTACTTGTATAATTCGTGGGTTTTGGAGAGAGAGATAGTTGGTGAGAGCTTATAGCAAAAATGGCCAAGTTTTTTGTTTTTTCTCTCTCTTGAATCCTTATATATTGCTCTTAAGTTGTTTGGATCTGCCCAAATCCGGCTGGCATTCATGAATTTGACTGAGATTTGATGTCTTAAAGTCAATAGTTGGTAAGGAGTTGGTTACCTAATAAAGCATTGGACAATTTTGCAAGTTAACAATTAAAAATCCCACAAAGGGTATTATGGTCATTTCCAATTTTTCTAGATCTTCTCATTTGATGAAACCCTTAGGGTTTAGGGTTTGGAAAATCTAGGGTTTAAGTTTTGTACCCTTTAGGTCTAAAAATTCTAATTTCCATAATTTGCAAATTTAAGGTTTAATTAGAAAAATAAATTTTTCCTAAAATACAATTAGGGTTTCTCAAATAGAATTCTAACTTGCAAAAATATAATTAGTGATTTCTAATCATATTTATGTTTAATGAATACTTTAGGCATGCTAATAAAAATTAGGGTTGCCTAATTAGGGTTTATAATTCCCGGTTTTGACATTAGGGTTTCTCGACGTACAATTAGGGTTTTTAATTGCACAATTAATTTTCTAAAATTAAGATTAGGGTTTCTAATCTCTTATTAGGGTTTAATACTATTAAACCTTATCCGAACCATTATTGATCAACATTTCTAAATCGCACAAACACATTATCAACAATACAATTATTTTAATTGTATTTTCTATCGAATCCCTATCCGAAAATTAGGGTTAGGGTTTCTAAAGTTGTTAAGCACAACTCTACTCTATTTTTCTCAGTCAATACACAAATTGACAAATTTTCAAAATTTCGTATCACAGATACACGGTACTTTATTAACAGTCAATGTTAATAAAAAAAAATTATTCCTAAATTTTGGATTATTCGAAATCCCGGGTTATCACATTGACCACCTATAGATTGGCAAGTTGTAATTCATACTCCCGCACATAGTTGTGTAGAAGTAGTTGATGGAGAGATTTATCAAGAGCAGATGCTTCATAGACAAACTATAATAAATGTGGAGGACGACAATGAAGTAATCCAGTTAGATGGTGGAGATGAACCACATGAATTAGATCCTGAGTCAATACTTGTGTCAGATGACGTTGATACTGAGGAGGAAGAGTTGTTGACTGACATTGACACTGAATATGAAGCAGATGATGGTTATAAATCTACCATATGTATACAAGATGATTCTGAATCAGACATTGACACTTGAACAAATGAAATGTATGTTTAGTATTACATATTCTTTATATCATTGTCATGTATATGTACTTAACTATTTAATGAAATTTCCTATCATTATTGTCATTTTATATTCATATATGCATGTAATCATCAAATATATTTTCATACTAACATCTTGAAATTTGTAATATATAGATGGCTTCTGAAGCAGCGCAAAAAAAGTGTGGCTTGGATAGGGGGCCTAATCATGTGCCAAAGGCCCCTACTAATCCGGATGAACTGATTCTTATTCAGATTCTTCCTCCTTCGAACAACATGTACGTCCACATCATTTATATATAAGCATTTTAGATTCCATTGTTGCAGATATATAACTAATGTAATTTGCTTTAAATATTATAATATATCTACTTATCTTTAATGTAATTATTGTATATTATAGTAATTTTTTAGATAACAAGATCATCAAGTGTATTTCATAGATGTACTTATAGAATTGGCCCACACATGTGATTATGTAGGCGAGCACACCTATCGGCCATAAGGATGTAGTGTGGGCTAAATTTTAGGTATGTTTTTTTAATTATGACAGATAATATAATTATCTAAAGAAAATTGTTTAGTAGTGTTGGATTATATGTTAATAGTACCATTTTAATATTATTATTGTTACTTTATTTGTAGAAGAGGTATAGATGGGAGGACGTGCAAACTTCAGTGATACAGACACTATTCTGGCAGAAGTGCGTCATCCGCACCAAAGACAATTTGAACAAAGAATGACAAAAAGCCCTACACAAATGCATCGATCGACTATCCAGGCCAGGGAGAGGAGTACATGCACGAGCATAGCCCCTGGTGGTGCACCCAGTCCATATGGGCTGAGATGTATGCTCAATGAAGAGCTGAGAGCTGGGTCAAAAAATGTAAGACTACCGCCACTAATAGATCCTCGTGTGTAACTGATGGAGAAAAGGCGAAAGGAACTCACAAGGGCGAAAGTATATCACAGTTGTAGAATATCACTTGTTTACCTAGTAATATTGGAGTATTCTTTGTATAAGAGTCTCAGTCTCAAGGTCAGCCTATCCGTTGGCTGGATGTGTACGTGGCCACTCATGATGGTCTTTCTGATGCTATCCAGATGGTGGTAGTTAGTTTTGATAACTTTGATCTTGTTTTTTAAGTTTCATGACATTCTTTAGAATTTTATATTTATTTTTAACTATTTAATTGTTAACATGATGACATTATAATTACAAGCGTTTATTGAATGAGCGATATCCTGAAGGCACCCCACGCCCACCAATTGATTAGGAATTGTGGGAGAGGGCGTCTGTTGTGAAGAAGAACTACGTCAAAGGTCAAGGAAAACGACAACGCCCAACTTTTAGTGGCTCAGGCAGCTCCGCTACCCATTCTTCACAGTCATTGAGTCATCCAGCTATTCATACTCCCGGTGACTGTGTGAGAGCTATATGTAGAGATTGCGATCTTCTTCGTATACTAGGCGGGCATCTGGTGGCTCTGAGTCCTGATGAGTTAGCTGATGTAGTGGCGACAATAGCAGCATCACATCATGGGGATGGCGACGAGGTAATCAATCTTATTTATTACAATCAAATTAGTGACTTATATATATGTATATATATACATATATTTTTGTGTTTGATTTGTTGTATATTGTCATAATACCAGTATAAACATATATACTATATATGTAACTTATTTTATTATTTTGTTAATTACAGGGTGATCAACCAGAAACTAATTTGGACAATGACGTATGACAATCGACTTAGTCTTGTTTTGTAGTTATTTATGAACCTTGTACTTTTATATTCATTCTTTGGATGACTGTATGTTACTTAAAGATTAGATTTGTTTATATTTATTTAGTTCATATTGATTTTTAAATGTTTATATAGTTTATACTAGTATACTAGTTTGGTGTATGTATGTCGGTATATGGATGGATATTTATATTGTTGTGTGTGTTTATATTGTTGTGCATCTGTGTTGGGATATAAAGCAGGTACAAAATAAGTATACTTTTTTGGGAAATCTACAAAATAAGGGAATTTTTTTTTGGGTTTTTATACATCAGCGACCGCATGCGGTCGCTGATAATTATTAGTGACTGCTAATCACATGAGGATATTAGTGACGACATGCGGTCGCTGATGGCGGTCGTTGACACGTGGCCCATGTCAGCCTTTGGCCTTGAACCATGCTGACTCAGCTTAGCGACGATTTCAGTCGCTAATATCAACTGTAGATACTTTGGTCGCTAATAGTGGTCGCTGATGTGCATTCTAGCGACTGGATTTTATGTGACGCCTATCTGCAACCAGGTCCGGTCGCTGATAGGCGGTCGCGGATAGGCCTTTTTCTTGTTGTGATATTGTCAGAATTTATGCCTTAGAGGCCAATTATTTGATATAATAGCTTAACATTTTGATTTATATTTCATTGAATAAATGAAATATTTTATAATGGTTTTATTTAATGCGTTATATAAATGTTAACATAATAAAATTCCTTAGAATAGTGATATAAATTATATAATTTCAAGTATGTGACTTGAACATGAGATTATATAATTACAATTAGTATCATTGCTCTTAAATGTCCCTAGTCGAGTATCATTTTTGATGGGACAACAATGATATATTGAGACTAGTATGTGGATTGACTAATGAACAAATCTCATTGGTCATAAATATATGAGATATTGAGTCAATACATAGGTACATGTTAGATAACGATGTACTGGCACCAGTACAAAGTACCTAATAGACAACACTTAATAGACAATGTTTTTTATAAAAACGATGTGGTATTTTTTTCTACAACGTTTTTTTAAAAAACGTTGTAGATATATATGCAAAAACGTTATCTATTTAAAAGGGCATTTTTTTGTTTTAATTAGATAACGTTTTTTTTAAAAACGTTATCTATGAAGAAAAACACGGAGTTGAAAAAAAAAGTCACGGAATTGAAAATTTAAAATTAAAGCAAATCTAGTTTCTTCTATCTCTGTACTTTCTCTCTTACTCTTCTACGATCCAAACTTCAGCTACCACTATGGCCATCAGCTGAGGAGGCGCATACGATGTTTCAATCGGAGTTCAATTCGAGTTAGAGAAGATCAGAAAATGCCTTTGACTACTGGTATGGTCTGGTCTGGTCGGGTTCGGTCAGACACAAAATTCTAGAGTTTTTGCTATGGCTGACGCTCTCTCTGCGATTCTCCCTCATCTCCTTCCACCAGCACCGATACTCCGGCTTCCTCCCCCGCCGAGGAGGAGCCATCAGCTCCACCGGCTCCCGCCAGCGAGGCTAGCTAGCTCACCAATGGCCTTCCCACCAACTGCCGAGGGACCCACTGCTGACGCACTCGTTGTTGAGGCACCTCACAAGAGCACTGCCGCTATCTTGAAGGTCTCTACCGCCGCCGCCTGTGTCGCTGGCGTCGCTGGTTTGTTGTTGTTTTAAATTAATTTGCAAGTTCAAAAAAAAAGATTGTACAATTAATTTTTACTCAAATTGGAGTAATAAAGTGATGGTTGTCATTTGGGTTTGAGTTAATTTCGATGCATGTGACAGAGATACTTACTTATTTAAATTGTATATTACAAAATTCTAGGGTCGATCGATTAGAAAAGAGAGGAGATCTGTTTAAAATGGCCACCAGCAATGCCAATAACAATGGGAGGCCTTCTCTACTTCCTGAGATCGGACCGGACGGTCTTCCCAGGGAATCTTCTGTCATCTCCTACACCGAAAAGGTCCCCCCCCCAACTCTCTCCCTAGTGTTTGTGTCTGTGTTCCCCCCTGAATTTTCATTGATTAGGTTTTGCTGTTTTGTTTCAGATAATTAAGGAAGAACAACTTCAGTTGAGAAAGTACGTTCCGTTTGTTTTACATTGGATCTGTTGTTACCTTCATTCTTCTGAATTAACTTCTATTTCAATTCTTCTTATATGTCCTTGTCTACTGCTATATTGAATTTGAAGGTTGCTTTCTCTTCAAATTTTATGTTTATCATATTATTATTATTTTTGGGTGTGAAAATGTAGAAGAATTGAATCTTAGCCTAGTTTATTACCTTATCTAAATTTGGTTGGTAAATTATTTTTCTCTTTGAAGAAGCTGAAAGCAGTTAACAACCTTTTATGTAATCTGCTTGTTCGTCAATGCTGCCCTAAAAACTGATTGTTGCGAGTCCGCTCCTAGGTATGTTTTAATTGATTTGTATTTCTCTATTGTAAATTCCTTGCTTGTTAAAGTCTTTGGGTTTTATATTAATAAGGTTCTCTGACATTGAGCAACTAAAGGACCCATTATTGTGAGAAAATTCATTACATGGCACCAAACATTTAATATTATGGAGTAGGGACTGCTACTGATATAGAGGCTGTGACAGGTATTTCCAAGTTTTGTGTTTAACTTTGGCACTTGTATGTGGTGCATGTTGTGTTATTCCTGCATCTGTTTTGTGTAAAGTTTGGCAAACTATGTCACATTATTGATTTGCTATATAATATTTATAATTTCAATTTTCACCAACTTTGCAGATAATATCAGCTCTCAGCTGAAGCTACATCGTTATCATACTGCTAGAGAATCAAGGGTTATGACAGCCCTAACACTTCTGAAGTCTCATCTTCTGTCAGGTAACAAACAAGGAGCTGTTGAATTCCTCAAGTTAATTTTATTAGTGAATGGAGATTAAAAGGTTTTTCTTTTGTTCCAGGATAATGGGCATGGCATTTCTCTGGGACGATCTACCCAAATGAAGCCAACTCTTAGATGTGGATTAGTTGAAGGATTGATGCCAACGCCGGGAAACAATCAAATGCTACTCATATATGAAGCTTATATGAATAACTTGAAAGAATGTTTAGGCACATTCATGGTATTATGGTGTTAAGAGGATTGAGTGGTTTCGATTTTTTATTATTTGTCATCATAACCTGCAAGTGAACCAAGGTGTAAGAGACTTGGGAGATTTTAAACTCTGTAGTTTCTTTCTTCTTTTTTTTTGATTGCTAAATTATGTTGTTTAAGATACGGAAATCGGAAATGCTTCTTCTTTTCTCGTTACCCTGCTGCAACATACATCAGTATTTGGTACTGTCTGCTTTACACTGAAGTGTTATTAGACCTCCAGATCAAGCCACCACGAGAAGACTCTTCATGCTTGAATTATTATTTCTTAATATTACTGTTCTTTATATGAAATTATACAGTTAATCATTGTGCTTTTGCTCACTCTTGAGAATGTTTTTTCTCTTTCATCAGATTGAAGCTACAATCATGCCTAAGGATTACAGATACAGGAAGGTACTTCACTTTCTATCTATGTCCGTCTGTACACCACGAAATTTCAATACTCCAATTGGGTATATGTTTTTTTGTCGCTTGAACTTTCTATTCTGACACTGTGCTTGCATTGTAGCTTGGAAGTTGACGACAACAACGTAATCATGTTACCAGGAAAGAAGAAGAATAATAAGAAAGGAACGAAAAAGGTATAAATGCAGAGTAGTTTCTTCTCCGCCCCTCATTCTAACATTCTAATACTATAAATTCTGATAACAAGCCCTGCAAGCCCTACAATTGGTCGTCAAGGTAAAGCTTTGCGTCGCCAACAACATCGAATAAGCTGCACCCAAACAAGCTGGTGGTTGGGCAGCTTCAGCTTCTCGTACAGAAATTAAATTTGATTCAGGTAATTGGTTACATATCTTTTGTATTAAAGAAGCAATTCATTGTATTAAAGAAGCATATCTTTGTATTTTTAATATTACTTACTTTTACTGTTACTTTGTTAACACAGGACGATTTTACTTTTTGTGTAAAACATTTATCATCTGAATAATAGCATCTCAGTTGAATTAATTAAGATGGAAGATTTCAAGGTTGAAGGGTTCCAGCAGCTAAACCAAACTTTACTGTACTTACTGAATTTAGAAATCAAACTTTTATATAGCTTTACATAGCTTCCTTTGATACCTTCCCTTATAATAAATTTCATTTTCAAAGTTTTATACCAGTTAGAAGATATTTTTGTTTATAATAACTGAAGTTCATATTGATTAGTTTAGATAAGATGGTTATGAACTCTTTATTTCTCTGCAGCTGAAGACTGCTACTCTAACACTTGTTCGTATGGCACTGCTCATCGTTGCACTGTCCTCAGTTGACGCTGGCCTCAGTTATCTGTTGGCTTTAAGATGATAGATCTCCTTCAGGCAGACTCTCAAGTGGGTGATGACGTCTTGAAACAACTATGGAATCACTCTGATGTGATACGTACTGTGCTGCTCAGTGAAAACAAATGTAATGACATCACATTTCGTTCTTAGGTAGTAGCTTAATTTTATGGATAGTTTGGTTTATTTTGTAGATGCGTGTAATCAAATTCACAATTCAATATAGTAATAATTTATATTAAAAATTGAATTTGAGATGCATATATGGATACATTTTGGTATATATTTTGTGAATGTAGTAATTTGAAATTGTAAATGAATGGTATTATTGGGATGTATTTTGAATGGTTGATACATTTTGGCTATATATCATGACATTAGCATATTGCAGGTGCATTGGTAATATAGGTGAACCACATCTTTTTTTTTTCTTTTTTCTTTTTTATCTACAACATTTAAAAAACGTTGTCTGATATACTAAACAACAATTTTTTTTTATTCTGCAACATTTAAAAAACGTTGTCTTATATACTAAACAACAACATTTTTAACCAAAAACGATGTGGAATCACACTTTCTAC
This sequence comes from Panax japonicus, assembly GCA_020205505.1. Lineage (NCBI taxonomy): Eukaryota > Viridiplantae > Streptophyta > Magnoliopsida > Apiales > Araliaceae > Panax > Panax japonicus. The sequence goes on along the minus strand of CM035095.1, from coordinate 43,128,097 downwards.
AACGTTTTTAAGCATCTGCTAATTTTTTGAAAACAAATCTACAACGTTTTTTCCTAAAAAAACGTTGTGTATTGTGCTTAACTACAACGTTTTAAAAACGTTGTGTAAGGGTGTCAAATAGACAACACCCTTAACCACTACGTTTTTCTAACAGAAACCACAACGTTTTTTCCGCGTTGTCTATTTACTGTTTTGTAGTAGTGTGGACTGAGAATTCTACGTGGAGCATTATGCAAAGTGTCATTAGCGATTCTCATAATGATAATGATGTAATGATCCTCCAACCTGAAATTATTATATTGCTACACGGGAATTTATGTACTTTGATATCATTAAAAGTCACCTTTAATAGGGTGGACAATAAAGGTGATTATTGGGTACATCATGAATCGTGTGAGGAATATGAGTGATCTCGATGGAATTTAACCCTCCTATATATTAGGGGTGATATCCATAGGCATCTTGATTGAGTAGGATTATAAAATGCATGGTCATGCTCAAATAGTGATTTATTTCATATAGTCTACCCATTGATCAAGAAAACTTAGATTAAATTATGAAGAGTATGACACATTCAATAACTCGAGTTTAATCTAGGATGTCAAGGTTAAAAGGATTAAATTACATTGAAACATTGGTCACAAAAAGGTTGCATCGAATCATCGATCTTCTTATTACTTGAGTAGTAGTGATGAATTACTAGATGCCACTCACTGTTTATAATTTTATAATATGATTTTAAAATTATTGCCAACGTAATAATAACCTATAGGGTTACACACATAGAACATAATTAAAAAGAAATTAATTTAAATTGTAAGGATTTAAATATGTTAATATAATTGATAGTATTTAAATTACGAATTTAAATTAATAGGATAATTTATATATATGTATATTAATTAAGTAAGACTTAATTAAGAAATAATATAAATTTGGATTTTATTTTTTAATTAGATTAGGTTTTGATTAATTCCTTTTGACTGCTATATGTATATGATATATCAGCCATTAATTTTTAGGAATTACATCATAACCTAAAACCCTAGCCGCTCTTAGGGAGAGACTAGAGAGAAAAATTTCAAAAATCCTGATCCTTGGTGGCTATTACCACAGTTCTCTTCACTGCAGTTCATGTGACGATTCGTGGGGCGTTCACGTGGATACCTTAGAGGCCCAGTTCTGTTGGATTGCGTTGGAGATTCGAAGCCATTTCAGAGATTTTTCTATAATCGGTATAAGATCTAAACCATTGAATTAATTTGTTTTCGCATGGATCCTATTTTAGGGTTTCAGAATTGTCTTTGAATATTTTAATTTCCGCTGCTTTTATGTGCCGAAATTCCCTATAGATATGTGTATAAAAAAATAAAAGAAGTTGTCGTCTGTACCTGTTAATGAAAAGGGAAGCCAATCAATCCAATCTGTCTTTATATACTCATTCTCAAGAAGAAACATACTGAGTAAGGAAGTCCCATATTAATTATAAAATATAATATAAAACAAATCAATAAATATGGGGGTAACTTCTTTAAATGATGTTTTATGGTTCAAATTTCATTGTTATTTTTATTTTGTAGGTACATGTGATGATTACTTGCTTCGATTAATTATGGAGGATGAAAAGAAGATTTATCAAATCAAGAAATGCTTATAGAGATTTGGGAGGAAGCATGTAGACTCAAATATGTAGTTTTTATTTTTTTAATGCAATGTTTACAATTAATGGCACTCTTTTTCCTTCGTTTGAGATTTTGTCCCATTGGGTTTTCCCCAACTAAGGTTTTAATGAGGCCAAAAAGTGTACTTCCTTATCTTTTGTAAATTCATATAATTTTAATAAAATTAATCAGTTGATAATTTATTTATTTATTTAATTTATATGAAGGGGCACACTTGAGAAAATTTTCCATGAGCCTTAAAAAACCCAGCACCAGCTCTGCAAACCCATGCCATGCCTTGACATGCCAAACCCAACACCTATGCCATGCCCAACGTTTGTCCAACAACGTTCTTACTCGATCATGCCCAACCCATGATGAATATTTGGTTCGATCCAAGCCACCAATCTGATGTTTGACATTTTTTTAGGGAGCCCAACAATGTCCCAACATCCAGCACGCTTCGCCCAAGGCAGCCCATGGTCCCGGGTGACCTTCACGGAGCACCCCCCCTATAGTAGCACTTATGAAAATTTCCAAGTTAATTACCACGAATAGACATCAGACCTGTCTGAGGAAACATACTGTAAACCTTCTATATTTGCTAATTTTCTGACATAGCTCATTTGCTGCACAATGACCCAAGTTGCTGCCTAGTATCGCCCACTGCTGCACAACATTGCTCATTACTGCTCAAACGACTAAGTGTCAAACTGATTGAAGGCTGAATGCGCCCAGTGCCCTTGGCTGCCGCACGCTGCTGGTCACTGCCGCACACTGATGCCATGCCTCAACAAATGAGTGACAAGGTTTAACTTGACATACTATCTCAACGTCCCACATACTAAATGTGTGTCAACTCACTAAAAGACTAACGATTATCTACAGATGTCAATATATTTTCCTCTTCTATTTTCTAAACTTTTCATATTTCAATACTCACTTAACCTTTACATATTCCAATGCACTTTATTTTTAACTATTAAAAGATTTACATTCTTTAATTACCCCACATACATAGATTAAGATAGTTACTAGCTACTTGTGGAAACTGTCTTTTGGGACATGCATGCATGCATGAATGTCTTTTTTGTGTTTTTGCAAATAGATTATTGAAAAGTGAATAGGTTTTTTTAGGTATAATAAACATGCGCTTATAATTAAGAGTAGTTATGCTAAGATATGTAATTTAAATAACTTATATAAAACTTAAATTTGAAAAATAAAATAAAATGTCACGAGAAAAAAAGTTTTACATGTTGTCTGAGATACCAATTCATTTGTTTTTTTGGTACTTAACAATGATTTCATACCAAAACATATATCTACATATATAACTTGGAAAAAACTTCTATATATTACGACAAAAATACATTAATTTTTTTAATTCTGAGTAGACACATCAATAATAATATCATAGAAGGACTTCAGAGTAATATGATAACCGAAATTCATAATAATATATACCGGAAGTTGATATTAATTGGATAAAAAGTATGAGAATAGGGTAATTATTTTTATTTAGAATAAATATGCCCTTGTTAATAACATATAAAAGTAAGAAAATTACAACTCACAGTATTATGGATATATTTGTCATGTCATTAATAACATATAAAAGGGAGAAAATTACAACACACAGTATTATGGATATATTTGTCATGTCATTATTCTTTTTGTCCTATAAATATCAAATCAACCACTTGAAATACCCTTTGTATTAGAACGAGGTAAGACTCCCATTTTTACGTTACTATTAGAACAAGATTATTGAAAAATACTACTACTACTACTACTACTACTCTCTTACGTTATAAAATAAACAATTTTTTTGTTATATAAAAAGAGTAATTTTTTTATTAATTATTAATAATATTAAATTACATAATTTTTTTAAATTTGTCAATCCATCATTACTAAACTAAAATATTAAGTATTATTTTTAAGTGTAAGCATTGGAAAAAAAATACATTGGGAAAGGAGCGGCATTTATTTCAAAAGGCATAGTAGTAACGACAATGCTTCTGTCACATAACAATGCTTCTATCACATAAAAAAAGTTCACATAATGCTCACATACACACATGCATATTATGGGTCTCCACTTGACACGTGGGGCTCACAAATGTACATGTGTATATAAGCATTATGTAAGCCTTTTTTATGTGAAAGTAACATTATTTTAGTAGTAAAACAACCCAAACATACAAAGACGTACCATAACCAAATAGTAAATAAGAGGCTTAAGAGCCATAGCCACAATCAAAACCCTAACAAGGTCTCCAGCCCCTCTTCCACAACACTTGACAAGAACAAATTGTTCGAATTCCTGGCTGAGCAATTTCCACGAATCTCTCCTTGTGAGCCTGTCAACACTTTCAACTGCCCCATTTTTAGCATCGCAATCACAAATTTCTCATAAAACAAGGTCTGATTACTAGCAAAACTCGTGACAATGCCTCGAGTCCTATTATTCGTGTACAAGTCCTGGTCCGACGTAAACAGTCCTTGTCGGTTCATTAGGTTCACATAATACCTATTATCGAACAAATTTGGAGTTCGAATGTCAAGGTTTGTGGTGTTATCGATGGTTGAGTTTTCTGGGCAAGTGATTTTAAGGTTCCTTGCTAAGGTTTGATTCATGGACGGGTCTTGGGTCGGGTAGAGCCGTTTGTTGAAAGAACTACAATGGCCAATGCCAATGGTGTGACCCCCGGAGAGTGCAACGACATCGTTGGGGTCGAAGTTTTTGGTGGCGAGAGAGGCGAGGATGGCGTCTGCATTGTCTGATGGTGGAGGAAGGTTGGCTAGTGTTTCATTTCTGGTTGCGAATGTGAGTCCGTCGCGTCTTCCAAAGGGAACTCTATAGTTGGGACCACCGGACTACACAATTTAAGAAAATTAGAGACGCTTTTTCAAACCATGATTTTTAAGAAATTTTATATTATTCAATATATATATATATATATATATATATATATATATATATATCCTAATATTTGCCAGGATTACAATAACAATGACATGATCATATTTAATCAACTTAAAACTTAAGAAATAATATGTTAGAAATTTTATGTGTATAAATTTTACGGACTAATAAAAAAAGTGTATATTTGATTTTGTAACAAAGGGAATATGCAATTCTAGCTTGTTTCTAATTAATATTTCTTCAGTTATTAATTATTATTGACTTTAAAATTAATTTGAAATATTTTTAAACTCAAAATTATAATGATTTATTAACAATTATGAAACAATAAATATTTAGAATGGAATACTTAATGCTAGCCTGTTTCTAATTAATATAATAATTATTTGATCATGCAGCTTGATGTTAATTATAGTACAATTGTTTCAATGAGTTCAAATAAATTTTTGTACACCTTAGTGAAAAAAATAATAGTTTTACATGATCATACCCTAGATATGCTTTATCGTATTTAAAAAACATGTAAGAAAGCTAACTGACCATATTCATGAACAATTTTTGGTTTTTATTATAACATCTGTTCCAAAATAAGGGGTGTATTTTTTTAGTCAGTTATAAAATTAAAAATATATTTAAAATACATGATATTTCTAATTTGTCATTTACTTTTTTATTATCATTTTTAATATCACACCAATAAAATTAAATTCCAAATAAATACTAATATTATATTTTATAATATAAAATTATTATTAAAAGTCATCATTTTAAAAATCATTTTCTAATTTTAAAATAGAGGGAGTGAATACTAATAGTTTTCAAATTAATTGTCGAATATGACCGGTGTCCCAACGATTTTGAAAATACGTACCACATTTACCCAACGAAAAGACAATTAAATTGAAGGAAGTTAATATAGAGGGCAAGGACGTGATTTGGTGCCAACGAAGACTCTAACATGAGTCAAGGCCACCACGACACTACCCAACCAGGAAATTATTGTACGTAGTGATATTAGCCTATCCACCTACCAGTCAGTATAGGTTTTATTGTGGATGATAAGTTAGTAACACATCACTTATCTCGTGAGCTAAGCTTTAATTAGGGTTAGTTATATATGGATCATAAGATTAGTACTGATCATGCTGTTACAGTTTTTTTTATACCAAAATTGAAGATACAGTTATGCATAGTGACTATGAAAATGGTAATATATTACGCTATCCTGTTTCAAATTATATGATTATTATTAATTTTTAAAAGTAATAGTTTTAAAAAAAAAATGTACCCGTAATTTTGAAACCGATTGAGTATCTTACTATATATGTTGTATACTCTTTAATTTTTGAATGTACCAAGTTTAACATATATAATGTTACGTAGGAATGAAGGTGAGAATAAAGGTGACTCATTCACATGAAATGAAAATAATTATGTTTGAATTTTTATTGGAATGGAATGAACCATTCCGCCAAATTTATGAATTTTATTCTTAGGTGATAATATAGAATGACTTATTCCAACCAAAAATGACAAAATCATTCTATCTACCCTTCTATTCTCTTCTTTCATTAATTATATTCTTTCAATTTAAACGTAGTATAAGAATTTATTTAGATTTTACCAAAACAACAGCATCACGAGCAGCAAGAGCAGTAATATCAGCACATGAGACGACTCTGCCGCATTGATTGTGCACTAGTCTACGAAGCTCTTCAATAATCCTGAACGCTCTTGCCCTCAAGGTAAGGTTTGGAGGGGCATCCTTCTCGCTTGGTCCACTAGCAGAACCGTCCAACAGTACGGATCCATCACAACCCTACATCATTATACATCAACCAATTATAACTAGCAATCACATACTATTTTTTGTTTCACAAAAATAATCCTATTTTACATCAGTAAACTTTTAAGTTATATTTGTGTTTCACGTTTAAACCTAACATAATACTCCCTTCGTTCAAAATAAAATAACATAAAGCACACTTTTCATATCTTTTAAGAAAAATAAAAGTTGGAAAAACAGAATAAATAAAATTTTATTTTACCCACAATGCACCCTACATAATTACGCCATTCTCTCTTTTTTCCTAAAAATATGAACCATAATTACGTACTTTTGAGGATAAATAGACTTTATGACATTTTAAGGGTTTTTTTTATTGGCAAGAATAAATTTAATTAAAAAAACCCTAAAATCATACAATATGTGACAAATTCAAAATATATGAATAAGACCACAACAGAATTACTCATAACAATCAATAGGCTATATGCTTAAAACCCAAAAACAAACATTTTAATAATGGCATATTAATCTCTCTAATAAAGTTTTTGATTCTAAAACACCCTAAAATCTACATTTTTTGAGTAGATCCTTACAATAAAAACTGTTGATAACATTTTAAATTTGAATTACGTATTTTAGACATCATTTATAGGATAAATTTATTTTTGTACTTTTTTTTCCTTTTTTATCAGTACAAAAAGTGATTTCAGTCAATTTTTTTGTGGGGTGGAGGGAGTAAGTGTTTAGCATAGTACCGGTGGCATGTTAATGATATCTATATTATAAATGCATAGGTCAGGTGACATAGCTTCAAGAAAAGTATCCATTTTGCTTCTTTTTCCCCGAAAAATTTGGTAATCTTACATTTTCATCCTTTTTAATTTATTTTTTTAATATGTTCTAATTATATTCCCTAAATTTAATAATTTTTTTTATTATATCCTAATGTTCATTGTCCACGTAACGTGTGTACCGCGGACACTAATCTATATAAATGAAGAGTACTTTTTTTGCCGTATAAAAAATGACAAATAAGACTTTGTATCGGACGTACAGTTGAACCATTGCATATGCACCGTAAAATATACCTGGACAAAGCAATCATGGAAATGTAGCCGGAGCAATCCGGCTGCCTGGCCGATATCTGCGTTGAATTCTGTCTGGAGTCGTGTCCTAACAATGGATTCAAACGTAGGACAGCTAGTATTATAGAAATCCAAGGAAAGTCCACGCACTATAGGTGGAGTCTGTGCATATGAGACATGCAAGTGGAAAAAGAGTAGTGAAAGAGAAGGGAAAAAGAATAGGAGAGAGCTTAAACAAGTAAAAGTAGAAGCCATAGCTGTTAATTTATTTCCTTTTGGTTGTTCAAGCTATTGAATGTGGAGGGATACTTATAGGTAAAATGTTGCAATTATTTGAAAAGTCTATGCCTGATTTAGAGCCTTGTAATTGGAATGGGACCACTTAATGGCTTATTAATTTTCTCAACTTTGTTGGTGTTTCTTATTTTGCGGTGGAGAATAAGTTAAGAATCATGGTGCGTGTGCTTAACATGGTCTTCGATTAAATGAAGAAACTATACATGTAATGTGAAGTGGTATCATGTTTAAACCGGTTGTTTAATTTAAACCATGGGAACGTTAGTTTCTTGATGTTAGATAGCTCTGAAGTGCCTTTCTAAATTAATATGGCATACCATTGAGCTATTTATGTGTTTGTTCTGTACTTATAGAGAGTTTAGTGCATTTAATTTAGAGTTTTAGACGTATTTGAGGATCTTATTTAATAATAAATAAATTATTTTAAACACAATTTATTTAATTTATAAACACAGAGTTTGGAGTTCAAACGTGCAATAACCAGATTTTTGTTAATAATTAAATATTAATTAAAATTATTTTATAAAATTGTAATTGAATTGGAAAAGGTAAGTTACTATTTTTTTTCTTTTCTTCCTTGTTTCATTTGGAAAGTTAAATTATTTTAATAGATAATTGTGGGCAAGGAAATCGTGCTTTGCTAGTTAGGGTTTCGTTTTGGCTGAGAAGGAGAAAAATCCACGAAGAGCACGAAATTGATTGATCGATTGAAGAAGGGAGAAAAACAGGTGGATGATTACTCCAATGACACGTGACAGAACTCCAAGAATCCGAAAACCTTTTTAGGGTAGCGGGGATTCAGGGAGCCTTCTTGAGTGCTTCGGGTTGAGAGAGAATGTCCAAGAACCCTTAGAATCTGAAAACCTTATTAGGGTAGCAGGGATTCCAAGAGATTCAAGCTTCCAAGTCAAACAAGAGGTCTCAGCTCCAAAGTCCCAAAAAGAGTCCCCTGCTTCCTAGAATGGAAGGGGTATTTATAGAGTTTCCTGGAACTTAAGTAGTCACATGTCAGGCACATGTATTCAAGAAAATTCCTAAAATACCCTTTGGTCATTAGAATAATTCTCATATCGTCCTGTCATTCTAGCCACTAATTCAATCCCTCAATCAATTCCCAAAAATGAGCCGCCTACATGAGCCTTCTGCCCCAGGACACGTGGAGGCTTCTTTCGGGTCTAGTAATTTTATTTTCGGCTTTTCCGTCTTCATTCAATTAGGTCATGCGAACACTAATTTGCACATTTAATGAGGTCGTGGAACCCTAATTTTGTATTTAATTCAATTAGGTTATGTGAACCCTAATTTGCATTTGGGCCCACATTTGCCCCATGCGTAAGAGTCACGTTTCCAAAGAGACTATCGTGCAAGAATACTCTATGCTTGGACATATTTGGAAAATCTTTTGAAAATCTTTCCATAGCTTGCTCAATATTTGTTTGCTTATTTTTACTGGAAATTAAAACAAGGAAGATCATCAAATATTACCAAATAAAATTCAATCTAATAAAATTTTTCTTTTGATAAACTAAATCTTTCCCTTTTTATCAAATTAAATCTTAATTTTATTTTAGAAATAAAATCAAAATTTTCTTTATTTGATTTTGAAGACAATATCCTTCCTTATCATTATTATTATTTAGAAGGAAAAACAAAATTTGAAATTTCCCTTTATTGGGAGTGAAAATCAAATCTTTTTTTTATATATTTAGAAAATAATATCTTTATATATTTCTATTTAGAAGCAAATCAAATATACTTATTTTTTGGAAACTAGATTGAATCCTTTCCTTAAATGGAAAAGGAGTGATTGCTTCCTTTTCCGTTGCAAGTATACTTTGGGGGGTTATACATGCATTCATATATATGCATCTCCCAAGCCATTCACGCCTCCTTTTTTTTATCTTGCTTCATTTTGGATTTTCTCTCTTCCTACGAGCCAGAAAGATCATCAAGGGAACAACAAGGAGACTTTCTTCAATCCAAGCGAGAGGTAACAAAGAAGATTCCTCCTTAAAGGGCCGAACCCTATGGGGGACCCGAGCCCTTGGGGCTCCATTCCCTTTTCTCGTCTTTTTCATTTGCTTACTTGCATGCTTTCTTTCGGATTTCTCTTGACTTGCTTCCTCAATTTCTCTCTTTTTGTTTCAAGAAATTATAGTCTTTATTTGTTTTCTGAGCCCTATCACCTTGATCATATCTTGGTTTTTTCCCTCGGATATTATCAAAGAAAGGCTATAATTTTCACGGCAAAAAAGCATTCGTTCCAAACAGTTGATTTGTGGAGCAACGGGACTTTAAAGGTATGAAGGGGACAACCCCTAGGTGACCAATCCCTATAGGGGCCAAACCCTATAGGGCCAAACCCTAGAGACATTTTTTTAGGTACCTCCAATATTTCTTTTGTTTTTCGAGCCCCATTATCTTGATTACATCTTGGTTTTTTCTCTCGGATAATAAAGAAAGATTTGGCATTTTTTGAATGAAAACACGAAGGAAGAAAAAATGCTCTGCATACAGCGAAACCACCCAGATGACTGAACCTTAGGGGGCCGAACCCTAGGGGAAAATAAATGATTAGATGGAAAAAATGAAGTTCGGGAGGAGTAGTTACTATTTTGATCATAACTTTTGATCCGTTTAGAATTTCAGGGCCCATAATATATCAAAATGAAGCTAGCGACGAGCCCTACAAAAATTATCACCTTAAGCCATGAAAAATACCATTATAAGTACAAAAAATGCTCCGAAGGATGATTTTAGGCTATCCGAAGTTTTTTCAAAAAATTTCAGAATTTTTTTTCTAGCATGATTGTGATTCCAAACTCTTCTGACATTGTTTATTCTTCTTTTTAAGTTTCTTAAAGCATAAATATCAGACTTTCCTCTTTGCCATGGTAAGCACTTCTGCGACACCCCCAAATCTGGGTACTTCATTCCCACAAGATTTGGTGTTCACTATCTAAACATTCATTTTTAACTACCCAAATATAATAAAGTTTAACAATAAACGCTCCCATTAAAGGATTACATCAATAAGTTCAATAAAATCTCCCAGGTTATCTAACCTTTAAATGCAAACATCAATTGCGAAAAATAAAATAATTACATCTCAACAATTAAAATAAAGTCTGACAATATAGAAATCAACAGATTTAAAAGTCTTCAACATTTGTTCATCTTTCATTTTCCTTTACTGGTGGTAGGTTCACCGACCTTCTCAACTTTAGTTGTAACAGTTATATAAGCAAGAGTGAGCAAACAAATGCTCACTGGAAGTGACAACGAATAACAATATCATAACAACTGCCACTACAATAAAAAGGTTTATCAGTGACCGTAACAACTGCCACTACAAGAAAAAGGTTTATCAGTGACCGTATACGGTCACTGATAGTCGTCGTACAAATTTTGGTCGCTGGGATGCACATCAGAGACCACTATTAGCGACCGACACATCTGCGACCGATATGAGCGACCGAAATGACAAATCCGGTCGCTAAGCTGAGTCAGCATGGTCCAGGGCCAAAGCTGACATGGTCCACATGGCAGCGACCGGTAGCACCGACCGCATGCGGTCGCTGATACCCACAAATATTTAGCAGTCACTAATAACTATCAGCGACCGCATGCGGTCACTGATATGGGAAAAAATAAAAAACAGATTTTGCTATTTTGCAGATTTCCCAAAAACCTGTACCTATTTTGTACCTGCTTTATCCCAACACACATACCTAACAACAGCATACACAACAATATAAACATTCATCGTCCACCAACACATACACCAAACTAGTATATAAACCTTTAAAAACCAATATGATTTGAATAAATATAATAACATTTCAAAACCTGTTTAAGTAACATATAAACATCCAAAGAATGAATATACAAATACAAGCTTATACTATTACTACAAAACTAATCTAAAGCAGGTACGTCAAGCATCACCGCCTCCTTGATCACCCTTTAATTAACAAAATAATAAAACAAGTTACAAATATATACTAACTATGTTAATATTGGTATATTACGACAAATTATACAACAAATTGATTGTATACCTCGTCGCCATCCTCGTGTTGTGATGCTGCTGCTGCCGCTACTGCTTCAGCTAACTCCTCAGCATTCAGAGCCCCCAGATGTCGACCCAGTATCTTTAGAAGATCGCGATCTCGACATATAGCTCTCACACAGTCAGCTGGAGTATAAACAGCTGGATGGCTCGATGACTGTGTAACTGGGTAGAAGAGCAACCTGAGCCACTGAAGGATGGGCGTCGTCGCTGTCCTTGACCTTTAATGTAGTTCTTCTTCACAACAGACGCCCTCTCCCACAACTCTTGATCGATAGACGGACGTGGAGTTCCTTCAGGATAACGCTCATTCAATAAACGCTTATAAGTGTCCTGTCATCATGTTAACAATTAAATAGTTAAAAATAAATTAATTCTGTAAGCATTAAAGATCAAGTTGTTAAAATTTATTACCGCTATCTGGATAGCCTCAGATAGACCATCACGGGTGGCCACGTACACATCCAACCAATGGATAGGCTGACCTTGAGACTGAGACTCCTATACAAAAATAACACAATATTACTAAGTAAAAATGGGATATATTTTCTACAATTCATGATTGTAAACATATTAAAACTTGTAAATACGTACCCTGGCAGTGATATGCTGCAACTGTGAAATACTGCCGCCCTTGTATGTTCCTTTAGCCTTTTCGCCATCGGATACACCCGAGGCTCTGTTGGTGGCGGCAGTCTTTCGTCTTTTCACCCAACTCTCAGCTCTCCATTGGGCACACATCTTAGCCCATATGGACTGGGTGCACCACCAGGGGCTATGCTCGTACATATAATCCTCTCCCTGGCCTGGATGGTCGATCTCGGCTTTTTGTCGTTCTTTATTCAAGTTGTCCTTGGTACGGACCGCGCACTTCTGCCAGAATAATGTCTGAATCACTGAAGCCTACGCGTCCTCCCATCTATACCTTTTTTGCAAATAAAACAACAATAATAACAATACTAAATAATTATCCTTTGAATATTATATTAATATTATCTGTCATAATTAAAAATATCATACCTTAAATTCTACCCAAACATCATCCTTGTGGGCGATAGGTGTGCTCGCCCACGTAATCACAGCTTTAGGCCAATTCTGTAAACACAGCTGTGATATGCACTTGACGATTTTATTATCTGAAAAATCACTATAATATACAACATCAATTAGCATATATTAAAGCAATTTACATCTAAGTTATAATACTTATGAACATTTTTCAAACTTATACTTATATAATACTTAAAAAAATTTCGCCAGAGTCTCCCCTACAATATGGACTAGCCACATACACGACGACATGCATATATGGATATTTCTAGGCACCTAAGACACAAACCAATATAATATCAATCAAAACATTACCAATATTCAATAAATGGAATCTTAAATGCTTATATAAAATTGATATATACGGGACGTACGTGCTATTCGGAGGAGGGCGAATCTGAATAAGAATCTGATCATCAGAATTAGTAGGGGCCTTGGGCACATGATTAGGCCCCCTACCCAAGCCGCACTTTTTTTGTGCTGCTTCAGAAGCCATCTGTATATTACAAATTTTAAGATGTTATTATGAGTCATATTTGATTACATGTATATATGACAATAAACATGACAGTGATATAAACATGTATATATATGAATATAAAATGACAATAAATAAAAGTTGCATTTAAATAGTTTAGTACATAAACATGACAGTGATTTAAACATGTATATATATGAATATAAAATGACAGTCCATTAATAAAAGTAGAAGGATCTAAGTGTGAAACTTGAAATCCCATATGAAGTGAACTGTACCCAACTCCAAACAAATATACATTCACTTTTTAAACAAAACTAATATAAGAATAACAAGGTAGAATCTCTTCTACAAAACACATCAGAAGAACAATAACAATGGTAATGTATCATAAATTGATGAAGTGCTTTAATTACAACAATATAATAGACAAATAGCTTAAAACTGTGAGAGAAAAATTAATAATAAATGTGATTCCCTCATTTGTTCAAGTGTCAATGTCTGATTCAGAATCATCTTGTATACGTGTTGTAGATTCATAACCATCATCTGTTTCAGATTCAGTGTCAGATTCAGTCAATAACTCTTCCTCCTCAGTATCAATGTCATCTGACACAAGTATTGACTCAGGATCTAATTCATGTAGTTCATCTCCACCATCTAACTGGATTACTTCATTATCGTCCTCCACATTTATTATAGTTTAACTATGAATCATCTGCTCTTGGTAAATCTCCCCATCAACTAATTCTACACGACTACGCACGGGAGTATGAATTACAACTTGCCAATCTGTAGGCGGTCTATCCCTTTTCCTAATAGGACTAGGAGTGTAGTATACTTGTACTGTTTGAGTTGGTAAAACAAATGGTTCGTTGGAGTACGCAGACCTATGGAGGTCAATATCGACGATTCCATGTCTGTCAACACGTATCCCTTTTTCTGAATCAAACCAACGGCACTTGAACAAGTGAATATGACCCCTGTAAGTGCCCTTGTACGATAACTTTATGATTTCCTCCAACTCCCCATAAAAGGCATGAGCAAGCTCATTGTAACAATCTCCTTGGACACACACTCCAGAGTTCGTTGTTCTTTTACCGCGCCTATATGCCTTTGTGTGAAATTCACAACCATTTATTTTGTAACCATTGTGGCTGACTTGGTCCCTGTCTGGTCCCACAGCTAGGACTTGTACATTAGCCAAAATCGTTGATCCCTTAGTCAAAGCCTACAAAAACTCCATCTTATTAAATGAATCCATAGTTAACATGGAGTATATATATATATACTATGTGTTCAAAAATTGAACTTACTTTGTCCTTTAGCTAAAGTGCAAAGTTTTTATCCCGATTGATTTGAATATCTTTATCAGTTATGCCGGGATGCTTCACTTTTACCTCGTCATCATACAATCTATACCATGTTATAAACATTAACATATTAGAATAAATTTTCAACTTAAAAGATAAATTATCAAGTTTACATGTGTACCTCACAAATTCGCCAATCTCCTCGCAATTGAGAAGAATGTAAGTATGTGCATCATGTAGTTCTTGCTCAAAGAGGAATATACGTTTCCCTTTTCCATAAGCGCGGCCCGATAGACCAAATACAGAGAGCCGGCCATTTAGTTCAACATTTCCCCCATCATCATGTCTCGATACTCGATTGGCCTTTGTCAAGACTTCGTCCAAAAAATAGTCTGAGACAAACGTAGATATCTCATCAAAACTGTATGCCTCGCATATCGACCCCTCGGCATAAGCTCTATTCTTCACCTTCCTCTTAAGGTTTCCCATCACCCTCTCGAAAGGGTACATCCATCTATATTGAACTGGACTCCCAACACGAGCTTCATAGGGAATATGGATTTGCAAATTCTCCATGGAGTCAAAAAAACCAGGTGGGAATATTTTTTCCAGTATACACGTGATCTCTATGATGTCCTTCTCATTCAATGATTTTGAACACAAGTCTTTGAAGAAATGACTAAGATCCGTCAAAGCATCCCATATTGGTTTATCAAGCAGATCCCGAAATGCTATAGGCATGAGTGTCTCCATGAACACTATGACAATCATGACTCTTCATCCCTTGCAATTTCCCACCCATAACACACCTTGCAATGTTTGACGCATATCCATCTGGTAGTTTCAGAAACTTAACCCATGTGCACACATCTTCAACTTATTTTTTTGACAATGTGTACCTTACATGCGGTTTGACAATCTTACCATTAGGAGATTCATAAAGTTCTAATCCAGGACGCTTACAAATATCTTTCATGTCCAAACGTGCCTTATCGTTATCTTTTGTCTTCCTCGTAACATTCATCACAGTGTTAAACACATTGTCAAACACATTCTTCTCAATATGCATCACATCTAGATTATGATGAATCAAATTTGTAGACCAATAAGGCAGTTCCCAAAAGATGCTTCTCCGAACCCAGTTATGAGATTCACCAAACACATTGATTATGTTTGTGGCATCAACCTTACCAAATGGGATAACCGGCAATCTCATCACACAATTTCGCATCTCCGTTCCCGAAAATCGCGGTGCAGGCATATCATTATCAACTTTCCCTTTCCTAAAGTGTTCTTTATTTCTTCGAAACGGGTGATCTACCGGTAAGAACCGACGATAACAGTCAAACCAACAAGGCTTTCGACCTTTTGATAGATTAAACGACTTTGTATGCTCCATACAATACGGACAAGCCAACTTCCCGTGTGTACTCCATCCAGCTAACATACCATAAGCTGGGAAGTCACTTATAGTCCACATAACCGCTGCCCTAAGGTTTAAATTTGTCTTCGTTACAACATCCCAAGTCTGTACTCCATCGTCCCACAATACCTTCAACTCGTCTATAAGAGGTCTCAAGTAAACATCTAAGTTCTTTCCAGGACTCTTAGGACCAGGAACCACGAGTGAAAGAAACAAGTATGGCTGTTTCATACACATCCAAGGAGGCAAGTTGTACGGAGTAACAATCACAGGCCAACATGAGTACGGAACAGCTTAGTGGCCAAACAGATTGAAACCATCGGTGGACAATCCAAGCCTCACATTTATAGGTTCCAATGCAAATCCAGGATGTGCTAAGTTGAAATCTTTCCAAGCCTGCCCATCTGCGGGATGATTTAGTTCTCCATCTTTAGCTGGAGATTTCGAATGCCAACTCACATGTTCAGCTATTCTTGAAGACATGTACAATCTTTTTAGCCTATGTGTTATTGGAAAATACCTTAGAATCTTAAACGGTATACTTGATTTTTTTGTAGTCAGACCCTCTTTATTAGGCCTAAACCGATCATGACTGCAAAACATCCACCTTGTCATCTGTTTATTTTCCTTATAAAATAACATGCAATCGTTGGGATATGCATCGATCTTTTGGTATCCAAGTCTCAACTTCTTCACCATTTTCTTACAAAAGTAATAGTTACCAGGTAATTTCTCACCGTCAGGCAACATACTCTTAATGTCCTTCAAGAAGCGACTCAAAACATTCATGGCTCATGTTGTGATCAGCCTTGATGTTAAGTAATGTCGCCACTGCAGACAATGTAGTGTGTTTGGTGCAACCATGCCACAATGGCTCGCTACCCTCGTCTAACAACTTAAAGAAGTCTTTGGCATCAGAATTCATAGGTTGCTCTCTGCCTTGCTCCCAATCAAAATCTGGCCCTACAATATCATGAACTATTTCATTCATACGATGAGTACTACTGCCCAAATTGTGTACTTGTGTGATGCCACCATCTCTTCTCTGCCTATGTTCCCACCAGCATTCTTTGTAATTTCTCATGAACCTAGAAACAAGTAAATGATAGTTTACCATGTCTCTGTCCATATAATTTACATTCTTACACTTCAAACATGGACATCGTATCTGCGATTTACCATTCATACATTTCGGGTGACTATACGCATACTCCAAAAACACTTGGCAACCATCTCTAAATTCAGCTGTAGCACCTATCTGGGCACTTGACTTTCGTCGTACCATCCAACTACGGTCTGAATAGAGGTCCATGATTCCACTGGTACCTACTACAGACAACATGAGCTTATTAAGGTATAACATGATTGTAAGCATATGACTTGAGTATACTTGTAACCATATGACTTGAGTATACTTGTAAGCACATGATTAACATTTAAGCCATACTTATAAGCATATGACTTAAGCTCGTTAATATTATAAATGTTCGCAACTACCCGACCAACAAAAATTTTTTGCCAGAGTCTCCCCTATAATATGGACTAGCCACATGCACGACGACATGTATATATGGTCATTTCTAGGGTCCCAAGACACAAACCAAGAGAAATATAAAAATTCTCAATATAAATGGATCAATCCACCATTTGTACAAAATGGCAGAATTAATTAGCATGTCTTAAGTGTATTTGTTCATAAGTGGACTATTGGGGGCATGCATATAATTGAATTTCTTGGCAGTCCTCTACAATTCTATAGTGTAGACTTGACATGGTACTCAAGTACATGAACATGATTTTGGTTGTTATATTTGCCCTCAAACCACACTCATACACTTAAGAAATGTATCAAAAAAAATCATTTCTCAAATACCAAGTATGGTTCTTGCTTCTCTTTGGCACTGAGCCATAATTTCTGCAAATATTTCAGACTACTGTCTGTGCCAAGTACTAACAACCAAGCATAACAAATCAATTTTACCACATTAATATTATCCAAATTATTATGGTTTCGAGTACATACACCATAATAATTTTTTAATTTGTTAACAGCAAGCTTAGGCTTATTATTATCATGAATATCGCTCATCTTAAAAGAAAATAAATAAACAAATAAATGGGATTAAAACATAACTAAAATAATCACTCAGCGATCTTACTGTCATATCATAAAATGACATACTACCAATAAGCATTTTAAATTTTTGGGTCCGATAGCTATTTTTTTCTACTTCTTTAGTTTTTAAGGTTGGTTACCTTTTAATATTGTTTATTTTATTTCGACTAAAATATGGTTTGTACCCCCAAATTCCAAATTTTGTAGGGTTGTTGAGATTTAAATTCTAATATTTAAAACTTATCTAAATACACCCTAAAAAAATTTCATTTACAAAAATACAATTTGCACCCAAGTGAGGGTTCATTTTGTTTAACAGAAATAATTTTGACCCAAGCATTTAACAGAAAGAATTTCACCCTCGGAATTGAGTCATTATCCTCCAAGCATTTAACCAATTTCTTATGACAAAACCAGGACATAAGCCACACCAGAAATGTACAAGTTGTAGGCACTTAAGCAATCAGAAGGACAATAATAATGAAGTGAAGGTGAATACCCAAATAATGGAGAAGTAGAATGCTTTACTTTCAGCAAATAGATGGTGTATACAAGTAAATGTGCTCACTTTTCTTGTTGATTTTTAAATTTAAAATGGTAGTAAATTTAAAATAATCACTCAGCATCTTACTGTAATTTTTGCCGCAATTTTCACAGCTGCTTTTGTAATGGGGGCATAATGGTATGAGTTAGCAATTATGTCAATGTGGCATGTATATGAAATAAATTACATACTACCAATAAGGTAGAATACCCAAACTAGAAGAAAAATGCAGTGGATTCTATCAATAGAATAACACCCAATCTATATCCAAATCAAAAATAAAGAGAATTAGGGTTACCTGTGGCGGCGGCGATGGCAGTGAACAGTGACGACGAGTGGCGACGGTCTCCCTCCCTCCCTCTTCTCTTCTCCCCCTTCTCCCTATTATATCTATTATGTTCTCCCACATTTTTTTCTCATCTGCTTAAAGAACGAACGCCTGAGTCTGAATAAGTTTTAGTTGATCAGGCGACCGCCTTCAGCGACCGCATGCGGTCGCTAATTTTTTATGACGTGGACGATTTAGCGAATTCAATGCGGTCGCTGATATATATTGGTCACAAAAAATAAATGCACCAACTTTTCGCACCAATTTTGAGGAGGGAAATTAATGTCAGTGATCGATCAGCGACCACATGCTGTCGCTGATAGTAAATAGCAACTAAATTAATTTACGGTCGCTGAT
Organism: Panax japonicus; assembly: GCA_020205505.1. Classification (NCBI taxonomy): domain Eukaryota; kingdom Viridiplantae; phylum Streptophyta; class Magnoliopsida; order Apiales; family Araliaceae; genus Panax; species Panax japonicus. The sequence continues at coordinate 43,108,652 of CM035095.1, read as the reverse complement.
GTTAGTCGCTATAAGTATTATCTGCGACCGGATATTCAGTCGCTGATAGTCTTGGTCGCTGTTAGGCCTTTTCTTGTAGTGTGCCAAATGAATAGGCTTAATAGAACTGAATAATATTCTCTATCAATGATAATCAGGAACAAAATTTGAAATATATGTATTTGAGAGTCACAAGACCACGACCTATGTCCAAAGTTATAAGTATTCTTTCAACTTAAACCTAAACAGTCATAAGACTGTAGGGACTTCTCGTACTTAGGGGGATCATCCTTTCGTACAATATATTATGCACAAACATCTAAATGCTTATACGTAAATAATCCCCTATAATAAGGTTGTTCATCTCAGTTTTAATATACGAGTCCGCACCAAAGGAAGTTTGGTTTGGATAAGTTTCAAGGTAATTTAGATGTTCAACGAACATCAACTAAGGATTAGTTGAATCAATATAGTTTAATATCATTTCAAGTGCTCGATAGCAATATGATATGAAATAGTCATGAATTACAAGTGAAGTAACATTATACATCGAAATCATGGTTTAGAAATAAACTAGGAAGCATATGCATTTGAATATTATAACAAACCTTGCTTGGACAATAATAAGCTAAGGCTATTAATCTTACTCAATAAAAGAAGTGAGTTAATGAACTGTGCATGATTAATAACAAGTTGAGGAATAAAACTAGTTCAACATGAGAATAACATAATTTAGGAACTTGCGTAATAAAAAATAGGAACCCTTCTCAAAGTAAGAGTTAGGTTGAAGAGTTTGCATGAACATAATAAAGTTAGAAAAGATATATAAGTAGGTTTAGGAACTTGCTTAATGCATCAATAAGGTTTAAACACTTGCACAATCGTAAAAGTAGAGTTAGAGAACTTGACTCTTGCGTAGGTTAAATAATCCCTACTCACGTTCCCCACAAGTCCTACATATACCATATGTATTGACAATACTCATTAGTTATACTAATATTAGCTTTATGAGTTTCTTTCCCACTTTTAGTATATCTCACTAACTAAGTTTAAGTTTAAACATCATCACATCTTTTCATGAAAATTACATTTTAGTTCTATTACAACTAATTAAATTATCATGTCATTGCACCATATACACATAACAACTTAATACAACATCCTATTACATGTTCAACATGTTATCATTCTCTTTAGATTAGGTTACACTAACACAAATGATTGCACTTGCATTCGTGCATCCCGACGCCCTCCGATTGCCTCCAAATGCACAACAGTCCTAGAGATGGCCATTTTGACCCCTCAAAAAGACATCAAATTGAAAAACATAAAGAATAAAAGTTATAGGCCTATTCGTCCTCATTCCGAATAATCTTGAATCGAATCAATCGAGTTCGTATGAAAACATAATGCTTATTTTAGTAAAACATGTCCGATCAATTTTTTTTCCAAAAATTTGGCAAATCAGAATACCCCCCTCGGGGCTGGGGTTTTTACTAAGGACAGCCCGCCGAGGCGGGGTTCCCTTCTACAAATTTGCGAATTATCATCTCGAACACTATAGAAAGCCAAATTAGGCCTACAAACTCCTTTTTAACAACCATTCCAACCTACCGAAGGTGTAATATATTTATAGAAACATAAACTAATGTTTCTAACACGTTTCTAACCATATAAACAACATACACATCAAAATTACAACATTTAATTTCGCTATTTCTATTATGTCCTCTTCTTTTGACATTCATAACGAATTTCTTCACTATGATTTCGTTTTACAACCAAAACAGTTGGTTTTAATTACTATGTTTTCGTTTCTTCATGTACTTTCACAATCAATAGCCAATTTATACATTATACAATGAATTGAGTACCAATTTTACTGCTAATTTAAACCATATTCAACATATATCAATGTAAACTTACTGTAATATGATTTCCTCCATAATAAAATATATTACATGAATCAATTTACTCTGAATCATCTATAAACCATATGAACATAATTTATATCAACAATTATCATATAAAATCATATAATAAATAATTACTCCTTCCACCAATTCTGCAGAGAACTTTTCATGTATATAAAAACTAGAACTTTAGAAGAAAACAAAAAAAATAAGAAAAGTAGGGTTATACCTTTGCTAGAAGATATGAAGAACTTGAAAATCTCTCTCCTTCTTCTAAATTCTCAACTCACAGGGAAACTCCCTTCTTCCTTCTCTCTTTTCTCTCTTCTTCTTTTTCTCTATTCTTCCTTTCTCTTTTACTAATACGTAATATAAACTGATATATGATATATAATATAATACCTATTAATATATAACATAAATACATATATAACTGATGTTAGTTATATTATTTGAAAATCAAAAGTCATAAAGCTTGTTTGGCTAAATCACTTTAAAATTAATAACTTACAACCCTTATGCCTTGTTTGGTAAAACTAATTAAAATAATGACTTAGTAATTCCTTAAGCCTTGTCTGGAAAAACAAGAATTTTAAAAGATCCAAGGCATTGTTTGGTAAAACCAAATTTAAAACCGTTTTAATTTATGTTAATAACTCATTTATCATATAGTTTTATTGTCACAATTTATTTAAAAAATTCTAATATTTAATCTAATTAAATCTAATAACAATATATTAAATCAATTTACCACATAAACCAATACAACAAAATTATAATTTTCTTATAATTATAATTTTATTTAATATGTTAACACATCACTTTAACTACAAAATTAAATAGTATAACATTATAATAATTCATTTAATCCCTATCAACTATCTAATTTAATTGTCAAATATTTATTCAACAATAAACACATCAATTAAAATATTTATATAATTCAATAAATATTTGGAATTACAATTTAAAATTCTAGATTGTTACAACTTCGAGCTCAAACCCTTTCTTTGACATCATTTCTTTTGCTTTTTTAGAGTTCTTATAATGAACTTTCCTTGCTTGTAGGCATTTTCACCTGAATGCTCTGCAGAACCAAAAACCACCTAGGAGTCCTCATTCATCACCGATTGGGGAAGGGCTCCCTTCTTCGTCCCTTCTGACACCTTCTGGGAGAACGTTAAGAACTATAATCGTACAACTTTTCCTCCACCAGAGAAAGAAGGCTTATTTCTATATGCCCCAGCTTGCGGTGGTTGGAATGACTTCCTCTATGCTGATTGCATTCCCCGCATATGTATAGAGAAATAAGAGTACCCTTTCAGGCCCCTTCACTTCCTGTCTGATTCATCTGGTCGCATTTAAGGATGGCATGATTGGACAGACGAGATCCTTGGGAATGGTGATTATGTGGAGATACTCAAGAGTGCGAGCATCTTTCATTGTGTTTAGCTATGTAGAGACCTACATATCCAACATGACCATAACGCCCTTACTATATTGATCTCACGATGATGTTCCTCTACTTGTACATTCGTTACTGCTTAGGGAGAATTCACGCCTACTCTAGAGGATGTCTATGCCCTCTATCAGTAAGTTCTCTTTTTTTTATTCCTTTTATTCATTCTCATTTTCCTAAAATATATATTTATTCTAAGTTACATCTTGTAGATTTCCTGTTGTTGCTTCGACCTCTTGCGGCCCTTCTAGCATGTTCACTAGAGATAAAGACTGTGTTGCATACTTGATGGATGCCTTTAAGAAATTATCCCACTATTTCTCCCGCTTCAAGGGCGATACACTCCTTCTGAACTTCGAGACATCCAATTGACATAAAAATTCTTGGTTATCTTGGGTACGCTACTTCTTCCGTGACTACAAGACTAACCAACGGGATAGTTCTATTTATGACAAATCTGTTCTTTCTCTTCGTGAAGAGACTTGTCCTTTTCCTCTGGCAGCTTATCTGGCTATATTGTTGTCTCACTTCCTCTTCCCCGAATCTCCCGTAGACTGTCCTTTTGCTCGTATGTTTATCTTGGCATCTTTATTATCTTGGGGCTTGGAGATTCTCATTGCTTCTCTCTTTCTAGGGACCTTATATCTTTGCTTAGACGAAACAACCCTTGCCTTGAATGAGTCTGTTGGGAGTTAATAAATTTCATATATATATATATATTATTAACTATTTTTCAAACTGCACTTTTTCTTCTCTTTTTAAACCTTTTTCTTATTTACCTAGTTATGAAGTCAATTGCTTCGTTCCATGCTCCTTCCTTCAGATTTTTCTTTTCGAACGCTTTTCGGGCTATTCCACTCTTGAACATCTTTCTAAGAAGAAGAAGTCTCCTCCTCCTTTCTCATTGTTGCCTAATTTCATAATAGCAGTTTAACACGCAAGTATACGCGTTCAATTGTAATATTCAGCAAGCAAGGATATCGTTCTCAGGAGGAAATGGATTAACCTTTATCAATTACTTATTTTAATTCAATTAATCTTATTTTAAACTACGAAATATTGGTTGTGATATGAAAATATAAATTAACAAAATTAATAACTAAGATCAAAGTTCACAAGATTAGTGCAGATTTAATCATATTAAGATTAAAACTTCCTTTAGCATTTCATTTAAATCAATTTACTTCCCATTTAAATCAATTAATTAATATGAATCGTTATCCAAGAATGTTTTATAAAATTCACTGCATTTTTTTTCCAAAAACACGTGAACAAATCCTCCTAAATTCGATCCTTAAGACACAGAATTACAAGGAACACCCTAGATAATTAATTCATTATATTCCTATGTGAATCAAGTTAATTATAGGGTTTACGCACAAATTCTTTCAATGGATACAAAAGACACATTGTTATATTCCTATGATCCTACATGCTAATCATATTAACCCTATTCAGATTATATAAACAGATGTTATCATATCCAGATCTCAATCTATACTTCATCTTCAAATTTTATATAGATTATCACAGTAATTGTTGGCCAAACAATTAATCAATAAGCAAAAGATATAATAAACAATTCAATAAAAATCAACTTTCATTCAATAGGATAGTTTAATTTAAACTACATATCAAGTTCCGTTGCAATCTTAATTAAAGTTTAGTTCATGATAATAATAAAGAAAAACATCATCCAGATTAGTAATCCAAACATCCTAGATAATTAAAAAAATAAAACTAGAGAAGAGAATAAGAAACTCTGAATTTGCTCAAATACTCTGTCTTTGATCTTCAGCCCTTGCAATTCTCCTTCGTGTTTTCCTTCGTTGTTCTCTCTACAATTCCTTTGATAATTTTCTTGATACGTCTTTTCTAAAGTCTTATCCTATTTGTATTCTTCAAAAACCAACTAAGCAGTAGCAAAATCCCTCTTTAGCCGCACATGAGCGTCTAGGCACTCAACCCAGGTCATTTCAAAGTGCCTAGGCGCTTGACCAGGAACACATATTTATAAAAATGCCACTTAGCTCTAATTTTAATGATTTTTGATCTTTTTCTTCTCCCAATTGTCCCTCTAACTCCAACCTACAAGAAATAAACACAAAAAAACATAAAAAGATACTAAAAATACTTAAAGATATCAATAATTAAATTTAATAATATTGGATTCATATGTATAAAACCTACTCATCACTCATCACTCATCACCAAACATCATCTCCCGCATAACACGTTACATTGATCACCGATTTAGTCCCGACAGTACAGATTTGCGGCATTTCCTTGATGATTATCCATGCTTCAATGCTCGTCCTTATACCATTGTTTCAAGGGGTTGCCATCTACCTCATTTTTATAAGCACAAATTTTGCACCTACTCAAGCCTCAATAGATTGAGTGGTTCTGCGCTGTCTTGGTTCGTCGTCCTTCAGACCATAGAGCTTCCCTATTTCATTAGGAATAATAGTTTTGGAACTGTACTTTATTCTCCTCACAGGGTCATGAGGCAATTCGGATTGACTAGGAACTCCCTTTCGGTCACACCTGCCGGGGGAATTATGAGGGTGCTCTTCTCAACTTCGACTCTACCTCCCCCTCTTTTACATGGGCATTTCTAAGATTACCAAGTGATCCTTATAGATCCCTTCCTTTTATCATACCAGATGATTCTCGGAGCGGGCGATATACTACCTAGCGAGCGTAATTACTGGTAGATCAATCTTAAAAGATGGTATGATGATACCTTGATTTGTTCAATGCCAGTTTCTATTCCAAAACGTCTCCAATGGGGCCGAATACTATGTTCTCCTAAGACCAATATTCGCTGAGCACTTTGGCCAGCTAGTAGCCAATTTATTGAGCATGAGGCTTTGATGCCTAAGTCTTCTCCTCCTCAGTTAGTAGACATTCATCCTCGAAATGATCCGGCTACTCTTCCCGCATAGGCTCCCACTACTTCTATAAGTCTTCCACCTACAGGCTCCCACTACTTCTATAAGTCTTCCACCACGGGCTCCCACTACTTCTATAAGTCTTCCACTATGGTCCCCATTTTGAGTATCTCTTCCAGCTCCTCCCCAGGGATCTTCTGATGCCGAGGAAATGAGAGTTACTCATTCTAAAACAAGAGTAGCTACTACTACTGATTTTGAGGTGGCTCCTCATATTGCCGATGTTGTGGTTTCAGTCAATCATTCCTCCCATTAGGCTTATCTTAAAGCTATTGGCAAAACGCTTTCTTGATAATGTTGATTCTAGTATGCCGGCAGTCGAGGATCCGATCAAGAAGTGCCGTAGAAATTTGCTAATTTTTTTCGTGATATTCTCATTTTTCTTTCATCCCTTGTATAACTGCTTTTGTATTTCCTTGTGTAATTATTTTCTTGATTTTCAGATTACAAAGGTCAATAAAGATGATGATGACGTTCCTTTGGGTTTATGCATGGTACTGAAAATAAGGCGGCTGCGGCGGCTTCCTCTAGTCGTGAGCCTCCCTAACCTATCCTTGTTGATGTTGAGTCATCTACTCCTCATGATGATTATGTTACTCTTGATTCTAAGGACACTTTATCTGACGTGAGTTCGAGTCTTGCTGTGGGTGATACAGTGATTTCCTCAAACCTTCCTATGACTTCTCCACCTGATGGGCCTGAAGATGCTGACGAGACTCCTACTTCCTCGAGGGGGAATCCTTCTGAGACTATTATTGATGTCCATCCTCCCCAAAAGGATTCTTCCAAGTTGGTGATTTCTCGGGAAGGCATTGTTGATAGTACTTTGGGTGGGTTAAATGACATTCCCCTTTCTGTGGCATCTACTGACTCTTTTTTCATTGTCTATATTGTGAGTATATTTCTTTAGTCAACATATGATTTTTCTTGAAGTTCCTCTCTTTTTCCATAATATATTATGCTTTGACATTTTGTTTTTAGAGCGAGAAGATGAAAGATTTGCCTTTGCCTATTGAGGCACTTACTTTATTTGATGCTCTCCATTCGGATGTTTCCTACTTGCTATACAGTGACCTTGGTTATCTTCCAGGTGGCCAAGGCTTCGAGGAATCATCAGCCATACAGTATCTTCCTACTCTTCCATCCTTTGTCTAGATAAATTCTATGGTGACCTCTAAAGTAGCTCCTGCCAGAGCTTCCTTCAGTCCAAGTGGGAATCTTATTTCTTGGAGGGGTTTCCAGATATCATCTTCTACTCAGGAAAGTCTTGAGCGTCTCCTAGCTCGGTTCCCATAGATATTTGACCAAAAGATTATTAAGGTAGCTTCCACCCAAACCTTCTTCCTAGACTAGCTCGCAGGCCTTATTCTTGGGTTGCACATTCTTCCTTTATATTCGTTGCGAGTCAAGGACTTGAAGAAATTTAGCAATGATGTAGACGACCTTGCAGTCGTGGGTGTTGATATGTCTCCTTTTCGTGCTAGACTGGATCTTCTCAGATCAAGTTTTAATCTTGTTGCACTACGTTTGGAGGTTCCTGTACATAAGTTTGAAGATGAATCCTTTTCAGTACAGCTTTCTGAGCTTGACAAAGCTGCAAACAAGTTGAAGATCCAGTCTCGAGATTTAGAGGGCAAGTTTAGGGATCTTGAGGTCAAGTTTTAGGATGTAGAGTGCCAGCGATAGGCCTTCGAGTCAACTACTCGATAGGTTAGGGAGCTGAAAGCTACAAATCTTATGATTCGGGATTCTGCCATTGCTGACTTGGAAGCTTTGGCTATGCCTCCTCTTCAGTTTGATATGTCATGGCCTTTAGATCATAACTTGTTGTAGTTTTTTCGATTTTCTATTTTATAAACTCATTTACACATATTTCGTTTATCAAAATGTAGTTTCTTTAACCTTGTTGATTGCCTTTAATTTGAATGATTTCTTAAAACTCAATATTTATCATTAAATCTCAAGTTATTCAAATTAATACTCCAAGACAATAATAGGCGTTATAAACAAGTAAACATGAATTTTGTCAAAAACATGTATGTATATTTTTCACAAACCTACAATTGAATTTATACCTTTTTTTTTCTTTTTTTTCATTTTAAAGAAATCAGAAAAACATTCAAGTATAAGTTAAAGTTTGACAATTTATTAATAATCAAATTGCTTTTAACGAAAAGCATAACGTTTCAAATAATAAATCTTACTTTTGTCAGGAGAAAGCATAACGTTCGCCACTTTTAGAGATAAAGTTTAACTTTTTTACTTTTGTCAAAGAAAGCATAACATTCGCCACTTTTAAAGAGAAAGTATAACTTTCGGGGTTGAGGGCTAATACTCAGGTGCCTCAATCACTTTTGAAGTTGAAAGTGTAACTTCTGAGGGCTGCTAGTCAGGTGCCTTAATTACTTTTGAAGTTGAAAGTATAACTTTTTGATTCGAGGGCTACAAGTCAGGTGCCTCTATTACTTTTGAAGTTGAAAGTATAACTTTGTGTTCCGAGGACTGATAGTCAGGTGCCTTGATTACTTTTGAAGTTAAATGTATAAATTTTGTGATGATTATCTCAAGTATAATATTTCTTCACCCATTTCAAGTTTAATGGGTCTGAGACATCATTTGATCCCACACGAGATATTTCACAATACCTGCTTTCAAAGATTTCTCGTACCCTATACGAGCCTTCCCATTTGGGGTAAAATTTGGTGGTTGGTGTTCCCCTCATGACTTCAGTTGCCGTTTCGAGAACCAAGTCTCCCACCTGAATTTGTCGTGGTTCAACTGTGGTATTGTATTGTCATCGTAGTCTTTTATGATACTGTTCAAGTTTTTTTTTTTAACTTTATCTCGAAAGTCAACTAAGGCCTCTAGGGCAGCTGGTCGGTTCTCTTCCTCAACTAAGCTTCGAAGTCTCATTCGAGTCGAAAGGATTTCTATTTCGGCGGGCAAGATAACTTCTTCACCATAAAACAAAGTGTATGGGGTTTCGCCTGTAGGCTTTCTTTTTGAAGTTCGATATGACCATAACGCTATTGGTAGTTGTTCTGACCATATCTTTGGATGATCGTCTAGGGTTTTTGATAAGATTTTGATCTAGGTTTTATTTGTAGCCTTTGCTTGTCCGTTGCCTTTTGAGTAGTAGGGTCATGATTTGTAGTGTTTCAACCTGTATCTTTCCATCAATTTTTGATGTCCCTATTGATGAAGATAGTTCCATTATCCGACAAAATGATCTTCGAGATCCTGAATCGATAAATGATGTGCTCCTAGATAAAATTTTCCACTAGCCGGTCCCGTAGCCTTCTTCAAGGGTATTGCTTCCACCTACTTTGTGTACATCTCGGTGGTAGTTAAAATCCAGATGTTACCCTTGGAAATAGGGTGAATAGGACCTATAAGATCTATTCCTCATGTGAAAGGGGCATGGTGTTGCTAAGGTTCACAAATCCACAGGGAGCATGAATCAAGTTCCATGTATTTGATAATATGGCACTTTTTAACAAATTCTAGAAAATCTCCTTCCATCTTTGGCCTAGTAGTAATCATGATCGATAAGTTGTTTTTACAACTTCACTCCCCCTTGGTGTTCATCTTTGTGCATTTGATAAACCAAATCTTTGGCTTCGCCTAGTTCCAGACACCGTAAGGGCTTGCCATTGAACCCTCTTCTAAACAATTCTCCATTTTGAAAGAGGAATTATTGTGACTTCGTCTTTATTATAATTGCGTCCTTCTTTTTGGTTGAAAGATTCTCGGTTTGTAAGAACTACAGATAAGGGATTCGCCAATCCTCTATGTCATCAATAAAGGCACAATCCTCCTCCCTATAGTATTCTTGGCATGAAACACATTAGCATTGTAGGGCATCTGCTTCCTTCTTTATTTTAGACCAATAATACCCTTGGCGTTGCAACCTACGATACATGCCTATGTCTGCCAATCCGCAGTTCTCGTCATGCACCTAATGCAAGATTCTATTCACTTCTTGTGTGAGACCCCAAATTTTATGAATAAAGATTTAAATTTCTCAAATATTTTTTTTATATTATGGTGTGGATTTGATATAATGTTATAGTTGTGGGTAATATTTATAAATTTTACAAAGTATACAAGTTGTTATATAATATTCGATTGGTCGGAGAATATTCGTTTTAACAGGGAATATTCGTACGACAACACAATCATTAGTGGACCCCACAACGGAAGTATTGTCGTAGTTAGAAAACGACAGAATTATCATTTTATAAAAATAACGGCGAAAGTGTTACCGTTAAAAGTATTGAACTACCCGGTAGTAAAGTACAGTAATACGCGTGGTTGTATAGTAGCACACGGTAATGATTATTGATGCTTACGTAAGAAGTCACTCAGTTATACTCAATTATTACTATAGTAATTGCTGCATCATATTTCTCATATTATTGATTTAATTATTGTCAAAGTATCATCATGCATAATATGTTATATTATTAAATCAAAATTGAGATGACAAAGTTATTCATATTATTATTTGTAATATTGACAATGTTTAGAAGTTCTGTCAAGGAGAGGTTTGGTCACTGAATTGCGCGCCAATAAGGAGAAATCCTTATCAGAAAGCCCCCTATTTCTTGGGAATGACCTGATTGTTAAATATTGTGCGTTATAATATTAATGATGAATAAGTTCGTGTCGATTAAAGATGAAATTGACAGTTCCATTGTGTTGGAATTATTAGTGTTAGTGAAAATCGACATTTATTTCGATAATAATTGATGTCTGGAGGTTATATTGACCAATCGGGTAATTAACCGGATAAATGAGTAATTAATTGCTATTGATTCACATGATTATAACTATTTGTTCACATGTGTGTACTATTGATTCACATTCATTTACTATTAGGAGAGTTGGTACAAGATTGATAATACTTGCATGACTAAATTAAAAATAGAGGTATAGATGGAGGTACTATACTATAATTAATTTTTTTCACATGTTTAGAACTATTGAGTCACATGATTTACTATTAATTCACATGATTTACTATTAGGAGAGGTGGTGCAAGTTTAATAATACTTGCAGGACTAAATTAAAAATGAAGAAAAAGAGAAAGGTATTATATTGTAATATTTTGAGCCCCAGAACGTGCAATTATCGAAAATATATTTTTCTATAAATAGAAGCTCATTCCTTCATTATTTCTCACCAATTCACTAAAGCTATAGAGCAATTATTATAGAGAGAAATTATAAAGAGAGAAGAAAAGAAGTCTGCTACCTCACTATTCCAGTATCTAATCTTCTTTTGAGGTAAGTGATATTATTTCTTTCCTATTCATTAAGATAGCTTAAATTATTCCATTATTTATTATTATGTTGTAATAACCTGTCTATGCGAAGTACCGCATATATGGTAAAATTCTTCTGTTATTCCATTCTTTATTATTATGTTGGAATAACCTGTCTATGCGAAGTATCGCATACATGGTGAAATTCTTCTGTTATTTCATTCCTTATTATTCTGTTGGAATATCCTATATGTGCATATTAGGCATGAACTGGTTCCATTATTTATTATTCTGTTGGAATAACCTATCTGTGCGGTCTTTCGCATTCCTGGTGAGTTCTGTTGTTATTCCATTTTTATTATTCTGTTGGAATATCCTATCTGTGCGGATTACGCATGACCTGGTTCCATTCTTTACTATTTTGTTGGAATATACTGTCAGTACGTATTACGAATGACTTGGTTCCATTATTTATTATTCTGTTGGAATTAACCTATCTGTGCAATCTATCGCATGCATGGTGAATTCTTTTGTTATTCCATTCTTTATTATTCTGTTAGAATATCCAGTCGGTGCGTATTACGCATGACCTAGTTCCATTATTTATTATTCTGTTGGAATAACCTGTTTGTGCGGTCTATCGCATGCATGGTGAATTCTTCTGTTATTCCATTCTTTATTATTCTGTTGGAATAACCTGTCTATGTCGATTTACCACATGCATGGTGAATGATCCTTTGTATTCATTCCTTATTAAATTGTGGAAATGATCTATTTACGTGGATTACCGAATGGCGGGCGAAAATCAATTTACAGATTCATATATTCTATTATACTCAGTTGGTTAAAGTTTTGGCTTCTATACTCCATGAAATTAGTGGAATATCCTTGGTATTTGCGCTTCATCTAGTATCTTTTCATGGAAATATTCTTTTAAGCATTCTTGAATTTTACTCCACAAAGAAGTATCATTTGACAATTTGGACGTTATTGATCTCTGGATAAATTAAATTAGAAATCTTTAAAATTTATCCTTGAACTTGTTTTATTGAATTATTATGTCACTGTCATCATCCTCATGCTTATATTGTGATTAAAGTCATCTTTGGCTTACGTGCATAGATGGACTTGGTATGATTATAACCAGGGATTATTCGGTATAATCATGACCGTAATGTAATGAATGATGTGGTAAAAGTCCTCATTAGCCTGTAGTTCATTGTTGGACAGTTGTTGGTATGATTATGACCAGGGATTATTCGGTATAATCATGACTATTGATGATTACATGAATATCTTTGGCCCGTAGTGCAGGGATGATTCAATGATGTGGTTTATTTATTAAGCTGAGTCTCAGCGATAAAGTTGATGAAAAACTTTTTAAATCATAGAAGATAGTAGATTTTATGCTTTACTTGACTCTTCTAATGGATTGCTTATTCCGCTGCAGTTGTTGATCTAAAACTTATTGTCTGTTGTATTCTATCAGTTGTTATACTGTTGAAGGCTAAGGATAATTTATTCTGCATTATCTTAGTCATAATATTTCTTACCGGGCTAGTTGAGCTCTCCCTTTCTTTCATTGTTCTCTTCAGGAAATGAGAATATAGCTGGGATGAGTCGGGGAATGGAGTGATGGTCCAGGATAAATGGCTTTAGTAGTCCTCACTATTCTGTGAAATAGTGTGATAATAAATGTAATAAGATTGAATTTGAGTGTGGATATTGTCTAGATGACAATATTCGTGTTAACTTTGAGCTATGTTTTGTCGTATTTTACACGACAGTTGTATAATTATGTTTGTATTTGGATTTATGAACCATGTATCTGGCGACCCTAAGATGGGTGATGTATACGTGTTTTGGGTGTGTCACAGTTGGTATCAAAGCTTAGGGATATGATCTCTGGCTGAGATATGAGACTAAGAACTAGGAGGAGAGAGACGGGGAATTCCTTCGCTAGTATGACCTACCTAAGTTTATTTAGTATTTAATTGGTCGGTCAGAGTATATGGATAATATGTGATATGTTAATTAACCCTTGTTTTGTGGCAATATTGGAAAATGGCATCTGAAAATGTCGAGATAAGCAATGAAGCACATGAGACCGTTGAGTCACCAACGATCAATACCCATGATAATGTGCAACAGGAAGACAATAATCCTCAGATAAATAACAACACTGATCAAATGATGAGCGATGGGATGATCAGAGGCTTTATGCAATTCATGCAACATCAGGTAAGAGAGACTCCTGTTCAAAATGCAGGTGGAAACAATGGCAACCCACGGCTTGTCACTGCTAAACAGTTCAAGGAGCTGGGACTAGCCAGAGTTTTTGGGAAAGCCAGAACCATTTAAGGCAGGAGACAGTGGTTAAAGCTAGATCACCAAGATATTTGATGTCTTGGGATGCTCCGAGGAGCAAAAGGTTCCCTTTGCCACCTTTATGTTGCGTGAAGAAGCAGATTACTAGTGGGAATCTATAAAACGTACCCAGCCCGACGCACTCAAGATGTTTTGGGAGAAGATCCAAGAGTTGTTCAACGACAAATACTTTCCCGAAAGTATTTGTCACATGAAGGAGATGTAATTCATCAAGTTAGAGCAAAACAATATGACCATGTCACAATACAAGGCTAAATTTGCGGAGTTATCCCAGTTTGCATCCCATTTGGTCGATAATGAGGAGAGAATGACGAGAATGTTTCTAAAAGATTTAAAACCCGATATACGTCAATACCTTATTTCTCACAAAATTTGTTTATATTCAGATGTTGTGAATAGGGCTCAGTTATTGGAGCGCGATAATGAGTCAGCACAACCAAAAGGTAATGACCAGCAACACGATAATAATCGTACCGGTGGCAACAACCATCGGAACAATGATAACCATCGTGGGGGAAATTATCACGCCAAGAATGGTAACCACTTCGGTGGTAATCATGGCCAAGATAATACAAGTGGAAATTTTAAGAAAAGAAGGTTCAATAATGATGGGAAGACAGCAGCACCACCACCCGTTTTCAAGGAAGGAGAATGACCGCTGGTCATATGTTACAAATGTAGAGGGGAGGGATACATTAATCCAAACTGTACACAACAGTCCAAAGCGTGTTTTCAATCATGGAAGAGAAGGTCACCTAGACCGATTTTGTCGTGCGCCAAAATCAAGTCCAGCTAGGACGGTGGCACCAAAGGCGGATACGGACAAAACAAAGTCGGTGGTTTCAAGAAGAGCATTTTCCATGACTTCTCAAAAAGCGAATAACCCGAATGAAGTTAGCACGAGTTAGTTAATTATAAATTTTTGCGAAGTCTATACCTTATTAGATACCTGTTCTACCCATTCTTTTATCTCTATTGCTTGCATTCAACGTTTAAATTTGACTTTGGAGAAATTAGACTTTGACTTATTGGTTGATACTTTGTTAGGAGAAACCTTCGTTATCTCCACTGTTTATAAATCTTGTTTGATTTAAATCGACACTTTCACGTTATCTGATGATCTTATCTCTTTGAAAATACTTGCCTGTGATGTGATTTTAGGAATCGATTGGTTAACTACTCATCATGCTTTTCGTTAGGTTGTTAAATTTCATATTCCTAACCAACCTGTTATGCGAATTTAAGCAACCAAACCACTAAAGTCAATCATTGTCATATCAAGCCATAAGTAAAGAGCCCCGAGCCCTTCGCTGGTGACTTCCAAGTCTTGGAATACACCAAAGCCAGAATATCCGTAGGGGACATCGTGAATAACGGTGGCAAGTTGATAGGTATCAATTTGATGTACTATCCAAGTCTTGGATGAGGGTCACAGTTTTGAATGATATTTCTATTGTTAATAAATTTCCTGACGTATTCTTGAAGACTTCTTAGCCTACCCCTAGAGCATGAAATCGAATTTTGTACTGACCCCAGTACAAAATCCATTTCTAAAACCCTCAAATATTTCTTTACTTCAAACGAACGTATAATGCGCCAAAGACGTTGGCTCGAGTTGTTGAATATTTCAATCGTACCATTCAATACCATCGTGGAAAAGCAAATGTGGTAGCTGACGTGTTGAGTAAAAGATCGTATGCGGTTACGAGTGCGAGTTAACACAAAGACCCATTTCGTATAACTTAAAAATGATGAAAATAGAGTTAAAGACTCTAGGGACCCACGTGAAGATAACGAATATATGATTAGAATTGAATTTAATTGATAACGTTAAAAGCCGCTCAAGCTACACACTCGAAGCTGATGAATGTGAAGAAAAAGGTTCAAGAAGGCGTAATTCTAGAAGCAAGAGTCGATGAAGAGAGAAAATCTCAACCCTCAATTTTAATTAGCCCATTTGAAATCCTCGATCGAGTAGGAACTATGGCCTATTGACCCGCTTTACCGCCAAGTATGTCGCGTGTTCATAACATTTTTTCACGTATCGATGTTACGTAAATATGTGGACAACTCGAACCACATTATTGAATTGGAACTAGATGAGATAGCAAAAGATTTAACGAATGAGGAAATACGTGTTAAAATCTTGGATAAGAAGGATCGTATTCAACACTCAAAGGTTATACCTCAAGAGTTAGAATCTGAAATGAAGTTAAGGTATCCTCATCATACCAGGTACATCTGTAAATTTCGAGGGCAAAATTTTATAAGGAGGGGAGATTGTGAGACCCCAAATTTTATGAATAAAGATTTAAATTTCTCGAAATATTTTTTTTTATATTATGGTGTGGATTTGATATAATGTTATAGTTGTGGGTAATATTTATAAATTTTTCAAAGTATGCAAGTTGTTATATAATATTCGATTGGTCGGGGAATATTCGTTTTAAAGGAAATATTCTTACGACGGCACAATCATTGGTGGACCCCACAACGGAAGTATTGTCGTAGTTAGAAAACGACAGAATTATCATTTTATAAAAATAACGGCAAAAGTGTTACCATTAAAACTATTGAACTACCCGGTTGTAAAAGTACAGTAATACGCGTGGTTTCATAGTAGCCCATGATATTGATTATTGATGCTTCTGTAAGAAGTCACTCAGTTATACTCAATTATTGCTACAGTAATTGTTACATCATATCTCTCATATTATTGATTCAATTATTATCACAGTATCATCTGCATAATATGTTATATTATTAAATTAATATTTGAGACGACAAAGTTATTCATATTATTATTTGCAATATTGACAATGTCTAGAAGTTCTGTCAAGGAGAGGTTTGGTCGCCTAATTGCGCGCCAATAAGGAGAAATCCTTATCGGAAAGCCCCCTCTTTCCTGGGAACGACCTGATTGTTAAATATAGTGCTTTATAATTTTAATGATGAATAAGTTCGTATTAATTAAAGATAAAATTGATAGTTCCATTGTGTTGAATTATTAATGTTAGTGAAAATCGATATTTATTTCGATAATAATTGATGTCTGGAGGTTATATTGACCAATCGGGTAATTAACCGGATAAATGAGCAATTAATTGCTATTGATTCACATGATTATAAATATTTGTTCACATGTGTGTACTATTCATTCACATTCATTTACTATTAGGAGAGTTGGTGAAAGATTGATAATACTTGCATGACTAAATTAAAAATAGAGGTATAGATGGAGGTATTACACTATAATTATTTTTTCACATGTTTAGAACTATTGTGTCACATGATTTACTATTAATTCACATGATATACTATTAGGGGAGGTGGTGCAAGTTTAATAATACATGCACGACTAAATTAAAAATGAAGAAAAAGAGGAAGGTATTATACTGTAATATTTTGAGCTCCAAAACGTGCAATTATCGAAACTATATTTTTCTATAAATAGAAGCTCATTACTTCATTATTTCTCACCAATTCACTAAAGCTATAGAGCAATTATTATAAAGAGAAATTAAAGAGAGAAAGAAGAAGAGAAGTATGCTACCTCACTATTCCAGTATCCAGTCTTCTTTTGAGGTAAGGGGTATTATTTCTTTCGTATTCATGAAGAGAGCTTTTGTTATTCCATTCTTTATTATTATGTTAGAATAACCTATCTATGCGAAGTACCGCATACATGGTGAAATTCTTCTGTTATTCCATTCTTTATTATTATGTTAGAATAACCTGTCTATGCGAAGTACCACATATATGGTGAAATTCTTCTGTTATTCCATTTTTTATTATTTTGTTGGAATATCCTGTATGTGCATATTAGGCATGACCTGGTTCCATTATTTATTATTCTGTTGGAATAACCTGTCTGTGCGGTCTATCACATGCCTGGTGAGTTCTGTTGTTATTTCATTCTTTATTATTCTGTTGGAATATCTTATCTGTACGGATTACGTATGACCTGGTTCCATTCTTTATTATTCTGTTAGAATATCATGTCGGTACGTATTACGCATGACCTGGTTCCATTATTTATTATCTCGTTGGAATAATCTATCTGTGCGGTCTATCCCATGAATGGTGAATTCTTCTGTTATTCCATTCTTTATTATTCTATTGGAATATCCTGTCGGTGCGTATTACGCATGACCTGGTTCTATTATTTATTATTCTGATGGAATAACCTGTCTGTGTGGTCTATCGCATGCATGATGAATTCTTTTGTTATTCCATTCTTTATTATTCTGTTGGAATAACCTGTCTATGTGGATTTACCACATGCATGGTGAATGATCCTTTGTATTCATTCCTTATTAAATTGTGGAAATGATCTGTCTACGTGGATTACCGTATGGCGGGCGAAAATCTATTTGCAGATTCATATATTCTATTATACTCAGTTGGTTAATGTTTTGGCTTCTATACTCCATGAAATTAGTGGAATATCCTTGATATTTGCGGTTCATCTAGTATCTTTTCATGGAAATATTCTTCTGAGCATTCTTGAATTTTACTCCACAAAGAAGTATCATGTTGATAATTTGGACGTTATTGATCTCTAGATAAATTAAATTATAAATCTTTATAATTTATCCTTGAACTTGTTTTATTGAATTATTATGTCATTGTCATCATCCTCATGCTTATATTATGATTAAAGTCATCTTTGACTTACGTGCATAGATGGACTTGGTATGATTATGAACATGGATTATTCGGTATAATCATGACCGTAATGTAATGAATGATGTGGTAAAAGTCCTCATTAGCCTGTAGTTCATTGTTGGACAGTTGTTGGTATGATTATGACCAGGGATTATTCGGTATAATCATGACTATTGATGATTACATGAATATCTTTGGCCCGTAGTGCAGGGATGATTCAATGATGTGGTTTATTTATTAAGCTGAGTCTCAGCGATAAAGTTGATGAAAAACTTTTTAAATCATAGAAGATAGTAGATTTTATGCTTTACTTGACTCTTCTAATGGATTGCTTATTCCGCTCCAGTTGTTGATCTAAAACTTGTTGTCTATTGTATTCTATCAGTTGTTATACTGTTGAAGGCTAAGAATAATTTATTCTGCATTATCTTAGTCATAATATTTCTTACTGGGCTAGTTGAGCTTACCCTTTCTTTCATTGTTCTCTTTAGGAAATGAGAATATAGCTGGGACGAGTCGCGGAATGGAGTGATGGTCCAGGATAAATGGCTTTAGTAGTCCTCACTATTCTGTGAAATAGTGGGATAATAAATGTAATAAGATTGAATTTGAGTGTGGATATTGTCTAGATGACAATATTCGTGTTAAACTCTCAGCTATGTTTTGTCGTATTTTACATTACAATTGTATAATTAAGTTTATATTTGGATTTATGTACCATGTATCTGGCGACCCAAGATGGGTGATGTATACCTGTTTTGGGGGCGTCACATCATGCCTTCCCCAAGCATTATGTCAATACACCATCTGCTTTTTGTGATATAAGACACCTTTGATGATGTTGTACTTTTGTAGCTCCACAATTGGTATTGTTCCTTTCTTTGTTTGTAATTGATGGGAGATGTCATGTCTCCAATCATCTATCATGTCTTTGGGGAACAAGTCTAGCACCATGGTTAGGAGGGTTTTCTTTATTACCCTCACATCCAAGTCTTCTCCTTGGACATAGACTAGAGACGCTACTTTTGATAGTGCATCACGTTATTTATTTTGTCCTCTTGGCACATATTCAATCACCACCTATTGAAAGCCGCCATCACCGTTTGTGCTACAGTTTGATATGATGCCAAGATAGGTTCCTTCACTGCAAATTGGCCTTTTATTTGATGTACTATACGGTTTGAATCTCCCTTTACTTTAAGATGTTTGGCTCCCAATTCTTGAGCCGCCAACAATCCCAGTATAAATGCCTCATATTCTGCTTCATTGTTTGTGCAAGGAAAATCCAATTTGTATGACAAGGCCACTTTCTTTCCTTCTTTGGTGGTCAACACAACTCTTACTCCGCCTTTACCTTTTGCAGATTATCCATTAAAAGCCAAACTCCACCATTTTGGGTCTTCATCCATCAAGTCGATTGCTTCTACTTCTTCACCCGGAAGATCCACAGAAGGAGGTTCATATTCCCTATTTGGAAATTGAGCTAGCAGGTCTGCCAAGGCTTGACATCAGATTACCTTTGGTGTCACACACTTGATGTCGTATTCTAAAAGAATCATCATCCATCTAGTATGTCTTCCTACTAATGATGGCTTAGTCAATAAATATCTGATCGGATCAGTTCTTGTTGCCATCTTCACTTCGTGTGCTAGAAAATAATGCAGCATTTTTTGCGCAATGAACACCAACACTAGGAAATGCCTCTCCATTTGTGAATACCTGATTTTCGATCCTCTGATTATCTGGCTAATGTAATACACATGTTTCTCTTCTCCATCCACCTACTGCATGATTAATCCACCTATAGACTTCTTGGTATACATGATGTACAACTGCAACGACATTCCTCTTTGTGGCACTACCATCGTTTGCGCTGAAGACAAAATTCTTTTCACCTTCTCAAAGGCCTATTGTTGGTCTTGCCCTCAGTCCCATTCTGCCTTTTCTTTTAGCAATTTACTGAAAGGTTCTGTGACTTCTGCTAATGCTGCTATGAATCTTCTAATGTAAGAAACTTTCCCTAGAAAGCTCTTCAACTGTTTTTGTATTTTTGGTGGGGGCATCTCTATAATTGCTTTTTCCTTGCTTGGGTTCCACCTCTAAACCTCTGTTGTGCACCAAGAAGCCCAAGAATTTTCCAGTCATCATTCTAAAGGACTCACCTCTTTGGATTCATCCTCAACTTGTACCTTCGACATCACTCAAACACTTTCCTTAGGTCCTCAACATGGGTTGTCGCCTTCTTGGATTTAACTACTATGTCATTCACTATAGTCCTCCACTATATCATGAATCATGTCATGCAATATAGTGTGAACTTCCCTTTGATAAGTTTCCCCTGCATTCTTCACCCCGAATGACTATTACTACATAGTAGAAATTCCCAAATGGGGTACGAAAGGTCGTCAACTTCGCATCTTCTATGGACATATTTATCTGATTGTAACCCATAAACCCATCCATGAATGACATCATCTCATGATTAGCCATTGCATCTACCTAAGTGTCTATGTTAAGTAATGGATACATGTCCTTCGTGCATGCCTTGTTTAAGTCTATGAAATCTACACATATTCGTAACTATCCATTTGATTTCTTTACCGGTATAATGCTGGATAGCCATATTGGATGTTGGATTGGCTTGATGAACCCTACTTGCAGCAACTTCTTGATCTCTTCCTTTATTTGGGTTTCGACTTCGGGTGCATAGTTGCGAGGTACTTGATTCACTGGCTTTATTCACGGGCTTATGTTTAGATTGTGTTCTACAAGATCCTTGTCGATTCTGGGCATCTCATTGTAATTCCAAGCAAAGACATCCCTATACTCTCACAATAATTGCACGAGCTCCTCCTTCTGGTTAGCATCCAGCTCTTTATTGACATAAGTCGATCTTGGCATTCCTCTATCTGTTGCCAAATCATATTCTTCTAATTCATTTTGTTGAGGTTTTAGCCTATCCTCAAAGCATTCTGGAGCTGGTTCTACCTTCTACTTCACAACTTCTCATTCTTTATTATTGTTGAAGTGGGGGACACCTCATGAGCCATTGGGTTCGCACACTTCCTCGGGCTCTTCCCCCTTGCACCGTCACAAGTGAAACACCACCTTTCCATCGGGTTTAACAACCCTCTCCCATTTCGTCTTTTGGCCAGCCTCTGACCGTGTTATTTGCTTGGCATTTATTATGTTTCTAGCATCTTCAGGGTCTGCTGGCCTTTTCTTTTCTCCTTTTCCTTCCTTCTCCAGGTCTACTACCACTGGCTTCTTGTTTTTGGAACATTCTCATTGTTTTGAGGTCTTCTTCTTATCTTTTTCTGCAGGCACAAACTTATCTTCCTACACTTCCTCCTAGCTTACCTGTCTTAGGGAATTAGGCCTTGCAATCTTGTTCTCTCCCTCTTTAGTGTTATCATCGAAAAAAGTTGCTTTGGTGGTGTGTGCCTCCTCTGGTCCAAAGGGATTCTGAGTTACTGGTACCTTCACTTCTCTCCCTTTTCAGATAGCTTTTAGGCATTGATGAAAGACTGAAGGTACCACCCCGTAGTCATTTTGCCAAGCCCTTCCCAGCAAGACATGATATGCTGCATCCACCTCGGCAACATGGAACATTACATGTCCTCGAATCTTCCCAACTTGCATATTCACCTTGATGTGTCCAAGGGTTCTTGTACTATAGTTGGTGAATCCTGTAATATTTGTTTGCTCCTTCACAATTTTCTTCTCTAGCAAGCCTAATCATTTAAACCCGGTGTAGGGAATAATATTGACAAACGCTCCATTGTCAATGAACGCCCTCCACACTTCTATGCCATTGATTACTGCTGTCACATGCAGCGGCCTGTTGTGTAGGTATCTTATTCTCTATCAACTTTAGAGAAAGATATCTTATTTTCTTCTTCCTCCATTATCTTCATAAATCCTTTGCTCATGGCCATACAGGTCTCCTACGTCTTGACAGCCTTAATGACTGCCTTAGTTGCTTTTATCCTTGCTTCCTTGGTCAATCCTATCTGATCAAAAAAGTTTTTAAACTTGGCTCCATTCATTAACGCCGTCACCTGCAGGCCTGGATCACACTCCTCCCTTTCTAATGTCATCATCTCCACTTTTGGGGTTTCACTGTCGATAATAGTGTTACATGTTTCTTTCCCTTTATGGTTTGGCAGTGGCTTGTCATGGACGCTGCTTTTTTTCCCAGCTTAATTTCCCCATTTGCCAGCTTCTTATGGTATATCCTCTGCAGGCTGTAACAGTCCATAGTGGAGTTTCCAGCGTATTGGTGGCATACACAAAAGTTCGGTCTTCTTTTTATCTCTTCCATCACTACAAATCTAGGCCTCGGAGGTTTCACAGCCCCATGTTCAACCCATTTTCGTACAAACCCCTAAATGTCTTCTCACTGCATGTGATAGCGTTCGGGACTGACTTTCTTGCATATTTGTCCCCAAGCCTTCTCTGCTTAATTCGTTAAATTTTTTTCTCATGATTCTCCCTATTGCCCCCTTGTGATTTTGACTAAGAGTCAGCTAAAGCCACGGTTGCTATTGTGACAGCCCCAAATCCGGGTCCTAAATCACCACGGATCTGGTACAATCATTCTATAACTATTTGCGGAAGATATAAACATAAATTGTTTATACATTAAACTTACACACTTTTCCCCAAGGTCGATTAACCTTAACTTATACACAATTCATAACTTGTCTAACATATAACATTATTATCATACAAGACTATTACAAATCTAATCGCACACATTAACTTTAAGCTGGAATTGTCTTTAACCTTTCCTTCTATCCGACGCATTTGCCTCAATCTGCAAATGTTTTATCATGATATAGCAAGGGTGAGCATAAAGGTTGCCCAGCAAGTTTAAATTTATTTAAGGATATATCATGATTGAAAGAATTTGAATAATAAGCTGGCTATAATTCATCAATATAGTTGTGAATTAGCGCGAACAAACTTTTAACTGAACAAGTATTAAACATGAACAAATATATCTGGACCGACTGGTAATGAAGGAGATCAACCTTTCATACCTGACTTATACATGCAATATGTACAGAGTACAATTCTACAATGGCAATCAACAATGATTAACCATAAGCATATCTGAATGAAACAACTCTAAGTAGAGTTAAGTAAAACTTGCATGTTTCGTTGATTATCGTTACACAATTTAATAAGCTTTGCATGTAGACCCAATATGTAAATAATATCGATATACAAATTAGAATAAGTATCATCATAATATAATACTATTATATATATATATATATACATAGAATAACCTAAACATATAACACATAACCTTATCAGTCTATTCAGCACATAAAACCTAGCATCAAGTCAGACTATTTAAGTCCGAGTTGAATTCGACAAAATTCTAACATCTCGACGGTCTAGTCGGATAATACTCGAGTTTAAGTTCAATTAAACTCTACCTAAACACTTAACAATTATCTTAGATAACTTATTATCAGTTAAAATATTTTTCATCACCTCATAATAATTTTTAGATAATTAAAATCATTTATCATAATTTTCAATCACTTATATCGTATTTATATAATATAAATACCACAATATTCCTTTATCATTAATATTTATTTAATACTAAATATTAATGAAAATCATAACATGATATTATAATATATTTATAATATTACAAAGTATTTGTAATACTTTAAAATCATATTTATATGATTTTTAAATACTTAAATCCATTATCCGATAATTGCTATTAATATTAAAATATTAATATTTTCATGACATAATATCAAAAGTTATATTTATAACTTTAAATATTTTTCTAACACTTAAATCATTTTATATGATTTTTAAATCATTAATTCTATTTTTCCATAATTTATTTAATATATTTATTAAATAAACTAATTACCATTAATATTAATTTATTAATAAATTTCATCACAAAATATCAAAATTTATTAAAAATAACTTAAAATATTATCGTATACCATAATATAATTTTTCATGATTTTTAAAGTATTAAAATTATTTTTAAATAATTTATTTAATATTATAATTAAAGAAATTAAATACCATTTATATTCCAAAACTATTAAATATTTATGAAATATACTCAAAATAATTAAAAACTATTTTTCAGGCTTCAAAATAATTTTTTATAATTTATTATGTATTTTTAATAATTAAAAACTATTTATTTCAATTTTTAAATAAAATAATTAATTTTCTTAATAAATTGTCGCTAAAAGGGCCCTATAGCGACAGAATCATCGCTATAGGTGTTCTTGGTGTTTTTGAATTCAAACCCAGAAATCATGTCAGTGTTAAAGGTACTAAGTTTGACCGGTTCTAAATTCTTGATATCGAAGTTTCTAGGTTAGATAAAGTGTTATTATTGTAGTATTGATGTACTACTACAATATCAATCAAGTTTCATGACAATCCAACACCAAAACAGAGAGTTATTGGCCTTCGAAATCCTTGTCAGGCCTGTTCTTCATTTTCTGGCTTTCCCAAAAATGAAGAACAACCAAGGTATCCAGTTTGCAAGCCTTGAAACTAGCGTTCTGAAATTTGTCAGTGTAATATTAAGGTTCAATTGTGTGGTAGTCATGCCAGGGTACGATAATATATCACCAATCTAGTCTAACAACAACATATAAAAGAGATCATGGCTGGTCAAAGTACCTATCAGGTACGTGTTCATGAAGATCTGGATTTCCCAGAAATCTTCATCCGGCATGATGGTCAACCATACTTTGACCACCACTAATTTCCATTCTGTGTATGATCTGAGGTTTCTAGAGGCATTTATAGACAGTTCATACACCAGTCTACAAGATCTAACTAACAACAGGATCTAAACATTAGCATACATCAAGATCTGAAGCTCAGATTAGGTTGTCAGATGAGATCTGGGTTTCTGGGTTGCCCAGAAACTCAGTCTTCGTGAACGGTCAACGTGGTTTGACTGCATATAACTTACGATCTAAACATGCTATGAATCTGTTTCAAGTTGCAGAACAAAGACAACATAACATATTACACGTTTATAACTTAAAACAACACAAATCGTTAACATATAAGGAACTAAAGCGTCTAACATTCGGCTGTCAGACAACAATTTTCCAGTTTTCCAGATTTGAGAAATCTTTAAATTCGTGCATCTAGATGTTATAGATATATAATCTAACCACCCTGATCACTATATGACACCCTTATACACAACTTAAAACATCAAACCATAACATATAACATAAGATCACATGATTGCTAAAATTTAGGGTTTTATACCTTTTAAAGATAAAATCTTGAATCTGATCTTTGATGTTTGTTCTTGGAGAGCTAACAAATGATCCTAGCTTAAATTTTTACACACTTTCACTCTACATTTCAAAAATTTTAGAGAGAGAAGGCTTTGGTGACTTTGCTAAGTAAAGTAGATCTTTTTCTCTCTCTAATCTATATATAATTTGGTTCCATGCAATGAATGTAGTTGATAAAATGGCTGAGAGATGTTATTTAAGTCACATGGCTGATATCTAGTTGTTTACCAACTCCATATTTGGCAAGATCTACAAGCAATCTACTAAATAATGCAAAAAGGCACATAAGTCTTTTGGCTTGAATTTTTAAGGGCACAATTGACAATTGCTACAATCCTTAGGGTTTGGATCCTTAGGGTTTAACCCTTAGGGTTAAAACCTAAGGTTTTCAAAAATATAAATGTCTAGGATTTTCAACTTAGGTTTTCAAAATAGAAAATAATGATTTTTAAATTATAATTAGGGTTTTCTAATTATATTATAATTTCTTAATCACACTAGGACTTAAATAAAATTAGGATTAATATTTCCTAAATAAAATTTTCAATTACCTAATTATCAATTAGGGGTTTCAAATTTACAAATTAGGGTTCTTAATAATTAGAGTTTTTAATTATTAGAATTTCTAATTAATCAATTAGGGTTATCCCTAATTAGGTTTGAAATTAATACACAGAAACCTTATTCATAGCATTTAAATTCCAAAATTAGGGTTTCCAATTTCTGAATTAGGGTTTTCGAATTCCAGGAACCAAAATTAGGGTTTCAGAACTAGTTTCTAGGGTTTCTTATCACACGTTTGGGTTTTCTAACAGAACATTGACGTTCTTAATATAAACTTAGGGTTTGACACTGATAAAAATTTATCCGGTCAAACCTTGACCCTTAACCACATTCTAAACACATAAATGACTATATACACAGAGCATATTCACGTATACACTTAATCTTGAATAATTTACCTAAATCCTTCACAGAATTTTGAAATCCTCAAAATTCCTTCCCAAAATATCAAACGCATACACTTATTTTCTCTCTAGGTTCTAATATTGAACTTAAATCCATCATTTAAAATTTTAATAAATTGTCTAATTTCTGAAGTTGTCACAGCTATCCTCTTTCCCTTCCATGTAACCGTTGCATGGCTGGTGGGAAATGTCATGAATCCTCCCAAGTCTTGTGCGCAAATGAATCACATGCCTTGGTAATGAGGTGGGGCTTAAAGGCGTCTAAAGCACCATTGTTGCATATGCTGACTAAGTTCTTTCCTTAAATTGGCTCTGTACACTTTTGTACTTGGGCTCTGAACCTGTCCACGTAATCTGACAGCTCCTCGTTCGGCTTCTACTTGAATCGTATGAGCTCTACAATGGTTACCTGTTTCGGCACATAGAATTTTGTTAAAGAAAATTTCAATTTTAGATCATCCCAATCATGGACTGATCCCTTCTCCAAATTGTAGTACTAACTGAAGACACTATCTATTATATAAAATCTTGTAGAATTCCCTCATCAACAAGTTGTGGTTGTTTACTTCATCATATCCTAGCCATGGAGACATCAACTCGATGAACCTGGAAATATGTTCCCTGGCATTTCCTTTCTCCCCGTTGTATTTTGGAAATTGCGGGGGATGCTCGATATACCCTACCAGGTAAGGTTATCTCCAAATATGTGCCGGGTAAGGTGGAGTAAAGTCTAACTCAAAAGGATGGAATGTCTGCCTGCGAAGTTGATTGATCACATCGATCATATCATCCTTCGTCACGTACTGGCTCATGGCATAAACTCTTTGGGGAGTTATGTTGTACTGCTATATTGGTGGTGTGTATGGTAAAGAAATTGGTTGATACACACTTGCATCGTGCATATCTGGCGCTGATGGCATTTGTTGGCTCACTCACTGGACATAGCTTTGGATGGTTGGCACTGCACTTGTGAAAATGCAGGGGGAGCAATCGGGATGATGTTTGTCTAAGGTTTGCTTGCGTCCAATCTGAGTTGTGGCGTGTCACCACTGTCCTGGGGTGCCAAGTTGATGATTGGAACCTACTGATTCTCCTTCAATGGAGGTAAAATATGATTCTCTATGTTATTGTTGTTGATGTTTTCCTCCACTCTTGCTCATTCCTCATGCGAACTACTTGGAAAACATGGCCTTAAAAGTAGGGATCTGCATCAACTGCTAGCGAAAATTCCCCATTTCGTCTTGCTTCCTATGCATCTTCAGCGTCATAGCCATCATCATCCCTTGTCCTTCCCGTGCTTCCTTCAACGCCTTGAACATCTCCAGTTGCACAACATTTGCCTGCTCTCCGCTTACATCCTCGCCTTGCCTTTCTGCGCCTATTTTTTGGCGTTTATTTGTTTTTGATTGGCCATATACGGAGATGTTGAAATTCCTTCCAAAGTGTTTTCAATAATTGGTTGGTCAAGATCCAGATTTGCGCCTTGTAAAGCTTAATTTACTTTCCTTGGAACTGGATCCGGTGAGGTAATGCTATTTGTTGGTGAATCTCTTCCTATAGTTCTCCCACTTCGAGTTGTGGGCATACCCTTCACGAATTCTACACCTCCCCAGCAGAGTCGCCAAAGAAATGTGGCCAAGGAAATCGTGCCAGAGAAATCCACGATGAGTACAAAATTGATTGATTGATTGAAGAGGGGAGAAAAACAGGTGGGTGATTATTCCAATGACACGTGGCAGAACTCCTAATATCAGGAAACCTTGTTACGGTAGCAGGGATTCTGGGAGCCTTCTTGAGTGTTTTGGGTTGAGAGAGAATGTCCAAGAACCCTTAGAATCCAGAGACCTGATTAGGGTAGCAGAGATTCCAAGAGATTCAAGCTTCAAAGTCCAGCAAGAGGTCTCCGCTCCAAAGTCTAAAGTCCCAAAAAGAGTCCCCTCCTTCCTAGAATGGAAGGGGTATTTATAGAGTTTCTTGAAACTTAAGTAGTCACATGTCAGGTACATGTCTTCAGGAAAATTTTAGAAATACCCTTTAGTCATTAGAATAATGCTCATATCATCCTATCCTTCTAGCTACCAATCCAATCCCTCAATCAATTCCCAAAAATGAGCCGCAATCCATGAGCCTTCTGCCTCGGGACACATGGAGGCTTCTCTCGGGTCTAGTACATTTATTTTATGACTTTTCCATCTTCATTCAATTAGTCCATACGAATCCTTAATTTGCACATTTAATGAGGTCGTGGAACACTAATTGTGCATTTAATTCAATTAGGTCATGTGAACCCTAATTTTCACTTGGGCTCAGAATAATTAAATAATTAATTAAATTAAATTGAAGAGTCCATTTTATAATTCAAATTTAAAATCATCTCTCTCTCCTGTCAGCATGATGTCACATTCCAACACATTTTAAATCTGGACCATGAAATGGAGTGACTTCATTTATTTAAAATGGAGAAAATTCTTGTCTGGAGGAATTTTGTAACGCCCCAAAAATTAGGACCAACTTAATCTCAACTTTGTGCGTTAATATTATCTTGTTCTAGCTTTAATTCAATTTCATTATATATATCATGTAATCATGCATTTTCCCTAATTAACCAAATCACATATCTAAAGCCATTTCACATTCAATTGAACCACCTTTACTAATTTCTATAATAAACCAACTGTTTTGCAAAATTTCGTATAACTAACTATTTCAATTTATCATATGAACTAACAAAGCTTATAATTATTTTACCTTTCTTATATGCTTGATTTGCTAATACTCTACTACAATTCCACACTATTTGTATGCTAGCTTTGGTGTTGGTTTGAAAGTCCTTTCTCCACTTCTCTTCTTTATAGTTTCCTTTCAAATCAATCCATCTTGCACTTCTTTATCAAGCTTTTATTACATAAGGAACTTGGTTTATGGAGTAATGAGAAGGAATAGAGCTGGGATCGAAAAAGGAAAGAATACGGATAGAAAATATTTGTTTTAACATTTCACTTATAGCTTTAAGGAGTTGCCAACTCCTGTATTGATTGAGATTAGTGACTCCACCAAACTCTCTAAATAAGCCACCTCCTGCTTGATAGATATACTGACTCACCAAGCCTATCATTAACCTCTCTCTCCATATATCTGAATCCCAAAAACTTAGTTTCATAAAATATATATTACAAATAAGTTCAGCATACCCATATACATATACTTACATTTATTTATTTACAATTATTAACTTTCTTCATTACATATCGTATTCCAAATTATATATATTAAATTAAATATACATAATATTCTTCAAATATTTTCATAAAATATTCATAAATTCTTTCCATAAAAATAGAAGCTATTTATTAAATAAAAATAATTTATTTAATAAATAAATTTGTTATAATTTATTTCCGTAAATTATTTTAATTCATCGAAAAATTATATCCTTCCCATTAGAAGTTACTTTTAACAATTTAATAGCACATGGTAAATATATTTAAATATATACACCAGAACACATACATACACACATATTACGCTGCACATAATTAATAAATGCAGTATAATAGAACACATAATAAAATAAGGAATTTATTTTATTAAATTCTTATTTTATTTATCTAAAAATTTCGGATCTCTACATTCTCGAGTAGAATACTTATACGCATTGCAGGACATTAGAAAATTCATAATTAATTCATCCGATGCTGGAATTGAGTGAATTCAAAGCCTATTTCTTCGGTTTTTTATCCTATACAAATGTGAAGAAGGAAGAAAAATTATTTGATGTCATCTTTGTGCCTTAAATTGTTAAAAACCAGAACCTGTCCCTATTTCCGTCACTATTTTCAGTCCTAGATTTGAAAATTTGTAACTCGGTCATATTAACTCCGAATCGAGTGATTCTTTAGTTTATTTCGTGTAAATTTTCGAGAGCTAAAATTTTCGTGAAGGCATGAAGAGATTTTGAAGAATCTAAAAGTCCCGAAAATCAGAATTTGTTACAGCTGCATTTTGAAGAAAGACGAAATAGGGAAGGTAAATGTTATTTCGTATTTTGATATTAAGTTTAGTTATGAAGATTTTTAAATTAGAGATTATTTTTAACTAAAATAAATACATAAAATTAGATATCAGTGATAATTAGAAAGAGGAGATAAATTCATATTAAGGAATATAATTTGATTGAATGTAAACGTTAAAATCTGAAAATTAGTTTCTATATTTTTAGGTATATTATATGAGTTATATATCTTAATCTGATCGTTATATCTTTATAATTTTTAGATATGTTATACATATATAAGTTGAGAATATATTTACCAATTTTGAACTGTTAAAGATTAGCGTATGATTTTTATGAATTGTAAGAAAGGGCTTATCCGGAATTTGTGTAGAAGAATTTTTAACATTAAGTTCTAATATTTAAAAATGTATAACTTAATGATTTTAAATCTGATTTGAATTATTCTTGAGGCTAAATTAGAGTATTTGAAGTCTAATTTATGTTAAAATTAATTAACTTGATAAATAAATTTTGACTAATGGGGATAAGACAAGAATAGTAGGCTAACGTCTTAAGAATAAATTATCATATTATGAATTAAAGAATTCTTAAGTTTTTCTATTGACTTATAAGTTTTGGAGTACTACTAGCGATAATTAAAGGCACCTTAAATGAGTTACGAATTATTTTGGAATTATATTAGTTTAGACTATATTTAATTCGTGGTTAATATGTTTAGGTAGTGAATAACATTTCGTATTTGTTATCTTTGACATTTAAGGGTAAGATTTTGTTGAATGTGGTATAAGTGGATTTGAGTATCAAGTACATATTTCCGTACTCCTTCAGTGATACGCTTGTTAAATTTAATTATTTCGTTTTGTTTCTCGTTTTAAATTTGGCTATTATTTCACATAATTGTTCCCTGTGAATTTAATATGATAGTTTTATGTTGGTGTGATACATAGAACTTGTATATGTACTCTTTGAACATTATTCAGTTTGTATCCTTCTTCGTATATTTTCGTTCACATTTAAGAGTTATTTTGATAGTTGATAAGCATGTTTGTATTTAAAATAATTTGATGTCATTTGAAGATGGTCATGTAAGCCTTTTAATTTGAACCTCTTTTGGCTTACATTTTTTAGTTTGATCATTAGAATATACTTAAGTTAACTACATGTGGGTGTACCACAGACATGTCCTCTTGACACCGAGGCATGACACCTTTTGTGGCGGTGTGATCAGTTCACGATGTCCCCGTTTTGTGCTCTGATGGGAGTTGGTCATTTGATGATTTAGTTATGTGAGGCTTATGGGTCGACCCTAGTCTCTATTCTGCTCTGCGGATCGGTGATATTTGTGACAAACACGCTTTTTGATTTTGCATGCATCTGGGTTGCGCAGTCCGATGTGTGATTATTTGTGTGACATTATTTGACTTTCCTATATGGTAAGTTATAGTTGTGTTTTGTTCTGAGCTCTATATGAAATAACATCTAACACTTTTAATTCAGCATATCATTTCGTTGTGTTAGTTTTGTTCGTTTCAGTCCAGTTCAATTAATTAAGTAATTAGTTATTTCTATTAATTATTTTTGTACCCTATATCCGTACTAGGAATTTGGCTCGTGTTATGTTTTTCTTTTGGCAGGTTTGTAGGGACGGTTTAGGGTTTTGTGTGAAAAGAGCTACATCTAACCATCTAGGTGTAATTGATTTTAGGTTTTGATTATTCTGTCAACTTTTGGAGAATTTTATTTAATTTGACATTTATGGATTACCTAACAATTAAAGATTTTGAAATTATTAGTACTCTGTTTACTTATTTTAAAATTTGTTGTGTTTTGTGTGTAACATGGACTAAGAAAGTTTGACATCCGTTTTTCAATAAACAAATAGCTTTATAGCTTGATATGACAGTGATTGACTTTAATGGTTTAGTTACTTGAATTCACATAATAGGTTGGTTAGGAATATGAAAGCTAACAACCTTACGAAAACAATCAATTTTAGCATGATGAGTAGTCAACCAATCAATTCCTAAAATAACATCGAATGCAAGTATTTTTAAAGTGATAAGATCGACAAGTAACATGCGGGTGCCGATTTGAATCAAATAAGATTTATAAATAGTGGATGTAATGCAGGTTTTTCCCAATGGAGTTTTAACCAATAAGTCAAAGTCTAATTTATCCAGAGTTAAATTTAAACGTTGAGCGAAAGTAGGAGAAATAAAAGGGTGGGTAGAACTGGTATCTAATAAGGTATAGACTTCACAAGAATTTATAATTAACTAACCCGTGCTAACTTCGTTCGGGTTAATCACTTTTTGAGAAGTCACGAAAAACGCTCTTCCTGAAGCCGCCGACATTGTTTTGTCCGTATCCGCCTTTGGTGCCACCATCCCAACTGGACTTGATTTCGATACAGGACAAAATCGAGCTATATGACCGTCTTTTCCACAACTAAAATATACCTTGGAAGGCTGTGGACAGTTTGAACTTATATGTCCCTCCTCTCCGTATGTGTAGCATCTAATTGGAGGTCGTTCTCTTCCCCTAGAATTTTTTGCTGGTGCTGGTGCCGATGTCTTCCCTTCATCGTTAAATATTCCCTTTTTGAAGTTTCCACTTGAATCATTTCTTCTATTATCTTTGCCATGATTACCACTGAAGTGGTTACCATTTCTGGCATGTTGATTCCCTCCACGTTTGTTGTCACCGCTTCGATGACTGCTACCATTGGTATTATCATCTTGTCGGCTGTTCTCTCTTGGTTGGGTTGACTCATTATCGCACTACAATAACTGAGCCCTATTTACAACATCTGAATACAAACATAGTTTATGAGAAATAAGGTATTGACGTATTTCGGGTCTCAAACCTCATAGAAACATTCGTGTTATTCTCTCCTCATTATCAACCAAATGGGATGTGATCCGGGACAACTCGGTAAACTTAGCCTCGTACTATGACACGTTCATATTGTTTTGCTCCAACTTGAAAAACTCCACCTCCTTCATGTGACGAATACATTTGGAAAAGTACTTGTCATTGAACAACACTTGGAACTTCTTCCAAGACATCTTGAGTGCGACAGGCTGGGTACGCTTTACTGATTCCCACTAGTAATCCGCTTCTCCTCTCAACATGAAGGTGGAAAAGGGAAGTTTTTGCTCCTCGGAGCATCCCAAGACATCAAATATCTTGCTGATCTGCTTTATCCACGTCTTTGCCTTAATTGGTTTTGGCTCTCCCCAAAACTCCGATGGTCCCAGCTCTTTGAATTGTTTAGCAGTGACCATCCGAGAGTTGCCAGTGTTTCCACCTGCATTTTGAACAGAAGCCGCTCTCGCCTGATGTAGCATGAAATGCATAAAGCCTCTAACCATCCCATTGTTCATTATTTGATCAGTGTTGTTATTTACCTGAGGATTATTGTCTTCCTGTTGCACATTATCCTGAGTATTAATCGTTGGTGACTCAACGGTCTCATGTGCTTCATTGCTTATCTCAAAATTTTTAGATGCCATTTTCAAACAATGCCACAAAACAAAGGGTTAATTGACATTTCACATATTATCCTTATACTTTGACCGACCAATTAAATACCAAATAAACTTAGGTAGGTCATACTAGCGAAGAAATTTCCCGTCTCTCCCCTCCTAGTTCTTGTCTCACATCTCAGCCAGGGATCATATCCCTAAGCTTTGATACCAATTGTGACGCCCCCAAAATAGGTATAGATCACCCATCTTGGATCGCCAAATACATGATACAAAATTCAAATACAACTTAATTATACAAATGTCATGTAACATACGATAAAACATAAGATGAGAGTTTTAAAATGAATATTGTCCTCTAGACAATATCCAAACTCAAATAGAGTCCTCATTACATTTATTGGCACACTATTTTATAGAATAATGAGGACTACTATAACACCATCTCGGTCCATCACTCCATTCCCCGACTAGTTCCAGCTACGTTCTCAATTCCTGAAGAGAACAATGAAAGTAAAAGGGTGAGCTCAACTAGCCCAGTAAAAAATATTATGACTAAGATAATGCAGAATAAGTTATCATTAGCCTTCAAAAATGTTAAACTGATAGAATATAATAGACAACAAGTTTAACTGCAGCGGAACAAGCAATCTATTAGAAGAGTCAAGTAGAGCATGATATATATTATCTTCTATGATTTAAAAAGTTTATCATTAACTTTATTGTTCGGACTCAGCTTAATAAATAGATCACATCATCGAATCATCCATGCACTATGGACCAAGTATATTCATTAATATCACGTCCACAAATTATTCTTGTACTACGGGCCAAGAATTATTCGTGTAACCATCAATGGTCATGATTATACCGAATAATCTCTGGTCATAATCATACCAACAACTGTCCATCAATGCACTACAGGACAATGAGGACTTTAACCGCATCATTTGTAACATTACGGGTCATGATTATACTGAATGATCCCTGGTCATAATCATACCAATCAACAGTCCATCTATGAACGTAAGCCAAAGATGACTTTCATCACAATATAAGCATGAAGATGATAACAATGATATAAGAATTCAATTAAAAGAAAACAAAGGATAAATTTTTAAAGATTTATAATTTAATTTATCCAGAATTGAATAATGTCCAAATTGTCAACATGATATTGCTTTGTGGAGTAAAATTCAAGAATAATATCCATGTATGAAAAATAATTTGGACAAAAAAGAAATAATTTTTTTAGTGAATAGTACTCCGTGAATAGTACCCTGTGAATAATACTTCAGGAATAGTACCCCGTGAATAGTACCTCGACATAAAAAGTGCCCCAAATACCCGAGTGAATAATATTTGAGTGAATAGTAATCGGGGTAAATAGTAACCTGTGAATAGTAAATCGTGAATAGTATCCCGGCATGAACAGTACCCCGAATACCCGAGTGAATAATATTATAGTGAATAGTAACTGGGTGAATAGTAACCCGTACCGAGTGAAAATTTTGATATGTAATAAGAAAGTTTAGATCAATATTCCAATAAAACGATACTGAATGAAGCGCAAAACTAAAGAATAGTCCACTAATTTCAAGGATTATAGAAGCAATAATTACCATAGTAAGTTTAGATTTTAGAATATGAAAAGAAATAACATACGAGACTGCAAATGGATTTTCACTTGTCATACGGTACGTAATCCGCATAGACAAATTATTCCGACATATTAAATGATGAATACAAAAAATAGTATTTCTTATGAATACGAAAGAAATAATACCCCTTACCAAAATAACATCCCTTTACCAAACAAAAATAACACCCCTTACGAATACAATAAATAATATCCTTTACGAATACAACAAATAATATCTCTTACCTTAGTAGAAGGCTGGATATTGCAATAGTGAAGTAGCAGAATACTCTTCTTCTTGCTCTTTACTGTTTCTATCTCTATAGCTTCTCTTTTGAATCTCAGTGAATTGGTGAGAATGAAAGAAGAATTAAGCTTCTATTTATAGGAGAATGGACTAAATAGTAACTAATTCATGAACGGTCCAAATTTATTTACTATTAGAATGGATAGTTCATATTGATTACTATTAAAACTACAACCGACGGTCCAGATTGATTTACTTTTAAAACCACCACCGACGGTCCAGATTGATTACTTTTAAAACCACCACCGACGGTCCAGATTGATTTACTTTTAAAACCACCATCGACGGTCCAGATTGATTTACTATTAAACCACCACCAACGGTCCAGATTGATTTACTATTAAAACCTCCATCAATGGACCAAATTGATTAACTATTAAAACCACCATCAATGGTCCAAATTGGTTTACTATTAAAACCACCACCAATGGTCCAGATTGATTTAATTTATTACACTTTAGTATCCCTAAAGTTTTCCAAGTTTACATTATTCCCCTCTAACTTTTGTAAATCACTTATTTTAAATAAACACATTCTTAATACTTCAACAATTATTCATCAATAATATTATAACTTATAATATTTAACAACCACATCATTCTCAGGAAAGAGGGGGCTTTCCAATAAGGATTTTTCCCTATTGGCGCGCAATTAGGTGACCATACATCTCCTCGATAGAACTTTCTAGACATTGTCAATATTCCAAATAATAATATGAATAACTTTGTCGTCACAATTATTGATTTAACAATATAAAATGTTATGCAGATGATAATGTGACAATAATTGAATCAAATAACGTGAGATACTATGAAATAATTACTGTAGCAATAATTGAGTATAACTGAGTGACTTTTCACGTAAGCATCAATAATCAATACCGTGTGCTACTATGCAACCACACGTATTACTGTACTTTTACCACCGGGTAGTTCAACAATTTAACGGTAAAACTTCCGCCGTTATTTTTATAAAAACATATTTCTATCATTTTCTAACTACGACAATACTTCCGTTGTGGGGTCTACCAATGATTGTGTCGTTGTACGAATATTCCCTGTTAAAATGAATATTCCCCGACCAATCGAATATTTCCCGATGCAACGAATATTTTATATCAACTTGCTTACTTTGCAAAAAATTTCACATATCACCCTCAACTTTAACTTTTTATCAATTAAACCATTTATTAAATAAAATAATAATTATAAGAAAATCAAATACTTTCATTTCATAAAATTCGGGGTCGTACATTCTCCTTCTCCAAGAATTTTATTTAGAAATAAAAGATAGAAAGGGTACGAAGAATCAAGTTGCAAACCATTTATCTAGGCTGGAAAATCAGGATAAAAGGAAGATGACAGATAATTAATGAATCATTTCTGGATAAGCAGCTGTTTGGGATAAATACGGAATTCCCATTGTACGCGAATTTCGCTAATTATCTAGTGAGCAACATTCTTCCCCCCGATCTTATACGTTAGCAGAAAAAGAAATTCCTACATGACGTCAAGTGGTACATGTGGGATAAGCCATACATATTCGAACAGTGCCCCGACAAGATGATTAGAAGGTGTGTGCCCTACAATGAGGTGAATAATATTTTTCGTGAATGTCATTCGTCTGCATACGGGGGACATTACGAAAGCGAGAGAACAACAACAAAGGTTCTTCAAGCCGGGTTTTATTGGCCTATATTATTTAAGGACACCCACCAGTTTTTTAAGAGTTGTGATAGATGCCAAAGGGTGGGCAACATATCAAAAAGGAATGAGATTCCACTACAAACAATCTTAGAAGTTGAGATTTTTGATGTATGGGGCATGGATTTCATGGGACCATTCCCTTCCTCATTCAACAATCAGTACATATTGCTTGTGGTTGACTACGTATCAAAATGGATTGAAGCCGTGGTGCTCCCAACTAACGATGCCAACGTGGTCCTCAAATTTTTGCAAAAGAATATCTTTACAAGATTTGGCATGCCAAGAGCTATTATAAGTGATGAAGGTAGTCACTTCTGCAATAGATCATTTACAGCTCTCTTGGCAAAGTATGGGGTCAATCATAAGGTGGCGACGACTTACCATCCCCAAACAAGTGGGCAAGCTGAAGTTTCATACATGGAGGTGAAAAGAATCTTGGAAACGGTGGTGAACCCAAATAGAAAGGACTGGTCTCTCAGGTTGGACGATGCACTATACGGGCCTACCGAACTGCGTACGAAACACCAATTGGTATGTCACCATATCAATTTGTCTATGGTAAAGCATGCCACCTGCCTATGGAGTTACAACACAAAGCCTACTGGGCTATTCAAAAACTGAACTTTTATCAAGCAGCTATGGGTGAAAAGAGGCTACTTCAGCTAAATGAGCTCGATGAATTCTGAATTCAAGCTTACGAGAACTCGAAGTTATACAAAGAAAATGTCAAGAAATGACACGACCAGAAAATCATGTAGAGAACGTTCGAGCCGGGGCAATCAGTACCACTGTTCAACTCAAGGTTGAGGTTGTTCCTAGGGAAGCTAAAATCAAGGTGGCCGGGTCCATTCACCATAAAAAGAGTTTTCTCACATGGCGCCGTTGAACTCTACAATAAAAACCCATTGGAGACTTTCAAGGTCAACGGTCAACGGTTGAAGCATTATTGGGGTGGCGAATCCAACATGGATGGCATCGCAATCACATTATCCAACGTACCATAAACAAGGAGTAGTCAGGCTGAATGACTTATAATCAAGCGCTAATTAGGAGGCAACCCAATCGTACTATTATTTTTCATATTTTTATTCATAACCGTAAAATTATAGTTTAGTATAATTCGTAATATAGAATAAATTAATTATTAATTAGTTAAGTTGCATGTTCTTGATAATCTCTCCATCATGTTTAAAATTTACTTACATTTATGTTTCATGGTATTGCATGATCTAAAAATAATCATGGTTTGGAGTTGAAGGGAAGAAATAAGCAAAAAGTACCTAGTTAACTGAAACCACCCCCCCGCTGGGGCGGGCCCTTTCACGCCTAATACCCCTGCCGGAGCGGGGATCTCTCAAGTCCAAAAAACAGTGTGCATGCTCACCGGGGCGGGCATCATAGGCATTATACCCCCCGCCGGGGTGGGGGTCCTGAATATGAACCAGTCAGTTTCGGCAGTTACATTAGTTTACATTACTTCCAACTCTTAATCAATTAAACCTCTCACTTCCATCCCTAATCCCCATTATCTACCCACGTTTTGGAACCCAATACACCATCTTCTCCTTCATCCCACTACATTAGTATAGTTACCCATTACAATAACCCATTACTTCATACCACAACCTTGCACTATAACACCATCTCCATAAATTCAATTCCTCATGACCCAATTTCATCACAAACTTTCAACTCCATCTCCAAAAGCTACGAATTAGGGTTCTCATTGAGGTAAGTGTATAGCAATTGACAACCTTGCACCTTTTCTTCTAAGTCCTACCTTCCTATCACCATAGTAGAGAAAAATCATCAATTTGGGGGGGGGGGGGAGGGGGAAAATAGTGTGCACACCAAGTGTTTGTCAGATTGTGTGAGTGAAGTTTGGGGGAGGGAATATTGTTGTTAAGGCTTCCTAAATTCAATGGCATCTAAACCCACATTAAAGAGGCAATAGGGAGAGATTTCCAGAACAACACCACCTTCACGAACCTTCGACTGACATAAATTCATAAGTGTCGTTGCCGCTGACCGTTACGACTACATGGCAATAAAAGCACTCACACCGGAGCGGGGATTGGCACCAGACCATGTTGATGGTGAGATGATGCAATAGATATATAAAAAAGGCTAGAATAAGTTCATGGAGCAACTCGAGGCTGCCGTTGTAAGTGTGGTCAAGGAGTTTTATGCTAACGCCGAGGACAAGGGCCCTTTCAACGCTTTTGTGCGGGAAGATTATTCCCTTTCAGTGTCGATGCCATCAACACATATTATCAATTACGGGTGCCTCGACATTGCAATTATGCTCACTTACATGACAATGATCCCGACTATGAGACCATTCTGAAGGAAATGATTAAACCAGGCACAAAATGGATCAAGGGTCTAAAAGGGGGTATGGTTTTTACAGCAAAGATCTCAGCGGATATGGAAAGATATGGTATGTATTTTTGTGTGCCAAATTATTTCCATCCACACACACGTCCGATGTGACCAAGACGAAGGTAGTGCTCTTGTATGCCATTGTACAAGATTTTATCATTGACGTCGGGGAAATAATCAATTTCTTAATTCGACGATGCTTACGAGGACATTTCTCGGGCGGCTTGCCACACTCGTCACTCATTTGTGGGTTGTGTAGGCAAGTGGGAGCTTGATGGTCTAATGATGAACCTACCCTGAAGCCGCTTCAGACACTATATTCGAGCATGATTGCGCGATACTCGGTGTGGGGAAGCAGCGAATCACATCCGAGAGGATTAGTCTTTGTACTTCCCTCAGCTTCGGAGGATGAGGCTGAAGATACTACGGATGATGACGAGTTTTAGGAGTATGCACCGATGGGAGAACAAGGAGTAGAGGAGGTACCACAGTCTGAGGCAATATCTATCCCTCAATTCCTCAACTATCAGCGAAAAGTAGTTGAGCAAAATAAGATAGCACGTAGAGAGATGCAGTGGCTCGCAGCGAGGCAGGACAACATGTTTGATGCCACGAACCTATCGTTCGCCTCATTGAATGCAACGCTCCAAAGCTTTAATCCTAATGCTCAATTCCTTTACGAGTAGCCAGCCCCAATGCTACGTTTTCCACCAAGTGACTCTGATGAAGAAGAACACACACCAACCCCCTAAGAGTAAGATATTACAGGGAAGTCCTCATATTTTACTTGTTATATCTATACAATGAGGGCATTGTAATTTTCAAGTTTGGGGGATTTACTTTCATATTTGCATTTCATGTTTACATATTTAAGTTTATTAGCTAGGTTTGCATTGTAGTTTATTGTTTAGTTTAGATTTATCAAATGTTGCATTCATGTAATCATGCATTTTCATAGTAGCTTAGGAGCATAAATAGTTTCTACTTATTTATTTATTTATTTATTGTTGCATTCATGTTATGTTCACCATCCATATATATAATATATATATCTAAAAAAATTAGTTAAATAATGTGTTAATTTTGCATTTTTCTAGCAGTTGTTGTAAGTTCATTTTTTGGCCGATGATGAGATTGAGATTAAGTCGACAATTACAGTACTGATTATTAGAACCCTGATGTAGTTTCTGTTATGAATTGGATCTTGTTCTTGTTTGAAACTGATATAAAAAGGGTAGCACGTTAATAACATCTGTGTCAACTGATTAGTTCAAATTGATATATAAAGAGTTTCTAAAAGATAATGCTAGTGTAAATGAGAAAATGGCAAGGTTAGGCAGTGAAGACGAAGAATTACGCAAGAACCTAAGTTTGGGGGATAAAGTGGGGGTATATAAGCTTCTAAAAAGTGAATAATAGAGTCTTGTGGTGGGTTGAGAAGAATCATGAAAAACACTCCTCATAAACACAAGTGTGAGATGGAGCGTAAAACGCACTCATTATCTATTTAAAATGGAAAATAAGAGCAAAAAGCCCTCGTGTTTAAAAGGAAAAAAAGAAGAAGAAAGCATAATTACCTTATTTGGACCCTTAATATTGGTGATTGTTTAATTTTAGTTGGATCTCGTTTGTCTTTGAAATTCTTTAGTTTACTCTGTGTGATTCCTTATAAGAATTGGTTATGTATTGAATTTAAATTTGTATCAGTTAGCACAGATGTTGGACACACACACACACACACACACAATACCAGTGATAATGGTTTAAGATTCGAGGACTAATAAGGAATTATCATTTGGTTTTGGTAATTAAGAGTTAGTGTTTGCTTGATTTTCCAGAGGCCGGTGGAATAATTTTGATTCTATGACACTGTTGGATTTAAATACATATAGATTAGATGCATTGCATTGTATTTCATTACATTTCACTGTTTAGCATATTTCTTTTGTTTTTGTGCTCGAGGACTATCATAGTTTAAGTTTGGGGGATTTTGATATGTGAATTTTATATCCACAAATTGGTTCCTAATTCAAGCCTAATTGGTGTTAATTCTTTATGTTTATGTTTTTTTATTTGTTTATTGTTGATTTATGTGTAGGATGGTTGGTGTGGCAAGTGATCAAAAAGGAGGCATTTGGGGAAACATTTTAACATGTTTGAAGCTTAAACAAAGTTAGTTGACAGAACCTACCCACGCCGGGGCGGGCATGTTTTGGCCTTACACCCCCGTCGAGGCGGGGGGGTCTTCATGTCAGATATCAATAGCCTAGCCCACCAGGGCAGGCACTTTACAATCTAATACCCACGCCGGGGCGGGGGGTTCGAAACATGACTGTGCTAGTTTGATTCCAACACTGCTGGGATATGAACTTTAGTACTTGCATGGCTTTGGGACTCTAAATGAGGGAAGATTGCACTCAGATTGTTGGTGTAAACATATAACTACATAAAAAAGATAACAAGACCAGGAGATTACAAGGCAATTAACAGAGATTAAGGACAGATTTTCATATCAAGCATTGGAGTGAAGATTTTGAAGGAAATTTCATATCGATTGCAGATTAAGGCAAAAGTGAAGGGTATTCTGAATTATTATTCTTCTTTAGTCATATGTTTGTAATTAGAAGGATGATATCTTTAATTTATCCAGTGTTTATTTCATTTATGTCGAGTTAAATTACTTTTCAGGCTTATGATGGATCTGTAAGTAGAACGATGGTTATGTAACTTTGATTTCCAATTTAATAAGCTATTATCCAGTTTATCTATATTAATTTGAGCATGAATTTATGAATTGCCTGATCAATAGTTCTTTGTTGACTTGTATGAATTCGAGAGAGGAAGTGTGAGTCTAGACTTAGTTAATATAGCATGTGTTCTTGAATTTTGTGAATGAATAGAATCTTGATGAATGTTAGGGTAGAGATATGCTTGACATCACATGTAATCAGATAAAGGACTTAAACTTAAACCTTCATTAATTATAATTCACATCGAGATATAGTGAGTTAGTTGATTAAGGTGTTTAACTTGTTTCTATCTAAATTATGGATTTAATTTAATACGATATTAGTACATCGTGAGGTGGCTAGTGTTATATACGTGTTCTTGATTAATAAACTGGGATAGTGAATTGAACTGGAATAAAGGTGTAAAAATCAAAGTGAAGCTTAGGGTGAAGTCGTAAGCCTAATTCTCCAATAATTGTTTCAAATTTCAATTTTTAAGATTTGATATTGTTTTGTGATCATAGTATTTTTAATAATTTAGTTTTTACAATTTTAATCACTAATTTGGATAGTTTAATAAAATTAGAATTAATAGAAAACTAATAATTGTGAGGATAAAATTCTTACTGATTTCTCTGTGGGAACGATACTTTATATACTATTATATTACTTGCAGACCATGTATATTTACGTATTGCGCGTAACTAGATTTTACCAAACAATGATCTCACATAGTAGTCCAGGACTGCTCCTCAACTGCCCGAGCAGCCCTCTGCCGCATCTCATACAGCCATCCAACATATTTCTTCATGATGTATACAATAACAACATCATCATCGATTTACTCAGAGATGCCATCCTCATATCTTTAATATGCTTATCAAAATTCATAACGTATGTATCAGTAAAAATTTGATTCTGATTGTAAATAACTATTACCAACTTTTTGGTAGTAATAACTAATTTGACTTATATAAAAATTGAGCAACACCATCACTATAAATAAGGGATCATACTGCGCGTACTGGCTAAATCGCATGCATACAATCGGAAGATGCGTCAGGCATATGGCGTGTATAGTCGCCTTAGCGACAGGGTCCAAAATACTGAAATAAGCAAACTATTTATGGATTATTTTAATTGTAAAATCACATAATTAAATCATTTTAATTGAACATGATATATTATAGTTGAGACTTACTGCGACGAACCGACATCAACATGAATGGTGTGTGGAACTGCCGGTTGACGACCTAGTAAACCGAGGTTAGGCCCTCGGTGACACCAACGTATAGCAACTGTAGGTATAATGAAGTTGTGACATTTTTAAAAAATATAACTTGGACTTTTTTTGAAACTATAAAAAAATAATCAACTCACTAGATAAAGATGACCAGCCTTGGGAACTGTCACCCGATCCTGTACGGCCACCGCCACATCGACCTCCACCGCTATGTCTAGCCATAAATGTACTACTGAAACCAAAATTAACTTATTAATTTGATTTAATTTATTCCGACTTGCATTTTTATAAGTAAAAAAAAATTCTCCAAACTAGAATTAGTTAAGACTTAGTACGTTGTCAAACCCGTTAGAATCAAAATCAGTTTCATCATCTGATTATGTCTCTACCTCTTGCATATCAATTTCTTCGTCAGTATCATCTTATACAACCACTTCTTCCTCGACCTCATCAACATCGGGTACATCAACGA
Source organism: Panax japonicus (assembly GCA_020205505.1). Taxonomy (NCBI): domain Eukaryota; kingdom Viridiplantae; phylum Streptophyta; class Magnoliopsida; order Apiales; family Araliaceae; genus Panax; species Panax japonicus. The sequence goes on along the minus strand of CM035095.1, from coordinate 43,063,751 downwards.
CATAATCTAACATCACATCATCATCATTTAGCACTACGTGGATGGGATTGATAACTTATTCTTGCAACGGGTCATCCTTTCTAGACAGATTAGTACCATCAAATGCCCGAGTCTTCTTTGTGATAACTGTATACCAGGGGGTTCTATAATTTACGACATTAGGGGAGTATTACATTTGAGTTTCTTGGCTGGCTAAGACGAATACGTCATAAGACTGTAACTTTGACTATATATCGACTGTGACAATTCTATTACGATAAACTTTAACACCCTTTGCTGTATCAAACCAACGAAATTAAATGTAACGACCTTTTTACCCCAGGGATAATTGAGCAGAACAACTTCCTCTAATCTTCCATAGTAACTGGACTCAGAATCTTGGTAACAGCTTCCCAAGACGACAATGTAAGACCCCAAATTATTAATAAATGAAATTTAATTTTCTCTATTTATTATTTTGAAATAGTAAGGGTTGATTTGATTAATGTGGTTAGTTATGGGTAAAATGCGCAAATATTTTAAAAAAGCAGGTGGTTATAAAATATTCATTGTTGTCGGGGAATATTCGTTTGGTCGTGGAATATTCTTGCTGTTGGGGAATATTCGTACGACGACGCAGTCTTTTGTGAGCCCCATAACAGAAAGCGATTGGATGAAGAAAACGACAAGTATTAGTTGTTTATAAATAACGGCTCAGTTGTTACCATTAATACTGCTGGAATACCTAGTGGTTAAAACACAATAATACGCGTTGTTGCACAGTAGCATACGGTATTGCAACAATTATTGATTCTTACGTAAGAAGGCACTACTCAATAATTATTACAGTAATTACTGTTCAGTATTTTATTTTATTGATTCAATAATTGTTGCATTGATATTTTATATTACTATTGTTTCAATAATTGTCACTGCACAATATTTTCCATTATCGAAACAATAATTCATATTATCTGAATAATATTATTAGAAAACATTATTGGCAATATCTAGAAAGTTCTGTCTAAGGAGAGGTTTGGTCACCTAATTGCGCGCCAGTAAGGAGAAATCTTTATTGGAAAGCCCCCTCTTTCCCGAGAACGGCCTGGTTGCCAGTACTGTGATTCTGTAATATTATTTGTGAATAATTAATTATTGATTTATATGATGAGGAAAATATTGATTTTATGTGGATATAGATGGAGAAAATTTTTAAAGTGACAATTGTTAAAAATTGATATTTTATCTTTTTTCTGATAAAATAATATTTTATTATATTATTATAATATAATAATGGGGATATTTTTACAATGAATGTGGGATATATGAGTATATGAGGATGAGGAGTATTTTTGTTGCAAAAGTTGTTTAAAACTTGTTAAACATGTCCGTGGGCCCATTTCTTGACTGAAATTTGATTATAGCCTGTAAAATCGCCCGTTTGTGAATTTCGGTCAATTTCTGTTTGGAATTTAGAAAAACTTTCTTTTGTAAAGTTGTAGAAAATTGAATTTCCTATAAAAACTCGTGAGATTTGAATTTTATGATAAAAGGGCTATTTATTATAAATTATTAAAGTTCCGAAGTTCTGAAAAAATTAATTTTTGGAAGTTTTAATTATTTTTATTTAGAAAAACATTTTTGTTGTTTTATGGACATGTGTTAGGTGTTTGAGATCAGCTGGTAGGATGGCGTAGAAGATTTATTATATATATTAATATTATATTAAATTTTCTGCTTTGGTGTTCTAAGCAATTTCCTATAAATAGGGTGCTTTGGTTAGAATTGAAAATCACACTAGAAATAATATATTTCTCTCTCTTTCTCTCTCGATATATTGAGCGTATTCTTGTGAGTATTTTAGTACTTTGAGTATTGTTATACGGTGAAAGTCCTTTCAGCACTATATCCAGTATACCAGTCAGAAGTATTATCCTTTTTAGCTAAGGGGTGTTATTTTATTCGAAAATGATATTATATCTTCAATATCATTATGCCGAAATATTGGTTGGAAATTTTTATCAAATTTGGAACTTTTTCACGTCGGGATTACTATTCATGAGTTACTATTCATGAGTTAATATTCACGAGTTACTATTCACGAGTACTATTCACGAAGAGTGATGATGTTTTTTGTAAAATTTCTATCTTTTGGTGTTGGAGTTACTATTCACGTATACGGCACTATTCACCAAAAAAATAAATTTTTTTTTTGTCCAAAATATCTATTCTGGATACTAGCTTTGATTGTATCCATGTTTTGATCATTCTTGAATTTTACCCCATTCTGGTTATTTATGAAGCATTTTTGAATGAGAATTATTCAAAGTACGAATCCTTAATATTTGTTCTTTTGCTTCACTGGATTCGTTTTCTTTAAAATATTTTTTCATCATCCTCAGTCCTAAATGATGATATTACGGAATATCTTTGGCCTGTAGTGCAAAGATGAATGATTTCTTGATGAATATCTTTGGTCCGTAGTGCAAAGATGAACAGGTGTTGAGATAAACATGACTGAGTAATTAATATCTTTGGCCCGTAGTGCAAAGATGAACATGTGTTTAGATGAACATGACCAACTGATGAATATATTTGGCCTATAGTGCAAAGATGAATATTTGATTCTAGATATATATTGATTGATGTTACAAGGATAAAATATCGACGATGAACTTTTAAATTCATATATAGAAGATAGTAGTTTGCATTCTCTACTTAACTCTTCTAATGAATTATTATTTCCGCTGCGAAGATTGATTTAAAATTGGTTGTCTATTGTATTCTATTAGATTTTTCCCTATTGAGGAATAACGTTAATTTGTTCTATATTATCGTAGTCATAATGTTCTTTACTGGGCTAATTTAGCTCACCATTTTCCTTGTTGTTCCATTTTACTTCTCAGGAGGCGAGAATGTAGCAAGTACTAGTCGGGTGTGGAATGATGGTTCTAGAAGTGGTTCTAGTAGTCCTCACTATTTTATAAAATAGTGTATCAATAATTGTAATGAGGACTTATTTGAGTATGAATATTGTCTAGATGACAATATTTGTATTTAAACTCACAGTTTTTATGTTGTATTAATAAAGTTGTAGTTGTTTCTGTACCATGTATTTGGCGACTCAGAATTGGTGTTGTATACCTATTTTGGGGGTGTCACACTTGGTATCAAAGCTTAGGGATATGATCTCTGGCGGAGATCGGGGAATAGAACTAGGAGGGGAGAGACGAGTAAATCCTTCGCTAGTGTGTCCTATCTAAGCTTATTTTTAGGTCGGTCATAATATAAGGGTATTATGTGATTTGTTAATTTCTTTAATTAACCTTTGTTTTATGGCAGTATTTAAGAATGTCGACTGAGAATGTTAACAGTGGAGTAAATGAGACCGTGGAGACACCTTTGCTCACCAACGAGAAGAATGTGCAACAGGCTGGCAATGTTCCTCCTATGAACAACACAATGAGTTGATGACGAACGATGGCATGTTTAGGAACTTTCTAGAATTCATGCAAAACCAAACGAGAAAGACTACTGTTCAAAATGCAGGTGGAAAAACTGGCAATTCACAGATGGTCACCGCTAAGCAGTTCAAGGAGTTAGGACTGCCGGAGTTTTTGGGAAAGCCAGAACCACTTACGGCAGAGACGTGGATAAAGCAGATCACTAAGATATTTGATGTCTTGGGATGCTCAGAGGAGCAAAAGGTTCCTTTCGCCACTTTTATATTCCGTGGCGAGGCAGATTACTGGTGGGAGTATGTGAAAAGTACCCAGCCTGCCGCACTCCGCATGTCTTGGGAAACATTTCAGAAACTTTTCAACGAAAAATACTTTCCTAAAAGTATTCGCCATATGAAAGAGGTAGAGTTTATTAGACTAGAACAAAACAACATGACGGTGTCCCAATATGAGGCGAAGTTTGCAGAGTTATCCAGGTTTGCACCTCATTTGGTAGAGAATGAGGAACGAATGACGAGGATGTTTCTAAGAGGTTTAAAACCCGAGATTCGGCAATATCTTATCTATCATAAATTTTCTTTATATTGAGATGTTGTTAACATGGCTCAATTATTAGAGTGAGATAGTGAGTACGTTCCAACAAGAGACCGTAACTAGGATCATACCGGTGATAGCAGTCATCAGAACAACGATAACCAGCGGAGAAAAAAAAATACGGACAAGAGCGACAACCACTCTGGTGGTAATTGTGGCCATGAAAATAGAAGAAGCGAGTCGGGGGGAGATTTTAAAAAGAGGAGATTCAACAATGACATTGCGAAGACGTCAGGACCAGCAGCAACTGGTTTTAAGGGAGGAAAACGACCACCGGTCATATGCTATAAATGTGGAAAAGAGGGACACATCAGCCCAAACTATCCACAACAGTTCAAGGTATGCTATAATTGTAGAAAGGAAGGACATATCGCTCGAGATTGTACGGTATCGAAACCAAGTCCAATGGGGATGGCGACTCAAAAGGCTGTCTCAGAAAAGTCAAAGTCAACGGTTCTTGGAAGAGCGTTTGTCGTGACTGGTCAACATGCGAGGAACCCAAAAGAGGTGATCACGAGTAAGCTAATCATAAATTCATGAGAAGTTTATACATTACTAGATACCGGTGCTACCCATTCATTTATCTCTCCTGCTTATACTCAACGTTTAAACTTGACTCTGGAGAAAATTAGACTTTGACTTATTTGTTGAAACTCCATTAGGAGAAACTTTCGTTACATTCGCTGTTTATAAATCTTGTTTGATTCAAGTTGGCATCATCACATTACCTGTTGATCTTATCTCTTTAAAGATACTTGCTTTTGATATGATTTTAGGGATTGATTGGTTAACTACTCATCATGCCAAATTGATTGCTTTCGTAAGGTTGTTAGTTTTCATATTCCTAAGCAACCTATTATTCGAATTCAAGCAACCAAATCATTGAAGTCAAAGTTTTCATATCAAGCCATAAAGTCATTCATTTATTAAAAAACTGATGTCAAGCTTTCTTAGCCATGTCATGGACTTGAACAAAAATACGTCAGATTTGAGTGATATTTCTGTTGTTTGTTAATTTCCTGAAGAATTTCTTGGCTTACTCCCCGAGCGTGATATTAAATCTTGTATCGACTTTGAACCCGGTACAAAACCCATTTCTAAAATCTCATATTGAATGACTCCTATTAAACTTCAGGAGTTAAAAATTTAACTATAGAAGTTGGTACCCTAGCCTCTATCTGGTGATTTCCTTTATGGAATGCACTGAAGCCAGACTCTCTGTAGGGGATGCCATATTCGTACGATAGTAAACTGATAGGTGCCATTGTGACGTGCTATCCAAGATTGGGATATGAGTCACAGTTGAGAGAAACCTAAGTCAGTAATCGAAATACATAGCTTTCTAGGCTTAGTTGGTTATTATCGAAGATTCGTTGAAAAATTTTCTCGAATCGCTACTCCATTAACGCAGCTGACTTGTAGAGATACAAAATTCGAATGGAGCAAGGAATGTGGGAAGAGCTTCGAAGAACTCAATAGGAGACTCATTTCGGCATATGTTCTGACCATACCATCCTAGAAAAGCGAACGTGGTAGCTGACGTGTTGAGTAAAAGATCGTATACGAGTACGAATGCGATATTATCAAAGACCCATTTCATATAACTTACAAATGATAGATATAGAGTTAAAGACTCTAGGGACTCACGTGTTGATATATAAGTAGAACCGACTTTAATCGATAAAGTTAAAAACGTTCAAGCTACACACCAAAGCTGATGAATATGAAGAAGGAGGTAAAAGAAGTTGTTATTCCAAAAGCGAGAATTGGCGAGGTGAGGAAATCTCAAACCTTTGATTTATTAGTCCATTTGAAATCCTAGATCGAATAGGAACTATGGCCTATAAACTCACTTTACAACTAAGTATGACGCGTGTTCATAACGTTTTTCACATATCGATGTTTTGTAAATATGTGGACAATCCGAACCATGTTATTGAGTTAGAACCGGACGAGATAGCCGAAGACTTAACGTATGAAGAGGTACCTGTCAAGATTTTTTGATAGGAAGGAGCATGTCCTACGCACGAAGGTCATACCAAAAGTTAAAGTTTTGTGGAGAAACTATGCTATTGAGGAAATGACCTGGGAGTTGGAAACGGAAATGAAAGCGAGGTATCCTCATCTTTTCGAAACACCAGGTACGTACGTTAATTTCAAGGACGAAATTTAATAAGGAGGGGAGGTTGTAAGACCCCAAATTATTAATAAATGAAATTTAATTTCCTCTATTTATTATTTTTAAATAGTAAGGGTTGATTTGATTAATGTGGTTAGTTATGGGTAAAATGCGCAAATATTTTAAATAAGCAGGTGGTTATAAAATATTCATTGTTGTCGGGGAATATTCATTTGGTCGTGGAATATTCTTGCTGTCGGGGAATATTCGTACGACGGCACAGTCTTTTGTGAGTCCCATAACGGAAAGCGATTGGATGAAGAAAATGACAAGTATAAGTTGTTTATAAATAACAGCGCAGTTGTTACCGTTAATACTGTTGAAATACCCGACGGTTAAAACACAATAATACGTGTTGTTGCACAGTAGCATACGGTATTGCCCAATTATTGATTCTTACGTAAGAAGGCACTACTCAATAATTATTACAGTAATTACTTTTCAGTATTTTATTTTATTGATTCAATAATTGTTGCATTGATATTTTATATTACTGTTGTTTCAATAATTGTCACTGCACAATATTTTCCATTATCGAAGCAATAATTCATATTATCTGAATAATATTATTAGAAAACATTATTGGCAATGTCTAGAAAGTTCTGTCTAAGGAGAGGTTTGGTCACCTAATTGCGCGCCAGTAAGGAGAAATCTTTATTGGAAAGCCCCCTCTTTCCCGAGAACGGCCTGGTTGCCAGTACTGTGATTCTGTAATATTATTTGTGAATAATTAATTATTGATTTATATGATGAGGAAAATATTGATTTTTTGTGGATATAGATGGAGAAAATTTTTAAAGTGACAATTGTTAAAAATTGATATTTTATCTTTTCTGATAAAATAATATTTTATTATATTATTATAATATAATAATAAGGATATTTTTATAATGAATGTGGGATATATGAGTATATGAGGATGAGGAGTATTTTTGTTGCAAAAGTTATTTAAAACATGTTAAACATGTCCGTGGGCCCATTTCTTGACTGAAATTTGATTATAGCCTGTAAAATCACCCGTTTGTGGATTTCGGTCAATTTCTGTTTGGAATTTGGAAAAACTTTCTTCTGTAAAGTTGTAGAAAATTGAATTTCCTATAAAAACTCGTGAGATTCGAATTTTATGATAAAAGGGCTATTTATTATGAATTATTAAAGTTCTGAAGTTCTGAAATAATTAATTTTTGGAAGTTTTAATTATTTTTATTTAGAAAAACATTTTTGTTGTTTTATGGACATGTGTTAGGTGTTTGATATCAGCTGGTAGGATGGCGTAGAAGATTTATTATATATATATTAATATTATATTAAATTTTCTGCTTTGGTATTCTAAGCAATTTCTTATAAATAGGGTGCTTAGGTTAGAATTGAAAATCACACCAGAAACTACAGATTTCTCTCTCTTTCTCTCTCGATATATTGAGCGTATTCTTGTGAGTATTTTAGTACTTTGAGTATTGCTATACGGTGAAAGTCCTCTCAGCACTATATCTAGTATACCAGTCATAAGTACTATCCTTTTTAGGTAAGGGGTGTTATTTTATTCGAAAATGATATTATTTCTTCAATATCATTATGCCGAAATGTTGGTTGGAAATTTTTATCAAATTTAGAACTTTTTCACATCGGGGTTACTATTCATTAGTTACTATTCATGAGTTACTATTCATAAGTTACTATTCACGAGTACTATTCACGAAGCGTGATGATGTTTTTTGTGAAATATCTATCTTTTGGTGTCGGAGTTACTATTCACGTATATGGCACTATTCACGTATACGACACTATTCACGAATACGATACTATTCACCGAAAAATGAAATTTTTACTTTTTGTCCAAAATATTTATTCTGGATACTAGCTTTGATTGTATCCATGTTTTGATCATTCTTGAATTTTACCCCATCTTGGTTATTTATGAAGTATTTTTGAATGAGAATTGTTCAAAGTACGAATCCTTAATATTTATTATTTTGCTTCACTGGATTTATTTTCTTTAAAATATTTTTTTTCAACATCCCCAGTCCTAGATGATGATATTACTGAATATCTTTGGCCTGTAGTGCAAAGATAAATGATTTCTTGATGAATATCTTTGGCCCGTAGTGCAAAGATGAACAGGTGTTGAGATGAACATGAGCGACTGATTAATATCTTTGGCCCGTAGTGCAAAGATGAACATGACCAACTGATGAATATTTTTGGCCTGTAGTGCAAAGATGAATATTTGATTCCAGATATATATTGATTGATGTTACATGGATAAAATATCGACGATGAACTTTTAAATTCATATATAGAAGATAGTAGTTTGCATTCTCTACTTAACTCTTCTAATGAATTATTATTTTTGCTGCGAAGATTGATTTAAAACTGGTTGTCTATTGTATTCTATTAGATTTTTCCCTGTTGAGGACTAACGATAATTTGTTCTATATTATCTTAGTCATAATGTTCTTTACTGGGCTAGTTTAGCTCACCCTTTTCCTTGTTGTTCCATTTTTCTTCTCAGGAGGCGAGAATGTAGCGAGTACTAGTCGGGGTGTGGAATGATGGTTCTAGAAGTTGTTCTAGTAGTCCTCACTATTTTATAAAAAATTGTATCAATAATTGTAATGAGGACTTATTTGAGTGTGGATATTGTCTAGATGACAATATTTGTATTTAAACTCACAGTTTTTATGTTGTATTAATAAAGTTGTAGTTGTTTCTGTACCATGTATTTGGTGACTCAGAATGGGTGTTGTATACCTATTTTGGGGGCGTCACAGACAACGCCAGAGTTAACTGATGTCGGTTCATTCAAGTCGTCAACCTTGAATCTAAACCCATTAATGATGCAGCCTGGAAATGAACTAATAAATTTGTACTGATCTGAAATAAAATTGTCGATGTCGGGATTTTTATTTGTCCCTTACTGTTCTTATCTTTTGGTGTTCTCATGTTAGGTGAGATTTGTTTAAAAAAAATAAGTTTAAAAACGTCCGACATGTATATGTCGATGATTTGACTGTAAGAGTCGCCACTTGGTATTTTTAAATGGTCAACTCAACCAAGAAATGGTTTTTACATAGACCAAGTGATGTGACACTGCTAACTGGTCTGCAAAATCAAAATTCATTAGGGTCTGGGGACTTGATTATGTGGAGAGAATGTGTTAGGCACCCCCTGACATCCGTGATAACACGGTTAACACCATTTTCAATTTAAACTTTTATCTGAATGTGTGTGTGGTCTATGCGCAATTGTCTGGTGCTATGCCTCGTTTGCACCTATATACAAAGGGTTTAAATTTTTGTATAAAAAATCAATTTTAACGAGATATATCATTGATGTTTTGTAAAACAGGTTTTTCAAACCCTTGTGCTCAATAGTAATTGAGGCCTTTGATACTTCCATTTTATTATGTGTTCGGCTTGATTTCTTTTATTATTTTTGAGATGCGAAGCATCTTCGAGAAAATAAGATACATAGCAGTGCCGAATTCCTTGTGGGCATGAGAGCCATCGAAGGAAATTTAGACACCGTGAATAATTTACAAGCTGGCTGCAGCTGAAAATTTCCATCACGGGAACAGAATCTAGATTCAGGAACTGAATCTGTGATCACATGATTCCCAGGCTCACATTATAATGCTATATATACAAAAGCAAGAAAACCAACTAAATTTGAGTAAATTTGAGCTTTCCAGCTTCAACGGTTCCAGTTTAGTCACCATGAATCGGTTAAAGTGAGAAATAGCCAGATTTAGGAAAATCTAACCAGCAGGCTGATAAAGCAGTTATGTATATATATAAGCAATAAACGCACCGGATATTAAATCCAAGCTCCAGCGAATAAAGTTCGATAACAGTATATATATATATATATATATATATATATATATATGCGGTCCGGATCAAGTGCATACCCCTTATCTTTCTCACCCGTGCTCATCCCCCTTTAGGCGACGGTTTCGGTCATACAACCGTCGTCTACACTTTTAGTGACGTTATATGTTGTCTGTCGCTAAAAGTATAGACGACGGATGTATGACCGAAATCGTAGCCTAAAGGGGGTGAGCACGGGTGAGTAAGATAATGGGTATGCACATAATACTTGCTCTATATATATACATATGTATTTATATATATGTAAGAAATAAAAGCCACGGATCGACGATCCGGGCATTCAAACACAACACGACTCTCAACGTTAATAGGTGTGTGTGTGGATGAAAGTGAGAAAAAGCTTAAAAATCTGAGGTGTCTTACAATGGGCTGCCAATAAGACTTCTGATAGCTTCTGATGAAGGAATACTTGGTTTCCACTGGTTATATTTTAGTATATAGCAAAAACACGAGCTCACAAGTGTTTGGAAAAAGAAATCACTCAGTTTTAAGTGTGTACAAAGTAAAATGGATAGGACTTCCTCGCCTTTTTCCTTTGGATCACTATAGAAGTGTGTACATAGTGAAATGGACAGGGTTTCCTCGCCTTTTCTCTTCTTAAAATGGCCACCCCAAGCCTTCTATTTATAGAGGGGTGAGTCGTGGGTCCACCTGGGGCAGCCGCGGGTCTACCTGCGGCTGGTCGCGGTGGCCCAGGCTCCGTGGGTCTCGCCATCTCGAAGTACGTGCACTCGTGAAATGCGTTGTCCACTCGAACCTTCATAACTTTTAATCTGAGCATCTGATGGAGGCGTGTTATACCTTTCTAGAATGTTGTTGTCGAGAAATACACAATGACATGGGATAAGAGGTTGTACAAAGCTTGGAAGATGGGTCCATAACTAGATCTTCAGGTCTTTAAATTCTATTTGGTGTGCTGTCTTGCGTAGTAGTCACTCGGGATTTTGAGCTATAGTTCTTGTGGGATATTTCTATGTGAAATATGGGTTAAAATGATGTTGAGATGGCGTGAATGTAGTACCGAGGTGGGAAAATGATGATTTTGCCCCTCACCGGGGTTATCTCCGGCTTTGGGATGATGTAGCAGTCGTTGCTCAGGGTTATCTCAGAGATTGGGTTGCTGTGAGTACTGAGTGTCCTCAAAGTTGTCTCTGAGGTGTGCTTGATCTCCTGGGGTTATCTCCAGGGTTGGAACTGAGTATCTCGGGGCTATCTCCGAGGTTGAAACTGATTATTCCGGGGTTATCTCCGGTACTGGAATTGCATTTCCCAGGGTTGTCTCCGGGATTGAGCTTATTTGACTTCCAGGGTTATCTCTGGAAGATGATTTTGCCCTCTTACAAGGTTAGTAACAGGAATACAAATTACGAGTGTCTACAAACATCTCTAAAATGCTCAGAAGTATTATCTTCTTCAACCCTTCTCTTAAACCATTGTTGGAAGTTTTCAGTAGTGAATGTTTCCCATTATTCTGTAGTTAGTCCTAGGTTAGAGTCATATGCTTCCGTTTCGAATGAACTGCAATAAAAATATGTGCTTTAAAAATTGATTACGCTTCTAAATATTAAAGCTTCCACATATAATAATACATACTTGATGTATGAGGATACTTCGGTCATATTTAGAAACACGTATGTAGATACATCTTCAAATCTTTATCAGTTAGATACGTTTTTGTCTCATGTCCAAATGGTTTAGCCGGATAACTGAATACAACTAACTTATCATCAACACGAGATTGTGGTCCGACGACCTCATTCCAAATTAAACAGTTGTGCTTTGTGGAGACTACATCGTCAAAGTACATGGAGCAAAAGTTGAAAAACTATTCCTCCATATAGAGTTCAGCAATAGAACCCTCTACACAAGTTTTATTTTTCATTTTTTGCTTTAATCGACGCATATATCTGAAATACGGTTAGGCATTGGTGAAATTAATTAAGAATTGAACTTATAAAGTAATCAAAATTGCATAATGTAAGTGATATTACCTCTCAAAAGGATACATCCACCGATATTGCACCGGTCCTCCAAGATTAAGTTCACATGAAGATGAATAGGCAAATGCTCCATCGAGTCAAAGAACCCCAGTGGTAAGATCATTTCAAGCTTGCACATCATCAACACTATAATTTTGTCCATCTTCTCCACATCATTGTACCTTATAACAGTTGAGCAAAGATCCCGAAAGAAATTTGAAAGTGTGGTCAAGGCATCAACAAAATTCCTTGGTAGCATCTCACGAAATGCAATTAGCATCAACTTCTGCATGAATACATGGCAATCGTGACTTTTGAATCCTAGTAATTTTCATTTGCTCAACCTTACTACAACGAGATACGTTAGAAGTATATCCATATGGGAGCTTTAATGTACTTAACCACTTACAAATGTCTTCAACCTTTTGTTTGGTAAGACAAAATAGAGCTTTTGGCTTTGAGTTGTTAGGTCGGAGCCACAATTCCCGCCTATCTCCAAGTCCTTACGTGATTTATCATTGTCTTTTATTTTACCACCCGCATTTTAGCGGTATAAAACAAGTTCTCGAATACATTCTTCTCTGTATGTATGACATCTATACAATGACGAAGTGATAATGTGACCCAGTAGGGAAACTCAAACCAAGTGGATCAATGTGTCCAGTTATGAGTTTTTTCTACCCTATTGCTCTTAACTTACCATGCTCCTTCCTTGGCGGTGGAAATGTCAAATAATTTAGCCAGCCCAATACGTCCCTGACTGATAAGCGATCAACAACCCCCTTCTTCTCTGTCTTTCTATTGAACTGTGTAGATATCTTTCTATAATTGTGCTCAACAGGTAAGATTCTACACTCATGTAGAATTAGCCATTTCTCAATGTACTAATGCCATATTAACTTAAATCCATAAATTAGATAGAATTAAGTCAAACACCCTAATTAACTAACTCACTATATCTCTAATGTGCAATTACAATTAAGAAGAGTTTAATTCCAAGTTCTTATCAGATTACATGTGATGCTAGGCATATCTCTACCCTAACATAAATCAAGATTCTATTCATTCATAGAATTCAAGAACACGTGCTATTGTGATTAGGTCTAGACTCATACATCATCTCTCGATCCATACAAATCCACATAAAATTGGTGATCAAGCAATTCATAAATTAAATCACAAATCACAATAGATAAACTGAATTAATAATTTATTTGCTCAAATCAACGCATAATAATTGTCATTCAACATTAAAGATCCATTCCAAGCCTAAAAAGTAATTTAGTTCATAACTAATGAATTAAATACTGAATAAATAAAAGAAATCATCATCCCAATTACAAAAATTGAAAAAGAAGAATAGTAATACACCACCCTTCTCTCCCTTCAATTCTGTAATCTTCGTGAATTCACTTCCTTCCTTTGTTCCTCCAATATTGTCTCTCAGATTCTTGCTCTCTAAGTGTGTTCTCTATTATTGGATATCTCTCTCTCTCCTACTTTGCATAAAGTAAATCCCAGCAGCTGAAACAACTTTAATTTCAATCCATCTCAAACTCATCCCATAGGAATTCTAATAAAAATCAAACTCCTAATTAAACCCAACAAGTTTTAAACATAGAATCCCCATTAACATGAAATAACTTCCTTGGCATACTCCTAATATAACCTTATTACATAAAGAAGTTATATCTCCTAACACAACTCCATTTCCTAATAGAGCAAAACAAAACAACTCCTGACCCATCCGACCGGACGCACCTCGCGTCAGGTTCTGTACTAAAGTGGCGCGGCCTGCGCTAGTTGATCCAGTATATTTTTTCGCCTGCAGTGTGCCCCAGCGCCGGTGATGCAGTGTGTCAGATTTTACTTGAGCTTTCTTCCAATGCCTACATCTTGACATGTTCACCTTAATATCTTGAAACAAGAATAAAAACCTATCAAAAGCAACATGAAATACTCAACAACTAACAATATAACAAGTAAAATAAAGATAAATAATAGGTTAAAAACCTACTCATCAAATTCCCCCAAACTTGAAACATTGCTTGTCCCCAAGCAAAATAATAAGCAATGCAACTAACTACTCTACAACTTCGAATCCAATCTTAAGACAGAACATAGTCTACTCATACAGCCTCAGAGAAATCAAGCAAACACGATAATACATCATATCTAAACTAATCAATAACTTTCCAATCACTTATCAAATCTTAAACTGTTCTTACTGATATAGTTTGTGTGTGTGTGTGTGAGTGAGTGCTCAACAACCATACCAACTGATATAATGCTAAATACAACACATAATAGATCTCTTTAAAGGCATCATACAAAATAAACTCACAAAATTCACAAACAAGCTAGATCCAACCAAAGTCAAACATCTACCAAGTTCAAGAGTCCAATCCGAGATACTTATGCATTTTTTTTAATTACAGGGGCTTTTTGCTCTTTTCCCAGTTTATTATTTTTCTCTTCTTTTTTTTTTATACTCATGGTTGTGCAGTGTCTTATTCCCTTAAGCTTTCCAATGCTATCTTAACGAGATTTCGACAAACGACTCCCAAACCATTAAGACCATAGGGCGCTAGGTATAAAGATAATCCCCTCGGGCTTACTTACTCAAGTAACAAAGGCCAGAAAACTAGACAAGCATACCACGGTGTTTATTCATTTTTTTACTAATAGCTTATATACCCCAAATTTTTCCCCCAAACTTAAGTTTTTGTCTAAATTTAGCCATCTCTGCCTATTCATGTCTTTCATTCATTCAAACTAGTATTATCCTTAAGAATTCCATTATGTGCCAATTTAAACTTAATAAGTCAACATAGTTGATTATAATGTGCTAACCTTGATTATACCAGTTTTCAAACAGAAAAAGATCCAATTTCATAATAGGAAGTCATATCAAAGCCTAAATAATCAATACTACACAATTACAATCTCATCATTGGCCAAAAATAGACTTTCACTATCTAATAGCTGGATTCATGCAAAATAAACTACATGTACCATGTTTTTTTTATATGCATCAATGAATGTATTAAACTAAAAGACCATAACAATTATAAAACTAAACAAACTATGCATCAATGAATGTATTAAACTAAAAGACACAAAAATAATTATAAGAATTAAACAAACTAAAAAACATGATTTTTAAATTTTCATAAATTAACCAGGCAGAAGCATAACCCCCTCAAACTTAAATCAATTAATGTCCTCATTACGATAATATAAAGCAATTAAAAAACATGAGGACTTCCCTGAAAGACGAGTCACTGCTCGTCGTCATCCAAAAGAGGGTATGCTGAAAAGACTGAAGGAACATGCATGGTCACCGGATTGGCATTAGGATTACAGTGAGAAAATGCATCGGCAAGCGTGTTAAAAACATTTGTATTGTACCGATGCATCAAATCTTGAAATTGAGCCAACCACAAGAATGGTTTCCTTCATCTTGGAGATGGTTGCTCTTCCATTGGTTCAGCTGCAACTGGGGGTGAGGGCTGGCGAATCATAATATAACCTTCCCCTCTTGGATGTGATCTTTCCCCCTCCCATGCCTTTTACTTCTCAATTATAGCATGGTCGATTATAGCCATCGGTTGTTGAATAGGTTCAGAGGGATGCCATTGCACCCCAGCTTTGCGGCACAAGTCGGTTATAAGAAATCTATATAGAAGACCCTCGTATTACTTCCCCATAGTAGCCGGTCAATTGACTCTTAAATGCATTCACCCACATCCACATTGTAGAATATAATGGAATTATTCACCTGGTAATGGTGGTGAACAATCCCATATAGCAGTCGTGTCCTTTCCTTAGTCACATCATTCTGGTGGCGTGTGGGCATTAAACGGGCACAGATGAATGCATACCATGCTTTTCAATACCTATTTAGCACTGAGTGAGGAAAACTTATCTTTTCATTCATTCCGGCTCGGGTAACCCATTGTGTTCCTAGTTTGCACAATCTTGCAATCAATTCATCCAGGTCGAGCAAACCATCTTCATATCTTCCATTGGTCGGTGTTTCTAACCCAAAATACTCATTAATTGCATCTACATAGAAAGACACTGATTTACCCCGTACCATGACTACGTGATCAATAGCTCCATGGCGTTGCCATAAAACTTTTTCACTTTGTTGATCACCGCTGAAAGTGGCTGCTCCACTACCTGAAACCAATTACGTTCCACAATCATTAGTGCCATATCACCATCCAAGTTAGCATTCGGCTTCAATCCTCATTCTAGCACCAAAGTCTTTTTATCAACGGACGATTTAAACCTTGCTTCGGCCCACTTACTAAAAAATTTTGTGTGATCATACTAAGCCTGAGCAGTAGAGGTGGATAGACATGGTCTCTGATGCGAAGACATGGTGTTTTTGGTGAATTATAGGCAATAATTTTGGTTCAGGAAATTTGTCAAACAGTTGGTGGGCGTGAAGGTTAATTCCCCCAAACTTGGCTTCTTTGAACAATGTCTAACCTAAAATATGAAATAACACAAAGAAATCCTTGGGCAACAAATTCTCAAGGTTTTCCAACCAATTTTTCCTAACAAGAGAGAAGAAAAACGAGAATGTAACAAATTTGGATTACATTCAATAAGAATTTGTGTTTCCCCCTTTGTAGTGATGCCCCAATTTGTAGGAATTTCTGAATAGAAGGAATTAGACTTAAAGTTGGAGTGTATTGCTTCTATGTAGAAGGATTGTGGCTAATTGCAGGAGTTGAGTTCATATAGAAGAGAAAGAACGTGTGTGAGGGAGTTGTAGAGATTGTGGGTTAATGGTAGAAGGAGTTGAGAAGGAGTAGAAGATGTGGAGTATTGGAATTTTGGGGTTTATGGGAGTTATGGGGGTTATGGGAGTTATGGAAGAGTTTTTGTGGGAAAAAAGTTGGGGAGACTACGTGTAAGAAGGAGTTTATGGGAGTTTGTTGTACAATGGAGTGTTAAGAACGCGTTTTATGATTCTGAGTTTTTCGAGCGGCGCGGCCTGCGCTGTTTACATAACTTCAGTGGCGCGGCTTGCGCTAGGTGGACAATAGGTTCTGTTGAGGTAGCGTCCCCCGTACCATGTATAAGCTTCTAGTGGCGCACCCCGCGCTAGGTGGACATTAGGTTTGCTCCAAGCGGCACTCCCCGCACCATATTTCAGTATACCATAGAGCGCCCCGCGCCAGGTGAACAGGAAGTAGCCGTCGTAGTAGCATGCCCTGCGCCGTGTGCATGCCTTATATGGTGCGACCCGCGCTATTAGGACAATAACTTGGTTACTTCCTTTTCTTTTACTTCCTGCAATCACACTAAAACTAAGTCATTATTCTATGAAAAATAAATATTTAAACTAAAATATAAACTAAAATTTATGAATAATTTGACTAGAAAAAGTTTAGAGCTTGGGTTGCCGCCCAAGTAGCGCTAGTTTTAACGTCATTCGCCCGACGGTGCCTCTTATTTCATGGTGCATCGGCAATTGTAATTGCAATGGCTTCATTGTCGATATCATCGCCCCAGTAGTGCTTTAATCGTTGCCCGTTGACTTTGAAGGTTTCGAGTAGATTTCTACTGTATAGCTCAACGGTGCCATGTGGGAAGACCCTCTTAATAGTAAATGGGCCTGACCATCTGGATTTGAGCTTTCCGGGAAATAATCTCAATCTTGAATTGAACAGTAGTACCGATTGCCCCGGTTTCAAACTTTCTCTGCACAATTTTCTGAGCGTGCCACCTCTTGACCTTTTCTTTATACAACTTCGAGTTCTCAGTATGCTAGTAGTCTGAATTAATCAAGTTCATTCAATTGAAGTAGCCTCTTTTCCCTTGCTGCTATTTGATCGAAGTTGAGCTTCTGAATTTCCCAGTAGGCTTTATGTTATAACTCCATGAGGAGGTGACACGCTTTTACATAGACCAGTTGATATGGAGACATCCCAATTAAGCGTCTTGTATGCTATTTGTAAGCCCATATTGCATCATCCAATTTTAGAGACCAGTCTTTTTAGTTGCACGTTTACTACTTTCTCTAAAATTTTCCTTCACCTCTCTGTTGGAAACCTCAGCTTGACCACTTGTCTGGGGGTGATATGCTTTTGAAACTCTACTGATTTACTCTATATTTTTCCAAGAGTGCTGTGAATGCTTTATTGCAGAAGTGACTTCCCTCGTCACTTATGACTGCTCTTGGTGTGCCAAATCGTGTGAAGATATTCTTTTATAGAAATTTGCGGACCACTTTAGCATCGTTTAGTAGGGAGTGCTACAGCTTCCACCCATTTTGTTACATAGTCTACAACAAGACAGAATGTAAAAGTTATTGAATGAGGGAGGAAAGGGCCCCATAAAGTCCATTCCCCATGCATCAAAGACTTCTACTTCCATGATTGGGTTTAGTGGCATTTCGTTCCTTTTTGAGATGTTGCCCATCCTTTGGCATCTGTCACAGCTTTTCACAAACTAGTGGGACATCCTTGAATATAGTAGGCCAATATAATCCTGCTTAAAGTATCTTGGTCCGCCGTCCTCTCACTCCCATAATGTCCCCCATATGCAGATGAATGACACTCATGCAAAATATTCTTTACTTCACTGTATACCACGCATCGGCGAATCATTTTATTTACACAATGTTTGAATAAATATGGCTCGTCCCACATGTACCACTTGACGTCATGTGGGAACTTCTTCTTTTGTTGACGTGTTAGATCAGGGGGAAAGACTTTGCTCACCAAGTAATTGGAAAAGTCTGCATACCATGGAAATTCTCTGTTGACTCCAAAAAGCTGCTCATCTAGGAACGACTCGTTAATTAAACACTTATCTTCCCCATTTTTGTCTAGATTTTCTAATCTTGAAAGATGATCTGCAACTTGATTCTCTATCCCCTTTCTATCCTTTATTTCCAAATCAAATTCCTGTAGGAGAAGTATCCATCTGATAAGTCGAGGCTTAGCATCCTTATTTGAGATTAACTAACGAATTACTGAGTGGTCCGTATATACCACAACTTTTGTTCCAATCAAGTACTGCTCTGAATTTATTAAAGGCATATATTACAACAAGTCATTCCTTCTCGGTGGTTGTGTAGTTTAATTAAGTATCTGTAAGAGTTTTACTTGCATAGTATATGGCATGGAATATTTTCTCTCGGTGTTGGCCCAAAACAGCCCCGACCACGTAATTGCTAGCATCACACATTAATTCGAAAGGCTTTAGTAAAATCCGGTGCTACGATCATGGGGGTCAGTAGTCAACTTCTTCTTTAATTGCTCAAATATTGACTTACAATCCTTATCAAATTTGAAAACTACATGTGACACCCCCAAATCCAGGTACTTCATTCCCATAGGATTTGGTGCTTACTTATCAAAACTATTACATCTAACTACCCATCAATAAAGGATAAAGACATAATTTAAATAACTTAAACAATAATCTTCCCCATTATAGGGTTACATCATCATCTATAAATAAATCCCAGGTAATCTAACCTTAAAATTATTACATCAGTTTGTGGAATACATCATAAAATAAAATAAGTCTTTAACGTAATTCATTAAAATAAAATTCTCAAAAGTCTTCATCATTTGGACAACTTGCCCTTGCCTTTGCTAGTCAACGGCTCGTCAACTTTCTCCACTTTAGCTGCCGTGTTAATTGCAAGAATGAGCAAACAAATGCTCACTGATATAGAAAGTAGCAATGATAATAACATGAGAGTGAACAACGAAAACTGAACAATAAAGAACTTGATCTACAAATCAACTAGAAAACAAGTTCAAACTTTAATTATCTGAGGGTCTTAAGACCACGAACTATGTTCCCGGTACTTAGGTATTATTATCAAACCTTAACAGTCATTTAGACGATACGAACCCTTCTTAACGTACTTAGGGGGATCAGTCCTTTGTACCATGTATTGTGCACAAACATCTAAATGTTACACGTAATAAATCCCCTATGTTATGGTTGTTTGTCTCAGTTTGGATTTAGAATTTCCGCACTAAAGAAAGTTTAGTTTGGAACTAGCTTATCAGTGTTTCTAGAATTTTAGAACACTATTCGATTTACATTAGTAAGGTTTAATACCAGAATTTATAATTGAACAAAGCTATCAAAGTCAAGGATCGAATATTAACAATAGATACAATAGAATTACATGATATACATACAAAATGCTATAACCAAAAGACTTAGAACAATCTCATTTGAATCATTGTATTAGAACAATATGTTCTTTGAATAATAATTAGAAAAGTAAAACTCGCTCGATATAACGAATTAGGTTATAAGAGCTTGTACAAACATATTCAAGATAGATTAATTTTGCTCAATTTTAAGAACTTGAACAATAATAATATATGAATGGGAACTTGCATTCAATATGAAAGGAATGAAGTTAGAAAGCTTTCTCAATTGTAAAGAGATTAGTTTTAGTACTTGCACAATTATAAAAGTAGGGTTAGAGAACTTGCCTTGATTGTAAGCTACACAAATGAAAATAATCTCCAATTATCCTACATATATCATTGAAACCGCAACAATAATTAATCGCATGAATATTAACTTTAGGGTTTAAACCATCATTTAGGTCACAACCCTAACATAGCACCTAACCACTTAGGTTAAATATACTTAATGCTTCTGAAATTACACATTGATAAACATAACTTAATCGTTCAACTCTATCTTTCGAAAACATCTCATTTGGTTTCATTACATAACTTATTCAAGTAATCACTTAAATTCTTTTACACTTTATATAACAACGCATTACAATCTATTATTGTGGTTTATATTATGCCTCAACATCATTAATCATGCATGCTAAACTAATATAAGTCCACTACGCATGATCTGCTAATAATTAGACCTCACTGTCCCAGTTTTGGGTGTGGCACAGCTGCGTTACACTTAGGTTTGGGACCGGAAATAAAGTGACGTTTCTAATTTATTAATTAAATTGGATATATAATTATAAGTATAATTATAATGAGATTATAATTATTATTAATTACTGTTATTATAAGTTATTGAGATTAACTAAACTAAAGATGTGACACAGGAAAAATCATATGATATAAATAATATAATAATTTAGTTGGGAGAGTTTTAGTTGCCAAACAAGGCCTTGTGGCCTTTGGCATTATTTCAACTAACGCGTCTTTTTGTTCATTAACTGAAAGACTACGTGGGGAAGTGGCCATGTTATTTTTACTGCATTCTTCTTCTTCTCTCTTAAGGATAGTATAGAGCAGAGAGGGTTTGGAGAGTAAAACACAGAGTTTTCGATTGTCAAGAGGAAGAAGAGGATTTCTAAGCCCTAACACTATCTTTTGCTAGCATTCAATCAAGGATTTAAGGTATAATTCATTTATAAATCTTCATGTTTTAGTTTATATAAGTTCTCCGTAAATTGATTTCTGGATTTTTTTTCAAACGTTGTTTATATGGTATAGATTATGTTGTTGAATCTGTTAATTATCATATATGGGTGTTGTTTAAAGTTATCAAATTCGTGAGAAATTGAACAGCAGAAGATTATATATAGCAGTGTTTATGTTCTTTTTATATGGCTTAGAAAGTACCAAATTTCTTATTCAATGTGTGTATAAAACTGTAAATTGATGCTTGCATATGGTAGTCCATTGAGATACGAACATAATGTAATTTGAATGGAATGATTTGGCCAAATAACGAATTCGCAGTGATGATTTTGGGAGTTGTGATTCTGGGGACAGAATCCTTTTAAGGAGGGAAGAATGTAACGATCGAGAACTTTATAATTAATTTAAATAGTTATAAAATTAAATAAATATTTAAAATAATTTATTTATTGAGAAAATAAATATTTGATGAATTGTCATGAAGTAATTTAGTAGCTAAATTAACTAATGTTAATTGAATCGAGTAATGATAATTTTATTTGTTGGATTTAATTTAAGAAAATAATTAAATTAAATCAATTGTTTAATATGTAAGAAAATAGTTAAATTAAATGAATTGTTTAATTCAAAGGAAATAAATAAATTAAATAAAGTGACGTTTCTAATTTATTAATTAAATTAGATATATAATTATAAGTATAATTATAATGAGATTATAATTATTACTAATTATTGTTATTATAAGTTATTGAGATTAACTAAACTAAAGGTGTGACAAGGGAAAAATCATATGATATAAATAATATAATAATAATTTAGTTGGGAGAGTTTTTGTTGCCAAACAGGGTCTTGTGGCCTTTGGCATTATTTCAACTAACGCGTCTTTTTGTTCTTTAACTAAAAGACTACGTGGGGAAGTGGCCATGTTATTTCTACGCATTCTTCTTCTTCTCTCTTAAGGCTAGTATAGAGCAGAGAGGGTTTGGAGAGTAAAACACAGAGTTTTAGATTGGCAAGAGGAAGAAGAGGATTTCTAAGCCCTAACACTATCTTTTGCTAGCATTCAATCAAGGATTTAAGGTATAATTCATTTATAAATCTTCAAGTTTTAGTTTTATATAAGTTTTTTGTAAATTGATTTCTGGCTTTTTGTTCAAACATTTTTTATATGGTATGGATTATGTTGTTGAATTTGTTAATTATCATATATGGGTGATGTTTAAATTTATCAAATTCGTGAGAAATTGAATAGCAGAAGATTATATATAGCAGTGTTTATGTTCTTGTTATATGGCTTAGAAAGTACCAAATTTCTTGTTCAATGTGTGTATAAAACTATAAATTGATGCTTGCATATGGTAGTCCATTGAGATACGAACATAATGTAATTTGAATGGAATGATTTGGCCAAATAACGAATTCACAGTGATGATTTTGGGATAGACAGTCAAAAAAATGGAGATTGATATGAAAAACATGAAAATTGTGAAATTAAAATAGTTTTAGTTGTTGTTAAATTGTGATAAGTGGTTGAATGTGTTAGCATTCATGTTTATGGTAATTGTATATTTATTTTTCATGTTGTTATCACCGTTTGATGGGTGAATTTCGTGTTAGTTGGGCTAAAAACGGCTATTGTTCACTGTCGTCTCTGTGTCTGTCTGAACACCGACGCAGCTGCGCCGGTGCCAAGACAATAAACGGCGCAACTGCGCCGGTCCCAAGCCTAAGTGTAGCGCAGCTGCGCCACATCCTGAACTAAGACAGTGAGGTCTTTTTATTAGCAGATCATGCGTAGTGGACTTATATTAGTTTAGCTTGTATGATTAATGATGTTGAGGCGTAATATAAACCACAATAACAGATTGTCATGCGTTGTTATACAAAGTGTAAAATAATTTAAGTGATTACTTGAATAAGTTATGTAATGAAACCAAATGAGATGTTTTTGAAAGATAGAGTTGAACGATTAAGTTATGTTGATCAATGTGTAATTTCAGAAGCGTTACGTATATTTAACCTACGTGGTTAGGTGCTATGTTAGGGTTGTGACCTAAATGATGGTTTAAACCCTAAAGTTAATATTCATGCGATTAATTGTTGTTGCGGTTTCAATGATATATGTAGGATAATTAGAGATTATTTTCATTTGTGTAGCTTACAATCAAGGCAAGTTCTCTAACCCTACTTTTATAATTGTGCAAGTACTAAACCTTATATCTTTACAATTGATCAAGCTTTCTAACTTCATTCCTTTCATATTGAATGCAAGTTCCCATTCCTATATTATTATTGTTCAAGTTCTTAAAATTAAGCAAAATTAATCTATCTTGAATATGTTTGTACAAGCTCTTATAACCTAATTCGTTATATCGAGCGAGTTTTACTTTTCTAATTATTATTCAAAGCACATATTGTTCTAATACATCGATTCAAATGAGATTGTTCTAACTATTTTGGTTATAGCATTTTGTATGTATATCATGTAATTCCATTGTATCTATTGTTGATATCCGATCCTTGACGTTGACAGCTTTGTTCAGTTATAAATTCTGGTATTAACCCTTTACTGATGTAAATCGAATAGTGTTCTAAAAATTCTAGAAACACTGATAAGCTAGTTCTAAACTAAACTTTCTTTAGTGCGGAAATTCTAAATCCAAACTGAGACGAACAACCCTAACATAGGGGATTTTGTACGTGTAACATTTAGATGTTTGTGCACAATACGTTGTACAAAGGGCTGATCCCCCTAAGTACGTTAAGAAGGGCCCATATAGTCTAAATGACTGTTAAGGTTGGGTAATAATACCTAAGTACCGGGGACATAGTTCGTGGTCTTAAGACCCTCAGATAATTAAAGTTCGAACTTGTTTTCTAATTGATTTGTAGAACAAGTTCCTAATTGTTCAACTTTCTTTGTTCACTCTCATGTTATTATCATTGCTACTTTCTATATCAGTGAGCATTTGTTTTCTCACTATTGCAATTAACACTGCAGCTAAAGCGGAGAAAGTTGACGAGCCGTCGACTAGCAAAGGCAAGGGCAAGATGTCCAAATGATGAAGACTTTTGAGAATTTTATTTTAATGAATTACGTTAAAGACTAGTTTTATTTTATGATGTATTCCGCAAACTGATGTAATAATTTTAAGGTTAGATTACCTGGGATTTATTTATAGATGATTATGTAACCCTATAATGGGAAAGATTATTGTTTAAGTTATTTAAATTATGTCTTTATCCTTTATTGATGGGTAGTTAGATGTAATAGTTTTGATAAGTGAGCACCAAATCCTGTGGGAATGAAGTACCTGGATTTGGGGGTGTCACAGGATGGTATCAAAGCTTTAGGTTATGAACCATAGGTGGGAAAACCTTACGAAGTAAGCTTTAAGGAAATAGAAAACATAGAGGTGTTTAACTCTTATCGGGTTTTAAGGAATGGATTAAGGTATCCATTGAAGTTAAATAATAAAAGACATTATATGCTATGTTTTAATAACTTATGTGCTCGCGAGTATCGAAAATATTAAGTAAAACTTAAAAACTTTTGTTGTTAGGATGTCTACCGAAGGAGGATTCAGTCCAGCTAGAGAGGTGATACCTCAGGTACCTATAGACGATGAACCCTGGGATATACATGTGGTGCTGGAGCAGTTGATCCAGGAAGATGATGAGCCTGTGACCAATCCCGTGGAGGTTAGTTCTGAGGAGGTAGAAGAGGATGATGAGGAGGAGGATCCTGAGGAGTTTCCACCAAACTCCATATCGGCTGAGATGTATGACGCTCTGTATGACCGTAATGTAGAATTACAGGACGAGGTTGAGGAGCTGAAGGAAATGGTTGAGATGCATCACGCTTCGATGGAGCAGAAGGATGCAGAGATTCAGGAACTTGATTCAAAACTTAGAAACACGGAGTGGGATCTGGTTCATACAAAGGGTCAACATTAAGACCTGTTGGCAGTGCACGAGAAGATGAAGTCTGACATGGAGAAATTGAAAGATGATTTCAAGGAGGAGTCAGCTAAGCGTGCAAGGGTAGAGGGTGTGTGGATGAAGGTGACTCAACGTGCTGACCGTGCTGAAACTAAGGTCCAAGTAAAGAAAGTCAAGATGAAAGAGATGGATAATGCTTTTAATTCGGCAATTGATAGGGCCCAGGATCGAGTTTATTATTACCCACCTCAATTTGAGAATTCGTCGTGATTCGTGATGGATCGCAGAACAGCGTATCATATCATGGAGGAAGAGAGTCGGGAAGCCTTACGACATCTTAATATGCCTAGATAGAATAAGATAGATAATAATATGAGATTAATTATGTGAATAAATAAATTATGAATCCCTTATTTTGAGATAAATAAAGGGATAGTATGAATATGTAATCCTGAAACTGGTTTAGTTCAGGAAAGTGGATGTTATAGCGGTTATGCTATCTTGAGCATGTTTTAAAACTTTGTGAATGAATAAAATATCAAAGTTTGTTTGAAATGTTATGTGTTAAAGCTTTAATATTGGAATGTTTAAGTTAGACTTTAAATACCCAAGAAGTTGAGTAAGGAACTAATAAGCGTATATTTTAACAGAAGATGCCTCCTAGAAGAAGACAACCACGTCAGCAAGCACCTCCTAAGGGGTCTACTAATAATAACAATGAGACCAACGCTAATCCAGTTCAGCAATTGGTAGCTCTGTTGACGGGTGCACTTGCGAATCAACTGCAAGCTCAAATCACGACTTTTAAAGAATTCAAAGCGGTTGGACCGCCAGAATTTCAAGGGTCTATGAATCCAGTGGAAGCCCAAACTTGGATCATGGAAATGGAGAAGGTGTTCGACGTTGCTAGAGTTAATGAAGATCAAAAACTACGTTCGCAACGTTCATGCTGAAGTCTGAGGCTAGCTACTGGTGGCAAGCAAACAAGGTTCGTAGAGGACAAGGAGTGATAGCGTGGGGTAGATTTAAGGAGATGTTCTTTGAAATGTACTTTCCAGCGAGTTCTCGGAATCAGCTGGAAGTGCAATTTCTTTAGCTGAAGCAAGGATCTATGACGGTGCTAGAATATGCTGCAAATTTAATGAGTTGGCAAGGTTTGCCACTTATCAAGTTAATACTGATGAACGCAGAGCGAGAAGATTCGAATAAGGATTGAAGCCATGGCTTTACAACAAGGTTTCAATGTTCCAGCTGAATACATTTGCGGCTGTATTGGAAAAGGAAATTATCGCGGAAGGTGGAAGCGATGCTTTGACCAAGTACAATCAAGAACAGAAGAAGAAGAAGAAAAAGAATGAGAATGAGAATAAGGCTGGTGGAAGTAATGTTAGAGGTAATAATCAGAAAAGGAAATGGAGCAGGAATTCGACTGCGGGAGGACAACAGGGAAATTAGCAGAAGAAAAAGTTTGAGGCTTGCGCAAATTGCGGGAAGAACCATACTGGGGTATGTTTGAAGGGAAAGCGAGTGTGTTTCAACTGTGGTCAGGAGGGACACATTGCACCGAACTGTTTTAGTCCAAAGAAAAGAGCATGTTTTACCTGCGGTTCGAAGGATCACATTGCTCGTGATTGCCCTAAGAAGCCAGCGGGAAGTACAAGTGGCGGAAAAGGAAACAACAACGGTGGTGGTGCATTAAATATCACTGGACCAGCTTAATCAAGCCAACCTACTGCGAGGAATTTCAATATGACCTTGCAGGATGTTGTACAATCTAAGGATATGGTGTCAGGTATCATTTCGATTAATGGTATTAATGCTTATGTACTATTTGATTCGGGTGCTACGTGTTCATTTATATCCGATGAATTTTCTCAGAACTTAGATTTACCTCAGGAAGAATTAGAACTTCTCTTAAGTATAGAGATTACGAATAGAGAAGTGATCCCTATTAGGTTTGTGTATAAGAATTATAGAGTGGATATAAATGGTCTTGGGATGATGGTAGATTTGATACCAATTAGACTTGGTGAATTTGATGTTATACTGGGAATGGATTAGTTATTCAATTACGGTAGTAGTAATTGATTGCCAAAGAAAGTGTGTTAACTTTATGATTCCGTCAAAGGTTGTGTTTTATGGCAGCAAGTCACCTCGACAAGCAAGTTGTCTGACGGTGCTGCAAGCCAAGAAGTTGTTGAGACAATGATGTATAGGATACTTAGCCTATATCGTCGATACACAGAAAAAGAGTGCAAAATTAGAGGAGATACCGATCATAAGAGATTATGTAGACGTATTTCCAGATGATTTATCGGGTCTTCCGCCGGATCGACAAATCAAGTTCGTGATTGACTTACTACCAGGAACGACCCCGATATCTAAAGCACCCCCCGATATCTAAAGCACCATATAGAATGGCCTCAGTAGAAATGAAGGAGTTGATGGTGCAATTAAAAGAATTGCTCGACAAAAAATATATTCAGCCGAGTGTGTCGTCATGGGGAGCACCGGTATTTTTTGTTAGGATGAAAGACGGGACGATGCGGCTTTGCATTGATTATATTGAATTGAATAAGGTTACGATTAAAAACAAGTATCCATTACCTAGAATCGATGACATGTTCGATCAGTTAAAAAGAGCGAGGTATTTCTCGAAGATAGATCTGAGAAGTGGTTATCATCAGTTAAAGGTAAGGCCGGAGGATGTACCAAAAATAGCGTTCAGAACTCCGTATGGTCATTACGAGATTCTGGTTATGTCTTTTGGTTTAACCAACCCACCTGCAGCATTCATGCACTTGATGAACAGGGTGTTTAAACCATTCTTAGACAAATTTGTGGTGGTGTTTATTGATGATATATTGGTATATTCCAAAACCAAAGAGGAACATGTGGAACACTTGAGATTGACGTTGGAGACGTTGAGAAAAGAGAAGTTGTACGCTAAGTTCTCAAAATTTGAATTTTGGTTGGAACGTGTACAGTTTCTCGGACACGTTATTGATAAGGATGGAATTTCGGTAGGTCCATCAAAAGGTGGAAGCTGTTATAAACTGGGATCAGCCGAAGACACCGTCAAAAGTGAGGAATTTCTTAGGATTGGCGGGTTACTACAGGCGTTTTATTCAAGACTATTCCAAGATCGTGACTTCGTTGATAAATTTAACTAGGAAAGTGGTTAAGTTTGTTTGGATAGAGAAGTATGAGGAAAGTTTTCGAGAATTGAAGAAGAGGTTGAGTTCAGCGCATGTGTTATTGTTGCCTGATGATACAGAAAATTTGTGATGTATAGTTACGCATCACATAAAGGACTAGGCTGTGTGCTTATGCAGAACGGCAGAGTTATTGCATATGCATCACGTCAGTTGAAAGATTACGAGAAGGGGTATCCGACTCATGACTTAGAGTTGGTAGCAGTGGTGTTTGCCCTGAAAATTTGGAGACATTATCTTTATGGAGAGAGGTGTGACATATATACTGACCATAAAAGTCTGAAATATATCTTTACACAAAAAGATTTGAATATACGACAAAGAAGATGGTTGGAGCTGATCAGAGATTATGATTGTGAGATTTTCTATCATCCCAGGAAGGCGAATGTTGTTGTTGATGCCTTAAGTAGGGAAGGGAAGGGAAAAGTTAATGATGTTAACTGATCAAGAGAAGCTAGTGTCAGAAATGGCTAAGATGGAGTTAGAAATTAAATATCCGACAGAATCCTATGAAAAGTTTTTCCAGATGGGAAACAGTTTAACGTTAGTAGATATGGTGAAGAATGAAAAACTTCAAGATGAAGACTGCAAAAAGATAAAACAAAAATATCTGAAGGTGAGGGAAAAAAATTCAAAATCGATTCGGAAGGGTTACTTTGATTCGAAGGGAGAATTTGGGTTCCGCTAGTACTAGAAGTTAAAGAGGAAATTCTGAATGAAGCTCACAACTCACGATATTCGATTCACCCTGGGAGTACAAAGATGTACCAAGATCTTAAACATCATTTTTGGTGGCCGGATATGAAGAGGGATGTGGCTGAGTGTGTGGCAAAATGCTTAACGTGTCAGAAAGTTAAAGCTAAACATTAAAGGCCAAGCGAATTGTTACAACCGTTGGAGATATCAGAATAGAAGTGGGAGCATATCACAATGGATTTTGTGGTAGGTCTTCCAACGACTCAACAAATTTATGACGCCATTTGGGTGATTGTCGATCGATTGATGAAGTCAGCACACTTTTTGCCAATCAAGATTCGATTTACCCTAGATCGGTTAACAAAATTATATGTGAAAGAGATTGTGTCAAGACACGGAGTACCTGTGGCCATTGTATCAGACAGAGATCCACGTTTCACATCTAATTTCTGGAAACGATTACAAGAATGTTTGGGGACACAGCTGAGAATGAGCACAGCATACCATCCTCAGACCGACGGCCAGAGTGAGAGAACAATCCAAATACTAGGAGATATGCTCAGAGCTTGTATCATGGATTTCAAGGGGAATTGGGATGACCATCTGCTATTGGTGGAATTTGCCTATAATAATTGTTATCATGTGAGTATTGGCATGCCGCCTTACGAAGCGTTATACGGCAGAAAATGCAGAACTCTGTTATGCTGGGATGAGGTAGGTGAACGTCAGCTATTGGGGCCAGAATTGGTGCAATAAACAGTCGAAATCATCAAGGTTATTTGGGAAAAATTAATAGCTGCACAGGATAGACAGAAGAAATATGTTGATCAACATCGTCAGAATTGGGAATTCGATGTCGGTAGTTATGTTTTCTTGAAAGTGTCTCCCTGGAAGGGAAAAATTCGATTCGGCAAGAAGAGAAAATTAAGCCCTAGATTTATACGACTTTTCGAAGTGCTTTGACGAGTTGGTGAAGTGGCGTACGACGTAGCTTTACCTCTGGAGTTGGAGTACATTCATAAAGATTTCCATGTATCAGTATTGAGGCTATATAAGCCTGATTATAAGCATGTTATAGAATATGAGCCCTTATAGTTCGAGAAAGATTTATCATATGAAGAAGTTCCTATTCAAATTGTTGACAGAAAAGAGCAAGTACTGAGGAATAAGGTGATACCTTCTGTTAAGGTAATCTGGAGAAACCACAACGCTGAGGAAGCTACGTGGGAGCTTGAAAGCGTTATGATGATGAATTATCATCAGTTTTTTGCTTGATTTTGTGTAGCGATTCTGGGGACAGAATCTTGTTAAGGAGGGAAGAATGTAACGGACAAAAAAAATTTTGAGTTGTGATTCTGGGGACAAAATCCTTTTAAGGAGGGAAGGATGTAACGATCGAGAACTTTGTAATTTAATTTAAATATTTATGAAATTAAATAAATATTTAAAATAATTTATTTATTGAGGAAAATAAATATTTGATGAATTGTGATGAATTAATTTAGTAGCTAAATTAATTAATGTTAATTGAATCGAGTAATGATAATTTTATTTATTGAATTTAATTTAAGGAAATAATTAAATTAAATCAATTATTTAATATGCAAGAAAATAGTTAAATTAAATGAATTGTTTAATTCAAAGAAAATAAATAAATTAAATAAAGTGACGTTTCTAATTTATAAATTAAATTAGATATATAATTATAAGTATAATTATAATGAGATTATAATTATTATTATCATAAGTTATTGAGATTAACTAAACTAAAGGCATGACAAGGGAAAAATCATACGATATAAATAATATAATAATAATTTAGTTGGGAGAGTTTTGGTTACCAAACAAGGCCTTGTGGCCTTTGGCATTATTTCAACTGACGCGTCTTTTTGTTCTTTAACTGAAAGACTACGTGGGGAAGTGGCCATGTTATTTCTACTGCATTCTTCTTCTTCTCTCTTAAGGCTAGTATAGAGCAGAGAGGGTTTGGAGAGTAAAACACAAAGTTTTAGATTGGCAAGAGGAAGAAGAGGATTTCTAAGCCCTAACACTATCTTTTGCTAGCATTCAATCAAGGATTTAAGGTATAATTCATTTATAAATCTTCAAGTTTTAGTTTTATATAAGTTCTCTGTAAATTGATTTCTGGCTTTTTTTTAAACGTTGTTTATATGGTATGGATTATGTTGTTGAATCTGTTAATTTTCATATATGGGTGTTGTTTAAAGTTATCAAATTCATGAGAAATTGAATAACAGAAGATTATATATAGCAGTGTTTATGTTTTTGTTATATGGATTAGAAAGTACCAAATTTCTTGTTCAATGTGTGTATAAAACTGTAAATTGATGTTTGTATATGGTAGTCCATTGAGATACGAACATAAGGTAATTTGAATGGAATAATTTGGCCAAATAACGAATTCGCAGTTATGATTTTGGGATAGACTATCAAAAAATGGAGTTTGATATGAAAAACATGAAAATTGTGAAATTAAAATAGTTTTAGTTGTTAAATTATGATAAATGGTTGAATGTGTTAGCAATCATGATTATGGTAATTGTATATTTATTTTTCATGTTGTTATCACCGTTTGATGGGTTAATTTCGTGTTAGTTGGGCTAAAAACGGCTACTGTTCACTGTTATCTCTGCATCTGTCTGAACACCGGCGCAGCTGCGCCAGTGCCAAGACAAAAAATGGCGCAGCTGCGCCTGTCCCAAGCCTAAGTGTAGCGCAGCTGCGCCACACCCTGAACTAAGACAGTGAGCTCTGCTTATTGGCAGATCATGCGTAGTGGACTTATATTAGTTTAGCATGCATGATTAATGATGTTGAGGCATAATATAATCCATAATAACAGATTGTCATGCGTTGTTATATAAAGTGTAAAATAATTTAAGTGATTACTTGAATAATTTATGTAATAAAAACCAAATGAGACGTTTTCAAAATATAGAGTTGAACAATTAAGTTCTGTTGATCAATGTGTAATATCAAAAGCGTTAAGTATAGTTAACCTACGTGGTTAGGTGCTATGTTAGGGTTGTGACCTAAATAATGGTTTAAACCCTAAAGTTAATATTCATGCGATTAATTGTTGTTGCGGTTTCAATGATATATGTAGGATAATTGGATATTATTTTCATTTGTGTAGCTTATAGTCAAGGCAAGTTCTCTAACCCTACTTTTATAATTGTGCAAGTACTAAACCTTATCTCTTTACAATTGAGCAAGCTTTCTAACTTCATTCCTTTCATATTGAATGCAAGTTCCCATTCCTATATTATTATTGTTCAAGTTCTTAAAGTTGAGCAAAATTAATATATCTTGAATATGTTTGTACAAGCACTTATAACCTAATTTGTTATATCGAGCGAGTTATACTTTTCTAATTATTATTCAAAGCACATATTGTTCTAATACATCGATTCAAATGAGATTGTTCTAACTATTTTGGTTATAGAATTTTGTATGTATATCATATAATTCCATAGTATCTATTGTTGATATACGATCCTTGACTTTGACAGCTTTGTTCAGTTATAAATTCTGGTATTAAACCTTTACTGATGTAAATCGAATAGTGTTCTAAAAATTCTAGAAACACTGATAAGCTAGTACCAAACTAAACTTTTTTTAGTGCGGAAATTTTAAATCCAAACTGAGACGAATAACCCTAACATAGGGGATTTTGTACGTGTAACATTTAGATGTTTGTGCACAATGCATTTTACAAAGGGCTAATCCCCCTAAGTACGTTAAGAAAGGTCCGTATAGTCTAAATGACTGTTAAGGTTGGGTAATAGTACCTAAGTATCAGGGACATAGTTCGTGGTCTTAAGACCCTCAGATTATTAAAGTTCGAACTTGTTTTCTAGTTGATTTGTAGAACAAGTTCCTTATTGTTCAGCTTTCGTTGTTCATTCTCATGTTATTATCATTGCTACTTTCTATATCAGTGAGCATTTGTTTGCTCACTCTTGCAATTAACACGGCAGCTAAAGTGGAGAAAGTTGACAAGTCGTCGACTAGCAAAGGCAAGGGCAATATGTCTAAATGATGAAGACTTTTGAGAATTTTATTTTAATGAATTAAGTTAAAGACTTGTTTTATTTTATGATGTATTCCGCAAACTGATGTAATAATTTTAAGGCTAGATTACCTGGGATTTATTTATAGATGATGATGTAACCCTACAATGGGAAGGATTATTGTTTAAGTTATTTAAATTATATCTTTATCCTTTATTGATGGGTAGTTAGATGTAATAGTTTTGATAAGTGAGCACCAAATCCTGTGGGAATGAAGTACCTGGATTTGGGGGTGTCACAGGTTGGTATCAAAGCTTTAGGTTATGAACCTTAGGTGGGGAAACCTTAGGAAGTAACCTTTAAGGAAATAGAAAACATAGAGGTGTTTATCTCTTATCAGGTTTTAAGGAATTGATTAAGGTATCCATTGAAGTTAAATAATAAAAGACATTATGTGCTGTGTTAATAACTTATGTGCTTGCGAGTATCGAAAATATTAAGTAAAACTGAAAACATTTTGTTGTCAGGATGTCTACCGAAGGAGGATTCAGTCTAGCTAGAGAGGTGATACCTCAGCTACCTATAGACAATGAAGTTAGAAAGCTTCTGAAATTACACATTGATCAACATAACTTAATCGTTAACTCTATCTTTCGAAAACATCTCATTTTGTTTCATTACATAACTTATTCAAGTAATCACTTAAATTATTTTACACTTTATATAACAACGCATGACAATCTGTTATTGTGGTTTATATTATTCCTCAACATCATTAATCATGCATGCTAAACTAATATAAGTCCCACGTAGTCTTTCAGTTAAAGAATAAAAAGGTGCGTCAGTTGAAACAAAGCCAAATGCCACAAGGCCCTGTTTGGCAACCAAAACTCTCCCAACTAAATTATTATTATATTATTTATATCATATGATTTTTCCCTTGTCACACCTTTAGTTTAGTTAATCTCAATAACTTATAATAACAATAATTAATAATAATTATAATCTCATTATAATTATACTTATAATTATATATCTAATTTAATTAATAAATTAGAAACGTCACTTTATTTAATTTATTTATTTCCTTTGAATTAAATAATTCATTTAATTTAACTATTTTCTTACATATTAAATAATTGATTTAATTTAATTATTACTCGATTCAATTAACATTAATTAATTTAGCTACTAAATTAATTCATGACAATTCATCAAATATTTATTTTCCTCAATAAATAAATTATTTTAAATATTTATTAATTTCATAACTATTTAAATTAAATTACAAAGTTCTCGATCGTTACACTACATCTTTCTCTAAAAGACTGCACAATGGTTTTGCAATCTTAAAGAAATCTTTAATGAACCTTCGGTAGAATCCAGTATGTCCCAAAAAACTACGGATTCCTTTGACTGTATTTGGTGGTGGAAGATTCTCAATTGTTTCCAACTTTGCTCTATCAACCTCTAATCCTTTTGCAAAGACCTTGTGCCCTAAGATTATTCCTTCT
Organism: Panax japonicus; assembly: GCA_020205505.1. Lineage (NCBI taxonomy): Eukaryota > Viridiplantae > Streptophyta > Magnoliopsida > Apiales > Araliaceae > Panax > Panax japonicus. Next base: position 43,028,867 of record CM035095.1, on the reverse strand, counting down.
TCGACCATAAAGTGGCACTTCTCCCAGTGAAGTAACCAAATTTGTCTCCATGTATCGCTTCAAGACCATCACCAAGTTCTCTAGATAAACATAAAAATTATCTCCATAGATAGAAAAGTCGTCCATGAAAACTTCCACATTTTTTTCCACCATGTCCGAGAATATGGCCATCATACACCATTGGAACGTTGCAGGTGCATTACACAAACCAAAAGACATTCTCCTGAATGGAAAGGTTCCATATGGGCATGTGAAAGTGGTTTTCTCTTGATCTTCAAGAGCTATGACTATTTGATTATATCCAGAATATCCATTCAATAAGTAGTAGAATTCATGCCCTACCAACCTGTCCAACATCTAATCCATGAAAGGTAGAGGGAAGTGGTCCTTGCGGGTTGCCTTATTCAGCTTCATAGTAGTCCATGCAAACCGTCAATCGGTTACTGTCCTTATTCGGAATTAATTCATTATCATCATTCTATATTACGGTCATTCCTCCTTTTTTCGGCACGCATTAGACTGGACTGACCTACGCACTGTCTGAAATTGGGTAGATAATGCCTTCATCCAACCACTTCAAAATTTCTTTCTTCACCTAATTCTTTCATGATCGGATTTAAACGTCTCTGCTGTTCCACTATTGGCTTTTCATCCTCTTCCAAAAGAATTTTGTGCATACAGAAGGATGGACTTATCCCCTTTATATATGTTATTGTCCATCCTATAGCCGATTTGTATTCTCTAAGCACTCTCAGCAACTTACTTTCCTAGTAATTTGTTAAGCGCAGAAGAACTAATAACAGGTAAAGTATTAAAATTGCCCAAATACGCATACCTGATGTGTTTAGGAAGTGGCTTAAGCTCAAGAGTAGGTGGCTCCTCTAATGAAGGTTTCATTCTTGCTGTATCTTTTTCTTCTAGTGTAATGGCTTAAATGTTAACTTGAATCTACTAACTCGTGGCAAAGAATCTAGCATAAGCAAATAATCTACAAACTCTAGATCAGTCCAAATCTTTGTCTCCCAATAGTGTAGTTTCTAATGGATCGTTAGCCAAACTTTTAACCATATCTTCATTAACTATATGATCAATGACATCCACCCGAAAACACTCTTCCTCATCTGTAGGGAACTTCATAGCTTTAAACACGTTGAACTTGACTTCCTGATATTGGACCCTTATGGTTAGTTCACCTTTTTGCACATCGATGAGAGTCCTACTCATAGCCAAGAATGGTCTCCCTAGGATGATTGGAATATTTTTATCTTCTTCATAATCCAAAATTATAAAATCAGCTAGAAATATAAATTTGTCCACCTTGACCAAGATATCTTCCACAATTCATCTTGGGTATGTTACTAATCTATCCACCAACTGTAGAGATATATTTGTCAGTTTCGAAGCTGGTAAACCCAATTCGGTGTATACTGATAATGATATGAGGTTCACACTTGCCCCCAAGTCACACAAACACTTTTGGAATGCCATATTCCCAATTGTGCATGGAATGGTACTGAAACACCCCAGATCTTTCAACTTTGGCGGTAATCTTCTTTGTAGAACTGCACTGCACTCCTCCGTCAATGCTACAGTTTCATAATCTTCCAACCTCTTTTTCCTTGACAGAATTCCTTTCATGAATTTAGTGTAACTCGGTATTTGCTCTAAGACTCCTGCGAAAGGAATTTTGATCTGAAGTTTCTTAAAAACTTCTAAAAACTTGGAAAATTGCTTTTATAACTTCTGTTTCTGAATTCTTTGCTGAAATGGTGGTGGAGGATACACAGCCGACTAACTATCTGTCTTGCTTTTATCCACTTGCTTTTCTTCACCTTGTTTGTCCTCAACCACTTTGTTGTCACCTTCTTTGTCATCATCTTTTTAGCCAAATTTTCTATTTTATGCCCCTCAAGATGTTTTCCGCTTCTTAACATAATCGCTTGACACTGCTCATGATTCCCCTTTGTATTTTTCTCCGTATCACTAGGTAGAGTTCCTTGAGGCCTATTATTCAATGCAAAATCCAGCATGTCCCAACTAATTTTCTAAGTTCTTAATGGCCACTGCTTATGATTTCATAGCCGCCTCATTGCTTGATATATATTTTGACAACAACTCTTCTAAATCTGTCTTTTTCTCTTGGTGATGAGCTGATTGTTGATGTTGATTCTGGAATCCCGGGGGATAAGACGGTCGTGGAGCTTGCTGATTCTGGTTGTTACTCTACAAAAAATTAGGGTGATTCCTATTCCTCTAGATTGTAGGCATTCTGATACATTTTCTGTGGAATCCTGTTGTAGTTGCCCACTAAATTATACTGAAGCTGGGTTAATAGCACATTATTTCGTAGCATGTTCCCCCACGCACAATTCATAAATAACCAAAATCTACTGAGTTTGTGCACCCAACAAAGCATCCACCTTCTTTGATAGCGCTAAAATCTATGTTGCTAACGCCGTCACTCCATCTACCTCTAACACTCCAGCTACCTTAGATTGTGTCATTCTTGTCGTGGGCCACTGGTAGTTGTTAGCAGTCATTATCTCTATCAACTCATACGCCTCCTCGTAGTTCTTGGCCATAAATGCTCCACCCAAAGCTGCATCTATAGTCGTCCTTAGATTCCCACTCAACCCATTGTAAAATGTATTCATCTATAGCCATTTAGGTAATCCATGATGTGGGCACTTTCTGAGCAATTCCTTGTACCTCTCCCATGCCTCATACAAAGATTCCCCATTCTATTGTTCAAACATAGTAATCTCGTTTCTCATTTTTTCAGTCTTTGCTAGTAGGAAAAATTTGGCCAATAATTTCTGAGCAAGATCTTTCCATGTAGTTATTGATCCAGGCAGGTACAGAATGTAACCAACTTTTCGCCTTAGTCCCGCAGTGTGAACGTGAACAAGCGAAGTTTGACTGCGTCGTCAGACACCCCATTATATCTGAAGGTGTCACATATCTCCTAAAATGCTGACCAAATGCTCATTCGGATCGTCATTGGCTAGTCCCCCAAACTGAACCGAGTTCTGAATCATCTAAATAGTCACAGGCTCTCAAAATTGTTTGCAGCAATCGCCGGCCTGGTAATACTTGACTGAAGCTCGATCACCTTGGGAGTGGTACAGTCCCTTAATGCTTTCTGGTCTTCGGCAGCCATGATTCCTTCCTTATTAGAGTTCTCGAAGTTCTCTCTAGTGTCTTTAATCCAGTTACTTAGCCTTTGAAACCATTTCACAATATCGTCCTCAAAAGGAAGCAAGTCTGGGTTTTTAGACTGAGTTTGCATAAATTGACGTCAAGAACCTGCTCAAGAAAGAACAAAACAAAAAAAGAAAAATTGTTTAAGTAAAACTAAACTAATTAAACTGATATTGAAAATTATTAAAATCAATACTAATCCCCGACAATGGCGCCAAAAACTTGTTGGGTAAAATCTAATTACGCACAACACGCAAGTATACGTGGTCAACAAGTAATATAATAGTAAGTAGAGTATCGTTCCCACAGAGAATAGCAAGAAATTTATCTAAACAATTACCAGTTTTATATTAACCCAATTTTATTAAACTAATCGAAATCAATAATTATAACTAATAAAAACTAAAAACTAATATTACGAAACAATCAACACAACTTCGAAACCTTAATTTCAAGAAAGTAATAGAGAATTAGGCTTACAACTTCACTTTAAATATCATTCCAAGTATCACACCTTATTCCATATTAATTCACTATTCTCAGTTTATTAATCAAGAACACTCATGTAGAATTAGCCATTTCTCAATGCATTAATACCATATTAACTTAAATCCACAAATTAGATAGAATTAAGCCAAACACCCTAATTAATTAACTAACTCACTATATCTCTATGTGAATTACAATTAGGAAGAGTTTAATTCCAAGTTCTTATCGGATTACATGTGATGTTAGGCATATCTCTACCCTAACATAAATCAAGATTTTATTCATTCACAGAATTCAAGAACACATGCTATTGTGACTAGGTCTAGACTCATACATCATCTCTCAAATCCATACAAATCAACATAAAATTGTTGATCAATCAATTCATAAATTAAATCACAAATCACAATAGATAAACTAAATTAATAATTTATTAACTCAAAGCAAGGCATAATAAATGTCATTCAACATTAAAGATCTATTACAAGCCTAAAAAGTAATTTAGTTCATAACTAATAAATTAAATACTGAATAAATAAAAGAATCATCATCCCAATTACAAAAATTGAAAAAGAAGAATAGTAATACACCACCCGTCTTGCCCTTCAATTCTGTAGTCTTCGTGAATTCACTTCCTTCCTTTGTTCCTCCAATATTTTCTCTCATTTCTTGCTCTCTAAGTGTGTTCTCTATTGTTGGATATATCTCTCTCTCCTCCTTTCCATAAATTAAATCCCTGTAGCTGAAACCACTTTAATTCCAATCCAACTCAAACTCATCCCATAGGAATTCTAATAAAAATCAAACTCCTAATTAAACCCAACAAGTTTTTAAACATATAATCCCCATTAACATGAAATAATCTCCTTGGCATACTCCTAATATAACCTTATTACATAAAGAAGTTATATCTCCTAACACAACTCCGTTTCCAGCAGAGCAAAACAAAACAACTCCTGACCCATCCTACCGGCGCACCCCACGCCGGGTTCTGTACTAAAGTGGCGCGGCCCGCGCTAGTTGACCAGTATGTTTTTCACCTGCAGCGCGCCCCACGTCGGTCCCTTTGTATTCACGGCGCACCCCGTGTCGCTTATGCAGTGTGTCAGATTTTGCTTGAGCTTTCTTCCAATGCCTACATCTTGACGTGTTCACCTTAATATCCTAAAACATGAACAAAAACCCATCAAAAGAAACATGAAATACTTAACAACTAACAATATATCAAGCTAAATAAAGATAAATCGTAGGTTAAAAACCAACTCATCAATTATGAGTCAGCTCAACCAAAAGATAACAACTGATAAAACGATAATAGTCATACCAGTGTTAACAATCATCGAAGCAGTGATAACAAACGTGGAGAAAATTATCATGCCAGAAATGGTAACCACTTCGATGGTAATCCTAACCAAGATAATAGAGTAAATGAGTCAAGTGGAAATTTTAAAAAGAGAAGATTCAGCAATGACGGAAAGACATCGGCAGCAGCACCCGTTTCTAAGGAAGGAGATCGACCACCGGTCGTATACTAAAAATGCAGACATGAGTGACACAGCAGTCCAAACTATACGTAGCAACCCAAAATATTTTTCAATTGAGAAAAGGAAGGTCATTTAGCTCGATTTTATCATGCAGCGAAGTCAAGTCCGGCTGGGACGGTGACACAAAAGGCAGTTCCGGACAAGTCAAAGATGTTAGTTCAAGGGAAAGCATTTTTTGTGACTTCCCAAAAAGTGAAAAACTCGAACGAAGTTATCACGGGTAAGCTAATCATAAACTCTTGCAAAGTCTATACCTTATTAGATACCGGTTCTACCCATTCTTTTATTTCATCTGCTTGTGCTCAACGTTTAAATTTGACTCCAGAGAAATTATACTTTGACTTATCTGTTAAAACTCCGTTGGGAGAAACCTTCATTACATCCACCATTTATAAATCTTGTTTGATTCAAATTGACCCTTTCACATTACCTGTTGATCTCATCTCCTTGAAAATACATGCATTTGATGTGATTTTAGGGATTGATTGGTTAACTACTCATTATGCTAAAAATGTTTATTTTTGTAAGGTAGTTAGTTTTCATATTCCTAAACAACCTATTATGTGAATTCAAGCAACCAAACCACTAAAGTTAATCACTGTCATATCAAGCCATAAAGCCATTCGTTTACTGAAAAATGGATGTCAAACTTTCTTAGCCCATGTCACGGAGAAAGAGTATCAGATTGCTTCAAAGAACTAATCAGAAGAAAGAAGGAAGCTCAATATCAAATGTAATTGATCTCAGTAGCAGTGATGAAAATGACAAATCAGAGTCTATGGAAGAAGATATGAAAGGCAAAAGGAGGATTATTTTTGACAGCACTAGCTGTGAAAGTGAAAGGACTGCAAACACAAATACAAATGAGTCTATGGCAGAAGAAGATAAAGAAAGTGAAAAAGAAGAGGAAATGACTACTGAGTCAAACAATTCTGAGAATGGCACTAAAGAAGAGTCAAGTGATAAAAATTAGCTGAAAGGATCCATTGATGATTCAGTTGAAATGACCCAGCATGATGAAGAGATGGAGACAGATTCCAGTTCTGCCAATCAGGAATCAGCAGACTATCATGTTCTGTCTCTAGTAAGAATTTGAAGAAGATTAGTGGTGGAAGTATTTAATGAACCACCAGATGTACTACCAGAAAAATGGATAAACCATGGAAATGAACGACTCAAAGTGGTAACGATGTCTACAAAGATTTGTTTAGCAACTGGAATAACATGGATTTAAATTGTACTATAATACTGTACAATCCTGACAATCCTCTGATAAAATGGTTGTAAGACCCCAAATTTTATGAATAAAGATTTAATTTTCTCGAAATATTTTTTTAATATTAAGGTGAGGATTTGATATAATTTCATAGTTGTGGATAATATTTACAAATTTTTCAAAGTATGTAAGTTGTTATAAAATATTCGATTGGTCGAGGAATATTCATTTTATCAGGGAATATTCGTACGACGTCACAATCATTGGTGGACCCCACAACGGAATTACTGTCAGAGTTAGAAAACGACAGAAATATCTTTTTATAAAAATAACGATAAAAGTTTTACCGTTAGACTGTTGAAATACCCGGTGGTAAAAATACAGTAATACGTGTGGTTGCATAGTAGCACACGGTATTGATTATTGATGCTTACGTGAGAAGTCACTCAGTTTTATTCAATTATTGCCACAGTAATTGTTGCATAGCATCTCTCATATTATTGATTCAATTATTGTCACATTATCATCTGTATAATATTTTATATTATTAAATCAATAATTGAGACGATAAAGTTATTCATATTATTATTTACATTATTGACGATGTCTAGAAAGTTCTGTCGAGGAAAGGGGTTTGGTAACCTATTTGCGCGCCAATATAGAGAAATTCTTATCAAAAAGCCCCCTCTTTCCTGGGAAGGATCTGGTTGTTAAATACTGTGAGTTATAATATTAATGATGAAAAAGTTCGTGTTAATTAAAGATGAAATTGATATTTCCATTGTGTTGGAATTATTAGTGTTAGTGGAAATCGATATTTATTTCGATAATAATTGATTTCTGGATGTTCAATTGATCAAACGGGCAATTACTCGGATAAATGAACAATTAATGGCTATTAGCTCACATGCATATAACTATTAATTCACATGCATGTATTATTGATTTACATGCATGTACTATTAGGGAAGGTGGTGCAAGTTTAATAATACTTGTAGGACTAAATTAAAAATAGAGAAAAAGATGAAGGTATTATACTGTAATAATTCGAGCCCCAAAACGGACAATTATTGAAACTATATTTTCCTATAAATAAAAGCTCATTCTTCTTTCATTCTCACCAATTCACTAAGACTCACAAGAGCAATTATAGAGAGAGAAACTATAGAGAGAAGAAGAAGAGTATTCTGCTACTTCACTAGTGCAGTATCCAGTCTTCTACCAAGGTAAGGGATGTTTTTTATTTCTTATTCGTAAGGGAAATTATTTTTGTTCAATATTCGTATGAAATAATATTTTCTTCTATATTCTGTAGTATTTAACTAATATTATTTCGTTTTGTATCCCTAATTCTACACTCATTTTGTTGAAGTATTGCTTCTATACTCCGTGAAATTAGTTGAATATCCTTAAAATTTGTGCTTCATCTAGTATCGTTTCACAAGGATATTTTTCTGAATATTCTTGTTAAATTTTAAGTTTTTCATGTCGGAGTACTATTCATGGGTACATTTCATTTATACAGTACTATTCATAAGTACAGTACTATTTACAGAGTACGATTTATAGGCACTATTCATAAATATCGTACTATTCATAAATACGATACTATTCATAAAGTACTATTCATGGGGTACTATTCATGAAGTACTATTCACGTGGTACTATTCACGAAGTACTATTCACGGGGTACTATTCACTTGGGTACTATTCACCTGGGGTACTATTCATGATAAAAAATGATTCATTTTCGGTCAAACTCATTTTTGTTACAATAATATTCTTGAATTTTACTCCACAAAGCAGTATCATGTTGACAATTTGGACGTTATTGATTTCTAGATAAATTAAATTATAAATCTTTAAAAATTTATCCTTTGCTTCCATTTAATTGAATTCTTATATCATTGTCATCATCTTCATGTTTATATTATGTTGAAAGTCATCTATGGCCGTAGTGCATAGATGGACTTGGTATGATTATGGCTAAGGATTATTCGGTATAATCATGACCCATAATGTTACAAATAATGTGGTAAAAGTCCTCATTGGCCCGTAGTGCATTGATGGACATATGTTGGTATGATCATAACCATGCGTTCTCTTCGGCCAAGGGTGCAAAGATGAATTATTTTTTGGCATGATCATGACCATTGGTGAAAACACGAATATCCTTGGCCCGTAGTGCATGGATAATTTGTGGTAGTGATACTAATGAATATCCTTGGCCCGTAGTGCATGGATAATTCAATGATGTAGATTATTTATTAAGCTGAGTGTCAGTGATCAAATTGATGGTAAACTTTTAAATCATAGAAGATAGTAGATATCATGCTCTACTTGACTCTTCTAATGGATTTCTTATTCCGCTGCAGTTGTTGATCTAAAACTTGTTGTCTATTGTATTCTATTAGTTGTTATACTTTTTAAGGCTAAAAATAATTAATTCTGCATTATCTTAGTCATAATATTTCTTATTGGACTAGTTGAGCTCACCCTTTTCTTTCACTGTTCTCTTCAGGAAATGAGAATATAGCTGGGACTAGTCGGGGAATGGAGTGACGGTCCAGATGGTTTCTTTAGTAGTCCTCACTATTCTGTGAAATAGTATGATAATAATTGTAATGAGATTGAATTTGAGTTTGGATATTGTCTAGGAGATAATATTCATGTTAAAACTCCCAGGTATGTTTTGTTGTATTCTGCATGACAGTTGTACAATTAAGTTGTAGTTGTATTCTGTACCATGTATTTGGCGACTCAGAATGGGTGATGTATACCTATTTTGGGGGCATCACAATGGTTATATCCATGGATGCCATGGCTAAAGGCTTACACAGCTGGCGATGAAAGTTACATCAGCTGGTGTTATTCACACTTTCCCAATTTGGAGTTGGTCTCTCAAAACTTCCCAAGGGTCAAGTCATTTCAAATCAAGCTGATCAAGAACGTCTCTCATTTCAAGGTTTATCATCATGAAGGAAGCATCTACATTCCCTACTATCTCCTAGAAAACTCAGATAGTAGACAGGCCACACCAAAGACCATAACCGTAGAGGTCTCACACTCTACGATTGCAGATATTCAAGCTCATCCAGATTCCCACTCATCAAACCCCATTCTCAGTACTCCAAATCCCAATCCCAGTATATCATCTGATATCCCCTTTTCATCCAACAATGATTTCTTTGACATTTTCACTGCCTTTGAAAACATCTACCAAAGTGAGAAACTCAACCAAAAGGCCAAAATCTCTTAAGACTTTAAGCTATTGAAAAACTATGAGGAAATGACTGAGAAATTATTCTACATTACTGAGGAAGGCAAGGACAGCGAGTTTCACAAGAAGCTTCAAACAACCATTTCTAATATATTTAATAAGCTTCATCAGAGAGATCAAATCTATTTGGGAACAATTAAGCAACAGAGAAAAGAAGCACTGCTACTTTAAAAGAAAAATGAAGAATTTATTGAGTCTCTCTCCGAAAAAAATAGACAGCCTGAATCAGTCTCTCTCTCTCTCTCTATAACTAGAGCTCAGCCAGCAGAAGCTAAAGATTGAAGTTGGAAATTCATCCTACCTACTTGAGCAGCTTATGTCAAAGGTTCAACATCTCTCTCATGTGATTGATGATAAAAAGGGAGAGAAAAAGAGAAGGCACTCAAAAGGACACAAGAAGAATCGAATGAAGACAAAGAAGAAGATCTAGAAAAAGAAGCAGAAAAAGCTGAAAGCAAAACAAGAAGAAGAGGGCACATCATCTCAAGGAGAGCAAGAGCAAAAAGAAGAAGAAATGAAGTCACCATCTCAGGGGGAGCAGGACCAAGAAGGAGAAGAAATGAAGTCACCATCTCAGGGGGAGTAGGAACTAGGAGATCAAGCAGATGAGTAGCAACAACAGAGAAGATCCAGGATACACACATAAAAAAGAAGGTACGTATCTAGATGTAATAGTTAACTTTGAATCCAGAATTTAGGTTAACTATTTAGCTGTAATCAAATGCTTTTTAATATATCATTCATATTACTTGTTCTAGCAATACAGTAGCTCACTGTATCTTAAGATTCATTCATCGCATACATATGCATTCCGTATTTTTGTCATCATCAAATAGGGGGAGATTGTTAGGAATATGCATGTGAATGTTATTCCTTTATTCATATAATTTGTTGATGAAGATGATGAAGTAAATGAATGAATATGCAGATACGTCTGCATTGAAACAAGCTGTAAAGTCCTTGAATAGATAATAGGAATATATATATACAAGGACTTAAATTGAAATGATCAAACATGTAAGGATGATTATACATGAACAAAAAAGCTTTGTAAAGTCCTTTAAAAGAATATGATGTACAAGGACTAAGCATAGAAAGATCAAGCTCGTTAGGTTGACCTTATATGATGTAATAGATAGACCATCTTTATCGTTCAACACTGCACCAGCCATCGATGTGACGCCCCCAAAATAGGTATACATCACCCATCTTGAGTCGTCAAATACATGGTACAAAATTCAAATACAACTTAATAATACAACTGCCGTGTAAAATACGACAAAACAAAAACTGAGAGTTTTAATACGAATACTATCTTCTAGACAGTATTCAAACTCAAATGGAGTCCTCAATACATTTATTATCACACTATTTTATAGAATAGTGAGGACTATTAATACAAACATCTGGACCGTCACTCCGTTTCCCAACTAGTCTCAGCTACGTTTTCATTTTCTGAAGAGAACAATGAAAGCAAAAGGGTGAGCTCAACTAGCCCAGTAAGAAATATTATGACCAAAATAATTTAGAATAATTTATCGTTAGCTTTCAACAGTGTTAAATTGATAAAATATAACAAATATCAAGTTTAACTGTAGCGAAACAAGCAATACATTAGAAGAGTCAAGTAGAACACGATATCTACTATCTTCTATTATTTAAAAGGTTTTTTTATCACTTTTATCGCTGAGACTCATCTTAATAAATAATCCACTTCATCGAATCACCCCTGCACTACGGCCAAGGATATTCGTGTATTCATCAATGGTAATGATCATGCGAACAACTATCCATCAATGCACTACAGGCCAATGAGGACTTTTACCAAATTATTTTTAACATTACGGTCATGATTATACCGAATAATCCCTGGTCATAATCATACCAAGTCCATCTACGCACTACGGCCACAGATGACTTTCAACATAATATAAACATGAGGATGATGACAATGATATAATAGTTCAATTAAATGGAAGCAAAGGATAAATTTTTAAAGTTTTATAATTTAATTTATCCAGAAATCAATAACGTCCAAATTGTCAACATGATACCGCTTTGTGGAGTAAAATTCAAGAATAATATTGTACCAAAAATGAGTTGGACCAAAAATGAATCAATTTTTATCATAAATAGTACCCCAGGTGAATAGTACTCTAGTGAATAGTACCCCATGAATAGTACTATATGAATAGTAACTCGTGAATAGTACTCTGACATAAAAATGTTAAAATTTAGCAAGAATGCTCAGAATAATATTTTCATAAAAAGATACTATTCATAAAGTACTATTTATGGCGTACTATTCATAAAGTACTATTCATGAAGTACTATTCATATGGTACTATTCACAAAATACTATTCACGGGGTACTATTCACTCACGTACTATTCACCCGGGGTACTATTCATGATAAAAATTGATTCATTTTTGGTCCAACTCATTTTTGTTACAATATTATTCTTGAATTTTACTCCACAAAGAAGTATCATGTTGACAATTTGGACGTTATTGATTTCTGGATAAATTAAATTATAAATCTTTAAAAATTTATCATTTGCTTCCATTTAATTAAATTCTTATATCATTGTCATCATTCTCATGTTTATATTATGTTGAAAGTCATTTGTGGCCGTAGTGTATAGATGGACTTGGTATGATGATTATGGCCAAGGATTATTCGGTATAATCATGACCCGTAATGTTACAAATAATGTGGTAAAAGTCCTCATTGGCCCGTATTGCATTGATGGACATATGTTGGTATGATCATAACCATGCGTTCTCTTCGGCCAAGGGTGCAAAGAGGAATTGTTTTTTGGCATGATCATGACCATTGATGAAAACACGAATATCCTTGGCCCGTAGTGCATGGATAATTCGTGGTCGTGATACTAATGAATATCCTTGGCCCGTAGTGCATGGATAATTCAATGATGTGGATTATTTATTAAGCTGAGTGTCAGCGATCAAATTGATGGTAAACTTTTAAATCATAGAAGATAGTAGATATCATGCTCTACATGACTCTTCAATAAAATATAATATATTTTATTTTTCAAAAAAAAACTTATTATAATAAATATATATATATAATACATATATATATACATAATTTCAACCAAAATCAACCCACCCGTGAACAACTTCAGCTTTCGTCCTCGCCAAAGTCTTCCACCAGTGGGCCCCACCATATGTCTTCATCGCATATGGGCCCCACTTTTTATTATAAATACTGAATAAATTTCTATCGATTATTTTTGAAAAATGGGTAAATGGGAGTCCATATAATAAGCAAAATTACAACAAAAACTTCATAAAAATCCCCTCAACATTTATCCATTATTATTATAACTTGCAATATTAACAATCAGGTCATTCCCAAGAAAGAGGGGACTTTCCAATAATGATTTCTCCCTATTGGCACGCAATTAGATGACCAAACCTCTCCTTGACTGAACTTTTAGACATTGTTAATTATGCAAATAATAATTTGAATAACTTGTCATCTCAATTATTGATTTAATAATATAAAATATTATGCAGATGATACTGTGACAATAATTAAATCAATAGTATAAGAGATATAATGCAGCAATTACTGTAGCGATAATTGAGTATAACTGAGTGACTTATCACGTAGGCATCAATAATCAATATCGTGTGCTACTATACAACCACGCGTATTACTGTACTTTTAACACCGGTTATTTTAACAGTTAACGGTAAAACTTCCGCCGTTATTTTTATAAAAAGATATTTCTGTCATTTTCTTATTCAGACAATAATTATGTTGTGGGGTCCACCAATGATTGTGCCGTCGTACGAATATTCTCTGTTAAAATGAATATTCCCAAACAATCAAATATTTTATAAAAACTTGCTTACTTTGCAAAATTTATAAATATTACCCACAACTTTAATATTATAACAAATCAACACCATAATATTCAAAAATGATATTTATAGAAAAATTCATCTTTATTCATAAAAGTTGGGGCCTCGAAATTAGGGTATATACCTGGTATGACAAAGAGGTGAGGATACCTTGATTTCATTTCAGATTCTAACTCCCAGGTCATTTCCTCAACATCGTGGTTTCTCCACAAAACTTTGACTTGAGGTATAACATTGGAGCGTAGAATATGCTCCTTCTTATCCAAGATTTTAATAGGTACCTCTTCATACGTTAAATCTTCTGCTATCTCGTCTGGTTCTAATTCAATAATGTGGTTCGGGTCTTTCACATATTTACGTAACATAGATATGTGAAAAACATTATGAACACGAGACATACTTGGCGGTAAGGCGAGTCTATAGGCCACATTTCCTACTCGATCGAGGATTAAAAATGGGCCAATGAATCGAGGATTGAGCTTTCCTCTCTTTCCAAATCTCATAACTCTTTTCCATGGAGTAACACATAATAACACATGATCTCCAATATCAAATTCCACGTCCTTTCAATGAAGATAAGCATAACTCTTTTGTCGATCTTGTGAGGTTTTTATACGTTGTCGGATCGTTTGAATCTTTTATGTAGTCATACGCACCAACTCCGGTCCCAATAACGTTGCTTCACCTACCTCATCCCAACATACTAGAGAACGACACTTTCTTCCATACAACGCCTCAAATGGAGCCATGTCAATACTTGTTTGATAACTATTTTTGTAGGAAAACTCCACCAATGGTAAGAACTTGTCCCAACTTCCCTTGAAGTCAAGGACACAGAGTCTTAATAGATCCTCTAGAGTTTGAATAGTCCTCTCCAATTGTCCGTCCATTTAAGGATGATATGTCGAACTAAATCGTAAATCTGTGCCCATAGCTTTTTGTAAACTAACCCAAAATCTTGAAGTAAATCTTGGGTCTCGATCAGAAACTATGGATATTGGCATACCATGCAATCTTATAATCTCATTTATGTATATACGAGCAAGACATTCAAGTGTATAAGTTTCTCGTATTGGTAAGAAATGAGCAGACTTGGTCAATCTATCAACAATGACCCAAATCATATCTATGCCTTGAGAAACCTTGGGAAGACCAGTAACAAAATCCACGGTAATGTGCTCCCATTTCCATTCTGGAATTTTAAGTGGTTCCAATGGACCTTTTGGCACTTGATGCTCCGCCTTGACATGTTAACAAGTTAAACACCTCGAGATAAACTTCGTGATCTCTCTCTTCATATTGCTACACTAAAATGTATGTCGAAGATCACAATACATTTTGGTACTCCCAGGATGGATTGCAAACGGTGTGTTGTGCACCTCCATCATGATTTTATACTTTAAATCAAGGTCGTTAGGAACACAAAGTCTAGAGTTGACTCGTAGTATTGCTTCTTTGTCAATTCTTACTTTCGGGATAGCACCTTCTTGCACTTTCTTCCTCATACGCATCAGCTCCAGTTCTTTAACTTGAGCAGCTTTAACTTTATCAATTAAAGTTGGTTCTACTCATATGTTTGCTATCATCACGTGGGTCCCTGGAGTCTTTAACTCTATCGCAATCCTTTTCAAGTCATACAAAATTGGCCTTTGCATTCACAATAACACACTTGTACCTGCATATGATCTTCTACTCAATGCGTCAGCTACTACGTTCGTTTTTCCAGGATGGTATTGAATAGTATGATCATAATCTTTCAACAGTTCGAGCCAATGTCGTTGCCACATGTTGAGTTCCTTTTGAGTGAAGAAATATTTGAGGCTTTTATGATCCGTATAGATCTCCACTTTCTCCCCATACAGGTAATGCCTCCAAATTTTAAGTGCACAAACGACTGTTGCCAACTCTAGATCATAAGTAAGATAATTCCTCTCATATTCTTTAAGTTGTCATGAGGCATATGCTATAACTTTCCCATCTTGCATAAGAACACATCCTAACCCTTTGCCCGAAGCATCATTGTAGATGACAAATCCCTCCGAGCCAGATGGTATTGTCAGAACAGGTGCTAAAATAAGTCTTCTCTTAAGTTCTTGAAAACTCTTCTCACATTCCTCACTCCAACCAAATTTTGTATCTTTCCGAGTCAGCTGAGTTAATGGAGTAGCGATTCGAGAAAACCCTTCTACGAATCTCTGATAATAACCAGCTAACCCGAGAAAGCTACGTACTTCGGTCACTGATTTAGGTTGCTCCCAGCTTTAAATTGCTTCAATCTTTGTCGGGTCTGCAGATATTCTATGACTTGATACTATGTGCCCAAGGAATGCTACTTCCTCAAGCCAAAACTCACATTTCTTCAACTTGCCATAAAGCTTGTTTTCACAAAGCTTTTGGAGTATCAATGTAACGACCGAGAAATTCAGATTTTAATGTAAGATGATTTTATTAGATTAAATAATAATAAAATCATATTATGTGGGATATCAAGATGGTTGTCGTTTTATAACCTATTGATATTGGAATATCGTAGTATTTGAGTTATGTGAAGGATTTAAGGTGTTTGAATTTCCAAGACGAAAATAAAAGTTTTCCGAGAAATTTTCCGAAAAACACTATTCATCGGTATTTGCTCGGGATTTATTTTTGAATTTCTGAGAAATACGTAATGGTATAATATTAAAGTAAGACGGATTATATAATAATAATCTAGTTATGGAAAACGTAATATTTCGCTTGCGAACTTAAATCGAGAACGTAAGGAAAATGAAGAACTATTGCGTTAAGGAATGATGGTATGATACGTGAGTATTGTACAAGGAATGGAAACGAGTATAATACAAAGTATTATATGAGTTTGTAAGAAGAATGCATTATCGTATATAAATTCTATATGAATTAGAATACGAGAATAATACATAAACTATATGTATTTGTATTATGACTTAGTAATGGACTTGGAAGATTGTTTATAATTGTTACAAGCCCAAGTGAATTAAGGGTTAAGGCCCAACTTATGAATTAATAAACATATGAAGGTTTGTTAAGCAAAGCCCAAGGATTTATGTAATCCAAGCCCAAGCTAGAATCCATGAGTTGGCAAACCCATGGGGTAAACCATATTAATGTGGTAAATGTGTGGTTACCAAGTATTAAAAGTGGTGACCAAGTTAAGTGGGATCCAAGTTATATGAGTAATGACCAAGTTATGTAATGAGCAAGTATTAAGAGTAGTGGCCAAGCAAAGGATATATTTTGTGCCATTCAAGTAATGAATAGTAAGGAGGTGCAAAAAGAGGTGGGATGATGGAATTGACTAATCTACCCCAAGCCTTGCAAGTTCTATAAATAGTGAAGGTTGGCAAGTTATTTGCTAATTGTCAAATAATCTAAACACTCTCTCTCAAAGTGCTTAAGTGTTAGGAGAATTAAGTTGCAAGTAAGTTATTCCATAAGTCAAGAAGAAGAAAAAGCTACTTACTAAAGACTTCTAATGTAAGACTCCTTCTCCAATTATCTTCTATCTCTAACATGATAGGTTGATAAGAAAAGCTTGGATTAAGGAACATGAATGATAAAAAGTAAGAAGTATGTGTGAGTAATGAACTTAAGCCACATAAGTTGGTAATAAGTCATTTGAACTAGCATAAGTGATAAACTTATGTGAGGTTGTTAGTTGAAGTAATATGAAAGTAAAAGTACTTGTATGATCATATGTATCAAGTATACATAAGAAAAGTTATATGTTGAGAGCATATATGTATGATGATTAAGAAACTTTAATTATCATAAGTCGTGAATGATGAGATCATAAGTAGTTTATAAATTATCAAGTTATAAGCTTATGAAGAAATAAGTCAAAATCCAACAATGAATATAAGTTGTTGTATTAAGTATGTTGAGATGTTCACATGATGAATGGAATTCATTTGTAATGTTGAACGAGTCATAAGAATGAAGAATTGCCGGAAATCGCACGATTAGACGATAATCGTCGAATTCGTAAATTTCCCTAAATGGAAGTCAAATTTTGAGTTTGAGTTCGGAAATGTTATTTTCCAATGGAGACAAGTCATGTTTGTCATTTAAGAGTTGCGGACTCAAAAATGGACGAATTCCGACTTAGAACGAAGAAACGAGCGTTTAACGTTCACGAACGTTTATCGTTTTCGTTAAAAATGAACCAATAGGTGAATTTTTAGCAAACGAAGTCAAATAGATAAAATTCTTGCATGAACGCGTAGATTACATAATTCGTGAACCATAGGCTTTTGAACAAGCCAATTCAGATTTAAAACGAAGAAGTTATGCGTCCGGGAAGTTCACAAAAATTAAAAGTTAGAAAAATTTTCTGGTGCACAGAGTTGGCGCCGCGGCGCCAACCCTAAGCTTTTTGGTCGCGCCGCAGCGCGACATCTGGTACTCGGCTACTGCTAACTTGCGCCACAGCGCGAGTTGCAAGAGTAATGCCCGCGCCGCGGCGCCAGGCACAGAACTTGGACAGTAAAGAATAAAAATGAAGGGAAAGGAAGAGGATGGTAGGAGATTGAACTACATCTACCTTAAACAACTTAAAGTAACATTGTTGGGACATTGTTAAGACTTAAAGGTAATGAAGAATGGGTAATATAACCAAGTCAAATGAATGTAAAACGAACGATAAGTCAAAACGCATAAGAATGAAATCTAATATATAATTAGATTGAAATGAAGGGTAAGATATAGCCAGATACATACTTGATTATATGTGACCTAATGTAAAGCATTATGTGATCATGTATTATAGAGACTTGAACGTAAAGTAAAATACACAGTAGCAGACGCTAAAGGCAAGTATTCTAACTCTTGTTTCAGTTCAATCTGAACAAGTTTATGATGTTCATGTATCCTTTCGCATGAATTGAAGTATAATGAAGTTAAAGCCAGTTTCTTTGGCTAGACTTAACATATTGAGTGGATTATTGATAATCTGTTCATCTGTTATAAAATGCTATAATCTTTTGTCAACTACTTATAGTTTTCAAAAGAAGAATGAATTGTTAAACAAATGTTTTGTCGGTAAAATGACAGGCACGCGTGGTTGCCAAATGATTAAACGTACATACGTTTATTGGATGTAGTGTTGATCAACATAGAGTACAATAGGCTGATCACCTAGAAGTGCTCGTAAGTAATATCGGGATTAAGGACTTAGGTCCGGGTTGTCCTTTTCAACGTAAGTAATATCGGGCTTACGGACTTAGGTCCGGGTTGTCCTTTGCAAAGAAAGAATGAATACTCAAGGTCTTTGACCGGAGTGAATGTTTTACTGAATTTATTCATTGTGAAACATTTTGAAAAGAAAGATGAAGCGCTATTTTGAATCATCAATAGTACTTCATAGCTATTGTTCAGTTATCGAAGATATATGATTCATATGTAACAAGCATGTTGTTATTGAAATTGTTATACTTGCTGAGCTAGTCATGCTCACTCTTGCTTGAACCATATGAATGCAGCTAAGACTGAACGTCCTGAAGGATCAAATAAGGATAAAGGAAAAGCTAAGGCAGATTATTAAGCTGTCATGTAATAGTATAGGTCTATTGTTGTAATGTAATGAATATTATGACAAGAGAACCTTTGTAATGGGTTTAGAACCTGGGAAATGTAAATATTGGATTAAATATATATAAGTTATGTTCGTTCTTTGAGACTTTCAATTGAATGAATGTATGAATGTTTGTACAGTATAGCACCATCTGTCGGGTTGTAAGATACCCAGATTTGGGGGCGCTACAAGTTGGTATCAGAGCCTAGGTTATAAAACTTAAAGGGAATTAGAACCTTAAGTCATAACCTTAATAAAGAAGTAAAAGAAGAAAGATAACCTTATAAAAATGCATTATAGTATGTTATGTGTTTTTATTTATGTTACTGACGTGTATTAATCAAACTGTATTGTTTTATTGTAGATGTCAGGAGAAAATGATATGTATAGAAATATACATGTAGTAAGCGAGGATTCGGTTAATCGGGTAGAGATACTACCAAATCTTGTAGCGATAGAGCCAGATGTGGTAGCAATAGAGTCTGGAGACTCGGACAATTTAGACTATATGTCTATTTTCGATGGCATGCTAGAGGAGAAGGTGGACGTAATGTCCTTTGATCAAGTTCCACCCGCAGAGGAGATGTCTACGGGGGATTCAATGAAAGCATTGTTTATGGCGGTATTGGATAGGAATGTCCATTATTGCCAGGAGGTAAAGGAGTTGAAAGCGGAACTCCAAGCTGTCCGTGAGGACAAGCTTAGCATGGAGGGAATGTGGGAGGAGGAACACGATGATCGTGTTTTAGCTAAGGACAAGGTCCGAGAGCTGAAATGTGAAGTCTTTGAGCTTAAGCAAGAGCTAAAGACTAAACAGGGGAGATTGAAGAGGATGTCCTATATACATAGGAGTTCTCATGTGGATTTCCAGCAGCAAGTGGCTGGGTATCCGGTAGAGGCGGGACAGACACGACATACCATCAGTCGGGATGTTATTGCCGGTCTGGCCAGCAAAGATTTTGAGAATGCCTTACGGCAGATGTAATCTAGCAATAGCTAGAGTAGCTTAGATATGTAAATGTTATGTATCTAGTAGTGACGTAAAACCCTCTTTTGTATAAGAAAGGGTAGTCTTTTGTAAATCCCAATTTTTGGAAAGTAATTGCGGGATGGTAATGTAATCAGCTAAGACTGAGTAATGTAATCAGCTAAGGCTGAATTATGTAAACAATGTAGTGTTATACTACAAGTTATTAATCAATATAAGCCTCTTTTATGGAACATATTGAGTAATGAGTATGAGTTATTATTTTATCACAAATAATAACTAACTCACAAGAAGAAGGTAATAATGATGTGTTGTTTTCTTAACAGCGAAATGCCGCCAAGAAGGGGACAACGAAATCAAGAATCTAATGTTAACCAACCGGAAGGTGGTCCGGTTAATCCAATGCAAGAGTTCGTTAATCTTTTAACGGCTGCATTTAATAGAACGGGGGCTAATGTACCCGTAATTCCTGGAGTAGTACGAGCTACTACTTTTAAGGACTTTAAAAGTGTAGGTCTGCCGGAGTTCAAGGGAACTACGGACCCTATAGAAGCCCAAACTTGGGTGAAAGAAATTGAGAAAGCATTTGTAATTACAAATGTGGAGGAGGGTCAAAAGGTTGCCTTTGCAACCTATTTGATGAAAGGAGAGGCCAACTTCTGGTGGGAGGCAAACCAGGCTAGGGCCGATATAGGAAACCTAACGTGGGAGAGGTTTAAGGAGATTTTCTTCGAGAATTATTTTCCCACGAGTATGCAAGGGAGAATGGAAATGAGGTTTCTGGAATTGAAATAAGGGGATATGACAGTTTCCCAGTATGCCGCCAAGTTTAATGAACTGACACGATTTGCTCCACTTCAAGTGGACACTGAAGTGAGAAAGGCAAGAAGATTCGAGCAGGGCTTAAAACCCTAGCTCTATAGCCAAATCTCTGTGTTCCAAAGTACTTCCTTTGGAACCATATTAGAGAAGGCAATAATAGCCGAAGGTGGGAATGAGGCTTTAAGCCAGTACCACAAAGATAAGAAAAATAAAGGCAGAGTTGATGGGGGAATTAAGACCGAAGGAGCCAGTGGTAGTGGCGACGGTCAGAAAAGAAAGGGTTTTAACTCTGGGAATGCCGGAGTGAAACAAGGCGATTCAAAAAGGAGGATGGAGGCCTGTAAAACCTGCGGGAAGACTCACTTGGGAGTCTATCTCAAAGGAAAGATCGTATGTTATAATTGTGGATAGAACGGGCACATTTCGCCTAACTGTCCAAATCCGAAGAAAAATCACGGATGTTTTGTATGTGGATCAACTGACCACATAGCAAAGAATTGCCCGAAGAAGGGTATGGAAGGAAATAAGGGCACTAATAGTGGAAAGTTAGCTATTAGCGGTCCAGCTCAGTCGGGTAGACCAATGGCCCGCACTTTTAATATGACAGTCCAAGATGCGGTGGCATCCGGGGACGTAGTTGCAGGTATTATCCCAATCAATAACATTAATGCATATGTGCTATTTGATTCGGGTGCTACTTGTTCGTTTATAGCATGTGATTTTGCTAGACGATTAGAATTATTTTCTGAAAAATTGCATGTACCTGTGAACATTAAGGTAGCAAATGAAGAGATAATTCATGTGGATAGTATTCATAGGAGTTGTTGCGTAGATATACGTGGATGTAAGTTATCGGTAGATTTAATACCGATAAGGTTGGGAGAATTTAATGTAATTCTCAGAATGGATTGGTTGATTAACCATGGAGCAATTACAGATTGCCAAAAGAAACGTGTGAGCATCAGGACGTTGAAACAACCTCCTGTAGTATTCTACGGTAATAAATCACCAGGGAGATCGTGTTGTCTTACGATGACACAGACTAGAAAACTCTTAAGAAAGGGATGTGTGGGTTACTTGTGCCATGTTGTTGATACCCAGCGAGTGGGAACAACCATGGAACAAATACTTATAGTAAACGAATTCATGGATGTATTTCCAAGTGAGTTACCGGGTTTACCACCGGATAGGGAGATCGAATTTGTAATAGACATTGTGTCAAGAGCGGTACCAGTGTCAAGGGCACCGTACCGTATGGCGCCGGTGGAAATGAAAGAGCTAATGGTTCAATTACAGGAACTGTTGGATAGGAAGTACATTCAACCAAGTGTTTCCCCGTGGGGTGCACCAGTGTTGTTTGTCAAGAAGAAAGATGGATCGTTAAGACTTTGTATCAACTATCGAGAGTTGAACAAATTAACGATAAAGAATAAATACCCATTGCCCAGGATTGATGATCTCTTTGATCAGTTGAAAGGGGCAAAGTATTTTTCTAAAATAGATTTGTGGACGGGGTATCACCAGTTGAAGGTGAGGAAAGAGGATATACCAAAGACGGCATTCAGAACTCGTTATGGTCATTACGAGTTTCTGATGATGTCATTTGGGTTGACGAATGCACCTGCTGCATTTATGGATATGATGAACAGAGTGTTCATATCATATTTGGACAAGTTTGTGGTTGTGTTTATTGATGATATTCTAGTCTATTCAAAGACGCCATAAGATCATGCTGAACACTTAAGATTAGTGTAGGAAACACTAAGAAAGGAGAAGTTATATGCGAAATTCACTAAGTGTGAATTTTGGCTGGAGAAAGTATAGTTTTTAGGTCATGTCATTGATCAGGAAGGGATTTCAGTGGATCCAGCAAAGGTAGAAGCAGTAATGAACTGGGAACAACCGAAAACGCCGACTGAGGTGCGGAGTTTCCTAGGGTTAGCGGGATACTATCGAAGATTTATCCAAGATTTTTCGAAGATAGCTACCCCGTTGACTAATTTAACAAGGAAGACGGTGAAATACGTATGGACAGATAAATGTGAAGACAGTTTTCAAGAACTGAAGAAAAGACTAAGTAAAGCACCTGTTTTGTCATTGCCAGATGACACATGAAATTTTGTAGTATATAGTGATGCTTCGCATAGAGGGCTTGGTTGCATGCTCATGCAGCATGGCAAAGTCATTGCGTATGCATCACGGCAGTTGAAGGATTATGAGAAAGTTTACCCTACTCATGATCTGGAACTGGCCGCGGTAGTATTTGCCCTAAAGATATGGAGGCATTATCTTTATGGGGAGAAATGTGAGATATATACAGACCATAGGAGTCTAAAGTATATCTTCACTCAGAAGGAGTTGAATATGAGAAAGAGGAGATGGCTGGAGTTGATAAAGGATTACGACTGTGAAATCCTGTATCACCCTGGGAAAGCCAATGTAGTTGCTGACGCCTTAAGTAGGAAGGGTCGGGAAAAGTTGTCTATGTTAACGGCTCAAAATGAGTTAATAATAGAGATGGCTAGAATGGAAATAGAAGTGAAGATGTCGAGTGAATTGGGGCAGATACTTTTTACAACGGAGAGACAATCTACCATTATAGAGAGGGTCAAGGAGGTACAACTTAAAACTGATGAGTGTAACCAAATGAAGAAGCGGTTATCCGATAAAGGAGATGATAAGTATAGTCTTGATAATGAAGGATTATTAAGATTTGAAGGAAGAATTTGGATTCCGAATGAGACGAAATTAAAGGAAGCAACGTGGGAGTTAGAAGAAAAGATGAAGAAAAATTTTCCTCATTTAATTGATTAAAAAAAATGAGATTCTGAGGACAGAATCTTTATAAGGGGGGAAGAATGTAACAACCGAGAAATTCGGATTTTAATGTAAGATGATTTTATTAGATTAAATAATAATAAAATCATATTATGTGTGAAATCAAGATGGTTGTCGTTTTATAACCTATTGATATTGGAATATCGTAGTATTTGAGCTATGTGAAGGATTTAAGGTGTTTGAATTTCCAAGACGAAAATAAAAGTATTTGCTCGGGATTTATTTTTGAATTTCTGAGAAATACATAATGGTAGAATATTAAAGTAAGATGGATTATGTAATAATAATCTAGTTATGGAAAACGTAATATTTCGCTTGCGGACTTAAATCGAGAACGTAAGGAAAATGAAGAACTATTGCGTTAAGGAATTATGGTATGATACGTGAGTATTGTACAAGGAATGGAAACGAGTATAATACAAAGTATTATATGAGTTTGTAAGAAGAATGCATTATCGTATATAAATTCTATATGAATTAGAATACGAGAATAATACATAAACTATATGTATTTGTATTATGACTTAGTAATGGACTTGGAAGATTGTTTATAATTGTTACAAGCCCAAGTGAATTAAGGGTTAAGGCCCAACTTATGAATTAATAAACATATGAAGGTTTGTTAAGCAAAGCCCAAGGATTTATGTAATCCAAGCCCAAGCTAGAATCCATGAGTTGGCAAACCCATGGGGTAAACCATATTAATGTGGTAAATGTGTGGTTACCAAGTATTAAAAGTGGTGACCAAGTTAAGTGGGAACCAAGTTATATGAGTAATGACCAAGTTATGTAATGAGCAAGTATTAAGAGTAGTGGCCAAGCAAAGGATATATTTTGTGCGATTCAAGTAATGAATAGTAAGGAGGTGCAAAAAGAGGTGGGATGATGGAATTGACTAATCTACCCCAAGCCTTACAAGTTCTATAAATAGTGAAGGTTGGCAAGTTATTTGCTAATTGTCAAATAATCTAAACACTCTCTCTCAAAGTTCTGAAGTGTTAGGAGAATTAAGTTGCAAGTAAGTTATTCCATAAGTCAAGAAGAAGAAGAAGCTACTTACTAAAGACTTCTAATGTAAGACTCCTTCTCCAATTATCTTCTATCTCTAACATGATAGGTTGATAAGAAAAGCTTGGATTAAGGAACATGAATGATAAAAAGTAAGAAGTATGTGTGAGTAATGAACTTAAGCCACATAAGTTGGTAATAAGTCATTTGAACTAGCATAAGTGATAAACTTATGTGAGGTTGTTAGTTGAAGTAATATGAAAGTAAAAGAACTTGTATGATCATATGTATCAAGTATACATAAGAAATGTTATATGTTGAGAGAATATATGTATGATGATTAAGAAACTTTACTTATCATAAGTCATGAATGATGAGATCATAAGTAGTTTATAAATTATCAAGTTATAAGCTTATTAAGAAATAAGTCAAAATCCAACAATGAATATAAGTTGTTGTATTAAGTATGTTGAGATGTTCACATGATGAATGGAATTCATTTGTAATGTTGAACGAGTCATAAGAATGAAGAATTGCCGGAAATCGCACGATTAGACGATAATCGTCGAATTCGTAAATTTCCCAGAATGGAAGTCAAATTTTGAGTTTGAGTTCGGAAATGTTATTTTCCAATGGAGACAAGTCATGTTTGTCATTTAAGAGTTGCGGACTCGAAAATGGACGAATTTCGACTTAGAACGAAGAAACGAGCGTTTAACGTTCACGAACGTTTATCGTTTTCGTTAAAAATGAACCAATAGGTGAATTTTTAGCAAACGAAGTCAAATAGATAAAATTCTTGCATGAACGCGTAGATTACATAATTCGTGAACCATAGGCTTTTGAACAAGCCAATTCAGATTTAAAACGAAGAAGTTATGCGTCCGGGAAGTTCACAAAAAATTAAAAGTTAGAAAAATTTTCTGGTGCACAGAGTTGGCGCCGCGGCGCCAACCCTAAGCTTTTTGGTCGCGCCGCAGCGCGACATCTGGTACTCGGCTGCTAACTCACACCGCAGAGCGAGTTGAAAGAGTAATGCCCGCGCCGCGGCGCCAGGCACAGAACTTGGACAGTAAAGAATAAAAATGAAGGGAAAGGAAGGGGATGGTAGGAGATTGAACTACATCTACCTTAAACAACTTAAAGTAACATTGTTGGGACATTGTTAAGACTTAAAGGTAATGAAGAATGGGTAATATAACCAAGTCGAATGAATGTAAAACGAACGATAAGTCAAAACGCATAAGAATGAAATCTAATCTATAATTAGATTGAAATGAAGGGTAAGATATAGTCAGATACATACTTGATTATATGTGACCTAATGTAAAGCATTATGTGATCATGTATTATAGAGACTTGAACGTAAAGTAAAATACACAGTAGCAGACGCTAAAGGCAAGTATTTTAACTCTTGTTTCAGTTCAATCTGAACAAGTTTATGATGTTCATGTATCCTTTCGCATGAATTGAAGTATAATGAAGTTAAAGCCAGTTTCTTTGGCTAGACTTAACATATTGAGTGGATTATTGATAATCTGTTCATCTGTTATCAAATGCTATAATCTTTTGTCAACTACTTATAGTTTTCAAAAGAAGAATGAATTGTTAAACAAATATTTTGTCGGTAAAATGACAGGCATGCGTGGTTGCCATATGATTAAACGTACATATGTTTAATGGATGTAGTGTTGATCAACACAGAGTACAATAGGCTGATCACCTAGAAGTGTTCGTAAGTAATATCGGGATTACGGACTTAGGTCTGGGTTGTCCTTTTCAAAGTAAGTAATATCGGGCTTACGGACTTAGGTCCAGGTTGTCCTTTGCAAAGAAAGAATGAATACTCAAGGTCTTTGACCGGAGTGAATGTTTTACTGAATTTATTCATTGTGAAATATTTTGAAAAGAAAGATGAAGCGCTATTTTGAATCATCAATAGTACTTCATAGCTATTGTTCAGTTATCTAAGATATATGATTCATATGTAACAAGCATGTTGTTATTGAAATTGTTATACTTGCAGAGCTAGTCATGCTCACTCTTGCTTGAACCATATGAATGCAGCTAAGACTGAACGTTCTGAAGGATCAAATAAGGATAAAGGAAAAGCTAAGGCTGATTATTAAGCTGTCATGTAATAGTATAGGTCTATTATTGTAATGTAATGAATATTATGACAAGAGAACCTTTGTAATGGGTTTAGAACCTGGGAAATGTAAATATTAGATTAAATATATATAAGTTATGTTCGTTCTTTGAGACTTTCAATTGAATGAATGTATGAATGTTTGTACAGTATAGCACCATCTGTCGGGTTGTAAGATACCCGGATTTGGGGGCGCTACAATCAACCTCAAGTGTTGCTCATGATCTTCTTGGCTTTTGGAGTATATGAGGATGTCATCAATAAAGACAACCACAAAATGATCTAAATATTCCTTGAATACTTGGTTCATCATATCCATGAAGGTAGCAGGAGCATTAGTCAATCCAAAAGATATAACTAGGAATTCATAATGCCCATACCGAGTTCTGAAAGCCGTCTTTGGAATATCATCAGTTTTAATCTTTAATTGGTTATATTCGGAATGAAGATCAGTCTTTGAAAAGAATTTGGCGTCTTGCAACTGGTCAAACAGGTCATCAATACGTGGCAATGGGTACCTATTTTTGATGGTGACATGATTCAACTCCCAATAATCAATACAAAGTCACATACTCTCATCTCTTTTCTATACGAATAGAACAGGGGCACCCCAAGGAGACGTACTAGGATGAATGAAATCGATGTCTAACAATTCTTGTAGTTGGGTCTTTAACTCCTGAAGTTCAATAGGAGCCATTCGACATGGGGCTTTGGAAATGGGTTTTGTACCGGGTTCAAGGTCAATACAAAATTCAATTTCACGGTCTGGGGGTAGGCCAGGAAGTTCTTCAGGGAATACATCATAAAATTTATTAACAATAGAAATATCATTCAAAACTGACGTATTTTTGTTTAAATCCGTGACATGAGCTAAGAAAGCTTGACATCCATTTTTCAATAAACGAATAGCTTTATGGCTTGAGATGACAGTGATTGATTTTAATGGTTTGGTTGCTTGAATTCGCATAATAGGTTGGTTAGGAATATGAAAGCTGACAACCTTACGAAAATAATCAATTTTTGCATGATGAGTAGTTAACCAATTAATCCCTAGAATTACGTCAAATGCAAGTATTTTCAATGAAATAAGATCAACAAGTAATGTGAGGGTACCGATTTGAACCAAACAAGACTTATAAACAGTGGATGTAATGAAGGTTTCTCCCAACAGAGTTTCAACAGATAAGTCAAAGTCTAATTTCTCCGGAGTCAAATTTAAACGTTGAGCGCAAGTAGGAGAAATAAAAGAATGGGTAGAACCGGTATCAAATAAGGTATAGACTTCGCTAGACTTTATGATTAGCTTACCAGTGATAACCTCATTTGGGTTCCTCGCTTTCTGGGAGGTCACGATAAACTCTCTCCCTTGAACTACTGGTTTTGATTTTTCTGGAAAAGCCTTTGGTGCCTTTATCCCAGCTGGACTTGGCTTCCCTGAACGACAAAATCGAGCTAGGTGACCTTTTCTTCCATAATTGTAGCTCGGTTTGGACTGCTGTGCACAGTGTGGACTAATGTGTCCCTCCCCTCCATATTTAAAGCATATGATAGGTGGTCGTTCTCCTTCCTTAACAACAATTGCTGGTGCTGACGTCTTTCCATCATTGTTCAATCTCCAGTTCTTAAAATATCCACTTTTATTGTCTTGGCCATGATTACCACCGAAGTGGTTTGCATTTCTGGCATGTTGATTTCCTCCACGTTTGTTGTCACCACTTCGATGACTGCTACCACTGGTATTATCGACTTGTCGGCTGCTCTCTCTTGGTTGGGTTGAATCATTATCGCACTCCAATAACTGAGCCATATTTACAACATCTGAATACAAACACAGTTTACAAGAGATAAGGTATTGACGTATCTCGAGTTTCAAACCTCTTAGAAACATCCGTGTCATTCTCTCCTCATTATCAACTAAGTGGGACGTAAACTGGGACAACTCGGCAAACTTGGCTTCGTACTGCGACACGGTCATGTTGTTTTGCTCCAGTTTAATGAACTCTACCTCTTTCATGTAACAAATACTTTCGGGAAAGTACTTGTCGTTGAACAGTTCTTGGAACTTCTCCCAAGTCATCTTCAGTGCGGCTGGTTGAGTACGTTTTACAGATTCCCACCAGTAATCTGCCTCTCCTCACAACATGAAGGTGGCAAAGGGAACCTTTTGCTCCTCG
Organism: Panax japonicus; assembly: GCA_020205505.1. Taxonomy (NCBI): domain Eukaryota; kingdom Viridiplantae; phylum Streptophyta; class Magnoliopsida; order Apiales; family Araliaceae; genus Panax; species Panax japonicus. The sequence continues at coordinate 42,999,671 of CM035095.1, read as the reverse complement.
GAGCATCCCAAGACATCAAATATCTTTGTGATCTACTTTATCCACGTCTCTGACTTAAGTGGATTTGGCTCTCCAATAAACTCCGGTGGTCCCAGCTCCTTGAACTGCTTAGCGGTGACCGTCCGAGAGTTATCAGTGTTTCCACCTTCATTTTGGACATGAGTCTCTCTTGTCTGATGTTGCATGAATTGCAGAAAGCCCCTAAACATTTTGTTGTTCATCATTTGGTCGGTGTTATTGTTTGCATGAAGATTGTTGCCTTCCTAATGCACATTAACCTGATTATTGATATGTGGAGACTCAACGGTCTCATGTGATCCATTGCTATTCTTAACATTCTCGGATGTCATTTTCAAATATTGCAACCAAACAAGGGTTAATTGACATGTCACATATTATCCCTATATTCTGACCGACCAATTAAATAACAAATAAACTTATGTAGGTCATACTAGCGAAGGATTTTCCCGTCTCTCCCCCTAGTTCTAGTTTCACATCTTAGTCAGGGATCATATCCTTAAGCTTTGATACCAACTGTGACACCCCCAAAATAGGTATACATCACCCATCTTGAGTCGCCAAATACATGGTACAAAATTCAAATACAACTTAATAATATAACTGTCGTGTAAAATACGACAAAATATAAACTGAGAGTTTTAATACGAATATTGTCTTCTAGACAGTATTCAAACTCAAATGGAGTCCTAAATAAATTTATTATCACACTATTTCATAGAATAGTGAGAACTACTAATACAAACATCTGGACCGTCACTCCATTTCTTGACTAGTCCCGGTTACGTTCTCATTTCCTGAAGAGAACAATGAAAGCAAAAGGGTGAGCTCAACTAGCCCAGTAAGAAATATTATGACCAAGATAATGTAGAATAATTTATCGTTAGCCTTCAACAGTGTTACACTTATAAAATATAACAAACATCAAGTTTAAATGCAGCAGAACAAGTAATTCATTAGAAGAGTCAAGTAGAACATGGTATCTACTATCTTCTATGATTTAAAAGGTTTTTCATCACTTTTATCGATGAGACTCGGCTTAATAAATAATCCACATCATCGAATCACCCCTGCACTACGGCCAAGGATATTCTTTAGTATCACTGCCACAAATTATCCATGCAGTACGGGCCAAGGATATTCGTATTTTCATCAATGGTCATGATCTTGCCAACAACTATCCATCAATGCACTACGAGCCAATGAGGACTTTTACCACATCATTTGTAACATTACGGTCATGATTATACCGAATAATCCCTGGTCATTATCATACCAAGTTCATCTATGCACTACGGCCACGGATGACTTTCAACATAATATAAACATGAGGATGATGACAATAAGAATTCAATTAAATGGAAGCAAAGGATAAATTTTTAAAGATTTATAATTTAATTTATCCAGAAATAAATAACGTCCAAATTGTCAACATGATACTGCTTTGTGGAGTAAAATTCAAGAATAATATTATACCAAAAATGATTTGCACCGAAAATGAATCAATTTTTATCATGAATAGTACGCCAGGTGAATAATACTTGAATGAATAGTACCCCATGAATAGTACTATGTGAATAGTAACCCGTGAATAGTACTCCGGCATGAAAAGGTTAAAATTTAGCAATAATGCTCAGAATAATATTTTAATGAAAAGATACTGGATGAAAAGCAAAATTTAATGATATTCTACTAATTTCGTAGAGTATAGAATCCAAAAATTTAACAAAATGAGTGTAGAATTCGAAATCTGAAACGAAATAATATTACTTACATACTAAAGAGTATGGAAGAAAATATTATTTCAAGCGAATATTGAACAAAAATAACATCCCTTACCTTAAAAAGAAGAGTATTCCAACTGGTATAGCGGATATATTCTTGAAGAAAACTTTCACTGTTTTCTACGCTCAAAGCTTTCTAAAACTCTAATGAAATATGCTCAATATTATAAAAGAAGAATTCTCTGATTCTGGTGTGATTTTCAATTCTAACTAAGAATCCTATTTATAGGAGAATGGAAAGTATACTATTTGAAAATTTTAATCATGGACCAACAGTAATTTCAGACGAATACATTCACTGGCGAAAAAAATTTTGACGCTCCCCCTTTTTTTCAACTTTAATAATATAATATTCAATAAAATATAATATATTTTATTTTTCAAAAAAAAACAAAACTTATTATAATATATATATATATATATATATATACATAATTTCAACCAAAAACAACCCACCCGTGAACAACTTCATCTTTCATCCTCCCAAAAGACTTCCACCAGTGAGCCCCACCATATGTCTTCATCACATGTGGGCCCTACTTTTTATTATAAATACTGAATAAATTTCTACCGATTATTTTTGAAAAATGGGTAAATGGGGGATCCATATAATAAGCAAAACTTAAAACAAATACTTCATAAAATTCCCCTCAACATTTATTCATTATTATTATAACTTCCAATATTAACAATCAGGTCGTTCCCAGGAAAGATGGGACTTTCCAATAAGGATTTCTCCCTATTGGCGCGCAATTAGATGACCAAACCTCTCCTTGACAGAACTTCTAGACATTGTTAATTATGCAAATAATAATTTGAATAACTTGTCATCTCAATTATTGATTTAATAATATAAAATATTATGCAGATGATACTGTGACAATAATTGAATCAATAGTATAAGAGATATGATGCAGCAATTACTGTAGATATGATGCAGCAATTACTGTAGTAATAATTGAGTATAACTGAGTTACTTATCACGTAAGCATCCATAAACAATACCGTGTGCTACTATGCAACCACGCGTATTACTGTACTTTTAACACCGGTTATTTCAACAGTTAACGGTAAAACTTCTGCCGTTATTTTTATAAAAAGATATTTCTGTCGTTTTCTTATTCAAACAATAATTACGTTGTGGGGTCCACTAATGATTGTGCCTCCGTACGAATATTCCCTGTTAAAACGAATATTTCCTAACCAATCGAATATTTTGTAAAAACTTGCTTACTTTGCAAAATTTATAAATATTACCAACAACTTTAATATTATAACAAATCAACACCATAATATTCAAAAATGATATTTATAGAAAAATTCATCTTTATTCATAAAAGTTGGGGTCTTACAATCGAGGTCGGTAAAGAGAGTAACTCTCAAAGTTCGTAATTTGTCAAGCCAGCCAAGAGATTGCAGAAGCCAAGGCAGAATCGTAGATTATCGAGAAAGTGGTTATAAATTGTAGTCTGGCTTGGAGGGCCTTACTAAGAATCGTAGAGTTGGTCCAAGCGTCTGCCAATCCAAGTCAAGAATTGTAGACCACACTTGAAGTCGTGGAGTCTACTAATCATATTAGAGACAGAAATCATAGTCAAGCAAAATCAGATGAGGATAAAAAATGTTAAAGCAGAAATTATAGTCTGGTATACAATCTGTTCTCCGAGTCGTAGTGTCTGCAGAACCAAAGCTAGAACGTAGTCTACAGAACAAAGTCTTCGACAAAGCCTATAACTTCTCACAATGCCAAGGAAAAATCATAGTGTTAACATGATTCTCAACACATGAGCACTCCTAAAGCATCCAAAGAATTAAGCCTCTGGTCAGAACTATAAAAGATGTAATCTACCTGAAGGAAGCCAGAGAGCATTCACCTAATCGCTTGCAAGCAACAGAAGATCGAAGAATAAATTACATCAGCATCCTGATTGAGTTATAAAGCCATTAAAGGGAAGTCTTCCAGAAGCAATAGTGAGAAGACTTCAGATAATGTGACTGACAAAAGGAAGACAGCAATGCAGTAACTGTTAAGATAAACAAAGGATAACGATCTTGGGTATAACCATAATCATAGTGCTAGCCAGATAAAAAGCAGAATGTGATGCGGTCTATACAAAAATAGGGACTAACCTTTGAAGAATAGATAAGGAAGATTAAGCATGGGTCAAACCATTGATGCTATGTAAACGGGAGATCACAAGGAGAAAGAGAGCTGAGCATAGTCAATCAGATGAGTCTTGAATCTCAAGAGGACAAGAGCATTTAAACAAGTTGTCAGTATCTAATTCAAGTCAAGGAAAGTAGAAGTGCTAAAGCACTACACGAGTAAAGGAAAAGAGGTTCTGCATTGCAAGTCCAAAGAACACTCTCTAAATCTTAGAGTTTGACCATCTACATCAGAATCGTAGAGTTAGAACATATGAGTATTAAAGCCTTGGCAACGTCTCAATACAAAGACTGACATTCGAACGGTGTTGATTGAAAGCATCGATGCAGAAGGACAACTCCTGATGTTTTGATCGAGGAGTTAGAAAGAAGAAATAAGGGTGACTACCAGTCTGATACGTTAAACTGACATCTCTGAAGTGTTAGGTGATAATGCATATTGATGTGTCAGGAAAGTCAAAAAGGATTTATAACATTAACCTGACATATCTACATCAGTGCTTAGAAATGTCTGGAGCATTAATTGCTACAATGGATATCTTCGACTTAGACATTTCAAAGGCTACTTCACTAGCAGAGATTGAAAGGGTAGCTCGTCAATAGAAAACTTCCAACGGCTATATTCTAATGGGAAGATAACAGATGAATCTACAAATAGCCAAAGCTTCAGAGAAGAAAAAAGTTGTTGACCTCAGATGAAGTAGGTCATATAGAGCTTAACAGAGAAAATGTCTTAGTGAGAGTGAGACCACCATAAAAGAGTGAAGCACAACTAATAAGAGTCTTATAATGAAAAATCTTCACTCAATACAAAGGAGTATGACAACGAAGTGACATCTGTACTGAGAGCCAGAAGGCCAAGAAGACAACAACTAGAGTGGCAGATCAGAAAGCTGAATACTTGAGCCACTCTACGTTTCACCATGAACACACTAAGCTGAATAGAAGAAGATATAAGGCTGATTATGTGAACAAGACAACCAGTGTTCAAGGACTGCTAAGTACTCAAAGAAGTCAAGCTGATATGCAGAGACATAGCAGTACATCAATGGTGATAGTGTGCAATACTGAATTTCAGATGAAGACAAGCATCAACAACAAAGAATAGTAGCAACAAGGGATGAGTCAGACAGCTAAGTACCAACAAGATGTTAAGCTGAACGTACATCTTAGCAATCCATTACATGTGATCAAATACCAATACTGAATGTCCAATTATCACAAGAAGCTGCTAAGTACCAGAAGATGAACGAGCTAAATGTCATCTTAGCAGCCCAACAATAACAAATAAACAACCAAGCAACCAAGTCCTGAAGGGTCCTTATCTTAGTGACTAAACCAAAGTCAAGTCTACTGGTCTTGCTAAGTATCGGAGGGTATAAGAGATTCTAAGTCTATCAGGACTTAGTCTACAGTTTCCAAGGCTGCTGATCTTGAAGAGTTCTTAGTGAACTAGTGTTCCAAGACTGCTAGTCTTGAAGGAATCTTAGTGATTCGAAGTTGATTAAATCCTTAGTGGAATCCCTACTTGTTGAAGTAAAGAGTGGATTAGGAGCATTCAGTCTTTGAATGCACTTAAAATCTCTAGTGTCATTTAAGTTATGTTATTTACATTCAGCACTATAACTGTTATATCTGCTTGCAATTAACTCTACATTAGAACTGTGTTTAATGCTATATTTCTGAAGGGTATCTTATTTTATTCCAGTTGTGCATGAATTGATTCCTCTATTCATTATATGTTAATCATTTAACAAGATAAAAGAAACATAGAAAAAAATTAAAGGATCTATTCAACCCCCTTCTAGATCTATTATGTTCCTCTAAGAACTAACTGCATAGATTTCGTTACTGGTATTCCTAAGGTTTCTCAAGGCATAGATGTAATTTGGGTCATTGTCGATAGATTAACCAAGTCTGTTCATTTCTTACCTATACGAGAAACATATTCACTTAACGTCCTTGCTCGTATATACATAGATGAGATTGTGAGATTTCATGGTATGTTAGTATCCATAGTTTCTAATCGAGAACCAAGATTTACTTCATGATTTTGGGTAAGCTTATAGAAAGCTATGGGCACTGATTTACGGTTCAGTTCTACATATCATTCTCAGACGTACGGGAAGTCAGAGAGGACTATTAAAACTCTTGAAGATCTATTAAGACTCTGTGTCTTAGACTTCAAATAAGATTGTGAAAAATACTTACCATTTGTGGAATTCTCCTACAACAACAGTTATCAAGTAAGTATAGGCATGGCTCCATTCGAGGCATTGTATGGATGAAAGTGTAGTTCTCTAGTATGCTGGGAAGAGGTGGGTGAAGCAACGTTGTTGGGACCAAAATTGGTACACATGACTACAAAAAAGATTCAATATGATCCAGCAACATATACAAACCTCACAAGATCGACAAAAGAGTTATGTTGATCTTCATCTAAGAGACGTGGAATTCAATATTGGAGATCATGTATTATTACGTGTTGCTCCATGGAAAGGAGTTACGAGATTTGGAAAGAGAGGAAAGCTCAAACCTCAATTCATTGACCCATTTGAAATTCTCGACCGAGTAGGAACTGTGGCCTATAGACTCGTTTTATTGCCAAGTACGTCTCGTATTCATAATATTTTTCACATATCTATGTTACGTAAATATGTGAAAGACACAAACCACTTTATTGAATTAGAACCAGATGAGATAGTGGAAGATTTAACGTATGAGGAGATTACCTATTAAGATATATCCTGGATAAAAAGGAACATATTCTATGCTCAAAGATTATACCTCAAGTCAAAGTTTTGTGGAGAAACCACGATATTGAGGAAATAACCTAGGAGTTAGAATCTGAAATGAAAACAATGTATCCTCACCTCTTTGACATACCAAGTACGTACACCAATTTCGAAGACGTAATTTCATAAGGACGGGAGGTTGTAAGACCCCAACTTTTTATGAATAAAGATTTAATTTCCTCTAAATGTTATTTTGAATAATAAGGTGTTGATTTGATATAATGTTATAGTTATGGGTAATATGTACAAATTTTGCAAAGTAAGCAAGTTATCATAAAATATTCATTTGGTCGGGGAATATTCTTTTTTGTCGGGGAATATTCGTACGACGGCATAATCATTAGTGAACCCCACAACGGAATGACTGTCGGATATAAAAAGTGACATAAATAACCTTTTTATAAAATAACGGCAAGACTTTTACCATTAAACTGTTAAAATACCCGGTGATAAAAGTACAGTAATACGTGTTGTATCAAAGTAACACACAGTATTGCACAATATCTCTGATTATTGATGCCTAAGTAAGAAGGCACTTAGTTTTATTCAATAATTGCTACAGTAATTGCTGCATAGTATCTCATATAATTGATTCAATTATTGTCACGGTATCATCTGTATAATATTTTATATTATTAAATTAATAATTAAGACGACATAGTTATTCATATTATTATTTTCATTATTGACAATATCCAGAAAGTTTTGTCGATGAGAGGGGTTAGGTTATTTAATTGTGCACCAATAAGGAGAAATCATTATCGGAAAAGCCCCCTCTTTCCTAGGAATGATCTGGTTGTCAATATTGTGAGTTATAATATTATTGATGAATAATTGTTGAAATATTAAAAATATTTTTATTGAAGATAAGTGATTTGTAGTAAATATTTATTCAATTTTTGATATAAATAGAGGGATTTGTCATGAGGCGTTTGTTGTATGTTTGGCTTATTATTCCATGGGGAGATATACTAATTTTTCAGACTGTCAGTTGAAGTTTTAATAGTAAATCAATATGGACCATCAGTTGAGGTTTTAATAGTAAATCAATATGGACCGTCGGTTGAGGATTTTAATACTAAATCAATATGGACCGTCGGTTGAGGTTTTAATAGTAAATCAATATAGACTGTCAGTTGAGGTTTTAGTAATAAATCAATATGGACCGACAGTTGAGGTTTTAATAGTAAATCAATATGGATCATCCGTTTTAATAGTAAATCAATCTGGACCGTCCGTGAATCAGTTACTATTTAGTCCATTCTCCTATAAATAGAAGCTCATTTCTTCAATCTTTCTTACGAATTCACTAAAACTATAGAGAGAGAAACTATAGAAAGAAAGAAGAAGAGTATTTTGCTACTTCACTATTATAGTATCCAATCTCCTACTAAGGTAAGGGATATTATTTTTCGTATTCATTCTTTATTAATCTGCGGGAGTAACCTGTCTATGCGGATTATGCGGATTACCGCATGCATGGTGAATAACCCTTTGTACTCATTCTTTATTTATGAAAAAGATCTATCTACATGGATTACCGCATGACGGGTGAAAATTCATTTGCAGTTTGTATATTATTTCTTTTCGTATTCCTAAATCTAAACTTACTATGGTAGGTATTGCTTCTATAATCTCTAAAATTAGTAGAATATCCTTGAGTTTTGCACTTCATCTAGTATCGTTTCATTGGAATATTAGTCTGAACATTCTTATTAAATTTCAATATTTTCATTCGGGATTCTATTCACTCGGCTACTATTTACGGGGTACTATTCACGACAAAAATTAGTTTCTTTTTTGTCCAAATTATTTTTGATACATGAATATTATTCTTTAATTTTACTCCACTATTAATTATCATGTTGACAATTTGGACATTCTTGATCTCTGGATAAATTGAATTATAAATCTCTAATATTTATCCTTGATCTCACTTGATTGATTCCTTATATTATTGTCATCATCCTCATACTTATATTGTGGTAAAAGTCATCTTTGGCCTATTGTGCATAGATGCACTATTGATTGGTATGATTATGACCAGGAATTGTGTATTGGTATAATCATGACCTGTAATGTTACAGACAAATGTTATGGTGAAAGTCCTCTTTGGCCCATAGTGCATAGATGGACAGTTGTTTGGCATTATCATTACCACTGGTGATACAAACGAATATCTTTGGCCCGTAGTGCATGGATAATTCGTTGATTTAAAATATTTATCGATTGGTGTTACAGGGCTAAAATATTGATGATGGACTTTTAAATCATAGAAGATAGTAGACAGCATGCTCTAGTTGACTCTTCCATTGGATTGCTATTTCCTCTACAGTTGTTGATCTAAAACCTGTTGTCTATTATATTCTATCAAATTTTTCCCTATTAAGGACTATGGATAATTTAATCTACATTATCTTAGTCATAATATTCTTTACTGGGCTAGTTCAGCTCACCCTTTTCCTTTTGGTTCCATTATTCTTCTCAAGAGGTGAAAATGTAACTGGGACTAGTCGGAGAGTGGAGTAATGGTCCAAGATGGTTATTTTAGTAATCCTCACTATTTTGTAAAATAGTGTGACAATAATTGTAATGAGAATTTTATTTGAGTTTGGATATTGTCTACGAGATAATATTTGTATTAAAACTAACAACGTATGTTTTGTCGTATTTTACACGACAATTAATAGTTGTATAAATAAAATTTATATTTGAATTTTGTACCATGTATTTGGCGACTCAGAATGGGTTGTATGGAACTATTTTGGGGGTGTCACAATTGGTATCAGAGTTTAGGGATATGATCTCTGGTAGAGATCTGGGATTAGAACTAGGAGGGGAGAGACAAGTAAAACCTTCACTAGTGTGTCCTGCCTAAGCTTATTTGTTATTTAATTGGTCAGTCAGAATATAGGGATAATATATGGCATGTCAATTTCTTTAATTAACCCTTATTTTGTGGCAGTATTTGAGAATGACATCTGAAAATTTTTAGATAAGAAATGGAGCACATGCGACCATTGAGACACCGCCAATCAATAACCAGGATAATGTTCATTAAGAAGGCAATTATCCTCCTGTAAACAATAACACCGACCAAATGATGAACGATGGGATGTTTAGCAACTTTTTAAAATTAATGCAACACCAAACGAGAGAGACTCATGTTCAAAATGTAAGTGGAACATGGGGGACGTTAAATGCTTGTTTGGTCACTGTACTTTAGGTCAACTTACAAATGTATAACTGAACTTTTTTTTTCTTGCAGTCAACTAATTGTACTCGACTTTTCTAACACAACGTTGAATTTCCATCAGCCGGGTTAAGTTTTTTAATGGAAGTGTGACATGGCAGTGCCACATATGCACCAAATCCTAGTTGGAATGTTCTTTTAATAATGTTTTATATGTCATCTAAAATTCACCTATAAAAATAAAGTACTTACCCAAACCCATTAATATTCGACCCGACCCATCCCAATTACTACTACTATAATAATAATAATAAAAGTCGTAATTATAATCAAAAATCACAAACGAAAAAGAGGAGAGAAAGGATGCAGGAGATCTACTCCACCTAAAAATACATAACCGAGCTCTCCTCTCTGAGCAGATTATTTTAATTTTCATAAATAATCAATCTTGTAGATTCAAATACGAAGGGATGAAGAAGGTACCTCCGAAGGAAACTCGGGGCAAAGGCGTTCGCACATGAAGATTGCGTTTCGATAGAGTATTTTAATTTCTTCCCCAAGCTGAAGCCCAATTTCTCATAAGCATGTAATGAAAATAAAGAAAAAGAGGAAGAATACCTCAAATCGGGTCTTGATTGTTAAATATTCTAGTTATTTATAGGCTGACTATCCCTACTTGGTTGTCGATTGTTAGTGTTTTTAGTATTTGAGTCTCCTGTACTAAATTGGATGAGGAAGATGATGAATAGTGATGATGGTTCTAGGTTAGAGAGGGAAATTTATAGTTGCTAAGTTATAATCTGGATTGACCAATTTATAGTTGTTCTGCTACTTAATTCATCCCTCGTATTTGTTGAAGGGTGATAGGCAGTGGTAGTGGAAGAGAAGATTGAAGGTGAAGATGGGTTTGTTTAATTTGTTTAAGTATAATATATTAATAAATTGTTAATATACCATAATATTTGCTTTCAATAATTAATAATTCTTTGCCTAACATATATAATATTTATGTAAATAAAAATTTATTTTGAAAAGATTTTTAATTTTAAAATATTTTTAATTTATAATTTTTATAATTTCCTTAATTATATTTGTTATTAATTATATAAAAAATTCTATTAACTACAAAAATAACTAAATAACTCTTTTTATTTTATAATTTCTACCATGTATTTTTTGCTAAATTTTTTGATTTTTTTTATAATTTTCTTTCATTTTTCCCTAAATGTATTTCATAGTCCCCTTAATTTTAATTAGCACATTTTTAGTTTTTATGTTTTATAAATGGCTTAATTATAAATAAAAATTTATTTGCTATTAATTACAAAAATAATTAAATACATTATTTATTTATTTTCTTATTTTTTGGCTAACTTTTTAAATTTATATTATACTTGAAATATTTTTTTCATTTTGTTCATAAAATTTTTCCTCCAGATCCACATAATCACGACCGCATCACATAATCACTGTCACGTCGCATAATCACTATCGCATCAATTTTTTTATAAATCAGCAGCTTAGGTGTCCTTTTTCGTTTAAAGTCAAAGGACTTAATGGTTTTTTAACTTTGTATTATAAAAGTTGAGTACAATTAGTTGACTGTAAAAAATTTAATTATTCATTTGTAAGTTGATTTAAAGTACAGTGACCAAAAAACATTTAATCCAAAATACGATTTAATGTAAGGTACTCAAAAATCGCTGGTATGTATTTCAACAAGCGATTATACACGTTACATTCTTAAATCCATGTCTTTTGGATCAGGTAAGGTTTTACCGAGCAATAAATAAGAAAAAGTAATTTGCCATTTGTGAAAGCTAGCTGGAACAGATCCAAAAGCTTGCTTTCCTAACCCGGGACACTTTTGTACAGCAACTACCGTAAAATATTTAGGTCATAAATGAAATATTTATATTCCTTTAGTATTTAAGTTCATCACATTTTCAACGTGACGTCGTGTTAAATTTTGTGAAGAAAAATTGAATTTTGAATAAATAAATAAATAAACAGATGAAATAAAGTTGAGAGATTTTTTTCCTGTGTTTTTAGGAGTGGTGGGAATATTTCTGGATCAAATTAATGACCACTATGACAGAATAGTCAGAGATCTCGTGTCTCAATTAGGGAGTGGTTGCCCTGCTCGCCAGTAAACATGTGGGGATTGCAAAAGGGTCGTGCTCCCTGAAATCTAAGTATAATTTGCATTTAGACTTGAAAATTTATTAGTAGACTAACTTTGAGTTTTACTAATATTTTGGGCCTGATGGATTTTAAACAGATTCGGTTAGCATGAAGTTCATTTCTGGGTAAGTTGGCCAATTGACCAATAGAATGCTGACACACATAGAGTCTCGCCTGTGTGTTAGCACTTTATTGGCCAATTGACCAACTTACTCAAAAATTAACTTCATACTAATCACTTCCATTTTAAACTCATGATATAGGATTTTCTAGTTATTATATAAATATTGTTTGGTATATGGATCATTGAAGAGTGTGTTAGACATATAATGAATGCATAAGACAAACAAAACTAGTCGATGAACTAGAATATATCGTGTGTATTTTAGTTCTCGTTCTTCATCCACTTTATATGTGATTGATGTGTATTTCAACCTTAAATTCTAACAAGGAGTAATTGTTAAACTCAAAATTCTATCACGTGTTTGTTTTTGTAATGTTTCTATTTTTGTTGGAAATGAGATTTGAATTGAATGAGAAAATTGACCGGTCGGGTCGTGATCGTGACGGGCGGGTTTGTGAAACTACGTCGTTTTGACGGCGGTTACATTCAAATTTTTCCTATAAATAAATGGTGTGGGAAAGCATTTAGAGATAACAAATTTTCCCGTTCCGTTCTGTTTTCTGAAATTCTCGTCCCGTTCCTTCCTTTATTCCCGTTCTGCAGTATAGAATCCCGTTTTCTGCAGAGTCCCGTTCCGTTTTCTGCAGAGTCCCGTTCCCGTTTTCTGCAGTCCCGTTCTGTGTTATGCAAAATCCCGTTTCTGCAGATTCCGTTCCTTCCCACCGTTCTGCAGTGTTTTCCCGTTCTGCAAATAATTTTCCATTTCCTGTTTTGAGTAAGTATATTTATGCACCATTTTCATGCATCATTACTGTAATTTACATATTACATGCATCATTATTATTGCTAGTAAAAATTCGAGTACATAACATAGAATTTGCGTTCGATGAATTCTTAATTTTGTAATGCTACTAATTAAGAATTGAAATCTGTTTTATCTTGGGAAGCAATTATTCAATTAACCCTTAGCATCTGTGGGGGAATAAATTTGCTTTAAGGAGACTTTGTGAATTCAAAGGACTCGGATTTATTGATTAATATTTTCTGTGTTATATATATATATAAAATTATGTTTTATTTTATCATATTTATATATATTAAATAATACTATATATTACAGATAACAATCTTAAAGCAAATTTATGTATTCTGTAAATATAGTAATATTTAATTTATACAATTTATTTGAACAGAAAAACATTGCATGAAAATAAAAATTTTTTGTACCAACAGAATTCTAGAATTTAAATGCATGTTAATACATTAAATGTAGTTAAATGATGTGTACTAGAATAACACACAATACATGCGTACTTTCTATTCTGTAATCAGTATTCATGGATTGACTAGTCTGCCATGATTATTATGATAAAAAGTTTGTCTATTCATTATGTTACATATTCACCTTATGTATTCATGCTTAAAAAAAAACATCACAGTACTAAGTTATTGGTTTTCTGGAAGATTACATTCACTCACTTTATTTTCTGGAAAGTTGCAGTCATTCACTTTATTGATTTTTATTTTTTCCTTGTACGGTGTAGTAATTAATAAATTAGTAATTGCTCTTATTTATATTATCTGTGATAATACTTTTTCTGTTTATTAATATTCTGTTTAAATATTTACATGTTATCTGTAAATATTTATAATATATTATTATATTCTGTTATTTTCAATTTGTTTTATAAAATAAATTTTGTTTTGGAAAAAAAAACTGCATTTGGTTATTAAATTTCTGAAAATTTTGTTACACTGTTTTTATATAAAAACAGAATACCAACTTCTGGGAATACACTTGTTTTGCAAATTTCGGCATAAGTTTGTGCATGTTTTGTTTTTAAGTGCTATTACTGTTTTTTGCAAATTTTAACTGCTGGTGTGCATGTTTTGTTTTTAAGTGCTATAACTGTTTTTTGCAAATTTTAAGTGCTAGTGCTTAAATTGTTTTATGAAATTGCATTTCTGGAAACAATAATATTTTTTTACATGTTGGTTGAATATATATATATATATATATATATATATATATATATATATATATATATTTATATATTACCTATTTCAGTTTTCCTCCACACTCTCTAGAACTGTTTGTGTTACCTACTTCAGTTTTTTACTGCATGCATGTTACTAAATAATATTCTGTTTAATTGCATGTGAATATACATATTATTTTGTTTAATAGTTTATATTACATGTTAATAAATTACATGTTTATATGTTGCATGTTTAATAGTATATATAATATTTTGTTTATATATATTCTTTATGTGTAATAGTGTTTTATGTAAACAGAAAATTGTTTACATATTAATAGATACTATTCTGTTATTGTTTTCAAATTCAAATAACAGTTTATTTTTATTGCTAATATATATTATTGCTACATCTTGTACAAACAGAAATTTGTTTCTGTCTATTGACAATAGTCTTTATTTGTATAACAGAAATGGCTTCTACAAGTACCATTCCTGCCGTGAGTATGTCTCATGGAGAAAAGCCTGAAAGGTTCAATAGAACTGATTTCAAGCGTTGGCAACAAAAAATGCTTTTCTATCTCACAACATTGAATTTGGCTCGGTTTCTGCAAGAGAACTGTCCTACTCTTGTTGAAGGGGAAACTGACAAGGAGAAAGTTGCTGCTGTTGATGCATGGAAACATGCAGATTTCCTTTGCAGAAATTATGTAATGAATGGATTAGACAATACATTGTATAATGTGTACTGTACAATTCAAACTGCAAAGGAACTTTGGGAATCTTTAGATAAGAAATATAAAACTGAAGATGCTGGCATGAAAAAATTCATTGTCGGTAGATTTCTTGATTATAAAATGGTAGATTCCAAAGCAGTTATCATTCAGGTTCAAGAATTAAAAGTAATTCTACATGACATTCATTCTGAAGGAATGTCATTAAGTGAATCATTCCAAGTTGCAGCAATGATTGAGAAGCTTCCACCATCGTGGAAAGACTTCAAGAATTATCTGAAGCATAAACGCGAAGAGATGAATCTTGAAGAACTGATTGTGCGACTTAGGATTGAAGAGGACAATCGAGGATCTGAGAAGAAGAGTGGGAAGAATTTCATTGAAGCTAAAGCAAATGTTGTAGAACAAAGGCCAAACAACAACAAAAGGAAGCGTGAAGGCAAAGAAGCTTTCAAGGCCAAGAAGAAATTCAAAGGCAAATGCTTCAATTGTGGTATTCCGGGACATAAATCAAGTGAATGTCGCAAGCCAAAGAAGTTCCAGAAAGAACAGAAGTCTCAAGCAAATGTGACTGAACTGGAAAAGCTGTCTGAAGATGTTTCAGATATTAATCTTTCTGCAGTTGTATCTAAATGCAATTTGGTAGGAAACCCTAAAGAGTGGTACGTGGACACTGGGGCTACTCGCCACATATGTTCCAACAAATGGATGTTTTCTACTTACAAACCAGTAGAAAATGATGATCAACTCTTCATGGGAAACTCCTCAAGTTCAAAGGTTCAAGGACGTGGAAAGATTGTACTGAAAATGACATATGGGAAAGAACTGACTTTGAATGAAGTGCTTCATGTGCCAGATATTCGCAAGAATCTAGTTTCTGGGTCACTACTAAGCAAGAATGACTTTAACTTGGTGTTTGTGTCTGATAAGTTTGTACTTACTAAGAATGATATGTTTGTAGGAAAGGGCTACATGAATGATGGGATTTTTAAGATGAATGTTATGACTGTTGTACCGAAGTCTATTGATAATAATAAAATTAATTCTTCTGCTTACTTGTTAGAGTCTTCAAACATATGGCATGCTAGATTAGGTCATGTTAATTATAATACTTTGCGTAGATTAAGTAATTTAGAATTCTTGCCTAAATTTGATATTAATCTAAAACATAAATGTGAAATTTGTGTGGAATCAAAAATGACAAGATTACCCTTTCATTCTGTTGAAAGGAAAACTGAACCTCTAGATTTAATTCACACTGACATATGTGACTTAAAGTTTGTGCAAACTAGAGGTGGAAAAAAATATTTCATAACCTTTATTGATGATTGCACAAGATATTGTTATGTATATTTGCTAAGAAGCAAAGATGAGGCTGTAGAAATGTTTCAACTTTATAAAAATGAAGTTGAAAATCAACTTAGCAAAAAGATTAAAGCAATAAGAAGCGATAGAGGTGGTGAATATGAATCACCATTTGAAGAGATATGCTCTACTCATGGTATTATTCACCAAACTACTACTCCTTATTCACCTCAATCTAACGGTATTGCTGAACGCAAGAACCGAACATTGAAAGAAATGTTGAATGCTATGTTAAACAGTTCTGGAGTACCCCCAGAATTTGTGGGGGGAAGCTTTACTTTTTGCCAATTATATTCTTAACAAAGT
This sequence comes from Panax japonicus, assembly GCA_020205505.1. Taxonomy (NCBI): domain Eukaryota; kingdom Viridiplantae; phylum Streptophyta; class Magnoliopsida; order Apiales; family Araliaceae; genus Panax; species Panax japonicus. The sequence continues at coordinate 42,983,023 of CM035095.1, read as the reverse complement.
GCCTCATAAGAAAACTCACAAAACCCCTTATGAATTATGGAAAGGTCATAGACCTTGCTACAAATACTTAAGAGTGTGGGGGTGTCTAGCAAAAGTGATGGTTCCTAAACCTAAAAAGGTTAAGATAAGACCAAAAACAATTGACTGTGTTTTCATTGGTTATACAAATAACAACAGTGCTTATCGTTTTCTTGTTCATAAATCTGATATTAATGATATTCATGTTAATACATTTATTGAATCAAGAGATGCATCATTTTTTGAGAATATTTTTCCATATAATGGAAATAATTATTCTAATTCAAACAAAGACCTTTGGATGCTACTAGTAATAATCCTGAAAATATAGACAAAGAGTCTGTATTGGATGAACCTAGACGTAGCGAAAGGGCAAGGACTTCAACGTCTTTTGGTCCGGATTTTCTAACATTTTTGTTAGAAAATGATCCTCGAACCTACAAGGAAGCAGTATCCTCTCCTGATGCTTCTCATTGGAAAGAAGCAATTAATAGTGAAATTGAGTCCATTATGCAAAATCATACATGGGAACTGGTGGATCTTCCACCTGGTTCAAAACCTTTAGGGTATAAATGGATCTTCAAAAAGAAGTTGAAAGCTGATGGCTCAATTGATAAATACAAAGCAAGGCTTGTTGTTAAAGGCTATAGACAAAAGGAAGGATTGGATTATTTTGACACTTATTCACCTGTTACAAGAATTACATCTATTAGAATGTTAATATCAATAGCATCTTTAAATAGACTTGAAATACATCAAATGGATGTAAAGACTGCATTCTTAAATGGTGAATTAGATGAAGAAATATATATGGAACAACCTGAAGGTTTTATAGCTCCTGGACAAGAGAGGAAAGTATGTAAACTTGTTAAATCTTTGTATGGATTAAAACAAGCACCAAAACAATGGCACGAGAAATTTGATAATGTTATGTTATCAAATGGATTTAAAATTAATGAGTGTGACAAATGTGTTTATGTCAAAAGCACTCAAAAGGAATATGTCATTGTTTGTCTTTATGTGGATGATATGTTAATCATGGGTAGCAACAATGAAGTTATCAACTCTACTAAACGTATGTTGTCAAATAGGTTTGACATGAAAGACTTGGGGATTGCTGATATAATTTTAGGAATCAAGATTTCTAGAACCTCAGATGGAATTATATTATCTCAATCTCATTACATTGAGAAAATACTTGAAAATTTTAACAAGTATAATATAATTCTAAATAAGACCCCAGTTGATATAAATCTTCATCTAGTTAAAAATGAATGTGATAGCATATCTCAACTAGAATATTCTCGTATACTAGGCAGTTTAATGTACGTCATGAACTGTACTAGACCAGACATAGCTTATTCAGTAAGTAAGCTAAGTAGGTATACGAGTAATCCAGGTAAAGATCACTGGAAAGCAATTTTGAGAGTTTTAGGATATCTAAAACATACTCAAAAATATGGACTGCATTATACAAGATATCCAGCAGTATTAGAAGGATATAGTGATGCTAATTGGATATCTGACAATAAAGACTCGAAATCCACAAGTGGATATGTCTTTACCCTTGGAGGTGCAGCAGTATCTTGGAAATCCTCAAAACAAACGTGTATTGCTAGGTCTACAATGGAATCGGAATTCATTGCGTTAGACAAAGCTGGAGAAGAAGCTGAGTGGCTTCGTAATTTCTTAGAGGATATTCCAAATTGGTCAAGACCTGTGCCAGCTATATGTATACACTGTGATAGCCAATCAACGATTGGAAGAGCACAGAGTCATTTATATAATGGTAAGTCACGTCATATACGACGAAGACATAATACCGTTAGACAATTGCTCTCAAATGGAATTATCTCAATTGACTATGTAAAGTCAAAAGATAATATTGTGGATCCGCTTACGAAAGGTTTAACAAGAGAGCAAGTGGAAAAATCATCGAAGGGAATGGGTTTAAAGCCTACTGTTTAAATAAGAGTCGTCATAGTGGCAACCCAACCTAGCTGAATGGAGATCCCAAGATCTAGGTTCAATGGGCAAACCGAACTATGTAGTACTCAGTAAAGCACTGAGGAGATATTTACTCCTAACCATTCCTAAGATGAGACAGTGCACATCTGCCGCGAGAATCAGGATAAGTTACGCTTTTAATGACTTTTATATCTTGAAATACGTTCAAGTGGGGTATTGCAGGATACTCTTGTGATAGAAGTCACCTACGTGAGTAAGAAGGGGGCCACTTCTGTTAGAATTTTGAAGGCTGAATTCTCTAATATACTTACGGAACCAAGAGGTGTTTCAAGGCCAAAATGAACACAAACGTGAGAACCAATTATGTCTGAAGAGATATTTTGTGAATTCTATTGTCTTGGTTTACACAAAAAGCTGACAGTTCAAAGACATCAAGTCTACTGATTAGCCGAGTAAATCCGATAGATTTTACTAGGGTAAGTTCAAAGCCACTAGGCTACTTAACCTGATGAAATATCTTTTCTCATGTACTCGAACTAGTGTCTGCATATTAATATCATATTTTGTATATTGTAAAGCCAATTTTACATTCATGTGGGGGATTGTTGGAAATGAGATTTGAATTGAATGAGAAAATTGACCGGTCGGGTCGTGATCGTGACGGGCGGGTTTGTGAAACTACGTCGTTTTGACGGCGGTTACATTCAAATTTTTCCTATAAATAAATGGTGTAGGAAAGCATTTAGAGATAACAAATTTTCCCGTTCCGTTCTGTTTTCTGAAATTCCCGTCCCGTTCCTTCCTTTATTCCTGTTCTGCAGTATAGAATCCCGTTTTCTGCAGAGTCCCGTTCCGTTTTCTGCAGAGTCCCGTTCCCGTTTTCTGCAGTCCCGTTCTGTGTTATGCAAAATCCCGTTTCTGCAGATTCCGTTCCTTCCCACCGTTCTGCAGTGTTTTCCCATTCTGCAAATAATTTTCCATTTCCTATTTTGAGTAAGTATATTTATGCACCATTTTCATGCATCATTACTGTAATTTACATATTACATGCATCATTATTATTGCTAGTAAAAATTTGAGTACATAACATAGAATTTGCGTTCGATGAATTCTTAATTTTGTAATGCTACTAATTAAGAATTGAAATCTGTTTTATCTTGGGAAGCAATTATTCAATTAACCCTTAGCATCTGTGGGGGAATAAATTTGCTTTAAGGAGACTTTGTGAATTCAAAGGACTCGGATTTATTGATTAATATTTTCTGTGTTATATATATATATAAAATTATGTTTTGTTTTATCATATTTATATATATTAAATAATACTATATATTACAGATAACAATTTTTACCTTTGACTAATTAGCAAACTCACTAGATATAATTATTAGTAAAAAAAGGTTATCTTTTAAAATACAATTGAAAGTATAAAATTAATAAAAAAATAATAATTTTACACCAAATAATAGTTTACTATATTACAAAGTAGGTATCACATCCCAATAAAACTATAAATTGAGAGTATAATTTTACATTGTTGTCTTTCTCTTATTTAGTGGTCGGTATCTATATCCAGAGGCGGAACTAGGGGCGGGGGGCAGCATCTGATCTCGATAAGGTGCCGACCTAGGGGGAGGGGGCGGGGAGCAGCCGCCAGCCACCAGGCGCCGGCGAAGACTTCTTCTTCTCCGATTCAGTTCTGCAGTCTGCAACACAATACATGTTTCTTTCTTCTTCTTCTTCTTCATTTTTATAATAACATGAAACGACGTCGTTTCATTAAAAAAATAAAAAATAAAATAAAACATTTTTATTAGGGTTTTCTTCACAGACTCTCTTACTCTCTAGTCTCTTCACAGACTTTCTTCGTCACTTCCCTCTTCGGCTCTTCCGCCTCCACTGCTCCTGCCTCTGCCGGCCCCTAGAGGTATGCATATCTCTATAGATTATCTAATTGTATGTATGTGTGTCAGTGTGTGTATATATATTTGTTGCTAAACAATGAATTTCTACTCTAATTGAATTGGGTATAACTTTATTGGGTTTGGTTTATTTTTTATGAAAGCTTTGGATCTTCCCTTTACTCTTATAATAAGTTTTATTGAAATTTAGCTTTAGCTAGTGTAATTTTATATGGTTATGGGTACATGGTTTATTTCCTGTTTTGTTTCCTAGCTTCTCTTTCTATATAGAATAACTCCCAGTTTGGAATTATATCAGAAAAGAAAATTAGACTCTTAATTTGGTAATTTGGGATTCTATATTAATCTTTTAGTAATTTAGTTTTCAAAATTGTTACTGTTGGAGTAATCTTAAATTATTGTTTAATTTTTGTTTGCTTAAATCCTAAGAGAATTGATGAATGATGAAATTATTGTGAAATGTTTAAAAATTATTGATTAGCAATTGATGTTTTTATTTATACTAGATTATGGATAAATACTTGATTAAACGACAAAGAACTGTTTATTCTTTTAATAATCAATTACGAAGTTCCAAAGCAAGTGGTGATATTAATAATTCACGTGTGGAGTTCAATTCGAATGATATTGTTAGTGATCCTGGGTTACGTAAATCAATTGAAGACTTTGCTATTGTGATTAGAGATCAAGTTCGAAGAGAGTATTTGACTAGAGGTCCATGTCAACCAATTTCCCATAATTATCCTCAAAAATACTTTTCTAATGTGAAGAGAAGCTTTCGGCCCGCTTGGTTTAAAACTTTTGAATGGTTGGAGTATAGCATTTCAAAGGATGCGGCCTTTTGCTTTTGTTGCTATCTATTTGGCAATTCAAACAACGTAGATGCTTTTACAAAAAAAAAGGGTTCAGCAACTAGAAAAAGGCAATTAAAAAATTTCAAGAACATGTGGGTGGTTCAAATAGTGCTCATAATGATGCTAAAATACAACTTCAAGGTTTTAAACATCAAAGGCAGAGTGTGTCACATATACTACTAGCACAAGGGCAAGAGATGGAGGTTTCTTATCGCACCCGTTTAACAGCGGCTTTGGATGTCACACGCCTTCTTTTGAAGCAAGGTTTGCCTTTTCATGGACATGATGAGTCATCGACTTCATGAAATAAGGAAAATTTTCTTGAGTTTTTTGAGTGGTACAACCTACGAAATGAAGAGGTAGGCAAGGTAGTTAATGAGAATGCTCCTAGAAACAATCAAATGACTTCTCCAAAAATTCAAAAAGACTAACAAGTGCTTGTACCGTGGAAACTACACTTGCCATCATCAATGATATTGGGGACAACATATTTTCTATTATAGTTGATGAGTCTCGAGATGTTTCAATAAAGGAGCAAATGGGAGTTGTTTTGAGATATGTAAACAACTATGGAGATGTGATTGAAAGGTTTCTTGGTGTGGTAGATGTGCCTGACACTTCATCTATTTCTTTGAAGAATACTATTGATGAATTATTTGCTAAGCATAAATTGTCATTATCGAGGTTGAGAGGTCAAGGATATGATGGGGCTTCAAATATGTGAGGCGAGTTCAATGGATTGAAGGTTCTTATTTTAAAAGAAAATCCATATGCAAGGTATGTCCATTGTTTTTCTCACCAACTCCAATTAGTTGTTGTTGTTGCCAATAGCAGCCGTATTGTGAATGATTTTTTTCAATATGTTACTATGATTGTGAATGTGGCTGGAGCATCATGTAAAAAGAAAGATAAACTTAGACAGCTTGAACATGATAGGATCGTGGAGTGTTTGGAAAAGGGAGAAATAGTTAGTGGTAAAGGAAAAAAATCAAGAAATCAGTTTAAGACGGCCAGGAGATACTCGTAGGGGGTCACATTACATAACAATAATCCACCTTATGTCTATGTGGACTTCCGTATTATAAGTGCTTGAAAATGTGCATGATGATGGTGCTTCTGATAATAATAGTGGTATAGCCATAAGTTTGATTGATAAGATGGAGAATTATGAATTTGTATTTGTGATGCATTTTGTAACGCCCGAGAAAATCTGATTTTTATGAGAATTAAATTTTTATTTGATTATGTGGATTAAATGAATTAATTGATTATTTATGTGAGTAAGCTGTATGAAGGTCGTTCTATGACCTAGAATGTGTGGATGTGGTTAGAATTTTGGCTATGTGCTAGAATTAATTATTTTAAATTTCCAAGAAAAAAATAAAAGTTTTGTGAGAAATTTCCGTAAAAACACTATTTATTCATTTCTGCTCAGGAATTAAGTTTCAAATTTCGAGAAACGCGTAATGATAGAGTTTTAAGACGAGATGGAATATCCAATAATATTTCAGTTATGGCAAACGAAGTTTTTGTTTGCGGACTTAAAACCTAAGGGTTAGGAAAAGTGATTTCCGAGAAGGAAATGAATGCGTATAATGATTAGGGTTATTATACGTGTGATATACGAGCAGGATACTAGTTAGTATACGATTATAGTATGAAGAACATTATGAGGTATAATACAAATATCATACGAATACTATACAAAGAGAATACGTGAGTTATACGCGTAGAATACGATTACTTCTTATTGGACTTTGAGTTTATGGGCTTTGTAGAATCCAATTGGACTTGGATTATATCAAGCCCAATGTTTTGTGAAATGAAGCCCAATATTGAGTATTATCAAGGCCCAATGTTAGGTTAAATCAAGCCTAATCCAAGAAATCGAACTGTGGATCGAACCGATGGGTCACCAGATAGGTAAAACCCATGGGGGGGACCCACAAGGCCATGTGGGCTGGCCACTTGGTGGCCAAGTAAAGTCATTACTTGGTTACAAAGTAATGAATAGTAAGGAGGTGCACCAAATGACCAAAATACACTTCATTTGATTTTCTATATAAGGAAGCTTAGCTTGGTCATTTTTTGTTTTACAAACTTTGACTAATATAATTTGAGAGAGAGAAAAGAGCTAGAAACAAGTAATCAAGTGAGCTTGAAGCAAATCATACAAGTTTTAAGCAAGAACACAAAGAACGATAAGGGAATAATTCGTAAAACCTTAGTATTCGATCCATTTAAATTTATTTTGTAGAGAATCATGAATTGGTGGAGCATGTCTCTGACGGAGTAATAAGGATGGCTAATAGTGAATTAAATATTTACAAGCCATGTATAAGTAGGAATCATAAACGTTTAAGTAAGTTTAACCGACGAAAAAACATTAAGTTTTGACTTGGTTGTTGATAGACAAATTGAAAATCATCATTTATAGGGTATGTGCCTATTGCTTGGTTAGGATATAGATAATGAATCAATGGATTGGTTTCATTTGATTTGGCGTATAAAACACGAGTAACGAAGTTATGGCAAAATTTACTAAATTAGACGTTAAACGTTGAAATTGTATAATTCCGGATTAGTAGTCACAACTTTCCGATTAGTTAGAAAACCCTAGTTTTTGATGGGGTAGCGTAGAATAACATATTCAAGAGTCGTAGCCTCAAGAACGGTTGAATTCTGACTTAGAATGAATAAAATGAGCTATGAACGCTCACGAGCGTTTAACGAACACTTATTTGAACGTTAATAGTGAATTCATCATTAACGGGTTTAAAAACTACTTTTGTCCTGATGAAATCGAAGTTCATGGAACGTGTAAGAAAATGGTTTTTGAACGAGCCAAATCTGACTTAAAAGGACTAAGTTATGAGTCCGGGAAGAATCGTATTGAAAATTAGAAAAAAAAATTCAAGGGCTCAGAGTGGGCGCCGCAGCGCCGTCCCAAGCATTAAAACTCGCGTCGTAGCGCCGGTTAGGGAGACTTAGCTACTGGAGAGTGGCACCGCAAAGCCACTAGTAAAAAGGGATCTCGCGTCGTAGAGCTGAGACCGGGCAAAACACACTGTTAGTTGGCGCCGCAGCGCCAATAGTGTATTGATGTCTGGCGTCGCAGCACCGGTAGTGGGAATTTGTTGACCAAGTTATTTTCTAATTCCAAATTTGTTACAAAACTAGTATGGGACATGTATATACTTATTATACATGATAAGATTAATCTTAAGTCACTTATATAGTGTTAACTTTTGGAATTTGAATATGGTTTAATAGAAATTAAACGAAGAACGCGAGAGATATGAAAGTAAAGTGTATTCAAACTTTGGTAATTAACCAATGATGACCAAGTCTTAGGTTGGTGACGTAAGAACATTAATAAGTCGTAATGAAGAATAGTAAGTCGAATTGACATTTATTAATGAAATAAATTTATAAGACCCCAAATCTTATGAATAAAGATTAATTTTCTCGAAATATTTTTTTTAAGTATTAAGGTGTGGATTTGATATAATATTATAGTTGTGGATAATATTTATAAATTTTGTAAAGTATGCAAGTTGTCATAAAATATTCAATTGGTCGGAGTCAGGGAATATTCGTTCGACGGCACAATCATTGGTGAACCCCAAAACGGAAGTATTGTCGAAGTTAGAAAACGACAGAAATATCTTTTTATAAAAATAATGGTGAAAGTTTTACCGTTAAACTGTTGAAATACCCGATGATAAAAGTACAGTAATACGCGCGGTTGCATATTAGCACACGGTATTGTACAGTATCTTTGATTATTGATGCTTACGTGAGAAGTCACTCAGTTATACTCAATTATTGCTACAGTAATTGTTGCATAATATCTCTCATATTATTGATTCAATTATTGTCACAGTATCATCTACATAATATTTTATATTATTAAATCAATAATTAAGAAAACAAAGTTATTCATAATATTATTTTCATTATTGACGATGTCTAGAAAGTTCTGTCGAGGAAAGGGGTTTGGTCACCTAATTGTGCGCCAATAGGGAGAAATCCTTATCGGAAAGCTCCCTCTTTCTTGGGAATGATCTGGTTGTTAAATATTGTGAGTTATAATATTAATGATGAATAAGTTCGTGTTGATTAAAGATGAAATTGATATTTTTATTGTGTTGGGATTATTAGTGTTAGTGGAAATCGACATTTATTTCGATAATAATTTATTTTTGGAGGTTAAATTGACTAATCGGGTAATTAACCGAATAAATGAGCAATTAATTGTTATTAGTTCACATGCATATAACTATTTGTTCACATGAATGGAACTATTGATTCACATGCATGTACTATTAGGGGAGGTGGTGTAAGTTTGATAATACTTGTAGGACTAAATTAAAAATGGAGTAAAAGATGAAGGTACTATTTTGTAATAATTCAAGCCCCAAAACGTACAATTATCGAAACTATGTTTCCTATAAATAGAAGCTCATTCTTATTTCATTCTCACCCATTCACTAAGACACACAAGAGCAGTTATAGAGAGAGAAGCTATAGAGAGAAAGAAGAAGAGTATTCTGTTACTTCACTATTGCAGTATCCAACCTTCTACTAAGGTAAGGGATGTTATTTATTTCTTATTCGTAAGGGATATTATTTTTGTTCAATATTCGTATGAAATAATATCTTCTTCCATACTCTGTATGTGAGATCCCAAATTTTATGAAATGAAAGTATTCAAGTTTCTTATAATTATTATTCTATTTAGTAAATGGTTAAATTGATAAAAGGTTAAAGTTAAGGGTGATATGTGAAAAAATTTCAAAGTAAGTAAGTTGTTATAAAATAATTGGTGATAAAAGTACAGTAATACGTGTGGTTATATAGTAGCACACGGTATTGATTATTGATGCTTACGTGAAAAGTCACTCAGTTTTATTCAATTATTGCTAAAGTAATTGTTGCATATATAATATCTCTCATATTATTGATTCAATTATTGTCACAGTATCATATGCATAATATTTTATATTATTAAATTAATAATTAAGATGACAAAGTTATTCATATTATTATTTGCATTATTGACGATGTCTAAAAAGTTCTGTCGAGTAAAGGGGTTTGGTCACCTAATTGCGCGTCAATAGGGAGATATCTTTATCGAAAAGCCCCCTCTTTCCTGGAAATTATCTGGTTGTTAAATATTGTGGGTTATAATATTAATGATGAATGTTATTAAAAATCAAATTTGAGTTCGGAGTTGAATTTGGAGACGCGAAGGTGAATTTGAGTCTGAAACGATGAAATTAGTAAAAATAGACTATAAACACAAAATTTGTCAGGATTGACTTTTTGGTCAAAAAGTCAACAGTTGACTTTTTTGGAAAAAGTTAAACTTCAAAATATCAATGATGAAATTGTTGATAAAAATATTTCCATTGTGTTGGAATTATTTATGTTAGTAGAAATCGATATTTATTTCAATAATAATTGATTTCGGGATGTTAAATTGACCAAACGAGTAATTAATCGGATAAATGAGCAAGTAATTGGTATTAATTCACATGCAAATAACTATTTATTCACATGAATGGAACTATTGATTCACATGATGTACTATTAGGGGAGGTGGTGCAAGTTTGATAATACTTGTAGGACTAAATTAAAAATAGAGAAAAAGATGAAGGTACTATATTGTAATAATTCGAGTCCCAACACATGCAATTATCAAAACTATGTTTTTCTATAAATAGAAGTTTATTCTTCTTTCATTCTCACCAATTTACTAATACTCACAAGAGCAATTATAGATAGAGAAGCTATAGAGAGAAAGAAGAAGAGTATTCTGCTACTTCACTATTGCAGTATCCAGTCTTCTACTAAGGTAAGGGATGTTATTTATTTCTTATTCGCAAAGGTTATTATTTCTTGCTATTCACTCAGTTACTATTCACCTGGAGTATTATTTACGAGGTACTATTCACTCGGAGTATTATTTACGAGGTAATATTCACTCGGGTATTATTCACTCAGGGGTAGTATTCACGAGGTACTATTCACGGGATATTATTCACGAAGTACTATTCATGAGGTACTATTCACGGGGTACTATTCATGAATTACTATTCACGGGGTACTATTCATGAAGTACTGTTCATGGGGTACTATTCACGATAAAAAATTGATTCTTTTCTGTCCAAATTATTTTTGATACATGAATATTATTCTTGAATTTTACTCCGCAATTGATGATCATGTTGACAATTTAGATATTCTTTAAATCTGGATAAATTGAGTAATAAATATTTAATATGTATCCTTTATATCACTTGATTGATGCTTATATCATTATCAACATCCTCATGTTTATATTGTAACGAAAGTCATCTTTGGCCCGTAGTGCATAGATGGACTATTGATTATTGGTTTTATAGTTGATATCTTTGGTCTTAGTGCAAAGATGAACTGTTGATTGATAGCTTTGGCCCGTAGTGCAAAGATGGATAGGTGTATGACATGATCATGATCATTGATGATTAAAAGAATATCCTTGGCCCGTAGTGCATGGATAATTCGTGGACGTGATACTAACGAATATCCTTGGCCGTAGTGCATGGATAATTCGATGATGTGATTGGCAGGATCATGACCATTAGTTAACAGTTGAATGTCTTTGGTCGTAGTGCACTGACAGGCAATTAATTGGTATGATCATGACCATTGGTTTTATAGTTGAATATCTTTGGCTCGTAGTGCAAAGATAGACAACTTATTGGTATGATCATTGTTATTACACTTGAATGTCTTTAGCCTTTGGGGTAAGGATATTGAGTGATCGTTCTATTAAGCCTTTGTGGCAAGGAATTACTGTTGATTCACATTATTATAAACATGAATTGTGAATTTAACTATAATCTTTGGTGGTTCAGGTGAAGATAGGTGATGAAAGTTCTCTTTGTCTTGGGTATAACAAAGAACTGTTAATGGGTATTACAGGGATAAAATTGATGAAAAACTTTTAAATCATAGAAGATAGTAGATATCATGCTCTACTTGTCTCTTCTAATGGATTGCTTATTCCGCAACAGTTGTTAATCTAAAACTTGTTGTCTATTATATTCTATCAGTTGTTATACTGTTGAAGGCTAAGGATAATTTATTCTGCATTATCTTAGTCATAATATTTCTTACTGGGCTAGTTGAGCTCACCCTTTTCTTTCATTTTTCTCTTTAGGAAATGAGAATACAGCTAGGACGAGTCAGGAAATGGAGTGATGGTCCAAGATAAGTGGCTACAACAATCCTCACTATTCTATGAAATATTGTAATAATAATTGTAATGAGGACTCCATTGAGTGTGGATATTGTCTAGAAGACAATATTCGTGTTAAAACTCTCAGCTACGCTGTTGTCATATTTTTACACGACAATTGTATAAGAGAAGTTTGTATTTGATTTCTGTACCATGTATTTGGCGACTCAGAATGGGTGATGTATATCTGTTTTGGGGGCGTCATATTGTAGTATGTAAGTACTATTATTTCATTTCGTATCCCTAATTCTACACTCATTTTGTTGAAGTATTGCTTCTATACTCTGTGAAATTAGTAGAATATCCTTGAAATTTGCGCTTCATCTAGTATTGTTTCACAAGAATATTTTCTGAATATTCTTGTTAAATTTTAAGCTTTTCATGTCAGAGTACTATTCATGGGTACTATTCATTTATACAGATAATTCATACATACGGTACTATTTATAAAGTACTATTCATGGACACTATTCATAAATACGGTATTATTCATGAAGTACTATTCACGGAGTATTATTCACGAAGTACTATTCACGGGGTACTATTCACCTGAAGTACTATTCATGACCAAAAAATTGATTTATTTTCTGTACAAATCATTTTTGATACAATATTATTCTTAAATTTTACTCCACAAAGCAGTATCATGTTGACAATTTGGATATTATTGAATTCTGTATAAATTAAATTATAGATCTTTGAAATTTATCCTTGCTTTCATTTAATTGAATTCTTATATCATTATCATCATCTACATGCTTATATTGTGATGAAAGTCATCTTTGGTCGTAGTGCTTAGATGGATTGTTGATTGGTATGATTATGACCAGGGATTATTCGGTATAATCATGACCTGTAATGTTACAAGTGATGTGGATTATTTATTGAGTTGAGTCTCAGCGACAGGTATTGGTATGATCATGACCATGCCTTCTCTTCGGCCAAGGGTGCAAAGATGAATTGTTGTTTGGCATGTTCATGATCATTGGTGAAAACACGAATATCCTTGGCCCGTAGTGCATGGATAATTCGTGGTCGTGATACTAATGAATATCATTGGCCCTTAGTGCATGGATAATTCAGTGATGTGGATTATTTATTAAGCTGAGTCTCAGCGATAAAATTGATGATACACTTTTAAATCATAAAAGATAGTAGATATCATGCTCTACTTGACTCTTCTAATGTATTGCTTGTTCCACTATATTTGTTATTCTAAAACTTGTTGTCTATTGTATTATATTAGTTGTTATACTATTGAAGGCTAAGGATAATTTATTCTGCATTATCTTAGTCATAATATTTCTTACTGGGCTAGTTGAGTTCACCCTTTTCTTTCACTGTTCTCTTCAGAAGATGTGAATATAGCTGGAACTAGTTGGGGAATGGAGTGACGGTCCAGATGGTTGCTTTAGTAGTCCTCACTATTCTGTGAAATAGTGTGATAATAATTGTAATGAGATTGAATTTGAGTTTGGATATTGTCTAGAAGACAATATTCGTGTTAAAACTCTCAACTATATTTTGTCATAGTTTACACGACAGTTGTATAATTAAGTTTGTAGTTATATTCTGAACCATGTATTTGGCAACTCAATGGGTGATGTATACCTATTTTGGGGGCGTCACAAAATTCAATTAAGACATAGAAGAGAAAGAAGCTGGTAAAAACAATGTGATTAGATTGTTTAGTAGCTAATTACAGTGTGCTATTTGAATATATCATGTAGAGACTGTAAAGATCAAGAACTATTGAATATTTTATTTGAAGATGCTTGAAGGAAAGTTTTCTTAACGCTTGTCTAACCTTCGTGTTAACCAAGTGTCTGTGATTCATGTTATGAGATGCATGAATTGTTTTACGAAAGGGTCGATACCAGTTTTAACTTGGCTAGACTAATCTTAAGAGTTAGATTGATTTGTTTACAAGTCTTTCGATATAGAACTGTTAATGCTATCCTATGCCAAGTATTTGGTACGGATTCAAGGTAAGCTTGAGTATGAACAAACAAATGTATTTTACATGGATTATTCGATGGGCACGTGAAGTTGTCAAAACTTGAACGTAAACACATTTAACGGATGAGTGTTGATCAACATATAGTACTATAGGCTGATCACCTAAAAGTGCTCGTAAGATATATCGGACTTACGAACTTAGTTTCGGGTTGTCTTTTTTCATGAATGAAAACGAAAAGAGAATGTTCATGGTCTTTTGACCAGTTCAGAATTCCTAAGTTATTATATATACTCTGGAATTGTGATATGAAATGAAAAGTGCTATTTAATGTTTCATAGTACTTCGAAACTACTTGTTCAGTTACTAAAGATAATCATATAATTCTCGACGTGGTATTTGTATTATCTTTTGCTAGAATTGTTGAGCTAGTTATGCTCACTTCTTGCTTGAATTATATGATTGCAGCTAAGGCCGAAAGAACTGATGATCCCAGTAGGGATAAAGGCAAAGCTAAGATGGATAAGTAGATTATCCTGTAATAGACTAGTATATTTGTAAGAATCTTAATATGATAAACAAAGAATGTATTAGTTTCAGAACCTGGGAATCGATTTATTATTATTATTGTAATAAGAATGTAGTAATTATGTTCATTTTGATGTTGTTTCAATGGAATGAATGTATAGTGATGAGTACCGTGTAGCATTATATATGTGGGTTAAAAGTACCCAGATTTGGGGGCAACACAGGTTGGTATCAGAGCATTAGTTTATAAAACTTAAAGGGGGAAAACCTTAGGCTAATAACCTCGTTAGAAAAAGAGAAGTCAGAAGGAATTGAACTCGAGTCGAATGAGTTAATTAAGTATTGAGGAAACTCAGTACTGAAAGATTTAAAAGATGGAAATTAAGCTTAAATAAACTAAATGTGATTTGTGCTTATATTATTGTGTATTATGTTCTAAACAATATGTTATGTGTTATTGTAGATGTCCATCAACAACTTCATGTATAGGGATATACACGTGGTGAGCAAAGAGTCCGTGAATCGGGCAAAGCCTGTACATATGCCCATGGCGGGAGTACCATTAGTGATTCTAGAAGAGTACGAGCTAGAGGAGGATTACTCTGAGGGAGACATGGAAAACATGGGATCGACGTCATATCTCGATATGGTGGTCGATGGGGATGAGGAAATGGAGGTTGCATCGTTTAATACGGTGATACCTGCACTAGAGCCAACACCTCGAGATGCAATAAGGGCATTGTATCGGGCAGTGCTTGACCGGAATGTGCAACTGCGCACTGTTGTGTAGAAACAGAATGAATAGATTAGTGCTCTTTATGAGACAAAGGAGTCTACAAAAGCAGGTTTTGACTTAGAGCATGACGAGAAGGTGCTTATGACGGATAAGGCGAGGGACTATAAGAATGAGGTTGTAGAGCTTCGTAAGGAACTGGTTGAGAAGAACCAGAAAATAGCACGGATGTCCTATATCCATAACAATGCTCATGAGGATTTTAAGCTAAAAATTTCTTGTTATTCCAATTGAGTCAGGATAGACTCGACATACTATTAGTCGGGATATTGTTTCAATTCATGCGAATCAGAAGCATGAGAATGATGTGAGGCAGTGTTAGTAGATCGGTAGATCTTTTCATATATGTGTAGTGACGTAAAACCCTCTTTTATATAATTAAAGGGTAGTCTTTTTGTAAATCCTAATTTTTGTAGAAGTTAATCACGAAATAGTAATGTAATAGCTTTTAGCTATGGAATCAATTTGTAAATAGTTTTGAACTATGAAGAAGCATATTAATATAATGAAGTTTTTAATTGATGTGCTTTATTATGGTATGAGTTATTATTGTTTGATGAATAATAACTAAGTAAGTAAATAGAGAATAATGAAACATTATTTAATTAATCAGAATAATGTCGCCAAGAAGAAGATAACGTAAACAGGAAGCTGAATCACATAATGATAACCAAGGGGGTCAAAATAACCCTATGTAAAAGTTCGTTAATTTATTAACGGATGCATTTAACCCAACTAGGGGTAGAGCACCCACAGTACCTAGGGTAGCCAGAATGACTACCTTTAAAGAGTTTAAAAGCGTAGGTCCGTCGGAGTTCAAAGGAATTACGGGCCCAATAGAGGCCCAGACATGGGTGAAAGAAATAGAAAAGGCATTTGTTATTACAAACGTAGCTGAGGCGCAAAAGACTTCTTTTGCGACCTATATGATGAAAGAGGAAGCCAACTTCTGGTGGGAGGCTCACCAGGGTGGGGTTGGAACTGATGCGGTTACGTGGGAACAATTTAAGAAGGTATTCTTTGAGAACTATTTTCATACAAGTATGCAGGGGAGGATGGAGATTAATTTCCTAGAACTTAAACAAGGGGACATAACGGTTCCCCAATATGCGGCCAAATTTAATGAATTGGCAAGGTTTGCTCCACACCAAGTGGACACTGAGGAGAGGAAGTCTCGTAGGTTTGAGCAGGGATTGAAACCCTGGCTCTATAGTAGGATTTTTGTTTTCCGGAGTGCCTCTTATGGGACCATTCTAGAGAAAGCAATCATTGCAGAGGGTGGTAGTGAGGCTTTGAGCCAATACCATAAGGAGAGGAAGAATAAGGGTAAAAGAGAAGGAGGACCCAAGGAGGAGGTAGCTAGTGGCAGTGGAAGTCTGTCCAAGATGAAGGATTTTAACTCCGGGAATACTGGAGTGAAATAAGGGGATCATAAGCGTAGGATCGAGGCATGCAATACATGCGGGAAGACTCATTTTGGAGTCTATCTGAAAGGGAAATTAGTTTGTTATAACTGTGGGCAGGAGGGTCACATATCACCCAATTGTCCTAATCCTAAGAAGAACCAGAGATGTTTTGTTTATGGGTCGATGGACCACATGGCAAGAAATTTCCCAAAGAAGGAGTCAGAGGGTAGTAAGGGTACTAGTACTGGTAAGTTAGCCATTACTAGACCAACACCATCATCGAGTAAACCCACGCCCGTACTTTTAATATGACTGTCTAAGATGCGGTTGCATCAGCGAATATAGTAGCAGGTATCATTCAAGTCAATGAAATAAATGCTTATGTGTTATTTGACTCGGGTGCTACTTATTCTTTTATATCATGTGAATTTTCTAAGTGATTAAGTTTACTTCCGAAAAAATTAGAGATACCTTTAGACATTAAGGTAGCAAACAAAGAGATAATTCCCATTGAATATATTCATAGGAATTATTGCATAGATATTAGAGGTAACAAATTAGCGGTAGATTTAGTACCGATAAGGTTGAGAGAATTCGATGTAATTCTCGGTATGGATTGGTTAATTAACCATAAGGCTATAATAGATTGTCATAGGAAAAGTGTGAACCTTCGGCTTTCTAAGAAAACCAAGGTAGTGTTCTATGGTAGTAAATCACTGAGACTCTCTTGTTATCTAACCATGACATAAGCTAGGAAAATGTTGTGGAAGGGGTGTATAGGATACATGTGCCATGTTATGGATACCCAAAGAGTGGGAGCATCATTGGAACAGATACCTATAGTACAAGAGTTTGCGAATGTATTCCCAGCTGAGTTACCAGGTCTTCCACCGAATAGGGAGGTCAAGTTTGTGATTGATCTGTTACCTGGGTATGACACCAATTTCTAGGGCACTGTATTGGATGGCGCTGGTAGAAATGAAGGAGTTAATGGTTCAATTACAAGAACTATTAGACAGGAAGTACATTCAACCGAGTGTGTATTCGTGGGGAGCACCGGTATTATTTGTAAAGAAGAAGGATGAGTCGTTACGACTTTGTATCAACTATCGAGAGTTGAACAAGTTAACGATTAAGAATAAATACCCATCGCCTAGGATCGATGATCTATTTGATCAGTTGAAAGGGGCAAAGTATTTTTCTAAGATAGATTTGTGTACGGGGTACAATCAGTTGAATGTAAGGAAGGAGGATATACCTAAGACGGCGTTCAGAACTCGTTATGGTCATTACGAGTTTTTGGTTATGTCATTTGGGTTGACTAATGCGCCAGTCGCATTCATGGATATGATGAATAGAGTGTTCAAATAGTATTTAGGATAAGTTTGTTGTAGTGTTCATTGATGATATTTTAGTCTATTCTAAGACGCTAGAAGATCATGCTTGAACATTTAAGGATAGTGTTGGAAACACTACGAAAGGAGAATTTGTATGCAAAATTCACTAAGTGTGAATTTTGGACTTGAAAGAGTGCAGTTGTTAGGACATGTTATTGATAAAGATGATGATTTTTGTTGATCCAGTGAAGGTGGAAGCAGTTAATAATTGGGAACAACCAAAAATGCCAACTGAGGTTCGGAGTTTCTAGGGTTAGCGGGATACTATAGAAGGTTCATTCAGGACTTTTCTAAAATAGCTACTCATGTGACGAATTTGACGAGGAAGTCAGTGAAGTATGTGTGGACTGAGAAGTGTGAGGATAGTTTTTAGGAACTAAAAAGGAGGTTAAGTGAGGCACATGTATTGTATTTACCAGATGATATGGGGAATTTCATAGTTTATAGCGATGCTTCGCATAGAGGACTGGGTTGCAGTGCTCATGCAGCATGGCAAGGTCATTGCATATGCGTCACAGCTAGTTAAAGGATTATGAGAAGGTCTATCCTACTCATGACTTAGAATTGGCAGATGTAGTTTTTTGCCTTAAAAATATGGAGACATTATTTATACAGGGAGAAGTGTGAGATATACACAGACCATAAAAGTCTTAAATATATCTTCACACAGAAGGAGTTGAATGTGAGGCAGAGAAGGTGGTTAGAGTTGATAAAAGATTACGATTGTGATATCTTATATCATCTAGGAAAGGAAAATGTAGTAGCTAATGCGCTAATTAGGAAGGGTAGAGAAAAGTTATTAATGTTATTGACTCAAAATGAGTTAATAATGGAGATGACAAGAATGGAGCTAGAAGTTAAATTACTGAATGAAGCAGTAGAAATGTTATTCGCAATGGAGACCCAACAAACCATAGTGGAACGGGTTAAAGAAGTGAAATTAGGCAATGAAGAATGTGAGCGAGTAAAGAAGAGGATGGAAGATGAAGAGAAGACTAAGTTTAACCTCGACAATGAGGGATTACTTCGTTTTGAAGGAAGAATTTGGGTTCTAGATAATTCCAAGTTGAAAGAAGAAATTATGAGTGAGGCCCATAGCTCGAGGTACTCGATACATCTAGGTAGTATTAAGATGTATCAAGACCTTCGACAGAACTTTTGGTGGCCAAACATGAAGAGAGAGATAGCAGAATATGTTAATAAGTGCTTAGCTTGTCAGAAAGTTAAGGCTGAACACCAACGACCGAGTGGGTTATTACAATCACTAGAGATTCTGGAGTGAAAATAGGAGCATATCATAATGGACTTTGTGGTAGGACTTCTAATGACAAGGAAGGGATACGACGCTATTTGGGTAATAGTGGATCGGTTGACGAAATTGGCTCACTTTTTAGCAATAGGAGTTAGGTATAACCTAGAACAATTGGCTAAATTGTATGTCAAAGAAATTATTTCAAGACATGGAGTACCTATTTCGATTGTGTCAGATCGTGATCCACGATTCATATCAAATTTTTGGAGGAGTTTACAAGAGCAAATGGGAACGCAGTTGAAGTTGAGTACAGCGTATCATCCTCAGAAGGATGGACAAAGTGAGCGAACAATTGAAACGCTAGAAGATATGTTAATATCTTGCGTTATGTATTTTAAGGGGAGTTGGGACGAACATCTGCCTTTGGTGGAATTCGCGTACAATAATAGTTTTTAGGCTAGTATAGGCATGCCGCCTTATAAAGAGTTATATGGGAGGAAGTGTAGAACTCCACTGTGTTGGGATGAAGTAGGTGAACGTCGGATGTTGGGACCTGAGATGGTACAATAGACGGCAGACATGGTAAAGTTAATACGTACTCGATTAGTAGCGGCTCAAGATAGACAAAAGAAGTATGCAGATCCTCACCATGAGAAGAGGGAATTTGAAGTAGGTTCGTATGTATTTCTGAAGGTATCGCCTAGGAAAGAGAATATACAGTTTTGGAAAGAAATGAGAAGTTAAGTCCAAGGTTTATAGGACCTTTTGAAATTTTAAGAAGGGTAGGAGAGGTAGCTTATGAAGTAGCTTTACCTCCAGAGATAGAACGTATACACAATGTGTTTCACGTGTCAGTGTTGCGTCCCTATAAACTGGACTACAAATACGTAATAGAGTACGAATCTATTTAGATAGAAAAAGATTTAACGTATGAAGAACTTCCCGTTCAGATTGTTGATAGGAAGGAACAAGTTTTGAAAAATAAGATAATAACTTCGGTGAAGGTTATTTGGAGGAACCACAATGCCGAAGAAGCAACGTAGGAACTCGAGAGTAAAATGAAAGAAAATTTTCCTTATTTGTTAATGTAATTGTAGCGAGATTCTAGGGACAGAATCCTTATAAGGGAGGGAGAATGTAATGCCCAAGAAAATTGGATTTTTATGAGAATTAAATTTTATTTGATTATGTGGATTAAATTAATTTAATTGATTATTTATGTGAGTAAGTTGTATAAAGGTCGTTCTATGACCTAGAATGTCTGGATGTTGTTAGGATTCTGGCTATGTGCTAGAATTAATTATTTTGAATTTCCAAGACAAAAATAAAAGTTTCCCGAGAAATTTTCGTAAAAACACTATTCATCTATTTCTGCTCGGGAATTAAGTTTGAAATTCTAAGAAATGCATAATGATATAATTTTAAGACGAGATGGAATATCCAATAATATTTAGTTATGGCAAACGAAGTTTTCGCTTGCAGACTTAAAACCTAAGGGTTAGGAAAGTGATTTTCGAGAAGGAAGTGAATGCGTATAATGATTAGGGTTATTATACGTGTGATATACGAGTAGGATACTAGTTAGTATACGAGTATAGTATGAAGAACATTATAACGTATAATACGAATATCGTACGAATACTATACGAAGAGAATACGTGAGTTATATGCGTAGAATACGATTGGTTCTTATTGGACTTTGAGTTTATGGACTTTGTAGAATCCAATTGGACTTGTATTATATCAAACCCAATGTTTTATGAAATGAAGCCCAATATTGAGTATTATCAAGGCCCAATGTTAGGTTAAATCAAGCCCGATCCAAGAAAGTGAGCCATGGATCGAACCGATGGGTCACCGAATGGGTAAAACTCATGGGGCAACCCATGGAGGGACCCACAAGGACATGTGAGTTGGCCACTTGGTGGCCAAGTAAAGTCATTACTTGGTTACAAAGTAATAAATAGTAAGTAGGTGCACCAAATGACCAAAATACCCTTCATTTGATTTTCTATATAAGGAAGCTTAGCTTGGTCATTTGTTGTTTTACAAACTTTGACCAATATAATTTGAGAGAGAGAAAAGAGAAAGAAACAAGTAATCAAGTGAGGTTGAAGCAAATCATATAAGTTTTAAGCAAGAACATAAAGAACGATAAGGTAATAATTCGTAAAATCTTAGTCTTCGATCCGTTTAAATTTATTTTTTGTAGAGAATCGTGAATTGGTAGAGCATGTCTCTTTCGGAGTAATAAGGATGGATAATAGTGAATTAAATATTTTCAAGCCATGTATAAGTAGAAATCATAAACGTTTAAGTAAGTTTAACAGACGAGAAATCATTAAGTTTTGACTTGGTTGTTGATGGACAAATTGAAAACCATCATTTATAGGGTATGTGCCCATTGCTTGGTTAAGATATAGACAATGAATCAATGGATTGGTTCCATTTGATTTGGCATATAAAACACGAGTAACGAAGTTATGGAAAAATTTATAATATTAGACGTTAAACGTTGAAATTGTAAATTCTGGATAGTAGTCAAAACTTGTCGTCTAGTTCAAAAACCCTAATTTTTGATGGCGTAGCGTAGAATAACGTATTCAAGAGTCGTAGCCTTAAAAATGGTCAAATTCTGACTTAGAACGGAGAAAATGAGCTATGAACGCTCACGGGCGTTTAACAAACGCTTATTAGAACGTTAATAGTGAATTCATCGTTAACGGATTTAAAAACTACTTTTTTCCTGATGAAATTGAAGTCATGGAACGTGTAAGAAAACAGCTTTTGAACGAGCCAAATCCGACTTAAAATGACTAAGTTATGAGTCTGGGAAGAATCGTATTGAAAATTAGAAGAAAAAAAATCAAGGGCTCAAGGTGGGCGCCGCAGCGCCACCCCAAGCATTAAAACTCGCACCGCAGCGCCGATTAGGGAGACTTAGCTACTGGAGAGTGGCGCCACAGCGCCACTAGTACAAAGGGATCTCACGCCGCAGCGCCGAGACCGAGCAAAACACACTATTAGTTAGTGTCGCAGCGCCAATAGTGTATTGATGTCTGGCACCGCAGCACCTGGTAGTGGGAATTTGTTGACCAAGTTGTTTTCTAATTCCAAATTTGTTACAAAACTAGTATGGGACATGTATATACTTAGTATACATGATAAGATTAATCTTAAGTCACTTATATAGTGATAACTTTAGGAATTTGAATATGGTTTAATAGAAATTAAACGAAGAACGCTAGAGATACGAAGTAAAGTGTATTCAAACTTTGGTAATTAACCAATGATGATCGAGTCTTGGGTTGGTGACGTAAGAACATTAATAAGTCGTAATGAAGAATATTAAGTCGAATTGACATTTATCAATGAAATAAATTCAATTAAGACATAGAAGAGAAAGAAGCTTGTAAAAACAATGTGATTAGATTGTTTAGTAGTTAATTACAGTGTGCTGAATGTGAATATATCATGTAGAGACTGTAAAGATCAAGAACTATTGAATATTTTATTTGAAGACGCTTGAAGACAAGTTTTCTTAACGCTTGTCTAACCTTCGTGTTAGCCAAGTTTCTGTCAATCATGTTATGAGATGCATGAATTATTTTACGAAAGGGTCGATGCCAATTTTAACTCGGCTAGACTAATCTTAAGAGTTAGATTGATTTTTTTACAAGTCTTTCGATATAGAATTGTTAACGTTATCCTATGTCAAGTATTAGGTACGTATTCAAGGTAAGCTTGAGTATGAACAAACAAATGTATTTTACATCGATTATTCGATAGGCACGTGAGGTTACCAAAATTTAAACGTAACACGTTTCACGGATGAGTGTTTATCAACATACAGTACTATAGGCTGATCACCTAGAAGTGTTCGTAAGATATATCGAACTTACAGACTTAGTGTCGGGTTGTCCTTTTTCATGAATAAAAACAAAAAGAGAATGTTCATGGTCTTTTGACCAGTTCAGAATTCCTAAGTTATTATATATACTCTGGAATTGTGATATGAAATGAAAAGTGCTATTTAATGTTTCATAGTACTTCGTAACTATTTGTTCAGTTACTGAAGATAATCATATAATTCTTGACGTGGTATTTGTATTATCTTTTGCTAGACTTGCTGAGCTAGTTATGTTCACTTCTTGCTTGAATTATATGATTACAGCTAAGGCCGAAAGAACTGATGATCCCAGTAGGGATAAAGGCAAAGCTAAGATGGATAAGTAGATTATCCTGTAATAGACTAGTATGTTTGTAAGAATCATAATATGATAAACAAAGAATGTATTGGTTTCAGAACCTGGGAATGGATTTATTATTATTATTGTAATAAGAATGTAGTGATTATGTTCATTTTGATGTTGTTGCAATGGAATGAATGTATAGTGAATAGTATCGTGTAGAACCATATTTGTGGGTTAAAAGTACCTGGATTTGGGGGCGTCACACATTTGATGAAATATTTATTGGGAATCATAAATGATTCGTCACTTGCCTTACAACAAAAAGATCAAAACATTGTACATGCTGTGAGATTGATTAGGGTAATGAAAGCTCGACTACAAGATTTAGGGATGCGAAATGGGAGAATTTTTTGAAGGAAGTCAATATATTTTGTGAGAAAAACACGATCCCAATAATTAATAAGGAATAAAACATGAGATCTTACGGTCGTAGCAGGCGTACTGGACAAATTATTACTAATTTTCATCATTATCGTGTTGAGATTTTTTGTCAAGTATAATCTCTATAAATCTTTTTTCATTATTCCTATTTAAAAATTTATCTTTTTTTTATTTTTCATTATTACAATGTACGTTGTTGATTCAATTGTTCAAGAGATGAACAATCGTTTTTCAGAAGCAAGCACATAGTTACTTTTATGCATATTATGCCTTGATCCAAGGGATTCGTTATCTCAATTTGACAAAAAAAAAATTACTCCGTCTTGCTAAGCTTTATCCATAAGACTTCTCATTGACTAATCGCATGATACTTGGGGATCAACTTGAAAATTACATTTATGATATGTGATGTGATAGTCAATTTTTTGGGATCGAAAATTTGGGTTTGAAAGTCTTGCTAAGAAGCTGATTGAAACAAGAAGACATATGACTTTTACATTGGTATATCGATTGATTGAGTTGGCTTTGATTTTACCAGTTGCAACTGCTACTATTGAAAAAGTATTCTCTGCGATGAAAATTGTCAAGACTGACTTGCGTAATAAAATGGGAGACGAGTGGATAAATGACAGTCTGATAGTTTATATTGAGAAGGGTATTTTTTTCAACAATTAAAAACGAACAAATTTTGAGACGTTTTTAAACTATGCAGACTCGCAGGATACAGTTGTTTTCTATCATTCGTGCAACCGAAAGAAGCTCTTCAAGCGCTAATAAATAATTTTTATTATTGATATATTTTAACCCCTTAAAAATATGTTCTGGTTCCGCCATTGTTAGCCATTGTCTATAGCTAACAAATATCCATATCTTTTGGATATTTGGACAAGTTTTAGAATAATCCTTTTACCCTTTTTGCAAAAAAATAAAAATAAAAAATTCATGAGATTTTTACATGGTCCGTGGAACTCTATTTTTTAATTTGTCGTTTTTGTCCTGCATGGGGACATGTGTCCATGCTCAAATAGACTTGCATATTTTAGCCGTACCCACTTGGCTCGGCCGTGAAGAATATGATAATCAATTAATTTAAAAATAATGTTACTATCACATAAACAAATATCACATAATATATATATATATACTAGCGGGGTCCCGTGCCTCCGGCATTGTATGGGCAGTGAGATTTATCTCAAAATTAGAACGGCCCAGATGATTTATTAAGTGAGCGGGAAATTCAAAATCATTATTAGATAGATAGATATATTTTATTAGATAGATGTATGGACGGTGGGATTTATCTCAAACTTTGGACGGCCCAGATGATTTATTAAGTGAGCGGGAAATTTAAAATCATTTGTATTTTATTAGATAGATATATATATATATATATATATATATATATATATATATATATATATATATATATATATATGGAATTCTATCCACAACAACCGATTATTGGGTAGCAACCTCTTTTGGCCCAACCGCTACAACTTGTACCGGCCTTAAACAAATTTTTTTTTATAAGCCGCTACAGGTTGTAGCGGATAGGCCAAAAGAAATTTCTCCGAACAACCGGTTGTGGATGGATATCCTATATATATATATATATATATAGAGTCCGGATCAGGTCCGGACTCCCGGATTTTATAAAATCCGGACCTTTTTTTTTTTTTTTTTTTTTTTGCTTTTTTTTTTTGAAACAACTAAAAAAAAAAAAAAAAATATTTATGGAACTGAAATTTTTCCATAATACAGTGTTTTGGGCGTGATTTGGATGCCTATAACGAAATATTTCTGTACAGTCTGGGCAGACTGTACATACATTGGTTGGGGTAGGTGTTAAAAACACGCCCAAAACACTTTATTATGGAAAAATTTCAGTTCCATAAATTTTTTTTTTTTTTTTTTAGTTGTTTCAAAAAAAAAAAAAGCAAAAAAAAAAAAAAATTTTGGGGTCCGTATTTTAAGTCCAGTCCGGGAGACCGGACTGGATCCGTGGCCTATATATATATATATATATATATATATATATATATATATATACAAGTGCATACTCCTTATCTTACTCACTCGTGCTCACCCCTCTTTAGCGACGGATCCGGCGACGATTCGGTCATACAACCGTCGTCTATACTTTTAGCGACGATATATGTTGTCCGTCGCTAAAAGTATAGACGAATGTTGTATGACCGAAATCTTCGTCGGATCCGTCGCTAAAAGGGGATGAACACGGGTGAGTAAGATAAGGGGTATGCACTTGATCCTTGCTATATATATATATATATATATATATATATATATATATATATATATATATATATATATAGGATCAGGTAAGGGATCCTTGCTCTATATACAATACAAGTTTGTACTGACATGTATTGTTATATGTATCCAAATCACATCCAAAATACTGTATTATGAAAAAATTACAGTTCCATAAAATATTTAACTTTTTTTAGTTGTTTTAAAAAAATAAAAAAATTCCCACATTTTAATACCGTGCGGGATCCCTTACCTGATCGGGACTCTCTCTCTCTCTCTCTCTCTCTCTCTCTCTCTCTCTCTCTATATATATATATATATATATATATATATATATATATATATATATATATATATATATTATGGGTCTCCGCCTGATATGTAGGGCCTGAAATATGTATATATCTATGTGAGTATTATGTAATTTTTTTTATGTGATAGTAGCATTATTTTTAACTTAATTAAGTTGTCAGAAGTAAAGTCCATAACTGTGTCGAGGGGGGGGGGGGGGGGGGGGGGGGGGGGGGTCCGGTACAAAATGAACTGGACGTTAGTCCGGTACAATGTAATTTTTTTTAAATACAATTATCAGAATAATAAATAAAAAATAATAGAGCAAGTTTGAACAAAAAACTATAAAAAAATATATTTTTTATTAAAAAAACACAGTAAACAATTTACAGTATTTTTTCAATAAAAATATATATTTTTTTATATTTTTTTGTTCAAATGTATTCTATTATTTTTTATTTTTTATTTTTTATTCTGATAATTATTATTAAAAAAATAAAAAAAATAACATTGTACCGGACACCGTCCGGTACAGCACCTCCCCCAATTCTGAGAGCCGATAAAGTCAAGTCAAGCCAATTAGATAAATTAAAGTAAACAATCAATGAAATAATTAAAGAAATATTCACGTGATGTTTCCTTTTTTTTCCTCGATAAAAATCTAAGGTATGATGATAATCAAAGTGAGTAGGTCTTTCTTTCTAGAGTATAATGTTGTTCCACACAAATCATACATAAATGTACAAAATGACATGGAACATGATGTCGAAGGGATTCAAAAAATTAATTTCATAATAAATTTATCAATTGTAAATTCATGACGACCAACTCTCTTCATAAATAAACACACTAACTTTATACCTCACGGCCCATTTTTTGGCCAGCCGCTACAGCCTGTACCGGCCTTTATGTAATTTTTTTTTATAAGCCGCTACAGGCTGTAGCGACTGGCCAAAATGGGTTGCTCCCAACAACCGATTACTGTGGATGAAATCTATATATATATATATATATATATATATATTCATTTTTTGTGAAAAAACTAATGATTCTATACAACCAAAACAAGATATCATCTCTGATAAAATTCTGTTAAAATAGTTGTCCTTTGCTGCTTCTGTTTTTCCCTGCTAAACATTTACAGAAAGTCTTCTCATTGCGTGAGGTTTTCACTATAATCAAAACATTTATTACAAGTTGAAATTAGTGGGCTTTAACTGCTGTCCATAATGCGCACGCACCCCATACACCAAGCTCTCTCAGTACAGCCAATAAGTCAAAGTTTGGTGCCTACAATAAGACAATACTCCCTCCGTCCCAAATTAATTGCTCAATTTTGACTTTTTAAAGTCAAATTGACCATTTTTAAAATTAATCTTTTTACTATTTTTTGCTAAAATATAGGTGAAGAGATTATAACCAAAAGAAAGTATATACAATTTATTACTAATCCTAATTTTTATAATTTTAGAAATATATTTATATATGCTTAATTATTAATTCTAAAAATAGTCAATTTGACTTAAAAAAGTCAAAATTGAGCAGTTAATTTGGGACGGAGGGAGTATCAATAAGAATCCTTCAACGCACAAAGATTGTGCAATTCTCTTTTTTACATGTATTAAAATTATACTTAAATTACTATATTTTATAAATATTTTAATTTTAATAAATCACATTAATTATTTAATTGTCAAAAGCAAAAAAAGTAAAAAAAAAGAAATATTCCGGCCAATCACTAACCTGTTTCGGAAGAAGCCGATCACTATAGACTTATTATATCAATAAGAATCTTTTTACGGGGACCGGCGTCTTCCAACCGGAAGTAGTGACTGGCTGAAATTTTATTTTTATTTTTTATTTTTTTTTGTTTTTGACTACCAAATAATTAATGTCATTTATTGAAACTGAAATTTTTATAAAATGCAGTGATTTATGTGTCATTCGGATACATGTGCACTCTTATTTTTTATATGTATCCAAATGACACCTAAATTACTGTATTTTATAAAAATTTCAATTTCAATAAAAGACATTAATTATTTGATAGTCAAAAGAAAAATAAATAAAATAAAAAATATTTCGATCAGTCACTACCCCAATCGAAAGAAGGCGATCGCTATAGGCTTTACTAATAACACACTTTTTTTAATTGCATAACAATATTTTCAGAAGACCTATCATCAAATTAAAAAAATTATATGATAAATAGGTCATTGATTCAAGAATCATTATTGAACCGATGATATTATAAATATATAAATTTATATATTACTAATAATTAATAAAATTTTAAAAAAATTTAATTTTTATGAACTAAAATATAATAAAGTTAAGTTACAAAATTATTAAAGGTGATTAATTTTAATATTAAAAAAATGATATAAAAAATATTGAAAAATAATTAAAAATCAAATTACTGAGTTAACTTAACCGATTTTTCCTAATGAACCACCGGTTCGACTAGTGATCAATCTTTTCAATCCGAATTTTAATCAAAAATCGGATCGAATATAGAATTGGTTCTTGATTCAACTGATTAAACGGATCGGGTATCAAAACAATGCTACATAAGACCGCAGGTTTAAATCTATTCATCAGTAAAATGAAAATCAACATAAACGACATTACATAATAAGGTAATTTTTTCCTAAATTTTCTCTAATTAATTTCCCTAACACTTTTAGACATAAATTTGGTGTAAAATAACCTCCATCAAATTGTTTCTTGCAATATATATATATATATATATATATATATATATATATATATATATATATATATATATATATGGATACGGATTCATAGCTAAAATTATAAAAAAGAGTCTAACTTTACAATAAATTTTGATTATTCATCCGAATATCTAACGATTAATATGACTTCTGTTCGCAATTTATTTTTTAATATTTCATAATTTAATATTGCGGTCGAGATAAATATTTAAAATACACTCCTTGTAAAAGTCTTTCGTTCGCAGTATTAAACTTAGCATAAATAGCGTTTGCAGTTTAATACTACGGACAATACTTATTAAAAAATGACATTGTTTCTCAATTGGCCAAAAATACTTAGCATCCGCAGTTTAATACTGCGGACGAGAGACTTTTACAATAAGAATATTTTGGACATTTGTCCAGTCCGCAATATTAAATTGCGAAATACTAAAAATTAAACTGCGGACAGGACCTCTATTAAACTATCAGGATGCGTTATAAGACTATCTTTAAATTGACAATAAGTCTAGGGGGCATTGGTTTTGTGACATTCTAGCGACATTTTTTTTGGTTTTTTTTAGTAACTCTCAAAAAATGTATAGTATTTATTCTAACTAGATTTTTATCAAAAATAGTATTTTAGGTGTGATTTGGATACATACAAAAAACAGAGTCTGTACAGTGTATTTCAATTGGAATAAATATTATACATTTTTTGAGTTACTAAAAAAACCAAAGCAAAAAAAAATTATCGCTAGAATATCGATAAGACAATATTGCCCCAGAAGGATTTTTAAATTGACAACGTTAGCTATATGGATAGGTACCCTATATATATATATATATATATATATATATATATATATATATATATATATATATATATATATATAGGGGTTCCATCCACAGCAACCGGTTGTTGGGAGCAACCCCTTTTTGGCCAGCCGGTACAGCTTGTACCGGCCTTAGAATTTTTTTTTTATAAGCCGTAACAAGCTGTACCCGCTGGCCAAAAAGGGGTTGCTCCCCAACAACCGGTTGCTGTGGATGGAGACCTATATATATATATATATATATATATATATATATATATATATATATATATATATATATATATATATTCCTTAAGAAATTATTTAAAGTTAAATCTTTGAATTTTTCGAAGTGATTAAACATGAAAATGACAATGCATGTGATGAAGGTGATAAAGTTTCTACTCCCTCCGTCCCAAATTAACTGCTCAGTTTTGATTTTTTTAAGTCAAATTGACTATTCTTAAAATTAATAATTAAGCATATATAAATATATTTCTAAAATTATAAAAATTAAGATTAGTAATAAATTGTATATACTTTCTTTTGGTTATAATCTCTTCACCTATATTTTAGCAAAAATAGTAAAAAGATTAATTTTAAAAATGGTCAATTTGACTTTAAAAAGTCAAAATTGAGCAATTAATTTGGGACGGAGGGAGTAATATTCCTACACTTAAAACTAGATATTGTTTTCAACTTTTACTCTTGCCTGTTGAGTTTACATTGAATATGCCCTAAAATCTGCACACAATGCACTAATTTTTTTGAGAATATACTCTTCTTTCTAAAAGCATAACCATATGCTTTAATGATCTAGAAGACTACTACAAGATAGTATAACAATAAACTTTGAATACGTAAACCTAATAGAGAAACTTTGAATAAGACATTAATGAATTAAAAAAAATAGAGAAACTAATTAAAATATAGCACAATTAAAATTTAAAGAGACTTGCAAAAGATGCACGAAAGTGGAAATTAAGTTTAAAGTTTGATTGGAAATTAAGTTTAAAGTTCGATAGCTTAACTTTTTGAAGAATTAATGTTCTTTACTTCGTTGACAATTCCCCCTACTTTCCTTTAAAATGTATTGCGTGTGCAAGCATACAAATTCAAAGCCAACTCACTTACGTAACTTACTAATAAATGGCTCAAACAATTGAAGTTGGGGAATGGGAATTTAATTTGGTCCCCGTCTTCTGTTATTATTAGGTAAATAGCATTATGCCCCGGTCTTATTTTAAAATATGAATTATTGATATTTTATTGTATTTTATATAAATTTAATATTAAATTTATAAGAAAATAGTTTCGTTCTAAAATTATATTATCTAAATAATAATTAAATTCTACTTATATTTAAAAATATAATTACACTTGTATTTTAATAATAAGAAATTCAAGATAGGTAAAACGATTTATGTGAAAAAATCATTTATCTTCTTAAAATATATTATCTAAATTGTAATAAACTATTATTATTTAATAATAGTAATAAATTAATGTTAGATAAGATGATCCTAATTCTTATTTTTGACTATGTTGAATTGAATGAAGGTTTTTTTTTTGTAAAATTATAATAATATTGATATTTTTAATTGTAGTTTTAGTTTTAATTTTTTTTATTGGATAGAGTAATTAATTTTTTTATGTACTAATTGAATCATATAGTCGGTTAGTATATTGTATTTATTTTTTATTAACAGTAGCAACTTAATATTAGGTAAGATAATCCCCATAAGGAAATTATTCCTTCTAAAATTATATTATGTAAATAATAATTATATCTTATTTATCTTGAAATTATTGTAATTCTGTAAATAAGCAAACCTAAAGGAGGTGAATAGGTGTACAAACCCACAAGTGATTAATAGTGGATAATTTTTAAAGTTTATAACTGTCTGTTTTAGTATATGTTCTTCGTTAGTTATAATCGGACAGGTAAGCCCTGTCTGTTTTAGTATATGTTCTTCGTCAGTTATAATCGGACAGCTAATACCGGTCGGTTTTAGTGTATCTTCAAGAACACGGGTTAGAACTAAATATGCAGAATAAAGTACAGATTAAGAAGGAAATCTAAATAGAAATCACACCAAGATTTTTAGGTGGTTCATCCCTTATCCTCTAATCTAGTGGCCTAATCCACGTCTAATACCAGCTAGTATTGGAGATAATTTTTTTTATTAAAACTTAATATTCAAAAGATTACAAAAAACTCTTTGTACAACGAAGATCGATTCTGATTTGGACACCTCTGCCCCCTTTGCACCTCTGCATGCAACTTCTCTCACCTTTGAGACCTTGATGCTTCCGTTGTACAGACTGAATATTAAATGATCAACCAAGCCAACATAGACTTATACTCGGTTTACAAAAGATGAATAAGAGATTACAAAGAATTTCCAGTTACAAACGATTCAGAAGATTATAAATAACAACTGGAATCATACTTTAGAAGAACTCTTAGGATGTATTCAATAATGATTTTAAGCTTCAAGTCCAGTGATTTCTTTTGCCGTGCAGACTGCATATATATAGAATAAGAAGACAACGACTAGTTCCAATACTGTTAGCATGAATGACTAAGTCTTTGAATAATAAGATAGAGATATCAGCTCTTTGATATTTCTAACGGCTATAAGATAATTCCAAAACAACATGTCAAAGATATAATAAGAAAAATTAAGGAAATAAAGAATATTCATCATAAGATAGATAGACTCCTTTTTCTAACCAACTTGAAAGATAAACTTGTTACCTTAAAGGACTATAGCATATATAAAAAATATTCTCTAGCTATATCAGTTTTCTTAAAGGTCTGTAACAGATGATATATGTGACGCCCCCAGGATAGGTCCACACAACCCATTATGAGTCGTCAAATACATGGTACAGAATCTAAATACAACTTTATTTATACAACTGTCGTGCAAAATACAATAACACAAGCTGTGAGTTTTCATACAAATATTATCTCGTAGACAATATCCAAACTCAAATAAAGTCCTCATTACAATTATTGTCACACTATTTTACGAAATAGTGATGATTACTATAAGAACCATCTTGGACCATTACTCCACTCCCTGACTAGTCCCAGCTACATTCTCGCCTCCTGATAAGAACAATGGAACCAAAAGGAAAAGGGTGAGCTCAACTAGCCCAGTAAAGAATATTATGACTAAGATAATTTAGAACAAATTATCATTAGTCCTCAACAGGGAAAAATTTGATAGAATACAATAGACAACAAGTTTTAGATCAACAACTACAGCGAAAACAACAATCCATTAGAAGAGTCAAGTAAAGAATGATGTCTACTATCTTCTGTGATTTAAAAATTCATCATCAATATTTTTTATCCCTATAATACCAATCGATAAACATTTCACATCATCGAATTATCCATGCACTACGGGCCAAGGATATTTGTGACGCCCCCAAAATAGGTATACATCACCCATCTTGAGTCACCAAATAAATGGTACAAAATTCAAATATAACTTAATAATACAACTGTCGTGTAAAATACGACAAAACATAAACTGAGAGTTTTAATACGAATATTGTCTTCTAGACAATATTCAACTCAAATGGAGTCCTCAATACATTTATTATCACACTATTTCATAGAATAGTGAGGACTACTAATACTATCATCTAGACCGTCACTCCTTTCCCCGACTAGTCCCGGCTAAGTTCTCATTTCCTGAAGAGGACAATGAAAGCAAAAGGGTGAGCTCAACTAGCCCAGTATATTATGACTAAGATAATGCAGAATAATTTATCGTTAGCCTTCAACAGTGTTAAACTGAAAAAATATAACAAACATCAAATTTAACTGCAGCGGAACAAGCAATCCATTAGAAGAGTCAAGTAGAGCATAAAATCTACTATCTTCTATGATTTAAAAGGTTTTTCACCATTTTTATCGTTGAGACTCAGCTTAATAAATAATCCACATCATCGAATCACCCTTGCACTACGGCCAAGGATATTCTTTAGTATCACGACCACAAATTATCCATGCACTACGGGTCAATGATATTTGTGTATTCATCAATGGTCATGATCATGCCAACAACTGTCCATCAATGCACTACGGGCCAATGAGGACTTTTACCACATCATTTGTAATATTACGGTCATGATTATACCGAATAATCCTTGGTCTTAATCATACCAATTCCATCTATGTACTACAGGCCACAGATGACTTTCAACAGAATATAAACATGAGGATGATGACAATGATATAAGAATTTAATAAAACAAGTTCAAGGATAAATTTTTAAATATTTATAATATAATTTTTCCAGAAATGAATAACGTCCAAAGTGTCAACATGATACTACTTTGTGGAAAAAAATTCAAGAATAATATTATACCAAATATAATTTGGACCGAAAACGAATCAGTTTTTGCCATGAATAGTACCCCGGGTGAATAGTACTCGAGTGAATAGTATCCCGTGAATAGTACTTCAGGAATAGTAACCCCGTGAATAGTACTCCGGCATGAAAAAGTTAAAACTTATCAACAATGCTCAGAATAATATTTTCATGAAAAGATACTGGATGAATCGCAAATATCAATGATATTCTACTAATTTCATGAAGTATAGAAGCCAAAATTTTAACAAAACGAGTATAGAATTCGAAATCTGAAACAAAATAATATTACTTACATACTACAAAGTAGGGAAGAAAATATTATTTCAAGAGAATATTGAACAAAAATAACATTCCTTACCTTGAAAAGAAGAGTATTCCAACTGGTATAGCGGGGATATTCTTGAAAAAAACTTTCACTGTTTTGTATGCTCAAAGCTTTCTAAAACTTTAACGAAATACGCTCAATATTATAGAAGAAGAATTCTCTGATTCTGGTGTGATTTTCAATTCTAACTTAAGCACCTGTTTATAGGAAAATGCTAGAACGCCATAGGAGACTAAATTAATAAAATATTAATTTATATAAAAAAATCTACACATATTTATTTGACCCAATTTATCAGCCATCAAAAGTGGAGCCCAGCAGAAATCAAAATTTCCACACCAATCAAAGTGGGGGCCCACCATGTTTTGAAATAAAAATATTTAATTTCTGAAACATCAATAATTCATAATAAATAACCCTTTTATCAGAAAAATACAAATTTTATGTCCATTCCACACGAAATCAAATTCTCTACAAATTTGCAGAAGAAAATTTTTTCAAATTCCAAACAAAAAATATCTGAATTCCATAAACGGACAATTTTCAACACCTCTTAAAATTCATAACAAATCAT
The DNA here is from genome assembly GCA_020205505.1 of Panax japonicus. NCBI lineage: Eukaryota > Viridiplantae > Streptophyta > Magnoliopsida > Apiales > Araliaceae > Panax > Panax japonicus. The sequence goes on along the minus strand of CM035095.1, from coordinate 42,947,619 downwards.
ACGTTAATTTTTAACGGTTCAAAATTTGTGGACATATACTCAACTTATATATGTATAATATATCCAAAAATCACAACGATCCAATGGTCGGATTAAAATTATAACTCACGCAATAGAGCTTAAAGAACACCGATTTGATTTTTTTAATACCTCCAATCCGACAAAATACTGATAAAATACCTCAATATTAATTCCTTCATTTATAACTACATAAAAGAAATTTTTTCCTATCCATCATTTATGTCCACATAAAATAAATATTTTCTTATCATATAATTAATAATTAATTATTCACAAATAATATTACAGAATCACAATAATGACAATCAGGCCGTTCCCAGAAAAGAGGGGGCTTTCCGATAAGGATTTCTCCTTACTGGCGCGCAATTAGGTGACCAAACCTCTCTTTGACAGAACTTTCTAGACATTGCCAATAATGATATCTAATAATATTATTCAAATAATATGAATTAATGATTTAATAATGGGAAATACTGTGCAGTGACAATTATTGAAACAACAATAATATAAAATATCAACGCAACAATTATTGAATCAATAAAATAAAATATTAAACAGTAATTACTGTAACAATTATTGAGTAGTGCCTTCTTACGTAAGAATCAATAATTCAAAATACTGTGCAATACCGTGTGCTACTGTGTAACAACGCGTATTATTGTATTTTAACCACCTGGTATTCCAACAGTGTTAACGGTAACAACTGCCCCGTTATTTATATAAAAGATATTTTTGTCATTTTCTCAATCCGACAATAATTCCGTTGTGGGGTCCACCAATGATTGTGCCGTCGTACGAATATTCCCTGTTAAAACAAATATTCCCTGACCAACTGAATATAATATAACAACTTGCGTACTTTGCAAAATTTATAAATATTACCCACAACTATAACATTATATTAAATTCACTCCATAATATTCAAAAATGATATTTATAGACAATTCATCTTTATTCATAAAAGTTGGGGTCTTACAATATTCGTTAGTATCACCAGTGGTCATGATCATGCCAAATAACTGTCCATCTATGATTGTATCGTCGTACGGATATTTTCCGACAAAAATAATATTTTCTGAAAAAAGAATATTTTATGACAACTTGCTTATTTTGTAAAATTTTTAAATATCACCCTTAACTTTAACATTTTATCAATTTAACCAATTACAGAATAATAATTATAAGAAAATTGAATACTTTTATTTGCATAAAATTCGGGGTCTTACAATCTCCCATCCTTATAAAATTTCGTCCCCAAAATTTACGTACCTGGTATGTCGAAGAGGTGATAATACCTTGTTTTCATATTCTAACTCCCATGTCATTTCCTCAATAATATGATTTCTCCATAAAACTTTGACTTGGGGTATAATCTTTGAGCATATAATATGCTCCTTCTTATCCAAGATCTTGACATGTGCTTCCTCATACGTTAAATCTTCGTCTATCTCGTCTGGTTCTAATTCAATAATGTGGTTCGGGTCTTCCACATATTTGCGTAACATAGATATTGAAAAACGTTATGAAAATAGGACACACTTGGCAGTAAAGCGAGTCTATAGGCCACAGTTCCTACTCGATCGAGGATTTCAAATAGAAAAATAAATCGAGTGTTGAGATTTCCCATATTCGTCGATTCTTGCTTCTAGAATAGAACCTTCTTGTACTTTTTTCTTCATACGCATCAACTCCAGGTCTGTATCTTGAGTAGCTTTAACTTTATCGATTAAAGTTGGTTCTACTCTTATATTTGACATCATCACGTGGGTCCCTGGAGTCTTTAACTCTATCTCCATCCTTTGTAAGTCATACGAAATGGGTCTTGATGTTTGACAATATCGCACTCATACCCGCATATGATCTTCTACTCAATGCGTCCGCTACTACGTTCACTTTTTTAGAATGGTATTATCAGGACAGGTGCTGAAATGGGTTTCCTCTTGAGTTCTTGGAAGCTCTTCTCACATTCCTTGCTCCATCTGAATTTTATATCTTTTTGAGTCAGCTGAGTTAACAGAGTGGCAATTCGAGAAAATCCTTCCACGAATCTCCGATAATAACCAACTAAGCCTAGAATGCTACGTGTTTCGATTACTGACTTAGGTTGCTCTCAACTGTGACTCATATCCCAAATCTTGGATAGCACCTCACAATGACACATATCAGTTTACCACCGCACAATCATGGTGTGACCTACGGAGAGTCTGGTTTCGGTGCTTTCCACAAAGGAAGTCACCAGATAGAGGCTCGGGTACCAACTCCTAGAGTTGGGTTTTTAACTCCTGAATTTTAATAGGAGTCATTAGATATAAGGTTTTGGAGATGGGTTTTACCAGGTTCAAGGTCAATACAAAATTCGATTTCATGCTCTAGGGGTAGGCTATGAAGTTCTTTGGGGAATACGTCAGGAAATTTATTAACAATAGAAATATCATTCAAATCTGGCATATTTTTGTTTAAATCCGTGACATGGGCTAAAAAAGCTTGACATCCGTTTTTCAATAAACGAATGGCTTTATGGAATGATATGACAGTGATTGACTCTATTGGTTTGGTTGTTTGAATTCGCATAATAGGTTGGTTAGGAATATGAAAACTAATGACCTTATGAAAATAATCAATTTTAGCATGATGAATAGTTAACCACTCAATCCCTAAAATCACATCAAATACAAGTACTTTCAAAGAGATGAGATCAACAAGTAATGTGAAAGTGTCGATTTGAATTAAACAATATTTATAAATGGTGTATGTAACGAAGGTTTCTCCCAATGGAGTTTCAACAGATAAGTCAAAGTCTAATTTCTCTGGAGTCAAATTTAAGCGTTGAGCACAAGCAGGTGAAATAAAAGAATGGGTAGAACCGGTATCTAATAAGGTATAGACTTCGCAAGAGTTTATGATTAGCTTACTTGTGATAACTTCGTTCGGGCTCTTCGCTCTTTGGGAAGTTACAACAAATGCTCTTTCTTGAACCACCGACTTTGACTTGTTCGGGACAACTTTGGTGTCATCAATGCCGCTAGACTTGACTTCACTATAGGGCATATTCCACACTCAACTTCTTTGTCTTACTCTTGATCCATGATCTAAATCATTAATCTTCAATCTATATCGAATTGGGGTTGACCGCTCTGTACAGGGTAATTCAAAACTCGATGTTGGGTTCTCCCAATTGCTGTCCAAAAAGATAAATACATATCATCTATTTTAGCCTTCTTAGATCAGACGTCTCTTTCTACAATATCAACGCGTCTTGCGGCTTTTACCCATGCGTCCTCCATTCTCACTCGTTCAGTTGTTTCTTCTTTCAGCTGATATTTGACATTTGCATTCTCAAATTCTGGCTCTATTATCATATACTCTGCCAAAGAGAGCTTCTGTTCAAGCTTCGCATATCAGGTAGCAAAATCTTGAATTGTTGCATCCCTTTGTTCCTCGACCGCCTGCTGTTCTTCACCCTGCATTTCTAATTCACGAATACGATCCTGCAATTCTATATTTCGATCATAAAATTCTCCAAATAAATCCTCCGCAATTCATCACTTAAAACTCTATATGAGTTGATCTCTTAATTTTTAGACGTCATTCTTAAATACTGCCACAAAACAAGGGTTAATTAAATAAATTGTCATGTCACATATTATCCATATATTCTGACTGACCAATTAACTAACAAATAAGCTTAGGAAGGATACACTAGCGAAGGTTTTACTCGTTTCTTCCCTCCTAGTTTTAATCTCAGATCTTCGCTAGAGATCATATCCCTAAGCTCTGATACGAACTATGATGCCCCCAGAAAAGGTCCACACAACCCATTCTGAGTCGTCAAATACATGGTACAGAATCCAAATACAACTTCAGTTATACAACTATCGTGCAAAATACAACAACACAAGTTGTGAGTTTTGATACAAATATTGTCTCGTAGATAATATTTAAACTCAAATAAAGTCCTCATTACAATTATTGTCACACTATTTTACAAAATAGTGAGGACTACTATAAGAACTATCTTGGACCATTACTCCACTCCCCGACTAGTCCCAGCTACATTCTCGCCTCCTAAGAAGAACAATGAAACCAAAAGTAAAAGGGTGAGCTCAACTAGACCAGTAAAGAATATTATGACTAATATAATTTAGAACAAATTATCCTTAATCCTCAACAGGGAAAAATCTGATATAATACAATTGACAACAAGTTTAGATCAACAACTACAGCGGAAACAACAATCCATTAGAAGAGTTAAGTAGAGAATGATGTCTACTATCTTCTGTGATTCAAAAATCTATCATCAATATTTTTTCCCTGTAATACCAATCAATAAACATTTCACATCATCGAATTATCCATGCAATACAGGCCAAGGATATTCGTTAGTATCACATCATCGAATTATCCATGCGTTACGGGCCAAGGATATTCGTTAGTATCACCAGTGGTAATGATCACGCCAAACAACTGTCCATCTATGATTGTGTCATCGTACGAATATTTCCTGGAAAAAAAGAATATTTTTCGACAAAATAAATATTTTATGAAAACTTGCTTACTTTGCAAAATTTTCAAATATCACCCTTAACTTTAGCATTTTATCAATTTAACCAATTACTGAATAATAATTATAAGAAAATTGAATACTTTTATTTCATAAAATTTGGGGTCTTACAATCTTCCATCCTTATGAAATTTTATCCCCAAAATTTACGTATCTGGTATGTCGAAGAAGTGAGGATAGCTTGTTTTCAGATTCTAACTCCCGGGTTATTTCCTCAATAGCATGGTTTCTCCATATAACTTTGACTTGGGGTATAACCTTTGAGCATATAATATGCTCCTTCTTTTCTAAGATCTTAACATGTACCTCCTCATACGTTAAATCTCTGTCTATCTCATCTGGTTCTAATTCAATAATATGGTTCGGGTCTTCCACATATTTACGTAACATATATCTGTGAGAAACGTTATGAACACGAGACATACTTGGCGGTAAAGCGAGTCTATTTATTATTCCAACAGAATAATAAATAATGGAACCAGGTCATGCGTAATACGTACAGACAGGATATTCCAACAGAATAATAAAGAATGGAATCAGGTCATGCGTAATTCGTACAGACAAGATATTCCAACAGAATAATAAAGAATGGAATAACAATAGAATTCACCAGGCATGCGATAGACCGCACAGACAGGTTATTCCAACAGAATAATAAAGAATGGAATAACAGAAGAATTTCACCATGTATGCGGTACTTCACATAGAAAGGTTATTCCAACAGAATAATAAAAAATGGAATAACAACCCTTACGAGTATTGAAAGAAAATAAATCTCTTCATGAATACGAAAGAATAATACCCCTTACCTTAGAAAAAACTGGATACTTGAATAGTGAGGTAGCAGACTTCTCTTCTTCTTTCTCTCTATAATTTCTATCTATAATAATTGCTCTATAGCTTTAGTGAATTGGTGAGAAATGAAGGAAGAATGACCTTCTATTTATAGAAAAATATAGTTTCGATAATTACACATTTTGGGGCTTGAAATATTACAGTATAATACCTTCCTCTTTTCCTTCATTTTTAATTTAGTCCTGCAAGTATTATCAAACTTGAACCACTTCCCCTAATAGTAAATAATGTGAATCAATAGTAAATCATGTGACTCAATAGTTCTAGACATGTGAAAATACGAATTATAGTATAATACCTCCATCTATACCTCCATTTTTAACTTAGTCATGCAAGTATTATCAATCTTGCACCAACTCCCCTAATAGTAAATGAATGTGAATCAATAGTACACACATGTGAACAAATAGTTATAATCATGTGAATCAATAGCAATTAATTGCTCATTTATCTGGTTAATTACCCGATTAGTCAATATAACCTCCAGACATTAATTATTATCGAAATAAATGTCGATTTTCACTAACACTAATAATTCCAAAACAATGGAACTATCAATTTCATCTTTAATCAACACGAACTTATTCATCATTAATATTATAATTCACAATATTTAACAATCAGGTCGTTCCCAGGAAAGAGGGGGCTTTTCGATAAGGATTTTTCCTTATTGGCGCGCAATTAGATGACCAAACCTCTCTTTGACAGAACTTCTAGACATTGTAAATATTGAAATTTAATAATATGAATAACTTTATCGTCTCAATTATTAATTTAATAATATACCATATTATATAGATGATACTGTGACAATAATTGAATCAATAATATGAGAGATATGATGCAACAATTACTATAGCAATAATTGAGTATAACTGAGTGACTTCTCACGTAAGCATCAATAATCAATATCGTGTGCTACTATACAACCACGCGTATTACTGTACTTTTACTACCGGGTAGTTTAATAGTTTTAACGGTAACACTCGCCGTTATTTTTATAAAAAGATAATTCTGTTATTTTTTAACTACGACAATACTTCCGTTGTGGGGTCCACCAATGATTGTGCCGTCGTACGAATATTCCCTATTAAAACGAATATTCCCTGACCAATCGAATATTATATAACAACTTGCTTACTTTGCACAATTTGTAAATATTATCCACAACTATAACATTTTATCAAATCCACTCCATAATATTAAAAAAAATATTTTGAGAAATTTAAATCTTTATTCATAAAATCTAGGGTCTCACACCCTCTTTCCTGGGAACGACCTGGTTGTTAAATATTGTGAGTTATAATATTAATGATGAATAATTGTTGAAGTATTAAGAATGTGTTTATTGAAGATAAGTGAATTACAAAAGTTAGAGGGAAATAATGCAAACTTGGAAAACTTTAGGGGTACTAAAGTGTAATAAGTTAAATTAATCTAGACCATTGATGGTGGTTTTAATAGTAAATCAATCTAGACCATTGATTTTGGTTTTAATAGTAAATCAATCTAGACCATTGATGGTGGTTTTAATAGTAAATCAATCTAGACCATTGATGGTGTTTTTAAAAGTAAATCAATATGGACCGTCGGTGGTGATTTTAAAAGTAAATCAATCTGGACCGTCGATGGTGGTTTTAAAAGTAAATCAATCTGGGCCATCGGTTGTGGTTTTAATAGTAATTAATATGGACCGTCCGTTCTAATAGTGAATCAATATGGACCGTTCGTGAATTAGTTACTATTTAGTACATTCTCCTATAAATAGAAGCTTAATTCTTTTTTCATTCTCACCAATTCACTAAGACTCACAAGAGAAGCTATAGAGAGAGAAACTATAGAGAGGAAGAAGAAGAGTATTCTGCTACTTCACTATTGCAGTATCCAGTCTTCTACTAAGGTAAGGGATGTTATTTTCGTATAATAAGGGATGTTATTTTCATTTGGTAAGGGATATTATTTTTTGTATTCGTAAGGGGTATTATTTCTTTCGTATTCATAAGGAATACTATTTTTCATATTCTTCCTTTAGTATGTCGGAATAACTTGTCTACAAGGATTACGTACCGTATGACAGGTAAAAATCCATTTGCAGTTTTTGTATGTTAATTCTTTTCGTATTTTTAAATCTAAACTTACTATGGTAAGTATTACTTTTATAATCCTTGAAATCAGTGGAATATCCTTAAGTTTTGCGCTTCATCCAGTATCATTTTATTGTGATATTGATATGAACTTTTTTATTAAATATCAATATTTTCACCCGAAGTACTATTACAGGGTACTATTCACAGGTTACTATTCACTATAATATTATTCACTCGGGTATTCGAGGCACTTTTCATGTCGGGATACTATTCATGGGTTACTATTCACCCGATTACTATTCACTCAAATATTGTTCACTCGGGTATTTGGAGAACTTTTTATGTCGGGTTACTATTCACGGGGTACTATTGTGACAACCCGAGAATTTGAACAATTTATTAAAATCTTAAATGACTGATTTAAGGTCAAATAATAGACCTAGACAGAAAATAAGTGTATGCGTTTGATATTATTAGGGTGAAATTTTGATGATTTCAAAATTTTATGAAGGATATAGGTTAATTATTCAGGATTAAGGATTTATGTGACTATGTTATGTGTTTATGGTTATGTATGTGTTCTGAATGTGGTTAAGGGTCAAGGGTTAATCAGATTAATTATATATGTGTCAAACCCTAATTGTATATTAAGAACTTTAACGTTCGGTTAGAAAACCCTAGCGATTAATAAGAAATCCTAGAAACTGGTTCTGGAAACCCTAATGTCAGTTCCGGTAATCAAAAACCCTAATTCGGATATTAAAAACCCTAGATTGGGAATGCAATGATATGTATAAGGTTAAACGTCATTAATTATAAATTAATTAGGGAAAACCCTAATGAATTTTTGGAAATCCTAATTGATTATTAGAAAACTCTAATACCAGATCTGAAAACCCTAGTTTTAGATTCTGATAAATTGAAGCCCTAATCTGGGAATAGAAAGGATAATTATAATGCTTATGTGGTATTAATTATACTACTAATTAGGGTAAAGCTTAATTATTAGAAAACCCTAATTCCGGGATTTGAAACCCTAATTTTATAATTAGGGAAAACGAAAGTGTTAATTTAATACTTTTAATGTTAATTAGGATATATTAATTCTAATTTTCAAGATTAAGTAATTAGAAAACCCTAATCTAATTACGAATATTTAATTTCTATTTTAGAAAATTATTTTCTATTAGAACCCCTAATTTGTGGGATTGAAAACCCTAATGACCATTTTGAACCCTAATTGTATAGAGGTGGATTTAATTGCCAAATTAGCAATATTAATCGGGAATTATAAATCCTAATTGTCAAGTTATTAGAAACCCTAATTTAATTAGGAAATCTAATTTCTAAAATTGAAATATTATTTTTCTATTTAAAACTCTAAAATGTGGTTTTGAAACCTAATGTACAATTGTTGCCCTAAGTGCTAAATTAACAATTTTAATTAGGATAAATTAGTCCTAATTAGAAAAGATTGATATGTAATTAGGAAATTATAATATAATTAGGAAGCCCTAATTATAATTAAGAAATCATGATTTTCTATTTTAAAGTCTAATTAGAAAATCTTAGAAATCTAATTTGCTAAAGTCTTTAGGGTTAAAACCTAAACCCTAAACTCTAAAATATCTAAACCCTAAACCCTAAGGGTTTGTATCAAATGACCATTTTAGAATTAAATTTGCATGAAAAAGACTAAAATGCCCCTTTGTGCATTATTTTAGTTTGCTTGTAAATCTTGGCTTATCTTTGGTTGTTCACCAACCCTAGCTCTAACCTAGCCTAGCTCATGACTTTTATATCCAGCAACTCAGCCTAATTCAGCATCTAGGTAAGCAACATACATTGTATTTATATAATATAGGAGATTAAAGAGAGAAAAGTCTACAAGAGTTGGTCATTTGCATTCAAACATTTAACTCATTCTCTCACTCTCTCGCCAAACCTTCGAAATACTCAACTATTTCAGTTTCTAACATGATCTCGACCAAGACAAGATCAGATCATGATGATCAGATCCTAGATCAAAGCTTAAAGAAGGTATAAAACCCCCATTTTAGAAATATGATGATTTTGATGATAATGTTGTTGTTTGTTGGTTAGATATGTGTAATAAGGTGTTACTTGTTGATCTGGGTTGATAGAACATGGATCTATAACATAAATGTTCTCGAAATTTCATTTTTTTGAAATCTAAAAATTTGGAAAAATTTGAGTCTGACAGTCAAATGTCAGACCCCATAAATCTGTGTGTGTATGATGATATATGTGTTTAGAGCTATAGATCTGTTCTATGCCATGTAGGCTTTAATCTGGAACTGGAATCAGGGTAATAGCATGTCTAGATTTCTTGTTATTTGCATTCAAAGTACGTTAACCGATCACGACTTCTGGAAATCTGGGCAACCCAGAAACCCAGAAGGAGTCTGACAACTTGTTCATGGCCTCTGATCTTCCTTTTGTTAAATGATCTTTCCATGGTTGTGTCATATATTTTTAGACTGACATTTATGATTCATGCTCATGCTTTTAGAACTCTCAGATCATGTATATAATCAAAGATACAAAGGGTCAAAGTAGGGTTGACCGGCTGTTTTTGCAGATTTCTGGAAAACCCAGAAATCTTTATGAGCGAATTTTCTGACATGGTTTGACCATGCCAGATCTTGTGATTCGGATGTTGTTATGTTAATTTGATTTTATATAATTGTACACTGATATTATTACTATAATAACGAACCTTTATATCATACAAAGTAAGCCCAGATTGAGCGTTGTAGGTATTGGACAGTGGTCACCTCAACTGTTCTTCAAATCTGGAAAACCCAGAATTTGAAGAACAGATCTGACATGAACTTTTGAAGCCTATATCTCACTGAATTGTTGTTGGATGCCTATGAAACGGATTTATAATGATATTATTACAGTTATACTACAATCTGAATACCATAACAAGCCCAGAAAACATCTATATCCAAGATCAAATGTTGGTCAAACTAAGCCTCTTGGCAACTGTCAAGGATTTCTGGGTTTGCTCAAGAACACCTATAGCGACGGTTCTGTAGATATAGGGCCCTTTAGTGACAGTTTATTTTCTATTTTCCAGGAAATTAATTAAATAAATAAAAAAAATGGTTTTTAATTATTAAAAATACATAATAAATTCTGAAAAATTATTTTAAATTCTAAAAAATAGTTTTTAAATATTTTGAGTATATTTCAAAAATATTTAATATTTTTGGAATATAAAAGGTATTTATTTATTTAATTATAATATTAAATAAATGATTTAAAAATGATTTTAATTCATGAAAAATCATGAAAAATAATATTATGATATAAGAAAATATTTTAAGTTATTTTTTATGACTTTTAATATTTTGTGATGAAATTCATTAATTAATCAATATTAATGATAATTAGTTTATTTAATAGAAATATTAAATAAATTATGGAAAAATAGAATTAATGTTTTAAAAATCATATAAAAATGATATAAGTGTTATAAAAATATTTTAAGTTATAAAATATAACTTTTGATATTTAGTCATGAAAATATTAATATTCTAATATTAATACCAATTATCGGATAATGGAATTAATGGTTTAAAAATCATATAATTATGATTTTAAGGTATTAAAAATACTTTGGTATATTATAATTATATTATAATATTATTATTTTCATTAATATTTTATATTAAATGAATATTAATGATTAAGGAATTATCTGATATTTAATTCAATTAAATATGGTTTTAATGACCGAAAAATGTTGATAAATGATAATAATTACTTGAAAATTATTATGAGCCTATGAAAATTATTTTGGCTGCTAAGAAAATTATCTGTGATAATTTTTAAGTGTTTAGTCAGAGTTTAATTGAACTTAAACTCGAGTGTTGACCGACTAGACCGTCGGGATGTTAGAATTGTGTTGGTTTCAAGTCAAACTGAAATAGTTTGACTTAATACCAAGTCTTATGTATTGTATAGACTGATAGGCTTATGTACTATGTGTTTAGGATATTCTGTGGATATGTATATATAACAGTATTATACTGTGATGATATTATTCTAATATTGGAGATCTATATTACTAATATTAGGTCTTCGGGGTAAAGCGATATAAATTGTGTTGCGGTAATCAACTGTTCAGGCAAGTTTGCAAGTTTCTTTGTACTTAACTCTAATAAGAGTGTTTTATTCAAGCTTATGGTTAATCATTGCTGATTGCCACGAAAATTGTATTCTGTACATCTTGCATGTATAAGTCAGGTATGAAAGGTTGATCACCTTCATTATCAGTTGGTTCAGAAATGTTTGTTCATATTTAAAACTTGTTCAGTCAAAAGTTTGTTCGTGCTAGTTCTCAATTATATTGATGAATTATAGCCAGCTTATTATTCATACTCTTCAATCATGATATATCGTTATATTGTTGAACTTAAACTTGCTGGGCAACTTTCATGCTCACCCTTGCTATATCATGATAAAACATTGCAGATAAGGCGAACGTGTTCGGATACAGGAAAAGGAAAATGCCAAGTTCATCTTGGGATAATATGTGCGGCTAGTTTGTAATAGTATAGTTTGATAAATATTTCTATTTGATAGATAGTTTATGATTTGTGTATAAGTTAAGGTTACTCGACCTTGGAGAATAGTGTGTAATGTATTGTATAAAAAATGTATGTTTATATCTTCCGCAATTAGTGAAAGAATTAGTGTACCAAATCCGCGGCAATTTGGGGCCCGGACTCTGGGCTATTACAACTATTCCCGAAGTACTATTCACAAGGTATTATTCACCAAAAAATTTATTTATTTTTTGTCCAAATTATTTTTGATACATGGATATTATCCTTGAATTTTACTCCACAAAGCAGTATCATGTTGAAAATTTGGACATTATTGAATTCTGGATAAATTAAATTATAAATCTTTAAAAATTTATCATTTTTTTTCTTTTAATTGAATTCTTATATCATTGTTATCATCCTCGTGCTTATATTGTGATGAAAGTCATCTTTGGCTTACGTGCATAGATGAACTATTGATTGGTATGATTATGACCATGGATAATTCGGTATTGTCATGACCATTGATGATTACACGAATATTCTTGGCCCGTAGTGCAAAAATAATTTGTGGACGTGATACTAATGAATATCCTTGGCCCGTAGTGCAGGGATGATTCGATGATGTGATTTATTTATTAAGCTGAGTCCCAATGATAAAGTTAATGATAAACTTTTTAAATCATAAAAGATAGTAGATATCATGCTCTACTTGACTCCTCTAATGGATTGCTTGTTTCGCTGCAGTTAAACTTGTTGTCTATTATATTCTATCAGTTTAACATTGTTGAAGGCTAATGATAACTTATTCTGCCTTATCTTAGTCATAATATTTCTTACTGGGCTAGTTGAGCTCACCCTTTTACTTCCATTATTCTCTTCAGGAAATGAGAACGTAGCTGGAACTAGTCGAGAAACGGAGTGATGGCCCGAGATGGTGTTATAGTAGTCCTCACTATTCTATAAAATAGTGTGCCAATAAATGTAATGAGGACTCCATTTGAGTTTGGATATTGTCTAGAAGACAATATTCGTGTAAAAACTCTCAGCTCATGTTGTATAATTAAGTTTGTATTTATATTCTGTACCATGTATTTGGCCACCCAAGATGAGTGATGTATACCTATTTTGGGGGCGTCATAGTACTTGCCTTTACCAGACGTCAAACCACTTGTTATTTCATATTACAAGCGTCGAACCACTTGTCGTTTCATATTATAGGCGTCGAACCACTTGTGGTTTAATATTACAGGCGTCGAACCACTTATCGTTTCACATTACAGGCATCGAACCACTTGTCGTTTCACATTATAGGCATCGAACCACTTGTGATTTCACATTACAGGCATCAAACCACTTGTTGTTTCACATTACAGGAGTCAAACCACTTTTCTTTTCACATCACCAGTCGTCAAGCCACTTGCCTCTTCCCATTGCAAGGGCTAAGCTAGAAATCTTCTATAAATAGAAGCTTATTTCTTCTTTCATTCTCACCAATTCACTACGACTCACAAGAGAATTCTATAGAGAGAGAATTAGATAGAAAGAAGAAGAGTATTCTGTTACTACACTATTGCAGTATCCAATCTCCTACTAAGGTAAGGGTTATTATTTCTTTCGTATTCGTAAGAGATATTATTTTTGTTCAGTATTCGTATGAAATAATATTTTCTTCCATACTCTGTACTATGTAAGTAATATTATTTCGTTTCAGATTTTGAATTCTATACTCTTTTTATTAAAGTTTTGACTTCTATACTCCATGAAATTAGTAGAATATCCATGGTATTTGCACTTCATCCAGTATCTTCTCATGGAAATATTATTCTGAGCATTTTTGATAAGTTTTAACTTTTTCATGCCAGAGTACTTTTCATGGGGTAGTATTCCCAAAGTACTATTCACTCAGTTACTGTTCACCCGGGGTACTATTCATGATAAAAAAATTGATTTTTTTCGGTCCAAATCATTTTTGATACAATATTATTCTTGAATTTTACTCCACAAAGTAGTATCATGTTGATAATTTGGACATTATTGAATTCTGGATAAATTAAATTATAAGTCTTTAAAAATTTATCCTTTGATTTCTTTTAATTGAATTCTTATGTGACGCCCCCAAAATTAGGTATACATCACCCATCTTGAGTCGTCAGATACATGGTACAGAATTCAAATACAACTTACTAATACCACTGTCGTGTATAATACGACAAAATACAACTGTGAGTTTGAATACAATAATTGTCTACTAGAGATCATAAAAACTCAAAAGGAGTCCTCATTACAATTATTAATACACTATTTCTCAGAATAGTGAGGACTACTAATGCTATCCTCTGGACCGTCACTCCATTCCCCGACTAGTCCCTGCTATGTTCTCATTTCCTGAAGAGAACAGTGAAAGAAAGGGTGAGCTCAACTAGCCCAGTAAGAAATATTATGACTAAGATAATGCAGAATAAATTATCATTAGTCTCCAACAATGTTAAACTGATAAAATATAATAGACATCAATTTTAACTGCAGCGGAATAAGCAATCCATTAAAAGAGTCAAGTAGAGAGATTTGAATCTACTATCTTTTATGATTTAAAAAGTTTTTCATCACTTTTATCGCTGAGACTCAGCTCAATAAATAATCCACATCATTAAATCATCCCTGCACTACAGGCCAAGGATATTCTTTAGTATCACGACCACGAATTATCGATGCACTACGGGCCAAAGATAATCGTGTTTTCATCAACGGTCCTGATCATGCCATAAAACAATTATCTTTGCACTACGGCCGAAGAGAATCCATAGCCATAATCATACCAAAAACTGTCCATCAATGCACTACGGGCCAATGAGGACTTTTTCTACATTATTTGTAATATTACGGTCATGATTACACCGCATAATCCCTGGTCATAATCATACCAAGTCCATCTATGCACTACAGGCCACAGATGACTTTCAACGTAACATAAACATGAGGATGATGACAATGATATAAGAATTTAATAAAACAAGTTCAAGAATTAATTTGTCCATGAACCAATAACGTCCAAATTGTCCACACGATACTGTTTTGTGGTGTAAAATTCAAGAATGCTCAGAAGAATATTTTCCTGAAAAGATACTGGATGAAGCGCAAATATCAAGGATATTCTACTAATTTCATGGAGTATAGAAGTCAAAACTTTAACCAACTGAGTATAATAAAGAATGGAATAACAACAGAAATCACCATGCATGCGGAACTTCGCACAGGCAGGTTATTCTAACAGAATACTAAATAACGGAACCAGGTCAGGTGAAATTCACACCGACAGGATGTTCCAACAGAATAATAAATGCGGAATAATAAATGATGGAACCAGGTCCGGCGTATAGCACAGACAGGATATTCCGACAGAATAATAAAGACGGAATAATAAAAATGGAACCAGGTCCGGCGTATAGCACAGACAGGATATTCCGACAGAATAATAGAAGATTACTATCTTTTAAATCATAAAAGATAGTAGATTCAAATCTCTCTACTTGACTCTTCTAATGGATTACTTGTTCCGCTGTAGTTAAACTTGATGTCTATCGTATTTTATCAGTTTAACACTATTGAAGGCTAACAATAATTTATTATGGATTATCTTATTCATAATGTTTCTTACTGAGCTAGTTGAGCTCACCCTTTGCTTTCATTGTTCTCTTCAGAAAATTAGAATATAGCTGGGACTAGTCGGGGAACGGAGTGACGGTCCAAATGTTTGCATTAGTAGTCATCACTATTCTATGAAATAGTGTGATAATAAATGTATTGAGGACTTATTTTGAGTTTGAATACTGTCTAGAAGACAATAATTATATTAAAACTCACAGCTCATGTTGTATATTTAAGTTTGTATTTGTATTCTGTACCAAGTATTTGGCGACTCAGAATGGGTGATGTATACCTATTTTGGGGGCGTCACAGATGTGATCTTTAGGGTAGCTTTGGATTTTGTATTTTCTTAACCAAATCTCTTTAAAAGTTCTTTTTGTCATCCCAATGATGAGGTCTTTAAAGCTTAGGTTAGGAGGATGATATTTCACTGTTCTGGTTGTTCTTGGAAGTAACATTTAACATTTTCTCTTCTCGTCTATGATCTGGTATATCAATTTTCATTTTTGAAAATTCATCTGAATTGTCTTCTAAAGTAGATGGTTCGAGCTGTCTGGATTTAGGTATCTGCATGTCTGAGTTTTCTACTAAAACAAACATGTTAGGTTGTCTGTTTTCCTGATTCGCCTAATTGTTCTACTAAAGCAGACGACTTAAGCTGTCTGTATTTAGCTTTTTGAGTTCCATGATTCAAATTGTATTTTCCTGTAGAAACTTTATTCTCTTCCTTTGACAGATTATGTGTAAGACCCCAAATTTTATGAATAAAGATAAATTTTCTATAAATATCATTTTTGAATATTATGGAGTGAATTTAATATAATGTTATAGTTGTGAGTAATATTTATAAATTTTGCAAAGTATGCAAGTTGTTATATTATATTCGATTGGTCAAGGAATATTTGTTTTAACAGGGAATATTCGTACGACGGCACAATCATTGGTGGACCCCATAACGAAATTATTATCGAATTGAGAAAACGACAAAAATATTTTTATATAAATAACGGCGTAGTTGTTACCGTTAACACTGTTGAAATAACTGGTGGTTAAAATACAGTAATACGCGTTGTTACACAGTAGCACCCGGTATTGCACAGTATTTTTGAATTATTGATTCTTACGTAAGAAGACACTACTTAATAATTGTTACAGTAATTATTGTTTAATATTTTATTTTATTGATTCAATAATTGCTGCGTTGATATTTTATATTATTGTTGTTTCAATAATTGTCACTGCATAGTATTTCCCATTATCAAATCATTAATTCATATTATTTGAATAATATTATTAGATAACATTATTGATAATGTCTAGAAAGTTCTGTCAAGGAGAGGTTTGGTCACCTAATTGCACGCCAGTAAGGAGAAATTCTTATCGGAAAGCCCACACTTTCCTGGGAACGGCCTGGTTGTCATTATTGTGATTTTGTAGTATAATTTGTGAATAATTAATTATTGATTTATATGATAAAGAAATATTTATTTTATGTGGACATAAATGATGGATAGGAAAATATTTATTTTATGCGGTTATAAATGAAGGAATTAATGTTGAGGTATTTTATCAGTATTTTATCGGATTGACGATATTAAAAAAATTAAATCGGTGTTCTTAAAGCTCTATTGCGTGAGTTATAATTTTGATCCGACCATTGGATCGTTGTAATTTTTGGACATGTTAAACATATATAAGTTGAGTATATGTCCACAAATTTTGAACCGTTAAAAATTAACATATGATTTGTTATAAATTTTAAGAGGTGTTGGAAATTGTCCGTTTATGGAATTCGGATATTTTTTGTTTGGAATTTGAAAAAACTTTCTTCTGCTTAGTTGTAGAGAGTTTGATTTCGTATGGATGGACATAAAATTTGTATTTTTCTGATAAAAGGGCTATTTATTATAAATTATTGAAGTTTTAAAAATTAAATATTTTTATTTAAAAATATGGTGGGCCCCACTTTTGGTTGTTAGGAAAGGTGGCTGATTTTTAGTGGGCCCCACTTGTGGTGGTTGAAATTTTTTCAAAGAAGTGTGCGTAGAAAAAAAATAATATTATTTTATTATTTAGTCTCCTATGGCGTTCTAGCTTTTTCCTATAAATAGGCGCTTAAGTTAGAATTGAAAAACACACCAGAATTAGAAAATTCTGCTTCTATAATATTGAGCGTATTTCTTTAGAATTTTAGAAAGCTTTGAGCGTAGAAAATAGTGAAAGTTTTCTTCAAGAATATCCCCGCTATACCAGTTGGAATACTCTTCTTTTCAAGGTAAGGGATGTTATTTTTGTTCAATATTCGCTTGAAATAATATTTCCTTTCATACTCTGTAGTATGTGAGTAATATTATTTTGTTTCAGATTTCGAATTCTATACTCGTTTTGTTAAAATTTTGGCTTCTATATTCCACGGAAATAGTAGAATATCCTTGATATTTGCGCTTCATCCAGTATCTTTGCATGGAAATATTATTCTGAGCATTCTTGATAAATTTAACTTTTTTATGTCGGAGTACTATTCACGGGGTTACTATTCCCAAAGTACTATTCACGGGGGTACTATTCACTCAAGTACTATTCACCCGAGGTACTATTCATGATAAAAATTGATTCTTTTTCGGTCCAAATTATTTTTGGTACAATATTATTCTTGAATTTTACTCCACAATTCAGTATCATGTTGACAATTTGGACGTTATTGATTTCTGGATAAATTAAATTATAAATCTTTAAAAATTTATTCTTGAGCTTGTTTTATTGAATTCTTATATCATTGTCATCATCCTCATGTTTATATTCTGTTGAAAGTCATCTATGGCCTGTAGTGCATAGATGGACTTGGTATGATTATAACCATGGATTAATCAGTATAATCATGACCGTAATGTTACAAATGATGTGGTAAAAGTCCTCATTGGCCCGTAGTGCATTGATGGACAGTTGTTGGCATGATCATGACCATTGATGAATACACGAATATCCTTAGCCCGTAGTGCATTGATAATTTGTGGTCGTGATACTAAAGAATATCCTTGGCCGTAGTGCAGGGGTGATTCGATGATGTGGATTATTTATTAAGCTGAGTCTCAGCGATAAAAGTAATGAAAAACCTTTTAAATCATAAAGATAGTAGATTTTATGCTCTACTTAACTCTTCTAATGTATTACTTGTTTCGCTGCAGTTAAACTTGATGTTTGTTATATTTTATCAATTTAACACTGTTGGAGGCTAACGATAAATTATTCTGCATTATCTTAGTCGTAATATTTCTTACTGGGCTAGTTGAGCTCACCCTTTTGCTTTCGTTATCCTCTTCAGGAAATGAGAACGTAGCCGAGACTAGTCGGGGAACGGAGTGACGGTCCAGATGATAACATTAGTAGTACTCACTATTCTATGAAATAGTGTGATAATAAATGTTTTGAGGACTCCATTTAAGTTGAATACTATCTAGAAGACAATATTCGTATTAAAACTCTCAGTTTATGTTTTGTCGTATTTTACACGACAGTTGTATGATTAAGTTGTATTTGAATTTTGTACCACATATTTGGTGACTCAAGATGGGTGATGTATACCTATTTTGGGGGTGTCACAGTTGGTATCAAAGCTTAGGGATATTATCCCTGGCTGAGATGTAAGACAAGAACTAGGAGGGGAGAGACGGGGAATTTCTTCGCTAGTATGACCTACCTAAGTTTATTTGCTATTTAATTGGTCGGTCAGAGTATAGGGATAATATGTGACATGTCAATTAACCCTTGTTTTGTGGCAGTATTTGAAAATGACATCTGAGAATGTTGAGAATAGTAATGGAGCACAGGTGTAATACCCGGTAAAAAAAATAAAAATAAAAATAAAAAATATTTAAATTCATATTTTTAATTGGGCTTTTATTATGTTTGGATCAAATTGTATTTAATTTGTGTGGCTTATAATAAGTAGGTGATTACATTAATTTGGGCTTTTATACTAATTGGGTCTAATTTGTATTTGGATAATATTAAAATCCTATTAAAATTAGGAGAGTTAATAAGATAGGTTAATAAATATTTAAACCCTAATCTATCTCACATACCTCTCATAACTGACTGAAAAAAAAGGCGCAACCTCTACTACGAAGAGAGATAAAAGAAGGGAGGGCAATGGCGGCACAAGAAAAAGAGAGGAAGAAGAAAGCATATTACACCTTATAAAAGAAAGGGATTCATTTAACAAAGGTAAGAACTCAAATTAGTTTTTAAAAGATTATGTATGGAAAAAAAAACATTGATTTTTCCTTCAAATCACCTGGATTATGTTTGCAGTAGACTATATATATTATATTATATATTATATATGATCCCTGGAATATGTTTATACATATATATGTGCTTAGAGTGTGTTTATATATATATATATATGTGTGTGTGTGTTTACGGTATTTTATATATTATATATATATATATATATATGATCGTTGCCTCGTTGGTACAGTATTATATATATATATATATATATATTTATATGCTAATGATTTGAGAGAATATTGATATATGGAAGTTTCAGAAATTTTTTTTTATATATATAATAATTTCTGGAAAATTGTAGTAAGCAGCTTGGTCTAGTATGGTTGGTAATTGATAAATAAATTGTTTTGGAAGAATTAGTTTTAACCGAATGTTATAAAATTAGGTATTTGCATAATATGTATTAAATTATTTAGTTATAGCTTAATGTAAAAGAATAATAATTAAAGAAAAAATAATATTTTATAATGCCACTTATAAATGTATTATTTTGGTGATTAGTTCGAACGGAGAGAGTCTAACGAGTATATTTGGAATATAAATTTTTGGAGTGTTAATAATTGATTAAAGGCATATTAAATAGATTATGAATTATTTTGGGGATTATTAGTTTGGTTAAATTTAAATTGAGGTGAATATGTTTAGGTTGTGAATGACGTTTCGTATTTGATATCGTTGGCATTTGAGGATAAGATTTGGTGGAGTGTGCTATAAATGGCTTGGAAGTATCAGGTACGGATTCCGTACTCTTTCAGCGATACTCTTGTTAAATTTGATTTGTTCGTTTGTTTCTTTATTTCGAATTATGTTATGAGTTCACATAATTGTTTCATGTGAAATAAATATATTAGTTTCATTTTGGAGTTGATACACATGACTCGTATTTGTACTCTTTGAATTAGGATATCATGTTTAGTATTTATTTTTGATAATTGTAGAGCGGTACATGTTGCTACCTTCTTTTTGAGACCTTGTGACTATAATTTGATTTGGTTCAACATGTACATATAGAACCTTTTTGTTGGTATTATGTCGCATGTGTTGTGACATGGTATTTTTATTAGAATATACCATAGGGTATACCTGAGCTATAACTACCTGTGGGGGTACCACAGGCATGTCGTCTTGGCACGAGAGACATGACACTTTCCGTGGCGGTGTGATTAGTCCACGGCGTCTCCATTTTGGGCTCCGGAGTAAATGGGCCATTTGGTGTTTTGTTGTGGGAGGCGTATGGGTTAACCCTAGTTTTCTGTTCTGCGGATTGGTGATGTTGTGCCAAACACACTATCCGATTTGCATACATTTGGATTCGCGGTCCAATGTGTGATTTACCTGTGTGGCATTATTTTGACTTGCCTGTGTGGCATGGTTTTGA
Organism: Panax japonicus; assembly: GCA_020205505.1. Lineage (NCBI taxonomy): Eukaryota > Viridiplantae > Streptophyta > Magnoliopsida > Apiales > Araliaceae > Panax > Panax japonicus. Next base: position 42,926,196 of record CM035095.1, on the reverse strand, counting down.
CTTGCCTGTGTGGCATTGTTTTGACTTGCCTATGTGGCAAGGTATATTTCTGAGCTCAATCGGTATGAAATAACCCCAGCCATTTGTTTCAGCCTATTATTTTATTGTATTAGTTGTTGGCTTCTATTCAGTTCAATTCATCGGATTAGTTACTTCAGTTCGTTATTTCTTTAATATTCTGGCTGTTTCATTAATTCTGTTGGTTCAAATATATTCTATTCAAATCTTCAGAGATTTTATTTTTGTTAGAGGCAATATTTTGTCTCAGTTGATTTTGTATTTTAGTTGTATATCTTTTGTATCTTATATCCGTACTGGGCAATTGGCTCATGCTGTGTTTTTCTTCCGGCAGGTTTGCAGGGGTGATTCAGGGCTAACTAGTATGATGAGAGTGTTGCCTTTGACCATCTCGGTGGATTCGAATTTTAGGTTTTGATTATTTTGACTCTATGTTGAGAATCATATTTAATGCCTTATTGATGGTTATCATTATTACATATTTGAAGTCTTTAGTGCTCTGTTTAATAATTTTGAGGTTTGTTGTGCTTTGCACGTGACCTCCCTTTCCTTTTCGGGAAGGGGGTGTTACAGAGATGGTATCAGAGCTTAGGTTCTTTCTTGTAGAAAACCTATTTAGGTTTGACCTGTGAGTTATGGGTAAATCATTGGGTAGACGTAGGAGTTTGATTTGATTTTGTTCTCTGTTTGGTTGGTCTTATTCTGACCAAATGTTTTCTTAGTTCTTTGAGTTATAGTTGATTTGAGAAAGGCGAAATAATTTGTTAAGATTATTATGGTTATGCGTTGGAGCAATACTATTAGTTAAGGATTGTGATTGGATCATTAAGGAGAATAATGTTATATTATGTTCAGTTAAGAAATGATTATACGATTATGATATGAGCAGTTGTATCAGTGAGTTTTGATATTGGAGAATTATTTGTTAGAGTTATTTCAGGTAATTACAAATTATTATGATTTTGGAATTGAGGATTTTATTTGGTTTAGATTCTGATTTTTGTTAAGTTGTGAATAATTTGAGGTATGTGAATCGGTGGGATAATATGATAAAGTGAAAATTATTAAGTACAAAGGATCTCTTGTAATTTTGTGTTGTTGTAAAGATTTGAGGTAATTAGATTAATTTTTTTTGAGTAATGAATTTTGCGATTATTTCCTAGTAAAATATTGGAGTTATCTTATATGAAATTTTGAGTGATAGTATGAGGAGATTTTGGAATTTGTTGGGTTAAGGTTTGTACTAAGAGAATGATTGATTTATTAAATGATTAGATATTAAGTGATGAATCTTTAAGAGATTTTGAAAGCTATCGTTTGTTTATTCAGATAGTAGGATATATGATTTAGAGTTTGGTATGGTGATGGAGAGATATTAGTAGTAGTATATTTTTGGTGTAATAATATTTGAGAACTAATTTGATTGGAGGTTATGATATTTTGAAACTCTTAAGGACTTAGGAGAGTTGGTGATAAAGAGATATTAATAGTACATTCTTTGGTGTAATATTATTTGGTGAATAGTTCAAATTAATGATGAGATATTTTGAAGCTTTTGAGGACTTGGAGAGAGTTGGTAATATGGTTTGCATAGTTGTTTTGGTTATCTGATGTCTTTAGAGTTTTGCGTGAATTTATGTAAAAATAAAACAAAAATAATTTGTTAGATCCTTGTCATGTGTGTAACATAAACATTTTACGAATTAAAAATAATTTTAAATATTTTGGGTATTCGAATCGTATTTAGATGAAGAGAAATGTTTGTGATTTCAAATTATGTTCCGAAGAGTACGTACGTTTGCAAGAATGAAACTCAAAAATATTAACGGGGGGCCCGCAACAACAGTGGATCATGTGATTTAACGCGAGGAACCTTACCGGCCAAGGCTTGACACGATAGCTGACGAAAATTTTACGAGTATATGGGTAATTGTGTGGACCTCTGGACTTACCAGGCTTGATCGTTATAAAAGGCGGTGCTACGTCGTAACTAAATTATTATTTTTTTGTAGCTTATTTGATTCCGAGGACGAAATTATTTTTAAGGGGTGAAAAATATAATAACTCATTTTTTTATTATTAAATATTAATTGATTTTATCTTATACAATTGTGTTTAAATTAAAAAAAAGGTAAATAATTTTGTTTCCCTCTTTTCTTCCTTGTTTTGTTTGGAAGATTAAATTCTTTTAGTATATAATTAAATAACTAATAAAATTAAAATTGAAGAAGATAATTCCTTTTGTTAAATTTTTGTGGTAAAATCATTCGGAGCGGGAAGCTACAGGGAAGATGGAGGAGTCTATTCGAGCAGAGTATCTGCATCTCTTTGAAAATTTGGTGCGTTCCATTCTTTTGATTCCGGGGACGGAATCCTTTTAAGGGGTAGGTGATGTAATACCCGGTAAAAAAAATAAAAATAAAAATAAAAAATATTTAAATTTATATTTTTAATTGGGCTTTTATTATGTTTGGATCAAATTGTATTTAATTTGTGTGGCTTATAATAAGTAGGTGATTACATTAATTTGGGCTTTTATACTAATTGGGTCTAATTTGTATTTGGATAATATTAAAATCCTATTAAAATTAGGAGAGTTAATAAGATAGGTTAATAAATATTTAAACCCTAATCTATCTCACATACCTCTCATAACTGACTGAAAAAAATGGCGCAACCTCTACTACGAAGAGAGATAAAAGAAGGGAGGGCAATGGCGGCACAAGAAAAAGAGAGGAAGAAGAAAGCATATTACACCTTATAAAAGAAAGGGATTCATTTAACAAAGGTAAGAACTCAAATTAGTTTTTAAAAGATTATGTATGGAAAAAAAAACATTGATTTTTCCTTCAAATCACCTGGATTATGTTTGCAGTAGACTATATATATTATATTATATATTATATATGATCCCTGGAATATGTTTATACATATATATGTGCTTAGAGTGTGTTTATATATATATATATATGTGTGTGTGTTTACGGTATTTTATATATTATATATATATATATATATATATATATGATCGTTGCCTCGTTGGTACAGTATTATATATATATATATATATATATATATATATATATGCTAATGATTTGAGAGAATATTGATATGTGGAAGTTTCAGAAATTTTTTTTTATATATATAATAATTTCTGGAAAATTGTAGTAAGCAGCTTGGTCTAGTATGGTTGGTAATTGATAAATAAATTGTTTTGGAAGAATTAGTTTTAACCGAATGTTATAAAATTAGGTATTTGCATAATATGTATTAAATTATTTAGTTATAGCTTAATGTAAAAGAATAATAATTAAAGAAAAAATAATATTTTATAATGCCACTTATAAATGTATTATTTTGGTGATTAGTTCGAACGGAGAGAGTCTAACGAGTATATTTGGAATATAAATTTTTGGAGTGTTAATAATTGATTAAAGGCATATTAAATAGATTATGAATTATTTTGGGGATTATTAGTTTGGTTAAATTTAAATTGAGGTGAATATGTTTAGGTTGTGAATGACGTTTCGTATTTGATATCGTTGGCATTTGAGGATAAGATTTGGTGGAGTGTGCTATAAATGGCTTGGAAGTATCAGGTACGGATTCCGTACTCTTTCAGCGATACTCTTGTTAAATTTGATTTGTTCGTTTGTTTCTTTATTTCGAATTATGTTATGAGTTCACATAATTGTTTCATGTGAAATAAATATATTAGTTTCATTTTGGAGTTGATACACATGACTCGTATTTGTACTCTTTGAATTAGGATATCATGTTTAGTATTTATTTTTGATAATTGTAGAGCGGTACATGTTGCTACCTTCTTTTTGAGACCTTGTGACTATAATTTGATTTGGTTCAACATGTACATATAGAACCTTTTTGTTGGTATTATGTCGCATGTGTTGTGACATGGTATTTTTATTAGAATATACCATAGGGTATACCTGAGCTATAACTACCTGTGGGGGTACCACAGGCATGTCGTCTTGGCACGAGAGACATGACACTTTCCGTGGCGGTGTGATTAGTCCACGGCGTCTCCATTTTGGGCTCCGGAGTAAATGGGCCATTTGGTGTTTTGTTGTGGGAGGCGTATGGGTTAACCCTAGTTTTCTGTTCTGCGGATTGGTGATGTTGTGCCAAACACACTATCCGATTTGCATACATTTGGATTTGCGGTCCAATGTGTGATTTACCTGTGTGGCATTATTTTGACTTGCCTGTGTGGCATGGTTTTGACTTGCCTGTGTGGCATTGTTTTGACTTACCTATGTGGCAAGGTATATTTCTGAGCTCAATCGGTATGAAATAACCCCAGCCATTTGTTTCAGCCTATTATTTTATTGTATTAGTTGTTGGCTTCTATTCAGTTCAATTCATCGGATTAGTTACTTCAGTTCGTTATTTCTTTAATATTCTGGCTGTTTCATTAATTCTGTTGGTTCAAATATATTCTATTCAAATCTTCAGAGATTTTATTTTTGTTAGAGGCAATATTTTGTCTCAGTTGATTTTGTATTTTAGTTGTATATCTTTTGTATCTTATATCCGTACTGGGCAATTGGCTCATGCTGTGTTTTTCTTCCGGCAGGTTTGCAGGGGTGATTCAGGGCTAACTAGTGTGATGAGAGTGTTGCCTTTGACCATCTAGGTGGATTCGAATTTTAGGTTTTGATTATTTTGACTCTATGTTGAGAATCATATTTAATGCCTTATTGATGGTTATCATTATTACATATTTGAAGTCTTTAGTGCTCTGTTTAATAATTTTGAGGTTTGTTGTGCTTTGCACGTGACCTCCCTTTCCTTTTCGGGAAGGGGGTGTTACAACAGGAGACCGTTGAGTCTCCATAGATCAACAATCAGGATAATGTGAATCAGGAAGGCAACAATCCTCATGCAAACAACAACACTGACCAAATGATGAACGATGGAATGTTCAGAGGCTTTCTGTAATTCATGCAACATCAAGCAAGAGAGACTCCTATCCAAAATATAGGTGGAAACACTGGCAACTCTCGGACGGTCACTGCTAAACAGTTCAAGGAGCTGGGACCACCGGAGTTTTTTGGAGAGCTAAAACCACTTAAGGCAGAGACGTGGATAAAATAGATCAATAAGATATTTGATGTCTTGGGATGCTCCGGGGGATCAAAATGTTCCCTTTGCCACCCTCATATTGTAGGCAGAGGCAGATTACTGGTGGGAATCTGTAAAGCATACTCAACCTGCCGCACTGAAGATGTCTTGGGAGAAGTTCCAAGAACTGTTCAACGACAAGTACTTTCCCAAAAGTATTCGTCACATGAAAGTGGTAGAGTTCATTAAACTGGAGCAAAACAACATGACCGTGTCACAGTACGAAGCCAAGTTTGCCGAATTGTCCCAGTTTGCGTCCCATTTGGTTAATAATGAGGAGAGAATGATACGAATGTTTCTAAGAGGTTTGAAACCCGAGATACGTCAATACATTATCTCTCATAAACTGTGTTTGTATTCAGATGTTGTGAATAGGGCTCAGTTATTGGAGCGCGATAATGAGTCAACCCAACCAAGAGAGAGCAACCAGTAAAATGATAATACTAGTGGTAGCAGTCATCGAAGCGGTGACAAAAAGTGCTGAGGGAATCAACAGGCCAGAAATGGTAACCACTTTGGTGGTAATCATGGCCAAGACAATAAGAGTGGACATTTCAAGAAGAGGAGATTCAACAATGATGGAAAGACGTCAGAACCAGCACCCGTTGTTAAGGAAGGAGAACAACCACCTATCATATGCTTCAAATGCGGAGGGGAGGGACACATCAGTCCAAACCGCGCGATGCAGTCCAAAGCGTGTTATAATTGTGGAAGAGAAGGTCACCTAGCCCAATTTTGTCGTGCATCGAAGACAAGTCCAGCTGGGATGGAGGCACCAAAGGCCGTCCCAGAAAAGTCAAAACCGGTAGTTCAAGGGAGAGCGTTTGCCGTAACCTCCAAGAAAGCAAGGAACCCGAACGAGGTCATCACGGGTAAACTTATCATAAACTCTAGCGAAGTCGATACCTTATTTGATATCGGTTCTACCCATTCTTTTATTTCTCTGACTTGCACTCAACGTTTAAATTTGACTCCAGAGATATTAGACTTTGACTTATCTGTTGAAACTCCGTTGGGAGAAACCTTCATTACATCCACTGTTTATAAGTCTTGTTTGGTTCAAATCGGTACCCTCGCATTACCTGTCGATCTTATTACATTAAAAATACTTGCATTTGACGTAATTCTAGGGATTGATTGGTTAACTACTCATCATGCAAAAATTGCTTATTTTAGTAAGGTTGTTAGCTTTAATTTTCCTAACCAACCTATTATGCGAATTCAAGCAACCAAACCATTAAAATCAATCACTGTCATCTCAAGCCATAAAGTTATTCGTTTATTGAAAAATGGATGTCAAGCTTTCTTAGCTCATGTCATGGATTTAAACAAAAATACGTTTTTGAATGATATTTCTATTGTTAATAAATTTCCTGACGTATTCCCTGAAGAACTTTCTGGCCTACCCCCAAAGCGTGAAATTGAATTTTGTATCGACCTTGAACCTGGTACAAAACCCATTTCCAAAGCCCCATATCGAATGGCTCCTATTGAACTTCAGGAGTTAAAGACCCAATTGCAGAAATTGTTAGACATCGGTTTCATTCATCCTAGTACGTCTCCTTGGGGTGCTCCTTTTCTATTCGTGAAGAAGAAAGATGGGAGTATGCGACTTTGTATTCATTATCGGGAATTGAATCATGTCACCATCAAAAATAGGTACCCATTGCCACGTATTGATTACCTGTTTGACCAGTTGCAAGGCGCCAAATTCTTTTCAAAGATCGATCTTCGTTCCAGATATCATCAGTTAAAGATTAGAACTGATGACATTCCAAAGACAGCTTTCAGAACTCGGTACGGGCATTATAAATTCCTAGTCATATCTTTTGGATTGACTAATGCTCCTGCTGCCTTTATGGATATGATGAACCGAGTATTCAAGGAATATTTGGATCACTTTGTGGTTGTCTTTATTGATGACATCCTCATATATTCCAAAAGTCGTGAAGATCATGAGAAACACTTGAGGCTGATACTCCAAAAGCTTCGTGAAAATAAGCTTTATGCCAAGTTGAAGAAATGCGAGTTCTGGCTTGAGGAAGTAGCATTCCTTGGGCACGTAGTATCAAGTCATGGAATATCTGTTGACCCAACAAAGATTGAAGCTATTCAAAGCTGGGAGCAACCTAAATCAGTAACCGAAGTATGTAGCTTTCTCGGCTTAGCTGGTTATTATTGGATATTCGTAGAAGGGTTTTCTCGAATTACTACTCTATTAACTCAGCTGACTCGAAAAGATACAAAATTCGGTTGGACAGTGGAATGTGAGAAGAGTTTTCAAGAACTCAAGAGGAGACTCATTTAGCACCTGTTCTGACAATACCATCTGGCTCGGAGGGATTTGTCATCTACAGTGATGCTTCGGGCAAAGGGTTATGATGTGTTCTCATGTAACATAGAAAAGTCATAGCCTATGCCCCTCGGCAACTCAAAGAATATGAGAGGAATTATCCTACTCATGATCTAGAGTTGGCAGTTGTTGTCTTCGCACTTAAAATTTGGAGGCATTACTTGTATGGGGAGAAAGTGGAGATCTTTACGGATTATAAAAGCCTCAAATATTTCTTCGCCCAAAAGGAGCTCAACATGCGGCAACGACATTGGCTTGAACTGTTGAAAGATTATGATCATATCATTCAATACCATCCTGGTAAAGCGAACGTAGTAGCTGACGCATTGAGTAGAAGATCATACGCGGGTACGAGTGCGATATTGTCAATGCAAAGGCCCATTTTGTATGACTTGCAAAGGATAAAGATAGAGTTAAAGACTCCAGGGACCCATGTGATGATGGTGAATATACGAGTAGAATAGACTTTAATCAATAAAGTTAAAGTTGCTCAAGCTATAGACCTGGAGCTGATGCGTATGAGGAAGAAAGTGCAAGAAGGTGCTATGCCAGAAGCAAGAATCGATGAAGAAGGGAATACTTCGAGTCAACTCCAGACTTTATATTCCTAACGACCCTGATTTAAAGTATAAAATCATGATGGAGGCGCACAACACACCGTTTTCAATCCATCCTGGGAGTACCAAAATTTAACATGATCTTCAACACACATTTTGGTGGAGCAATATGAAGAGAGAGATAGCGGATTTATCTCAAGGTGTTTAACATGTCAACGAGTCAAGGCGGAGCATCAAGTACCAAAAGGTGCATTGCAACCACTTAAAATTCCATAATGGAAGTGGGAGCAAATTACCATGGATTTCGTTACTGGTCTTCCCAAGGTTTCTCAAGGCATAGATGCAATTTGGGTCATTATTGATAGATTGACCAAGTCTGCTCATTTCTTACTTATACGAGAAACTTATACACTTGAACGTCTTGTTCGTATGTACATAAACGAGTTTATAAGATTGCATGGTATGCCAGTATCCATAGTTTCTGATCGAGATCCAAGATTCACTTCAAGATTTTGGGTTAGTCTGCAAAAAGCTATGGGCACGGATTTATGATTTAGTTTGGCTTATCCTCCTCAAACGGACGGGCAGTCAGAGAGGACTATTCAAACTCTTGAAGATCTATTAAGACTCTATGTCATTGACTTCAACGGGAGTTGGGACAAGTTCTTATAATTGGCAGAGTTTTCCTACAACAACAGTTATCAAACAATTATTGGCTAGGCTCCATTCGACGCGTTGTATAGAAGAAAGTGTCGTTCTCCAGTATGCTGGGATGAGGTGAGTGAAGCAACATTGTATGGACCAGAGTTGGTACGTATGACTACGTAAAAGATTCAAACGATCCGACAACGTATAAAAACCTCACAAGATTGACAAAAGAGTTATGCTGATCTTCATCGAAACGACTTGGAATTCAATATTGGAGAACATGTGTTGTTACGTGTTGCTCCATGGAAAAGAGTTACGAGATTTAGAATGAGGGGAAATCTCAATTCTCGATTCATTGGCCCATTTTTAATCCTAGAATGAGTAGGAACTGTGGCCTATAGACTCGCCTTACCGCCGAGTATGTCTCGTGTTCATAATATTTTTCACATATCTATGTTACGTAAATATGTGAAAGACCCTAACCACATTATTGTTAGATCCTGATGAAATAGGGGAAGATTTAATATATGAAGAGGTTCCTGTTAAAATCTTGGATAAGAAGGAGCATATTTTACGCTCCAAGGTTATACCTCAAGTCAAAGTTTTGTGGAGAAACCACGATGTTGAGGAAATGACCTGGGAGTAAGAATCTAAAATGAAATCAAGGTATCCTTACCTCTTCGACATACCAGGTACGTACCCTAATTTTGAGGGCGAAATTTCATAAGAAGGGGAGGTTGTAAGACCCCAACTTTTATGAATAAAGATAAATTTTCTATAAATATCATTTTTGAATATTATGGAGTGAATTTAATATAATGTTATAGTTGTGGGTAATATTTATAAATTTTGCAAAGTACGCACGTTGTTATATTATATTCTATTGGTCAGGGAATATTCGTTTTAATAGGGAATATTCGTATGACGGCACAATCATTGGTGGACCTCACAACGGAATTATTGTCGGATTGAGAAAATGACAAAAATATCTTTTATATAAATAATGACGTAGTTATTACCGTTAACACTGTTGGAATACCTGGTGGTTAAAATACAGTAATACGCATTGTTGCACAGTAGCATACGGTATTGCACAGTATTTTTGAATTATTGATTCTTACATAAGAAGACACTACTCAATAATTGTTACAGTAATTACTGTTCAATCTTTTATTTTATTGATTCAATAATTGATGCGTTAATATTTTATATTATTGTTGTTTCAATAATTGTCACTGCAGAGTATTTCCCATTATCAAATCATTAATTCATATTATTTGAATAATATTATCAGATAGCATTATTGGCAATGTCTAGAAATTCTGTCAAGGAGAGGTTTGGTCACCTAATTGCGTGCCAGTAAGGAGAAATCCTTATCGGAAATCCCCCTCTTTCCTAGGAACGACCTGGTTGTCATTATTGTGATTCTGTAATATTATTTGTGAATAATTAATTATTGATTTATATGATAAGGAAATATTTATTTTATGTGGACATAAATGATGGATAGGAAAATATTTATTTTATGTGGTTATAAATGAAGGAATTAATGTTGAGGTGTTTTATCAGTATTTTGTCAGATTGGAGGTATTAAAAAAATCAAATCGGTGTTCTTAAAGCTCTATTGCGTGAGTTATAATTTTGATTCGACCGTTGGATCGTTGTGATTTTTGGATATATTATATATATACATAAGTTTAGTATATGTCCACAAATTTTGAACCGTTAAAAACTAACGTATAATTTGTTATGAATTTTAAGAGGTGTTGAAAATTGTCCGTTTATAGAATTCTGATATTTATTTTTTTGGAATTTAGAAAAACTTTCTTCTGCAAAGTTGTAGAAAAAAAATATTATTTTATTATTTAGTCTCCTATGGCGTTCTAGCATTTTCCTATAAATAGGCGCTTAAGTTAGAATTGAAAAACACACCAGAATCAGAGAATTCTTCTTCTGTAATATTGAGCATATTTCTTTAGAGTTTTAGAAATCTTTGAACGTAGAAAATAGTGAAAGTTTTCTTCAAGAATATCCCCGCTATACCAGTTGGAATACTCTTCTTTTCAAGGTAAGGGGTGTTATTTTTGTTCAATATTCGCTTGAAATAATATTTTCTTCCATACTCTGTAGTATGTGAGTAATATTATTTTGTTTCAGATTTCGAATTCTATACTCGTTTTGTTAAAATTTTGGCTTCTATATTCCATGGAAATAGTAGAATATCCTTGATATTTGCGCTTCATCCAGTATCTTTTCATGGAAATATTATTCTGAGCATTCTTGATAAGTTTTAACTTTTTCATGCCGGAGTACTATTCACGGGGCTACTATTCCCAAAGTACTATTCACGTGGTACTATTCACTCAAGTACTATTCACCCGAGGTACTATTCATGATAAAAATTGATTCGTTTTCGGTCCAAATTATTTTTGGTACAATATTATTCTTGAATTTTACTCCACAATGCAGTATCATGTTGACAATTTGGACGTTATTGATTTCTGGATAAATTAAATTATAAATCTTTAAAAATTTATACTTGAACTTGTTTTATTGAATTCTTATATCATTGTCATCATCCTCATGTTTATATTCTGTTGAAAGTCATTTGTGGCCTGTAGTGCATAGATGGACTTGGTATGATTCTGACCAGGGATTATTCGGTATAATCATGTCTGTAATGTTGCAATTGATGTGGTAAAAGTCCTCATTGGCCCATAGTGCATTGATGGACAGTTGTTGGCATGATCATGACCATTGATGAATACACGAACATCCTTGGCCCGTAGTGCATGGATAATTTATGGTCGTGATACTAAAGAATATCCTTGGCCGTATTGCAGGGGTGATTCGATGATGTGGATTATTTATTAAGCTGAGTCTCAACGATAAAAGTATTGAAAAACCTTTTAAATCATAGAAGATAGTAGATTTAATGCTCTACTTAACTCTTCTAATGGATTGCTTGTTCCACTGCAGTTAAAATTGATGTTTGTTATATTTTATAAGTTTAACACTGTTGAAGGCTAATGATAAATTATTCTGTATTATCTTAGTCATAATATTTCTTACTGGGCTAGTTGAGCTCACCCTTTTGTTTTCATTGTCCTCTTTAGGAAATGAGAACGTAGCCGGAACTAGTCGGGGAACGGAGTGACGGTCCAGATGATAGCATTAGTAGTCCTCACTATTCTATGAAATAGTGTGATAATAAATGTGTTGAGGACTCCATTTGAGTTGAATACTGTCTATAAGACAATATTCGTATTAAAACTCTCAGTTTATGTTTTGTCGTATTTTACATGATAGTTGTATTATTAAGTTGTATTTGAATTTTGTACAACTTATTTGGCGACTCGAGATGGGTGATGTATACCTATTTTGGGGGCGTCACATTATGGTTAAGTTTATCAAAAATAATATTCACCTATTCCTTGTCAAGTTTGTCATTTTTATTAAATAAGGAGCATTTAGCACAATAAAAACTTTAGAATAAATAATATTATGAACCCTTGTGTTACAAAATCCATATGTCTAATTAAAACTCTATTTAAAAAATAACATAAGGTACTTACAGATTTCGCCAATTTTATAGGTAACTTACTCTCACAAAGTAAATTACTATCATTCTCCATTTTGACCTTGAGACATCTACAAAATGAACAAATAGTCTCTACCTTTTAGATACCCAAATTTTTATGGGTCCTTTTGGGTTGGTAGCATATAAATCAATTTCTTGAGCTAAATTTGTTTTATTCTATTTTATTACAATTATAATCAAAATGACCTTTAAAATCACATTTTTTACAAGTAACAAATGGTGAACAATAAAGTGGTTTATGCATTGGTTTCCTATTAATCATTCTAATATTATTATTAGTCTTATTTTCCACATTTTTAATAGGAATATACTCAATCCCTTGTTTATCAAGACTAGACCTTTGTGCCCCTAACATAACATTTAGGTTCTCTTCTCCTTGCACAAATTTAGCAAGATCATTTTTTAAAGATGTTATTTCTGCATTTGTTACATTATCATCATGTTGCACATTTATCGTTTTCCATCATTAAAAGCATCTATGCATGCATCTTTAATTTTTAAATTTTCTTTTAAAACTTCATTTTCATTTTTATGATCATTTTATTCTTTATTTAACTTGTTTGCACGATTATATAAACTTTCATTATAGTTATCTAGATAGTCAATTTTAGTATTTAACTTGGATACTTCACTTGATGAACAATCTTTAACTATTTCTTGTTTTTCTTTAATTAAAGTTTCTACTTCTTTCATTAAACCATTTATCCAATTTTTAAAATATGCAGTTTTCTTTTTGAGCTGTTAATTTTCATTTTCTAAAGCACGATAATCAGATATAGATATTGCAAAAGCTTCATGAAAATTCGTTATCTTAAGTTGATCATCGTCTTCTAGTCCCATGAATTAAAGTTGGCCAGATTCTTCTTCTTGTTCTGTTTTGGACTTACTCATTGGAGTTGAGCTACCTTTTTGATTCTTCCTTTGTTTCTTTCTTTGAAGTAGTCTTTCGAGTTTTCTTGAGAGCATTTTAATTTCTTCATCAAAATCTTCGTGATCACTTTCATTGTTGCTCTCGACTTGAAGTGCCAATGTCTTTTTTATTGGTTCTTCATCTTCTTCATCATGCCTTCTTAACTGATTTTCAAATTCTTCGAGCTCTCCAAATAAAGTGAGTTTCCATTGTATTGATTGTTGTTTGAATAGTTGTAACCTTTGGTGAGAATCGTTTAGGCATGACTCTAAGTATCTTTCTATTTATCTCCTTTTGATCAATTTTTCATCCGAGCATACTTAGAGAGTTCATTAGAGTGAGAAATTTCCCTTGAGCCTCATTAATTGTTTCATCATTTTTTAATTTGAATAGCTCATAGTCTTGCATTAGTATACTTAACTTCACCTCTTTTACTTTGGATGTACCTTCGTGGCTTGTCAAGATAGTATCCCACATTTCTTTTGCTGTGTTGCACGATAATACTTTATCAATTTTAGCTTGGACCGTTCTGCTTAGAAAGGTGTTCATGGCTCTAAAGTTGTAGGAAAACATGTAGCTTTCATTTGCATCCATGTCCATGAGAGTCTTGAGGCTACCATCATCATGTCTAGGAATAACAGGTCCATTTTCAACTACCCACCATTGTCATGGGTCTCTCTTGAGATAAATCTTCATTCTGAATTTCCAAAAGTTGAAGTTCTCGCTTTCGAGCAATAGAGGTGGCCGACTTGTGGATTGACCTTCTTGAAAATTGAGGTGTGCCATGGGATATTTCCCTACGACCTGCAAAGATCAATATTAGTAGAGTCTTGCTTTGATACCAAATGTAATTCTGTAAATAAGCATACCTAGAGGGGGTGAATAGGTGTAGAAACCCACAAGTGATTTACAGTGAACAATTTTTAAAGTTTACAATTGCAGACTATAGTCGGACAGGTAACCCATGTCTGTTTTAGTATATGTTCTTCTTCAGTTATAATCGGACAACTAATACCGGTCGATTTTAGTGTATCTTCAAGAACACGAGTTAGAACTAAATATGCAGAATAAATTGTAGATTAAGAAGGAAAACAAAATAGAAATAACACCAAGATTTTTACGTGGTTCAACCTCTATCCTCTAATCTAATGGCCTAATTCACGTCCAATACCAACTAGTATTGGAGATAGTTTTTTTTTAATAAAACTTAATATTCAAAAGATTACAGAAAACTCCCTGTACAACAAAGATCGATTCTGACTTGGACACATATGCCCCCTTTGCACCTTTGCATGCAACTTCTCTCACCTCTGAGACCTTGATACTTCCGTTGTACAGACTGAATATTAAATGATCACCCAAGACAACCTAGACTTATACTCGGTTTACAAAAGATGAATAAAATATTACAAAGAATTTCCAGTTACAAACGATTCAGATAATTATAAATAACAACTGGAATCAAACTTTAGAAGAACTCTTAGGATGTATTCAATAATGATTTTCAGCTTCAAGTCCAATGACTTCTTTTGCTGTGCAGACTGCATATATATAGAACAAGAAAACAATGGTTAGTTCCAATATTGTTAGCATGAATGACTAAGTCTTTGAATAATAAGATAGAGATATCAGCTCTTTGATATTGCTAACTGCTATAAGATAATTCCAAAACAGCATGTCAAAGATATAACAGGCAAAAATTAAGTAAAGAATATTTATCATAAGGTAGATGGACTCCTTTTTCTAACCAACTTGAAAGATAAACCTGTTACCTTAAAGGACTATAGCATATATAAAAAATATTCTCTAGCTATATCAGTTTCCTTAAAGGGCTGTAACAGATGACATAGAAAAATCAAATTACTTAACACTCTAATTAAAAAAACTTGTTACACCAATATATATTACTAATATAAAATTTCCAACAATAATAGAATAGAGTTTAAGCTTTATTGGACTAGAAAATTATATGCAAATTCGGTCAAACTAACTATATTATATTCAATAGACCAATATTATATCAGCCCAAAATATAATCCATACAATTCATAAAATAACCAACATGTATAAGCATATTGAATCATCATATACTAAAGGGTCCTTAACACTAATATACAACAATTAGAAAGTATTTACAAAAATAAAACACACACAACATAATTACAAAAATAAAACAACCCAATATATTACAATTCCTAAAATCACGTATCATTAACTCCCACACAGTTATTTTCCTTTCATATTTGTAACCAACCTCATTTAAATTCAAGCAATTGAGAAAATCAATCGGAGAAGACAAAATCAATCGGAGAAGACAGATCAACGCCAAATCAATCGGAGAAGACAAGATCTTCTGTCGCGACACAACTCTGATATCGAAGAAGACGAAGCCTCCTGTCGCGACTAAACTCGTAATCGGAGAAGACGAAGCCTCCTATCGCGACGCATCTCTAAGATCGAAAATAGCATACAAAATCAATAACGCCTTCAAGTTCAGTAACCAAATACTGCAGTGATTGTTGAATACAAGATCAACATCACCTTCGATACAAAATACTGATGTATGTGAGTTTAAAATTTATAATCATATAGTTACCTATGATTACTACGAATTACTATATTGGTTACCTTTCTTAATTTTTTTGCACTTAAAATAGTCACAGAGTAAGAATAATGAATGTTTTGATTGCAAAATGTATTTGAAAAAACGTTGTATATTATGGTTACTAAGGTTATAAAAATTGGTTACTATCTAATGTTGTCTTGGTTACTGACTATTCTGTCTTGGTTACTGTGTAACATTAAACTGTTTATTGTTGTCTTAGTTACTGTCTAATGTTGTCTTGGTTACTGCACAATATTACTAATTAATGTTGAATTGGTTACTGACTAATGCTGACTTGGTTACTATGTAACATTATTTTGGTTACTGACTAATGTTGACTTGCTTACTGTATAAAACTATAATGTTTACTGACTAATGCTGACTTGGTTACTGTGTAAAATTATAGTGCTGACTTGGTTACTCTGTAAAATTATTTAGTGACTAATGCTGACTTGGTTACTGACTAATTCTGACTTGGTTATTGACTAATGCAAACTTAATTACTGCAAAGATTAATTGGTTACTGTAATATTGGTTGCTGAAGCATATTAATGTACACTTCTATTTATGTTTTTTATATTAATGGTTACTTGTTATCAACATTAGTTACATTCTTACAAAAGATTGTCTTTAGTTGGTAACAAACAAATTATACTGGTTATTTTTTACTATAAAAATGTAATACAAAATGTATTTATCTTGTGGTTACTAAATAAATATGTGTTGGTTACAATCTAAAATGGATTTGGTTACTGTATAATGATGTCATGATTAATGTATAATGTTGAATGTAAAATGCATTTTAAAATATGTTTTATACTCTAGTTGCTAAATACATATAAATTGGTTATTGTTTACTATTGATTTGGTTATTGTATAATGTTTATATGCTTGTTTTATAATTTTAAAGTTTATTCTACTTATATTTTTATATTAATGATTAGTTATTAAATACATTGGTTACCTTCCTGCAATTGTTGGTTACTGTCTAATCTAGATTTGGTTAGTATATAATGCTGACCTGGTTACAGTGTAAAATTGCAATGGTTACTGCATATTATTACCCCCAGTTCATGTTCTGGTTACTAACATTATGTAGTTTGGTTACTGTCTAACATTAAGTTGGTTACTTTACAGACCATACGCTAACAGTAACCAAAAACATACTAAAAGGTTGCTTCATCTGATATACTGGTCGGTGGAATATCACTTATAATCTGAAATTTAATTGACAATGTTGTTGTGTATTATACAGTTGTATGATTGACAATGCAAAATGCATTTGAAAATATGTTTTATATTCTGGTTACTAAATACATATAAATTGATTACTCTATACTATTTAATTTGTTACTGTATAATATTTATTTGGTTGCTGAATAATATTAATGTACACTTGTACTGATATTTTTTATAGTTATGAAAAGATTTGATCAAGTGGCAATTTGGTAATTTCTGTCAAGTTTGGAGTGTCGAATTTTGGAGTTTTCGGAGCCTAATTTCATTGGAAACGGATCAACGATCAAAAGTCACTAGCTTTGCTAGTGAACTGCATGGTTTTTTGGTCAAATTCCATCATTTAGGCCTTCAAATTTGCATGTAAAAATTTGATTTATGTTCTGGTTACTAAGATTATGTAATTTGGTTACTATCTAATATTGATTTGGTTACTTTATAATGTTTATTTAGTTGATAGACAATGGAGACTGACAGTAATCAATACAACAAATTTAATTGTTTACAGGAACAACAAATTTAATTGTTTACAGGAATATATATTTGCTTGCTGAATAATATTAATGTACACTTGTACTGATATTTTTTATAGTTATGAAAAGATTTGATCAAGTGGCAATTTGGTAATTTCTGTCAAGTTTGGAGTGTCGGATTTTGGAGTTTTCGGAGCCTAATTTCATTGGAAACGGATCAACGATCAAAAGTCACTAGCTTTGCTGGTGAACTGCATGGTTTTTTGGTCAAATTCCATCATTTAGGCCTTCAAATTTGCATGTAAAAATTTGATTTATGTTCTGGTTACTAAGATTATGTAATTTGGTTACTATCTAATATTGATTTGGTTACTTTATAATGTTTATTTAGTTGATAGACAATGGAGACTGACAGTAATCAATACAACAAATTAAATTGTTTACAGGAATATATAATTGTTTACTGTTAGTAACCATTAACCACATGTTTGGTAACATTTTTGATGGTGTACAGTAACCAAAATTGATGTTTATTAATATTTTAATTTTTGATTCCATCATGAGCTGTCAATATAAAGTAAACATATACATTGAACAATTGGTAATTGTTTTGAAATATTTTTATGTAAATTTGGTTACCCATCTAAAATAAAATGGTTACCTCTATATTCATATTTAGTTACCAACTGGCATGGACCATTTCGAAATAACTTTTATAACTACGTAATTTAAAAGTATCCATCAGCTAGATAAGTGTGAACCCTCACATTTACATTAAACACTTGATAACTTTTCTAATATAAGTTTTTAATTATTTGGTTACTAACAAAAATTAAAATAGTTACCCTTATATGCAGGTTTGGATACCAACTGCACATCTCAAATTATTTTTATTTTAATATGAGATCTATAAATGACTATCATATATATAAATGGGAACTCTTAATTGGAGTTTCTTATTCCATCATAATGACAGGGTATAAATAAAATATATACAATTAACACTTTGTAACAGTCCTCATACAAACTTATAATTATAATAAAACAGTAACCACACAATTATATGATAGTAACCAGAACAGGTTTTAATGGTAACCAAAACAGAAACATCATGTAATGAAACCCTGTTTAGGCAATTCAGGTATACTAAACAATTACATATTAACCAGAATAAAAAATAAAAATAACCAAAATCCCACATTGAGGACACAATGATAGTAGCCAAACCATAAGATAACAGTAATCAAAACATAATAAAGAAGTTAATGTTTACTGACTAATGCTGTCTTGATTACTGCATAATGTTCCTCGTTAATGTTGAAATGTTTACTGACTTGGTTACTGTATTACATTACAATGGTTATTGACTAATACATACTTGTTTACTGACTATTGGAAACCTGGTTACTGAGTAATATTATATTTATTACTACCTAATACTTAATTGCTTATTGCATAACATTATAATGGTTACTTAATACTGCTTAGTTGTTTATTGATAACTATTTAGTTTATTATAGATTATCATTATAGTGATTACTAACTTGTTCTTGATTTGTTACTATGAATAATTATAATTTTACTACTAAGTTGGTTACTGAGTATCAATATATTGGTTACTGCATAATATTCCTAATGCTGTCTTGATTACTGCATAATGTTCCTCGTTAATGTTGAAATGTTTACTGACTTGGTTACTGTATTACATTACAATGGTTATTGACTAATACATACTTGTTTACTGACTATTGGAAACCTGGTTACTGTGTAATATTATATTTATTACTACCTAATACTTAATTGCTTATTGCATAACATTATAATGGTTACTTAATACTGCTTAGTTGTTTATTGATAACTATTTAGTTTATTATAGATTATCATTATAGTGATTACTAACTTGTTCTTGATTTGTTACTATGAATAATTATAATGTTACTACTAAGTTGGTTACTGAGTATCAATATACTGGTTACTGCATAATATTCCTAATGCTGTCTTGATTACTGCATAATGTTCCTCGTTAATGTTGAAATGTTTACTGACTTGGTTACTGTATTACATTACAATGGTTATTGACTAATACAGACTTGTTTACTGACTATTGGAAACCTGGTTACTGTGTAATATTATATTTATTACAATCTAATACTTAATTGCTTATTGCATAACATTATAATGGTTACTTAATACTGCTGAGTTTGTTATTGGGTATCATTATACTTATTACTGACTAATGATGTCTTGCTTAAAGCATAATATTACTAATTATTGTTGAAATGTTTACCAACTATTGTTGGCTTGGTTACTGTGTTACACTATAATGTTTACTGAATAATAATGACTTATTTACTGGCTAACTGTAACTTGGTTACTAATACTTATTATATTGGTTATTAATTAGTACTTAATTGCTTAATGCATTTAATTACAATGGTTATTGATAAAAATTTAGTTTATTAATTATTATCATTATACTGATTACTAACTTGTTCTTGATTGGTTACTCTGAATAATTATAATGTTACCGTTAAGTTGGTTACTGAGTATCAACATACTGGTTACTAACTGATACTTGTTTGGTAACTCTTATTAATTATGTTGTTACTGCATAGTTGGTTGCTACTGAATTGCTTGTTTTATAATTAAAACATTTGGTTATTTACTTTACTGTATTTTTTCTAACAACACTTTATTTGTAATGTAGGTTGAGACATCAAACTTAGTGATTTTCACTGTTTACGATGTCGCCAAAAAATATATTGTGGACCTCAACCAAAAGACATGCACATGTGGAAAATTTCAGTACCATGAGATGCCTTGTTTGCACGTTGCTGCTGTTATGAACAAGCGAAATTTGAGCTGTTATGATTTTTGCTCAAAAAAATACTATAAAACAACTTTGGTGGACACATATTCAGCTTCAATAATGCCACTAGATGACAAAGAAAACTGGGATGTACCACAAGAAGTACGAAACATGGTTATAAAACCACCAAACACAAGAAGACCAGCTGGAAGACCAAAAGTAGGGAGGTACAAACACGGATCTGAAATCAAAAATCAAAACAAATGCAGTAGGTGCCAAGAAAAAGGACACAACAGGAAAACCTGCAATAATCCACCGATTTTAATACCAAAAAAATCATAATATATTGCATTTACATTAACAGTGTAAGTACATGTATAAATTGGTTACTGTTGATTATATAGTTTAATGATATCTTGATTGCTGACTAATTCTGTTTTGACTAATAAATTGGTTACTATTTTGATTACTGACTAATGATTATATTGTTACTGTATAACAATATGTTATTAACTATATAATGCTGTTTTGTTACTGTATGACAGTATGTTGTTTACTGTCTAATACTGTGTTGGTTACTTTGTAACATCATAATATATAATGCTTTATTAGTTACTGACTAATGTTGTATTAGTTATTGTGTAACAATGTATTGGTTACTGATTGGTTACTTAATAACATTATACTAACTAATGATGTCTTGGTTACCGTATGACAATATATTGGTTACTGTCTGATACTATTTTGGTTACTGTGTATTAATATATTGGTTACTGAATGATCCCATCATGAGTAACTGCCTAATGCTGTCTTGTTTACTGTGTAAATCTATTTATAAAATAGTGTAAATATCTGTTTACTATCAAATAATTAGCTGGTTACCCTTTAATACATGTCTGGTTACCAACTCTGCATTCCAAAATAATGCAGCAAACACAACCTAAAACAAATCAAATACTAACCAACAGACAAAATTACTTCCAATGATTTTATTATAATAAAATATGAAATACAATTTATAATATCCAATAATCATCCTTAATAAAATATACAAAAGTTTTGTTAATTCATACTGACAAAAAAATAAAAACTGAACTAATCAAAATCCGGAACAAATCTTCCTGGAAATTCTCTATCAGTCTCATAACCCTCCAATTGTTTATTCCTTGCAAGCAAAAATAAGTTTGTGCACAACCTCTTCCGATATTGCGCAATTGGGAATGGAATAGGAATTTCATCAAACTTATGATGAATGACATGCTCAGCGAAACAAATTGTGAACATCCCGCAATCACTGTACAAATAAACAAAAAAATAACAAAAATCAATGCTAGAATCAACCTATATATAATACATATCAGTTTATACAGTAACCAAAAGTTATATATAAAATTGACCAAACAGAAATTAAAGGTAACCAAAATACTTGTATGGTAGTAACAAAAACATACTAAATCAGTAACCAAATAGTTACAACATATTAATCAAAACAATTATGATAGAAACCAAAATAGTTATATGTAATAATTCAAAAATTGTAAACAGGTTTACCCTTACCCCTCAACTTGTTCAGGAACTGACTCTGCAAATTCCAACTCAATAATATCATCTTCCTCCTTATTGCGGTATGGTTCACTGCTAAAATCAATGTCACACCTATCCCTCCAAAACCCAGTCTTACACAGCAAAGTGGGAAGAATAAATATGTAAGGTTCACAAACATCCATGATTTTTGTTTGCATAGATTTCCTTTTTGGCTGCAGGGAATTATAAACGGTTAGACATCTACGATGCACATCAAACGTTAACAAAAACCAATGATCCGGAGATGACATATGGATGGGGAACAAAACATAATCAACATTTCTCCACGGGGTGTTGACATCCATAAACAAACCATGAATGTATTCAGACACATCACCCTGCCCAGACAATACACTCTTATCTGCATTTTTACTTGTGTACTCGTCAAAAAGAGCTGTCATCTTGGCATGGAACCAACAATCCGTAGTTGTTGACCTTATATGCACACTATCAGAATGTCTTGCCAATTTACGGAAATAATATAATGCAACGTTGATGTGCTGAACCAAAAAAAAAACAACATAAAGTATTAATAGTTGTATGATAATAACCAAACAGTGATATGATATAAACAAAATAGTTATATGACAATAACAAAATAGTTATATGACAGTAACCAACACTGATAACGCTAGTAACTTAAACAACTAAATAATGTAACCATAACTATAAAAAAATAATTTGAAATAAAATAACTTACATCGTCGTCTAACCATTGGCCAGTAGTCTTTAAATTATAAAACCACATCTTGGATGAAATTGGGATAGATCCAAAAACAAAAGCAGGTTCAATAATGTCATTCTTCCCAGGAAATTTGTCCGTCCTCCAATATAAAAAATATTAGTATACCATGTTAGTATACAAACTACACAAAAACAGATTTATTTGCTTCATACAAAAATATAACATTCTTAACAATAAAAAACAAACCTTTTTCTGTTGTTAAGTCCTATTTTAAACCATTGATCAAACAATGCCTCTTCAAATTTTGTAGGCATATCCATGCAAACCTTGGGGAATGCAGAAATAACATCAACTCTTTGATCAGAACCTGATGCACTAGACAATAACCCAGCAGATCCAAATGATACTGTATATGGAGACCGCAAAACAGCACTCTTTACATGTTGACGAACGGGTCTACCACTTAATTTATCAACACTCTTCTCCAACTGGGCTATGTCCTGGGTAGTCAACACCATCTCATCGAGAACAGATTTGCTTTCTGTCTCAAATTTATTCCCCTTATAAAGTTGACATAAAATGAAACAAATACAATTAGATTTTCACATAAACATTTGCCTTTAACTAATATATGCAATAACAAAAATTTATAGAAAGATATAAGTTTAAAAATAACAGACAAATTAAAGTGAACATATCATAATATAAACAAAAACAAAATAAAACAGTAACCAAAAGGTTATGTAGTGGTAACCAAAACACATTGTAATGGTATCCTATCAATCAAATAATAGTAAACAATCCATAATACTAATGATATAAAATTGGTAACTGTTTATATCTATATTTCTTTGCTTAATAATGTTTATTTGATTACTTTATAGTTTTCAAATTATTTCTACTGATTTTTAACACTGATGGTTACTCATCACATACATTGGTTACCTTCATGAAACTGCTAGTTACTGTATAATAGTGTCTTGGTTACTGTAAAACATTATACTGTCTAATATTCTAATAGTTACTGTCTAATGCAGTCTTGTTACTGTCTAATGCAGTCTTGTTACCCTATATTAAAATATAGGGTAACAAATACAATTATAACTTCAACACATGCAGTTAACAACTATATTTAATAAAAAAATTGAATGAAAAATAATGGACATATTAAATTGAACGTATCATAATAGGAAACATAAAATATATATAAAATGTAACCAACACACAATGTAATAGTAACCAACTGATATTATAATAGTAAATATAATATATATATATATATATATATATGAAAAGTAACCATATAACAATATAACAGTAACAAATATCATGTAAAAATCAAAATGGCATGTCATTATAATACTAACCTCATCAGCGACATACAAAATAATCTCTTTACCAGTGCATTGGCTTAATAAGTCAAACGATGGCATGTCATTATTCTTGCCAATCTGTGAAAGATAAAAAACAATCAATTAATCATTGAAAAACAAAAACACATAACACAACAAAACAAACAAATATTTCTAACCTTGACACGACGTTCAACTTCGTTACCAATCTCATATTCATTCCCATCCTTCTTTTCAGCAAAATTCAACACATCACAACCATAATTATTCTTATCTATTGTTGAACCATCATCAACATCCTCATAAATATGGGGGTCTTCACACTCTTTAAGAACTTCAACAACATTAACAGCATCTTCACACTCCTTAACAACTTCAGGTACAAACTCATCATTTTTCTCATAACCTATCAACCCATCATCACAAACCTCATCAGCATCATTATTTTTACCTTTAGAACCAACATCATCATCAGCAACACCAAGATCAGCTTCATCACCTATATCATCATCAGCTGCACCACCATGAACAGCTTCATCACCTACATCATCATCAGCTGCACCACCATGAACAGCTTCATCACCTACATCATCTTCACCATCATCAACTACATCATCTTCACCATCATCTTCATCATCATCGTTATCATTATCGTCATCACCGCCATCATCAAAATCAGAATCAGAATCATCCTCATCATCAACATCATCTTCAACTTGTTTATCCACAACACCTTTGATACCACTTAACTCGTCTCTAATCATGGAACAAAAGTCCTTACATAACTGAACATGAAAAACATGCATATCATCCTTAATATCAGCCCGCAATTTTAAAATGTCTTTCTTAACATCATAAATGTCTTTCTTAATCTCAGACATTTTCTTCTCCAACGGCCTAAACCGTGAATCAATTGCATCTTTAACTTCAGACATATTAATTCCAATTTTGCCACCCTTAACTTTTTTTGAAACCTTCTTATCAGCATCCTTCCCATTTAAAAATTGAAACCCACCCAAATCAAGCCGATCGTTCTCCTCGGAAGTGGGAACTAGACTTTTTATCCTGAACTGAAAAACATTAAGTACATTTAGTATAATATCCGACAAACATTGAACAAATACATAAAAAAATAGTAAATAAAGAATTATGTAACATAATTAGTAACCAACTACACATATACAGGTAACCAAATGTATATACATCAGTAACCAAAAACATTTAAGAAAGGTATACAAAATTTGTATAACCGGGTAACCAACAAAATTGTTATTAGCTACACAATGATAATTTAATTAGTAATCAAATGTGTATATTCAGGTAACTACATACATTGTTATTATTAACACAAATATAACTAATAAGCAACCAACTAAGCATATAAAGGTAACTAACCACTTTGTTAACAGTAAGCATCACAAAAAATAATCAGTAACTAAATATATAACTAAAGTTAAGCAATTAAACTCTTAATAGTAACAAAAATACCTGTCCAGAACAAAATACTAAATCGTTCAACTTGTCATTCGTAAGGGGCTTCACTAGCTCCTTCCATCTAAATAAACGGACATCAGACGGTTGCTCATCATTGCATATGCCCCGAATTTTGAATAACGGAATGATCTCAAACATAAAAACTTGGAACACATAAGGTAAACCATTCAACTTGTACAATTTTGTATAATGTTCCTTGTAGAAATTATATATTGACCCACCACTCCTTCCTTTCTTCAATCTCCCCTTCAAAGCAGTTGACAAAGAGTACTTTGTCATATCGAATGCGAATTTCCCCCAAGGAAAACTATTAACATCACCATAGCATAGAAAATTGACCATTGCCCCATCCACATGATTTTCAGAAACTGTGGATAAAATGAAATTAAACACCAGAAAAATAAATGACAACTTAATAGCCTCATCATCATTATCAAAAACAGCCTTCCGATAAACCCGGCCTATACTACTACGTGTAACAGCTTCATGCCCAAAAAACTTTTCAATAAGAATATTCTCCATACCTTTGTACGCAGAAATATCATCCTTACCATCCCATCTCAAACCAGAAATTAGACAAAACTCATGCAAACCAAATCTGACCTTCTTTTCCCCAAATAAAAACCACATTTCACCAACATCACTCTGGTGAACCTCCCGTATAAGAGCATGGTGAATAATCTGGGAATACATTTGGTGCTGATCACCAAACTCCAAGAAATTCCCAAAACATGATGCCTTGAACTTCTCCAACTGACTTTCATTCAATTTCTTAGAAATCGTGCTGGGAACTTCCATGTCGCACCAATAAATAACTTTTCCAGTAAATTTTCTGTTACATACCTCGTAATACATGTCCCATAACTGCAAATAAACAAAATCAGATTTGTACAGTTATTAGTAACCAATATAAAAACATTGTTTATATAATAAACAGTTACATAGTAACAAAAAAATAATATCATACTAGCCAAAACATAATATAACAATTAACCAGATGCCAAAACATACTATAAACAGTTTCCAACATGCAACACTTAATGCACAAAAATAGTTACCATATTGTAATATAACAGTAACCATAACATGATTGAACATTAACCAAACATTTATAACATAATAACCCATCAGATATATAATAGTAACAACTCAATTTATATCATAGTAACATATAATAATAACCAAAACATGTTTATATAGTAACATATCAGTTTACATCATTGTTACCAAACAGTCATAAGATAGTAATCAAACAATTATAGCATAAAACCAAAACATGTTTACATATTAACAAATAAATTTATATGATAGTATCCAAACAATTGTATGATGGTAACCAAACAGTTATGTCATAGTAACCAATACATGATCAACATGTACACCAAACCCATTTCAGCAAACAAAATGTATACTACACATACATGGAAAAAAAACATACAAAAAAAAATCAAAATACCAAATTGAGATAACAATAATAGATTACAAATCATAATCAAACATTAACAAACATACTAAACAAGTAACCAACATTCTATAAGATAATAACCAAACCATGTATCCATGGTAACCAGAACATAAACAAGCATACAAATGAACCACATTTTAGTAAAACAATGTATACTAAATCAAATATATGATAACCGTTACAACAACAAACAATAACTAACAGTAACCGACCATTTAGGTGATAGTAACCAAAACATCTTTTAATGTTAACCATAACAAAATAAAAAAGTAACCAAATATCCCAAATCGATTGAACACAAATGGTATCCAAAACATAAACTAACAATATCCAAAAACATACAAAATAAAAAAACAAACATTTATATTATCGTTAAATAAAAACATTTAAATCAACAAACCTTTAAAGTTCTTTCTGTTTGAATTATATTCTGACTAACCACTTGACCTTCTGACTTAACTATATCGACATCAAAATCAGAATATTTTTGCACTTCAGGATGCTTTATACCACTGTGTAACACCAACCTACTCTCACTCTTACTCGATTCCTGACCAACATTCTCCCCCTTCCCCTTCATCTCCGCAACAAACTTCTTCAAACCCTTTACAGAATCATCCTCTGTTATTCTCTTTCTCTTTACGTACTTCTTCATTGAATCAGCCATTCAACAACAATCGAACGAACCAAGCAACTAAAATGGCGACCAACAAAAAAACAAACTCTGATCTAACAATGCAACAAAAACAATAAACAACGACGACAAGTGACAACAATAACTATACAACAAAACGAAAATGGCGATCAAATGGTTGAAGAATAACACGAACAGAGATACACGATAAAGAAGATAACGAAGAACGGAAGAAGAAGAACCGAAAGAGAAAAGAGAAAAGAGGGTTTCAGCATGCAAACGAGGGTTTTAAAATAAGGAAACGAACTCGCGGTTATCACTTCTTTTAAAAAAAACGACCCATTAATATTGCCATATCAGCCATTAGATATTAATTCCTTAATTTAAGGACATTTTATTAGCCATTAAATGTTAAAATTGAAAATAAAAACAAAAAAGTGTAATATTTTTGTAATTATTTTATGAGTGTTTTATTTTTGTAATTACTTTCATAAATGTACTAATATATGTAATTCTTCCTATACTAAACTGGTTATAAATTATTTTCAACAACTCATTTCAAAATCAATTCAACCCATTTAATAACTTATATTCTCTAGCATATTTTCATTATTAAAATTACAAAATATAAAAACCAACAATTATAATTATACTTATTTTAATAATACTAACGATTTAAAATAGGTAGATGATCTTTATGATAATTTTCATGTCTTCTCAAACTATCTAAGTACTAATATGATTTTACTTAAAACTGCATTATTGTAAATAAATTTGAATTAAATTAAAAAATAACGTTAGGTAATATGATCTTATTTCGGTTATTAATTATAAAATTAAATTTTGTTTCCTTATAAAACTACATTACTAATTCCAATTTTTGATTTTTATTTAAACTTATATTATTGTATATATATTTGAATAAAATTAACAAATTAATATTATTTTAGTCCTTATAAAATTATATTACTAATTATTGTTTCCATATAAAATTACGTACGTTTCTAATTTCAGTTTCTAATTTGAATTGATAAATAATAAAACTTGACTTCCTATAAAAAAAGTCAAAGGTCGAACAAAAAAAGACGATCCAAATTGTCTATTATGCTTATATATTTTAAATAATAATAAAAATTTAATATTTAGTAAGATAATCCTCATAAGAAAATTGTTCCTCCTAATATCATACATCTAAGAAATAATAAAAATCCTACTTATACATGAAGTTCTAATTATATTTATATTTTAAAACTAATAACAAATTCAAGTTAGATAAAATGATCTTTATTAAAAAATTATTTTCTTATCAAATTATGTTATTTAGGTAGTAATAAATCTTGCTTAACCTCACATTATATAGTAGGTAAGATATGTTATGATTGTTTACTAGTCCTTTTTTATAAATTGATCAAATCGAGTGCCAACCGATGCATTATTTGAGTAATAATAAAATCATAATTATACTTGAAATAAAATTACGCTTAGATTTTAAAAATAGTAACAAATTCAATTATTATGGGAAAAATTATTTTCAAACCGTATTGTCTAAGTAGTAGTAAAATATTACTTATTAATGGTAATAAATTATATTAGGTAAGATGATTTTATGATTATTTTTATTATATTTTTAATAAATATATTATTGAATAGAGTAATTAGTTTTTAACCTTAAATTTTTTATTTCAATAATTGAATAAATTATAGTAATATCTATATAATCTATATACATATATAATAAGATAAAACTATTTTTTTTGCTCCTTGATCTTTGGTATGAGACTAGAATTTAACTGGTACTAAAACACTTTTTAAAACTTTTCTAATTTTACTTTATTAATTAGCTACTACTAAAACACTTTTAAACGTAAAATTTAACTATAATCAAAACATTATTTATGATCCTGAAATTTTTTAAAGTAACTTATTATTTTATAACAATTTTATTTCTTATAGAAGTCATTTACTAATATTGATTCTCATGAGCCTAAATTAAAACACCTATGGATCATTGTTATTCATATATAATATAATTAGTATTGATTATATATTTAACAATGATATAACATATAGTAACAAATTATTATTGTGACTTCCCCAAAATAGGTATACACAACTCATTCTGAGTCGCCAAATACATGGTACAAAATACAAATACAAACTTAATTATACAACTGTCGTGTAACATAAGCTGAGAGTTTAAAACGAATATTGTCTCGTAGACAATATCCAAACTCAAATTAAGTCCTCATTACAATTATTATCACACTATTTCACAGAATAGTGATAACTACTATAGCAACCATCTGGACCGTCACTCCATTCTCCGACTAGTCCCAGCCATATTATCATTTCCTGAAGAGAAGAATAAAAGCAAATGGTGAACTCAACTAGCCCAACAAAGAATATTATGACTAAGATAATGCAGAATAAATTATCGTTAGCCTTCAACAGTGTTAAACTGATAGAATACAATAGACAACAAGTTTAATTGCAATGGAACAAACAATCAATTAGAAGAGTCAAGTAGAGCATGATATCTATTATCTTCTATGATTTAAAAGTTTATCATCAATATTTTATCTCTGTAACACAGCTCAATAAATAATTCATACCACTGAATTATTCATGCACTACATGCCAAGGATATTCATTAGTATCACATCCACGAATTTTTCATGCACTACGGGCCAACGATATTCGTTATTATCACCAATGGTCATGATCATGCTAACAACTGTCCATCAATACACTACGGGCCAATGAGGACTTTTACCACGTCATTTGTAACATTATATGTCATGATTATATCGATACATAATTCTTGGTCATAATCATACCAATCAACAGTCCATCTATGCACTACGGACCAAAGATGACTTTTATCACAATATATAAGCATAAGGATGATGACAATGATATAAGAATTCAATCCGGTGAGATCAAAGATAAATATTAAAGATTTATAATTCAATTTATCCAGAGTTTAAGAATGTTCAAATTATCAAAATGATAACTGATTTGTGGAGTAAAATTCAAGGATAATATTTATGTATCAAAAATAATTTGGACAGAAAAGAAATCAATTTTTATCATGAATAGTATCCCGTGAATAGTACTCTGTGAATAGTACCGTATGAACAGTACCATATATATGAATAGTGCCGTATGTATGAACAATACCCATGAATAGTACTCCGACATGAAAAGATCAAAATTTAACAAGGATGTCCAGAAAAAAATTTCAGTGAAACTATACTAGATGAAGCGCAAATTTCAAGGATATTCTACTAATTTCAAGGAGTATAGAAACAATATTTATCAAAATAAGTGTAGAATTAGGAATATGAAATGAAATAATATTACTTACATACTACAGAGTATGGAAGAATATCTTATTTCTTACGAATATTGAATAAAAATAACATTCCTTACGAATATTGAACGAAAATAATATTCCTTACGAATATTGAATGAAGATAATATCCCTTATGAATATTAAATAAAAATAATATTCTTTACGAATATTGAACGAAAATAATATTCCTTACGAATACGAGAAATAATATCTCTTATGAATATGAAATAAATAATACCCCTTACGAATATTGAACAAAAATAATATTCCTAATGAATATTGAACGAAGATAATATCCCTTAGGGATATTGAACGAAAATAATATTCATTACGAATATTGAACGAAAATAATATTCCTTATGAATACGAAAAATAATATCTCTTACGAATATGAAAGAAATAAACCCCTTACGAATATAATATTGAACGAAAATAATATTTCTCATGAATATTGAACGAAGATAATATCCCTTACGGATATTGAACGAAAATAATATTTATTATGAATATTGAATGAAAATAATATTCCTTATGAATACGACAAATAATATCTTTTACGAATATGAAATAAATAATATCCCTTACCTTAAAATGAGAGTATTTTCGAATGGTATAGCGGGGATATTCTTGAAGAAAACTTATACTATTTTCTACACTCAAAACTTCCTTAAACTCAAAAGAAATACACTCAATATTATAGAAGAAGAATTCTCTGATTCTGGTGTGATTTTCATTTCTAAATTAAACATCCTATTTATAGGAGAATGACATGGTACTATTTGAAAAGAAAAATCACAGACTGCACAGAACGAATTCACGGGGCGAATTCGTTCGACTAAAACTTTAAAAATTTAATTTTAGTATGCAGCACTATACAAACACTATGCAGTACTATGCAACACTATGTTATACTATGCAAACAATAAAATATAATATATTTTAATTTATATAAAAAAACTTATAATATTATATATATATATATATATATATATATTAAGTGTGTGTATGCATGCGTGTGTGTGGTGTGATATATATATATATATATATATATATATATATATATATATATATATATTAGATATATATATTATATCTAATATATATATAAAACCAAAATTGAGATAACTTTCTATCGACGATTTTGAAAAATGGGTAAGTGTGGGTCCATATAATAAGCCAAATTTATAATAAATACTTCATAAAAAACCCCTCTATTTATCTAATGCAATTAATAATATGAATAACTTTTTTGTCTTAATTATTGATTTAATAATATAAAATATTGTGCAGATGATACTGTGACAACGATTGAATCAATAATATGCGATACTATGCTTCAATTATCGTGGCAATAATTGAATAAAATTGAGTGACTTCTCACGTAAGCATCATTAATTAAAGATACTGTACAATACCGTGTCTAATATGTAACCATGCGTATTACTGTACTTTTATCACCGGTATTTCAACAGTTAACGGTAAAAGTTTTGTCGTTATTTTTATAAAAAAAGGTTATTTCTATCACTTTCTAAATCCGACAGTAATTCCGTTGTGGGGTCTACCAATGATTGTGTCGTCGTACGAATATTTCCTGATAAAACGAATATTCCCCGACGAAACGAATATTTTATAACAACTTGCTTACTTTACAAAATTTATAAATATTATCCATAGCTATAACATTATATCAAATTCACACCTTATTACTCAAAATGATATTTAGAGAAAATTAAATCTTTATTCATAAAAGTTGGGGTCTTACAACCTCCCCTTCTTATGAAATTTTATCCTCGAAATTGGTGTACATACCTAGTATGCCGAACATGTGGAGATATCTTGTTTTCATTTCAAATTCTAACTCCCAGTTCATTTTCTTAATATTGTGGTTTCTCCATAAAACTTTGACTTGAGGTATAACCTTTGAGCGTAGAATATGTTCCTTCTTATTCAAGATTTTAGCAAGTACCTCTTCATACATTAAATCTTTCGCTATCTCATCTGGTTCTAATTCAATAATGTAGTTCGGGTCTTCCACATATTTACGTAACATATATATATATATATATATAAAATATTATGAACATGAGACATACTTGGCGGTATAGCGAGTCTATAGCCCGCAGTTTCTATTCGATCGATGATTTCAAATGGAGCAATTAAATCGAGGGTTGAGATTTCCTCTCTTCATCGATTCTTGCTTCTAGAATAACGTATTCTTGCACCCTCTTCTTCATATTCATCAGCTCAGGGTCTGTAGCTTGAGCAACTTTAAATTTATCGATTAAAGTCAGTTCTACTCGTATATTTGTTATAATCACGTGAGTCCTTAGAGTCTTTAACTCTATCTCCATCCTTTGTAAATCATACAAAATGGGTCTTTTGAAAGTAATATGCACACAAGCCAATCATGTTTGATGATAAAGCATATACTTTGTAACAATCTTATTCATTTATTAATAAAAAGTATTAATTTATTAAAGGCTTTTAATTATCTACATGTTGCTGTTTTATAATATGTGATGAACTCATAGTTTTAAGTAATACTTTTAGAATAATGATGATGATCATTCTAATGAGATCTAAATTCTTAGAAAACTTAAAACTAAAATAGTTTTCAATCGTTTGATTACTAAATTGGGGATTAGTAAATCCGGATAGATTGGTACATACGTTGCTTGCTCATTGGATGAGGATGATTGATCTCATGATCATTTGTGTGGAAATACTAAAGCAAGTATGTAGGTGCTTATTAGAGAATAAGTTCACTAAAGTGGCTCGCTAAGGAATACCTAATGGAGTTTTACTTGTCTGTCAATAGGAATTCCTGTAGTGATAGTAGTTACAAGTGATCCTTGGACTTGAGATCATCATAGTATCGTGTGTATGATGAGTTATACTTTGACTTATTTCTTAAGACCCTTAGGGTATATCAAAGGGTATGCTTAGGTATAATAAGTTGTACATGGAGATAATGTATGATCAATAAAGAATCTACCACTTCTAGTAAAAGAAGAGAAATGTCCAATGTGATTCGATAAATGACAACCCAGTAGTCCTTGGCTAAGGCAGAATGAAATTAGAAAGGCGTTTCTAATTTGCATTATTTAGGGTTGTCCATTTAAGGATCGAAATACATATAATTAAATAAAATAAGACTTGACAGTAATTCTATGTCTTATATTTAATTGGGACATTGTATGGTGGAAGGATTGAATTGTACGATAACTATTTACTCAAAGGTTCTTTGATTAATGTTAAAATCTATATTATCTGGAAAGTCGTTGATCGCTAGGGAGACTTATTCCTATTGTAGAATAAATATTATTTATTTAAATAAATTAATAGTTTAATTTATTTATTTAAATAAGATTAAAATTGTTCTAATTGATTTATTCCCAACCGGTTTAATATGGAGAACCTAAAGGGTCACACCATAAAAGGAAAAATAATTATTTAATAAGTTAATGGCATAATCGTAATAATATGTTAAGTGTATTTAATTTAATCTATGGTGATAGAATAAATTAAATAGCTTAATATTTATTGTTTAATATTTTTTTGAAATATTAAATATATAAATTAATAAGAGGAGTCTTATTAATATTATTACAATTATTATTATTTTAATTTTTAAAGAGTTGGAAATTAATTTAATATTAGTACTCTCATTTATTCCTAATAAGATTAGGAGGCTAATTAATTAAAAGATTTTAATTAATTAAAATAAAACTCAATTTCTTAATTGTTAAGAAGAGTTACACACATCTATAAATAAGAGGAGTCTTATTATGGGTGGGGTGGTTGTTGATTTTTTCACAACATACGCAATTTCAAAAGTTGGAGAGTACGTCCCTTTCTATAAAGATAGAAAAACTTAGGGTTTTGCCAAATATCCATATTCTTGAATCTTTCTTCTTCCTTGGTGGATCACCTCTAGAGGCCAAACACTTGGGTGATTAACGTTGATCAAATGAAGGAACCAAACCCGGTGGATTCAAGTTGGATGCGAAAGGATTTGGAGGTGAACTTGTACCTGAGGAAGCTCGAATCTTCAAGGGTATAATTCTTGTTATTTATCTTTCCGTTTAATTAATAATTGCGCATAAAGGGTGATCCGGGTATATGGTTTATAAAATTTTAAAACTCTGATTTTTCACGTTTCCGCTTATTTTGTGCAATTTGATTGTGTTCATAAATATTACAAACCTAACAGTGGTATCAGAGCCAAACTTTTATGCGAATTATTAATTATTTTAATTTGATATGTATATTGATATGTGTTTAGAATAATTTAATTGGGCATAATTTGTTGTATAAAATTAAAAAAAATCACGAAATTGCAATAGTGCGTTTTTTAAAAACAAGCGGCTGATTCGTGGGTTATCAAGGGGTGGTGCCCATGTGCTTTTAACGTGAATCCTATCTTCAAGGTAACAGGATGTTATCAAGGAAGGATTACTTCTTGTATGATTACTAATGTTATATAAGCTTCTAGTACTCAGTATTAACGTGATATTCAACTGAAGTGCGGCCAATATTTTTGGAGCTGGAGTCCAAGGCTCCACGCATATAATATATAGTTATATATATTATATATATAACGGTATATATATTTATCTTAATTATTTTATAATTAAAATAAAAGTTTATTTTAATCTTAAAATAAAAAGTTTATTTTAATTTTAAAATAAAGAGTTTATTTTAATTTTAAAATTAAATTTCATGCTAACTAATTAGAGTTGGAATTAGATTCCATGATAACTAATTGAAGTTGAAATTGGATTCCATTTTTCCTTGAATAAAGAAATTTATTTAGATATGAAATAAGATTTCATGTTATTCAAAATAAAGGAGTTTATTTTTGAATAGGAAATAGAATCCGTATTTCTTTAAATAAAAGAGTTTATTTAGATATGAAATAAGATTTTATATTATTCAAAATAAAGGAGTTTATTTGTGAATAGAAAAGATAATCCGTGTTTCCATTAATAAAAGTTATTTTTCATAGAGTTGGATTCCATAATTAATTAAAATAAAGGAGTTTATTTTGATTAAAGATTTTGATTAAAATAAAATAGTTTATTTTATTCAAAATTGCATAAATTAAAATAAAAGAAGTTTATTTTGATTTAAATTTGGATTAAAATAAAGGAGTTTATTTTGATTCAAAATTAGATTTTATACTAACTAAATTTGTCCATTAAATGATATCAATATATATATATTGAATGTTTATTATTCATGAGATGAATGTTATTTATTGATGTATATGGTGATGTGTATGATAATAAATGAGATTGATTATGGACTATTGACCAATGTGATTGAATTTTATTTTAGTTGGATGCATGAATGTATGAGTTTTATTAAATGGGGGTATGCGTACCTCGTCTTCTCTAATTTTTTCTTAATGTAAATTATATCTCCCTCCTATGTACTTCCCCTTGACTGCTGATCAAGGTTTTTATTTATTTTAAATAGTTTTGTAATAGAAATAATTATAATTAATTTTTGAAAAATTAAATATCAAGGAACAAGGAGCGCGTGAAGACCCGTTTTTAATGGAGCCCGAGTTTAAATGTAATAGTTATATTTAAATATTAATTTTTGCACCCCTAGGGTTTGACCTTTTAGTTCACTTGGTGGCTCTAGTGAACCAAACTAGAATAAAGTTCATAATTAATCAGGGTAGAATATAGTATTTTATACGTGCATACTTATACTATATATATTATATATTATGCAAACATGCTTCGCATATTAATTAATATGACGCGTATTTTATATATATGTGTGCATGCGCGCTAAACAAGATGAGACAAATTAATAACAAACACCTCAAATATTTTATATTAAGTTGTAACGTTCAAATATATTTGGAATATCGAACGTCGCCTTCTAGCATGGTAAAACAATAGAGTATTAAATATTTAATATGAGTTTGTTGTGCACACACAAGACAAGTATTAAATATTTAAGATTTTGTTTATCACATTTAATGCTTATAAATAGACTGAACAATGCTGTTTTGTTGTGCACACACAAAGACAGTGTTTTTCTTTCGAATATATAGAAGTGATAGGTATGACTTAACTTAGATCATTTTAGTTCGGATGTGCACACACTTGACCATTATGATCTAGGAGGCAAAATACAAGGAGTTACATAGTTGATGTAATCGACAAGAATTGTCTACCTATTTATTTATATATAGTTTGTTGTGCACACACAAGGCTATATATATTTAAAATGAGATCCTTATTCTCACTAGCATATCTTTAATTAGATTTTGCCAAACTATATAAGTGAGGGTAATATAGTTTGAAGAAAATAGTGGGAGATATCAATTTAAAAAAAGACCTAATTTATTTTGATAATTAATAAAAGAATGTATGTTAAAATGTTGTTAATTACAAATTCATTTACAGAATTTTACAATGTCTAAATTACTATTACTGTGAAGTATATTAGATGTTATTTAACTGGACCGAATTAAACGGATTGGTTAAGGAAATTGAGAATAGTTCTCATGGCAAAAAAGCTATCTTATGTCCTTAATACGCCTATCCCTGCAATGGTTGTAGACAATGCCTCTGAGGAAGAGATTGCTACTTTTAAAAATTGGCAAGATGATGTACAGTTGGCTCAATGCATCATGCTCGCATCCATGAGTAACGAGCTTTAGCGTCAGCATGAAACTATGGATGCTCTTACTATACTCCTGCATGTCAAGTAGTTGATGGTGAGAAAAGTAGGACTAATAGATATCAAATATCTAAGGAGCTCTTCCAATCTCACTACAATAAATTACACAAAAAATGACGCTAAAATTTGTCACATAAAATTCATTTTTCATTACTAAAACATTTGGTGACGATTGTTAATCGTCACAGAGACCGTCACCGTATGAGCGTGGTATTAGGTTTGTTTAACACTATTTGATGTCGTCACGAAATGTTTTAACTTATGGTGACGATCTACACCATTGTCACTGTGACGCCCCCAAAATAGGTATACAACACTCATTCTGAGTAGTCAAAATACATGGTACAGAAACAACTACAACTTTATTAATACAACATAAAAACTGTGAGTTTAAATACAAATATTGTCATCTAGACAATATCCACACTCAAATTAGTCCTCATTACAATTATTAATACACTATTTTACAGAATAGTGAGGACTACTTGAACAACTTCTAGAACCATCATTCCACACCCCGACTAGTACTCGCTACATTCTCGCCTCCTGAGAAGAAAAATGGAACAACAAGGAAAAGGGTGAGCTCAAATAGCCCAGTAAAGAACATTATGACTAAGATAATATAGAACAAATTATCGTTAGTCCTCATCAGGAAAAAATCTAATAGAATACAATAGACAACCAATTTTAAATCAATCTTCGCAGCGGAAATAATAATTCATTAGAAGAGTTAAGTAGAGAATGCAAACTACTATTTTCTATATATGAATTTAAAAGTCCTTCATCGATATTTTATCCCTATAACATCAATCAATATATATCTGGAATCAAATATTCATCTTTGCACTACAGGCCAAAGATATTCATCAGTTGGTCATGTTCATCTAAACACCTGTTCATCTTTGCACTACGGGCCAAAGATATTAATCAGTCGGTCATGTTCATCTCAACACATATTCATCTTTGCACTACGGGCCAAAGATATTCATCAAAAAATCATTCATCTTTGCACTACAGGCCAAAGATATTCAGTAATATTATCATTTAGGACTGAGGATGATGAAAAATATTTTAAAGAAAACGAATCCAGTGAAACAAAAGAACAAGTATTAAGGATTCGTACTTTAAATAATCCAAGTTCAAAAATACTTCATAAATAACCAGATTGGAGTAAAATTCAAGAATGAAGATCAAAACATAGATCCAATCAAAGATAGGAATCATAACAGACAATTTTGGACACAAAAAAGAAAATTTAATTTTTCTGTGAATAGTGTCGTATTCGTGAATAGTGCCGTATACATAAATAGTAACTCCGACCTCAAAAGATAAAAATTTCACAAAAAAATCATCACGCTTCGTGAATAGTACTCGTGAATAGTAACTCATGAATAGTAACTCATGAATAGTAACTCATGAATAGTAACTCGTTATTTATAAACAACTTATACTTGTCATTTTCTTCATACAATCGCTTTCCGTTATGGGGCCCACAAAAGACTGCGTCGTCGTACGAATATTCCACGACCAAACGAATATTCCCCGACAATAATGAATATTTTATAACCACCAGCTTATTTAAAATATTTGCGCATTTTACCCATAACTAACCATATTAATCAAATCAACCCTTACTATTTCAAAATAATAAATAGAGGAAATTAAATTTTATTTATTAATAATTTGGGGTCTTACAGTCACTATAATTAATTATTTTTAGTAACGTTAATAGCGTCACTATTTGAATGAAACTTTCGTCCCTCTATATTATGTTTCGTCATCAAAACTTGGTGCATTTATTGACATAAATCGTTTTTCGTCATTAAATAATATTGTTTTAAGTGACGAAAATATGTTACTCTATTTAAATCATCTAATTTTAATGACGACAATATTGTCATATTTATGATTATTCTTTCGTCATGTTATTGTGTTTATCGTCACCAAAAATAAAAAAAAAATAAATGACAACAGAACAATTCGTCACCTAATAATATATTTAACATGACAATTATGTCATTGTCATATCATATTTTAAATAATATTACAAAATAAATTGTCACCAAAGAGCTACTTTTTGGGACACATTTTTCAATGTCACTAATTGAATGCTTATGGTAACGATACATCTAGTCACATGATAGAGTTATTAATAGTGACAAAATTAGTTGTGACTAACTGAATATATAATAGTAACGATATAGTTTGTCACCAAAGAGTTACTTTCTATGACACATTTTTCTCTGTCAGAATACAAAAAAAGTAGAATTTGTTTTGCCTGAATGCTGCTGTTGCTTACAAAGCTTTTAACTAATGAATAAATTCAGTATATGCACCTGCACCTGCACCTGCACCTGCACCTGCACCTGCTTAGATAAAGAATCATTTCCAGACAGAAAGGAATAAACATTGAACATCCACAAGTAAACGTATATTTCGGTTTTTCCATTTCATAGTAGTCTCGTGTAACATTGATATAACACCCCAATAATATCCGTGAACCATGTACAGAGATACGTGAGCGGTGTTCAATGGGGAGACCAAAATGACGAGAAACTTGAAGTGGAATACAAAGGCAGTTCCATGAGCGAGGAAGAACTTTACAGTTAAGCATTTGGACACTGAGAAAATAGGATAAGAGAATGGAAATGAACTTTTTGAGTATTATTTCTAACATTATCTCTATTTTCACGAAAATTAAGCGTACATCAGCCCAATAATCATGGAATGCCAAAGGTATAAGGCTTCGTGACGTGAATTCGAGGTTTTGGGGGGGGGGGGGGGGGGGGGGGGGGGTTCAGACTTTGAGTTTCTTACCACTTGCATTAAAAGGCATTTCAAATATGGTCTCTTAGTTAGATGCAACCGCTCAACTGTGATTCTAATATATGGTTCAACCCAGTGATCCACCTGTCCCCTGCAGTTCTGGAATACCACTTCAATGAGCTTAGGTGCAAGCTCAATATCATTGTCCACCAAATTTTTATCTCCCCATGATCTACATGAGAACAGAAAAAAAACATAAAGAAAATGAAACTTGATAAAATTAGCAGGAATTACATAATAAGAATTTTAGGCAAAAGGCAACTCACAGATGGAATCACATTCCAAAGACTTTGCTGGTAGTCTGGTTCCTTGCATGTGAGGAAATGCATTGTACTTTTGGATATATAGTTGTCCAATGGAACCAAAATATCTAGACAAATAAAATGCATAAGAACGCACTGATATAAGAAGGTCCAGAGAAACTGCATCTACAAAGAACTACAAGGTATATGTACTATTTTTAAAGTAATTTTTTACCCTATTGTTCTTGCCAAAATTATTCACATCTTCAGACGCGCATTTAACAAAAATTATAGACATTTTCAACGTCTTATTAATTATATTTATCCCTACTCTTAGATCTGCAACGGCATTAATGAGGAAGATTCTCTTTGTCCCAATATAGGAGTCCTTGATCCAGAATATACGTCCATTGGGAGAACTTAAAACTATTAACCATAAATTTAAGATCTACAGCAATAGGGGTAAATATCACATAAATAAGTCATTGCTTCCCCAAGACATAAATGAGAAATTTATTGCTGGATTTAGATTTTAAATTTCCGATTTTGAAGAAAGAGAGATGCCTGGTAGGTCCTACAAAGTGACTCCAGTAAGTTTCTATAACAATTTTGGGTAAGTTTATCTTAGAGTGGAAACCCCTTAAGCAGTGTCACCAAACATCATTTGTTTCCTTAAACAAACTTGGAAGATAAAAAAAAAGTTCAGAACTCTCACCTGAATGCTACCTAAAAAAGTTAATAAGAAGAAACCCATCAAATAACATGTCATTAACACCATCTTCTTCAAACAAATCATTTTATCAATCCTTTCACCCTCATTGGTATGTAGATTCCTTCAATTATTAGAACTTGACGAATAACAAAAAAATGAGAAAAATGGCTTGCCTGTTGAACATCCAGCCCCCTAGCCCAAACATCTGTTGTGATCAGAACCCAAGTTGAGCCATCCCGAAACTCCACCATTATTGCATCTCGCTCCTTTTGAGACATGTCTCCATGCATTGATGAGACTGTAAAGTTATTGTCACACATGTTTTCAGTTAGCCAATTCACCTGTCACGGTAAATAGAGATGTAGAGTTTAATTCCAATGCCCCAGAATTTGAGAAACTAAAATCATAATTTAATCTACAAACTGTTCTCTCCATATGAGAAAATCCGAGAAAATCAACAAAAGATTTGGAATGTTCACCCATTGCTTTATACAATCCTAAAATTTTAAACTTTATAACGATACCATAAAGTAGTGAGAATGCATTCACATGACCTTCAAGCTACCCAAATGAACCACCATGGAGATTCTCCAAACTAACACACTCAGCTGTTGACTAGTAGAAGATATGCAAACCCATGATTATAAAGCTTACATGGCGTCAAAAGGTTAAATGTCCTAGTTGGACTACATGGGCACACTTTAAACTCCACATATCACTACGTCCAAAACCTATCAACATACGAGGAAAATGGGAGGAATAAAAATTAATTTCACAACTTGGGTGCTTCCATTACCAATTTTCTTATTTCCTTGGCTGTAAAACATCGGCCATGATTGTACAAAATGTCCCCAGACACTTAGAATTTCATATGGTTAGTGACGAATTATGTGCATATTCAGATATTCTGACTAAAATTCACATGGCTAAAACATCAGATATTATGATGTCTTAACACCAAATTTTTTGCACGCACACTTGACAACAGTAACATACAGGTATTATAAAGAGAAGAGTACACAATATTCTAAGAAACTTAAATAGAAAATATCCCCAAAACAAGCCTTTAAACTATGCATAGTGTTGATTTGACAATAATGGTGCAGTTGCATAGCTACAACTGATGCACCAAGTCAGACCTGTAAAGCAAATTAAACTCAAAAAATTGGTCACATCTGGCCAGCTCATGTTGAATGCCTTTCTGACCCTACATAAATGTATTATATAAATGTAAAGATACTCGAAGCTTTGACAGCTTGACCTGCTCATGAGCTATAAGGCCAATAATATTTTTTTTGAAAAAAATACTTGATTGTTGATTTCTTACACAAACTAATTGTCTGTGACATGATAGTTTCCATCTTCTTCTCATATTGAAAAAATAAAAAAAAATAAAAAAAATTTGGACCTAAGATAACTAATTTTTAAGATATAATCTGGATGACATGATTTCTTGGCTTACGTTTACTAGAGAAAGAAAGTCCAAAATTAAGAGTCCATCATGCTTAAAACTGCTATCTCAGGTACATTGAAAAACATTTATGGTAAATGAGAACCATAGAATAAAAACCATAGCGGTTGCTGTACCAAGTATAAATTTCTCTATTTTATACGAGTACGTTAAAAAACGTGTTAAAGAATTTTTAATCACAACTTTATGAATGCTTATTTTGCGTTTTTGTTTGATCTGAAATGACTACTTTTCTAAACTCAGATAACAACATAATCACGCAAAACAAATACTTGTTGACAATACATAACCTTGGAACTTACCCTTGTTCTGAGGATCATGCAAGTGGCTTCTCAAAGAACCCTTTTACGCATATTCATAAATTAGGAAGAGTTCATCAACACTAGCAGCATAACCAATCAATTCTACCTTGACAAATTAATTCAAAAATAGATTTCGAAGCTTTAGAATGTGGAACACAGCAACTATAAGCTTCAATGGCTCATTTGCGAGGCAAATGGCTCATTTGCTTTGGATTGTCACTGGATCAGGAGCAGCAAAAAATCTATTGTTGAAGAAACTACGGAAGAAGAGGCGGGTACAAATAGATTGATATTGGCCTAGGACAGATGACCATGATATAACTAGTTATTGCAGAACAATGTTATCAAGAAAGAATTAGCAAGCCACTGCCTAATAGCATAACCAATCTACTATTAAGTAACCAATTGCTCTAAAAGCTGAAGCTGATAGAGAATGTTACCAACAATTTGCTATATCAACCGCTACTACGCAAGTTCAATACATTTTTTTATTGTGAGCGACACATTTATGCATATTTGTATGGGATAAAGTACTTACAAACATTCCGCTAGTCAAGTTCAGGATATATCTATATCAGGAGAGTATATGTAATAGAGTTGTTCTTATTCTTATTGTTCAACATTTATCTAAAATATTTACTAGATACTTTAAAGCCCTCTAGGCTCCTGACTATTGCATCAGTATAAATCCTCTAATTAGTCTAACACCAACAAAAACTAGACTGCATGGAGGTTGTTACTGTACTTTTGAACCATGTATAACCCAGACATTTCTTGTTTACTAGTCAAGACCTAGACAGTTGTGTGAGTTTCCTCACCTTGCAAACAATCCTCACCCACAAGGTATGGTACTTTTTACAAGACTATTCTCCTTAAATAAAGCTCACAAATTCAAATTTTATTTCCAGACTTCCTACTCAACAGTTGTTAGTTCAATAATTCCTTAAGATATGAAAAAATTATGCAATTACAGCTTCCTAACCAATAGTAAATTAGCAAGTATGGGTCCTATGGGAAACCTATAATTAACAATACATTAGCTTAAAAATTGCATGTAATAGAGAAACATAGCAAAAAAAGAAGAAGAAAGACATAGGAAAATAACAATGAAAGTACTTTCTTATTTTCAAGAACTTTGCGGACTCCTGATGTCATTCCTAACTATCCCTTTGCGCCAAGCCACAGAGAAAAAAATATAGCATGAGATCCAAACATTTTAGAAATCACATCTAGTAAACAAAACAAAACCAAACTATCAGAAGGGGAAAGTTCGAGTATCTTTCTCCCTAGCCATGCACGTCCATTTGAATTTGAATTTGAATGTGAATGTGAATGCAGGCAATAAGTGTGTAGTACAATAACAAGCTCCAGAGTCATA
This sequence comes from Panax japonicus, assembly GCA_020205505.1. Classification (NCBI taxonomy): domain Eukaryota; kingdom Viridiplantae; phylum Streptophyta; class Magnoliopsida; order Apiales; family Araliaceae; genus Panax; species Panax japonicus. Next base: position 42,881,636 of record CM035095.1, on the reverse strand, counting down.
TAGGATAAAAGAGCCACTCAACATATCTCACTAAGTTACAATTTATATGGTAATACTATTACACAAGAAAAAAATATGATCTGGGTCTCAAAATTTACCCCTGCTTCTGTGTTGGATGATGCTGATACAAAAGTTACATCGGTAAACAAATCAGCGTCAGATGAAGTGGTATTCACAGTAGGATTTTCTGTGGGAACAGATACAGGCACATCCAAGAGGTCGCCAACTAGACTTTGTCCAAACAGATCCACTTCATGAGAGCTTCCAGCAGCTGACTCTGTAAAAAATGAAGGCACACCAGAAAAGGGGCGGAGGGGAAGGTAAAAACCGTGCTCGATTTCAAATGCAAGAATGCAGAATGGTCAAATCTCTACACAGATAGATAACGTTATATTGTAAAACGAGAAATTGTAAGCAAGTTCTGCTGCTGGTACTTCAAACAATAGTAGATTTTTCCTAAAGCATCTTTCCCACAATACCAAAAAGTCGTTTCGCCCATAGTTCTTGCATAAGCTCCTCCACCTATAAGCAAGCTAAGGGTGGCGGCTGTCAATAATCTCCTCTAAAGTTGTAAATACCATATACTTCATAATCATAAAAAAAACATGAAATTTTAAAGAGACCTTCTTCACGTGAAATTGTCTTAATTAAGATTGGTTACATATATACTCAAATTCTCATGAAAAAGTAGTTTATTGGAAATCATATTGCAAATGTCAGCTTTTGTGACGCCCCCAAAATAGGTCCATTCCATCCAACCCATTTTGAGTCGTCAACAACATGGTACAGAAACAACTACAACTTTATTAATACAACCATAAAACTGTGAGTTTAAATACAAATATTATCTTCTAGACAATATCTATACCAAAATAAATCCTCATCACATTTATTGATATATTATTTTACAAAAATGGTGAGGACTACTAAACAACTCTCTCTAGAACCTTCATTCCATACCCCGACTCGTACTCGCTACATTCTCGCCTCCTGAGAAGAAAAATAGAACAAAAAGGAAAAGGGTGAGCTCAACTAACCCAGTAAAGAATATTATGACTAAAATAATATACAACAAATTATCATTAGTCTTCAACAGGGAAAAATTTGAGAGAATACACTAAACAACAAGTTTTAGATCAATATTCGCAGCGGAAATAATAATTCATAGAAGAGTTACGTAGAGGATGAAATTTACTAATATCTATGAATTTAACAGTCCATCATCATTATTTTATCCCTGTAACATCAATCAATACACATCTTGAGTCAAATGTTCATCTTTGCACTACAGGCCAAAGATATTCATCAGTTGGTCATGTTCATCTCAACACATGTACATCTTTGCACCACAGCCAAAGATATTCATAATAGAATCAACCATCTTTGCACTACAGGCCAAAGATATTCATGTATATCATCATTTAGGACTGAGGATGATGAAAAATATTTTAAAGAAAACGAATCCAGTGAAACAAAAGAACAATTTTTAAGGATTCGTGTTTTAAACAATCCAAGTTCAAAAATACTTCATAAATAACTAGAGTGAAGTAAAATTCAAGAATGAAGACCAAAACATAGATCCAATCAAAGATAGGAATTATAACAGAAAATCTTGGACATAGAAAAGAAAATTTAATTTTTCTGTGAATAGTGTCGTATCCGTGAATAGTGTTGTATACGTGAATAGTGTCGTATACGTGAATAGTAATTCTGACAACAAAAGATAGAAATTTCACAAAAAACATCATCATGCTTCGTGAATAGTAACTCGTGAATAGTAACTCATGAATAGTAATCCCGACATGAAGAAGTTCTAAATTTGATAAAAAGTTCCAACCAATATTTCGGCATAATGATATTGAAGAAATAATATCATTTGATAAGAAAATAACATCCCTTACCTCAGAAAGACAGTACTTCTAGTTGAAAAACCGGATATAAGCTATGACTTGAACTTACACCGTATAGCAACACTCAAAGTATTAAAATACTCACAAGAATACGCTCGATATATAGAGAGAGAAAGAGAGAGAAATCTGTAGTTTCTAGTGTGATTTTTAATTCTAACCTAAGCACCCTATTTATATGATTCCACCACCAATTTTGGTCTCAAAGTAAACCATTTTATATATATTCAACCAAAACTTCAATCTTCATTTTAAATCATGTATCCATAACTCCTCATCAGTTATATAAAACACATGTTCTGTTAGTTAAGTAACCACAAGGTCATAAGACCTTGTTTGGTTTGCTCCCTTTTAACACCTTCTAATTTATTTTAATCTTTTGCTTATTATATAGTTCCCTAATAACTAAATTTTCTAAGAAATAAAATCACACCTTATTATTATAATTATAATTTCCATTTAATCAGTATCAATTCTCTAATTCAATTATTAAATTAAATTAGAATATCACCATCACACTTTAATAAAATTACTCCACAATAACATCTATAAAATTTATTCTATTTGACAAATAAACCATCTAAAATATTTATTTAATACGAATAATTATATAATAATAATTTACAAAATTCTCAACTATCTAATTTAATTACTTGATTAAATTAGAATAGTACCAATATAATCATGTAATAAAATACGCACCATTTATAAAATTATTTAACATCGATTGAATTAATATTATCGCACTTCATAAAATTAATCCACAACAATTTCATCGATTAATTATTTATTACAATAAATAAATCAACAAAATATTTATTTAATTCAATAAATATTTAAAAATCAAATCTAAAAATCTCGTTCGTTATATACTACATAGATGTGTATATACATTTTTCCCATATATATATATATATATGGGAAAAATGTATATATATATATAAGTTACACTTCCTCTATCTTGGATATATAAAAAGGAGAGGGCTAATCGTTTTGGGTACCAACACATGATACACATTATGATTAGCATGTATTCTCAATAAGTCATCGGAAGTTTTTTTGAAAGCTTGAAAGCTTTGTATATTCAAACTGTGAAATATATATTTGATACTCATGATAACGTAGTCCAAATTATCAATGAGATCATTGTTCGTAAAGCTCGTGATTCTAGTCGTTCGTTATTGTGGACATACGCTTCAAGTGGTAACTAAAAAATTTTAATTTTTCAGTTTATATCGGTTGCATGTATGGTCTATTATGTTATTACAGTTATGTGTATTTTTTGGGATACTTAAGTGCATATCATGTGGGAGAGAAATATTATTTTATGTATTAGTATTGGACATAATTGTGTGGTGTTTATAGATTTTCGGGCTCTTCGAGTTGTGTAGATTTCGTTGAGTAATAACATGAAAGTTGAGTAATTGTATCTTGAAAGTGACATGTCAACAACTTGCTAATTAGATTGTATCATTTCTCATTATTTTATTTGTGTATTTAATTTATTTAAATTTATTAATTTGTTCCTAGTATTTTTTATACGGAAGAAACAACAAACCAATACAAATTGCAATTAGATTTCACATAACCTCGGCAAGAATCTGATAATACAAACCACCAATCTCTTGGTCCAAACCCATTAGAATGACAAGATGAACACCAACTGAGATGAATAATTCCCAAAGAATAATAACCCAGTGCATCACCTTTAAAAACTAAGGATTAGATAACAAAAAACAAGCAAAACTCCTTGATAACTAATCCTCCACCGAGAAGTTGATACAACAAGATTTACCAGAAAAAATGACAACCATACAATGTGTTAGTAATATTATACATCAGATTTTGATGATGATAAAATTCTTTTTATAGGTTAGAATTTAGATAAAGAAAAAAAAGTAACTTTTTGTTACCAAGTATTGAACAAAGTTCAAGCTCTTAGACAACATGATTTTAGAATGTAATGCCTCTTAAGAACCCAGAGACAATATGTTAAGTAGCTACACTCGTTCAAAAAGACTACTTTATTTTCAAAGGCTTGAAACAACCAAAACATACAAAAGGGTAACGCACAATCAGCAAAAGTACATAATAACACCCATAGTCACCCTCAAAATCCTAACAAATTCTCCATCCCCTCTTCCACCACAGTTGACAAGAACGAATTATTCGAATTCTTAACCGAACAATTTCCTCGAATCTCCCCACGTGTGCCCGTCAACACCCTCAACTGTCCCATTTTTAACATTGCATTCACAAACTTCTCGAAAAACAAGGTCTGATTATTAGCAAAACTAGTAACAATTCCCTGAGTCCTATTATCAGTGTACAAGTCCTGGTCAGACGTAAACAGCCCTTGTCGATTCACAAGGTCCACATATATAATACATGTTATCGAACACATTTGGAGTTCGAAAGTCTAGGTTAGTTGTGTTGTCGGTTGTATTTGTTGGACAAGTGATTCTGAGGTCTTTTGCAAAGCTTTGCGCCATTGTAGAGTCTTGGGTCGGGTATAAGCGTCGAATAAAAGAACTACAATGGCTAATTCCAATTGTGTGGGCCCCAGATAGCGCGACCACGTCGGTAGGGTCGAAATTTTTTGTTACAAGGGAGTTTAGGATGGTGGTTGTATTGGCAAATGGTGGAGGAAGGTTGGCTAGTGTGGCCTGTCTGGTTGCAAATTGGAGACCGTCGCGTCTTCCGTATGGGACTTGGTAGTTTGGGCCACCGGACTGAAATGGAAACAAGTAAACAATTGTTGATTAGATATATGATATGCTTGTATCACTTTGTGATAGTAAAAGGACTTGAAATACCAAAAAAATTACTATTAAAATTGATCAGCTCGACTTTAGAATCAATACTAATATATAACAGTTAAGATGACAGAAATTAATTTGGTCAGTCATTCTAAGAATAATTTGGTTATCAGTTTATAATATTTAAATACAAATTACATAATAATAATAATAATACATATTTAAATATAATAAATATAATTATAATTAGTTCTCTTGAACAGTGTATTTATCATATTACATTTTAATCTTCGTGTGTACTACTACTATATATATCAATCAATCTATATATATATATATATATATATATGGGGACCGATCCATAGCATCTATATGCTATGGAGTAAAAAATAGCATATAGTATCCTTACCGTCCATTTCACATATCAGTGGCTGAGATCAATTTTTGAGGACACGTCATCCGCTAGTAATACTAGCGGACGTAATTAGCGTTATTTCTGGACGCTTATGCCCCTTTGTGGACCAGACAAATTGGAAAGAGACCAAATGGTCCGCTAGTATTACTAGCGGATGGATAACAAACTCAAAATTATCGTGGGTAAGGTAACAGAGGTAAAACAATACAGTGCCAAATTGGGGGAAACTTCTTCGACGATTTTGGGCGAAGCAAAAGAACCCTAGAAGCAATCTTCTGCAAATCATACTCCTGTGCTCGACTTGTGATTCCAAACAGAATTCGGAAGTAAGTTTATAGATTAATCTGCAAAATTTGAAATTATGTTGATGTTCTCTATGAATTCGGTTGAGCCCTAGTATCATCATGTTTATATAAAGAAGTAGCTACCTAGTTTGGATGGGGATGAGCGTGGCACCATACTCTCTGATTCTACTTTTTCAAGTTAGTATTAGTTTATATCCATTTGTTCTTGGTAGGGTCCTTTCAAATCACAGTTATTATTTTACAAAAGGAGGAGGAAATGGATATTGCACTACTTTACTGCACTACTGAGTTTAAAACAAATACTGAGTCTCCATTTCATTCGAAGAAATGGATAGTGCACTACTTTTTATGTATTTATTATTATTTGGAATGATTTTTATAATTCATAGATAATTACCCTCAGGCCTCAGCTAATTTAAGTAATTACATGCTTCCACTTTACTGCTTCCACTTTATTGCAAATGTGATATGTGAACAAATAGCATGCAGTTTGTTTTGTTATTAATTATGACTATACCCTCATAATTATCATCATCATCATTTTTACAAGATTTTCAATCCAAGACTGCCCATGCTAGGCTAAATTTGAAAAGCTGCTGCACAATCCAAGCTTCTTAGTCCTCCTATATATAGCAGCAGCTAATGCAAAATCAAAAAACCCATTTGTTTTGTTTATATATTACTAACTTTTCAAAAAAAGTTATTAATAAATAAATATATAATAGTAGTTTTGAGTTATTCATCTTAAACTATATGCTTGTTTTGATCCTAATGAGTTAGAGTCTCAAAGATTTGTTCCTTCTCCATTTAACTCGTTATTGGAATTTTAATAAATTTTTTAATACTTGACATTGTGTTGAATTTGTATAATTTAATTTTGAACTAGTAATTGAATAATTTTTATTATATTTATTTGGAATAACAGTAATTTGAATTAGAATAGGAACTATAATTATGTAGAGGAGTTAATTTGATTTGAAATTTTAGATTTGGTAATAAAATGTATTTGATATGGAATTATGCTATGGATATATTTTTTTTGTTGATTTGAAATAGGATGTGTTGTATTTGATTTGGTATTGAATTTATTTGATTTGGAATCCATTGGAATTTTATTTATTTGATTGGTAAGAATTTGGATTTAATGTATTTGATTAGATCTCTTTTTGGAATTTGATATATTTGATTGTATATAATTTGGAATTTGATGCCCCTGTGTTTTGATTTGGATTATGACAGATTTGGAAAGATTTGGAAATTTTGATGTATTGGGGTAATGTACAGGAAAAATGGTAAATTGTTTCTCCTTAGTATAATTTTATCTTGTATGTTTTATTTGGGTGTTGTAATCATATTGTATTGTGTAATTATTGAATTTATGTACTGGGAAGTTACTGTGTAGTAATGATTTTTATTATTGGTGAATTGGGTTTGCAACTAATGATTTGTATTGCTGTTAAAGTGAAGCTATGGAGTAATGCATTGTATTACTGTTTGTTAGGAATACAGTTCGTGATATGTAATTGCGAATTGTATTACTGTTATTTGGAATAGGCAGAGTTGTTGTAGAAGACTAATTATTTACTATTTGATAGAGTTGTTGTTGCAGAGGACTTCTGTTTTTAACAGTTTGTGGAATACAGGTTTGTGGAATACAGGCAGAGTTCTTGTTGCTATGGAATTCTTGTTGTTATCCATCCGCTAGTAATACTAGCGGATCATTTGGTCTCTGTAATTTTTCCAATTTGTCTGGTCCACAAAAGGGGCATAAGCGTCCAGAAATAACACTAATTACGTCCGGTAGTATTACTAGCGGACGGCGTGTCCTCAAAATTGATCTCAGCCACTGATATGTGAAACGGACGGTAAGGATGTTATATGCCACTTTTTACTCTATAGCATATAGATGCTATGGATCGGTCCCCTATATATATATTTATATATATATATATATATATATATATATATATATATATATATTCAAAAGAAGAACCTACAATTGAATTAGCTTGATTGATCATTAAATTAATAGATAATTAAAAAAATAACGAACCTAAATTAAAATGAATTTCATCGTCAAGAACATAGATAAAAACAAAACAAAACAAAAAACTTATAAGAACGATAGTTTGTACCTCGTATGTACGAGTTCCAAGCGTGTAAAGGTGTAATAATGTTAAAGTTAATTATCACTAGAATGCGTTTAAAAGAAAATTTTCGCTATTAATTACAACAACTTATTTCCAAGAAAACATTTTTCTTAGAAACATATTTCATGTTTTGTACTACCTCCGTCCCACAATAAGTTATTTTTTAGCTTAAATCACACATACCAATACACAAGTTAAAATTACAAAAATATCCTTAATATACTTTCTTTGGAGTTGAAGAGTTAATGAGTGTCATTTAATTATAGTGAGTAATGGAAGAAACGAAGAGTCAAGAATAATGGAAGAGGTAACCAAGTCAGTAGTTGGAACGCAATAAATACCATTGGCTGCATAAGGGCATATATGAGAAACTATTGTAAAAATTGTATTGGAGTTCTAACACATCACTTATTTTAAAAAAAATATTAAACCTAAAAAATCACTTATTGTGTGATGGAGGTAGTATATATGATTTATATTTGATATTGATGACACTGGAAAAAGTGGTCAACAAAAATAATTTATGGGGCAATGGGTATCTAAGCATAATTTTATGGGATGTGACTAATCATTTTCAATCCATAACTAATTTTTCTGAAAACAATACAAGTCAATTTTCTTTAAAATTGAAGACTATTTTACTTTGCCATAAATATTATGTACCATATTTATGCCATTGGTAAAGCTAAAGTCATCCAAAAAAAGATCCGAAAAATACTACGACTCCAACTTCTTCTTTTTTATACAATTAGATAAATTTGTGGACACTGTCATTTTATATTATCATCATAATAAAATAAGTAAATAACATAAGTAAATATTTAATAATTTCTATTGTACCTTTTATATTATAAACACAAACAAATATAATAGTAAAATAGCATTTTGAATATAAACCGAAATTTTCTTTCATTTTCTTCTATTTTCTTTTATAAACACAATAACAACATAAAAGAAGACTTATAAATTTTCTATTTTTTTTATTTTTCATTCAACTTAAGAACTCAGAGACAGAAACATAGAATATTTTTATATTTTGAAATACTCAAGCGTAGTGGGACCGTGGGAGAGGAAGGACAAGTGGAAGTGGTTGTCACTTTAAACAAGTGGTTGTCACGGGATTCATGTTTGTAATAAAGATTACTATCTCCATTTTTTTTATATAAGTCATTTTAGAGAAATATTTTAATTTTTTAATATATTTTTTTCGTTCTTTAATATAGGTCGTTTTAGTGTTGTGTATAAGTATTAAGAAAATTATTATAAATCATTAAATATTATCAATTGTATATTTATTATTATCAAATAAATGAATATAAATACACTTCATATGATTAACAGCTTCCTGATTTTAGTTTCTATTCATATGAACAGCAGTTCCATGAGCATGGAGTGAATCTTGTCCATTGTTAACACTATAACGTTTCAACAATTTCTTATGTGAAAGTGGCGCGTTTCATCATTTTCCTTTCCTTTCCTTTGATTTTATTTTTATTTTATTTTATTGTTCTTGGTAGTTTGAATTTAATATTATAGTCAGAAACCTTAAAAATTGAAATGGTTTTCAAAGCAATTTTAACGATTTTCAATGCAATATATATAACATTTAAAACACATGATACAATTGCATAATATTATTTACACTGAAAATATCATTCCCTTAAAAAAAAGAATAAAGAGTAGAGATAGGAATACTAGTTCCTGTTTATAGCTAGGGTTTTGTAGTGGTCGTTTGGCATTTTGTGCGTTAGTTTTTATATGTCTTAAATGAAAAATATTTTTAACATGATTTTATGAAAAATGTTTTATATGCATATTATAAAATTGATATACATTGAGTTGGACTTACTCGTGGATACATATATATATCAGTGTGTATAGTTTGCTAAAAAGGTGGATGACTTTTAATCATGATTTCCTAGAAAATGGCAGCTACTTTATTGAGATTTGATGTTTGTGGTTTTCAAAGAGTTATGATAATGATTACAATTCTTGGGACTCTTATATGATATTGGAAAGATAAAGAACAAATCTACTTTTATTGTCTCACGCCACTTTTATGGGAAAGATAAAGTAAGAGTATGATGTCACCACTTTAGTTGCTTCACGTCACTTATGTGGAGATAAAGTCAAGCTTTATTGTTGTGGGTAATCTTTTTAGTTATTATCTCTTAAGTCTTTTGATTTATCCAAACTATGTATCTAACGAGAATTTGTTTTTGCTGGATAAACAATTGACTCTTTACCGTTGACAACTTGTTGCCATTGCATTATTTGACTTGAACAAATGAGAGTTAGCTTTACAAACGGATCTTTATGATAAGGAACTGCAACGTTAAAATGATTAATGGTAATATATTATTGGCTATATAAATCAGTGTTTGCATATTTAGAAAACACAGAACTCACAAATTATTCAGTGCACTTATTATTATTATTGATCAATCTGATTCTGCCAAGTGCAAACTTTTGAGAAGCTAAGCAGTTTAATTTCTGGTATTATTTGAGGTGATATTTGGTAAGAAATTAATTGCTTATTTATTTTTGCGCTATTTGATCATTGCATATAGTTGAGTCTTTAATTGTTAAATTGATTATTCTTGCATTGATTATAGACCTCTATAATTGTATCGAATTTTCTATTTTAGACTAAGTGTAGTCTAAAGGTTTTAATCCTAGTGGATTAGGAAAAGAGTTACAAACAGGTTCAAGTAAGCAAAGGTTCTTGAAGGGTGCATAGGTGCACAAGGAGCAAGAGAGCTCAAGAGAAATTAATTGTTAATTAATTTTTGTTGGAATCTGTTTTGTAATCTGTTTTTATTTATAAGGAAATAAATAAAGTGAGTCTCCAATACTAGTTGGTATTGGACGTAGACTAGGTTATTATCATAGAGGGTAATAGTTGAACCACATAAAAATCTTGGTGTTAATTTTATTATTTGCTTTACTTTAAAATCACATAAGTTACTTAATTATCTTAATTTGACTACTTGCATTATATTAAGATAATTCTTTACACATCAAGTATTTTATTAAAAAGGCTATATTAATTCAGTAAACTGATTTCAATCATTTTAGTAGCCTGAAATTAATAGTTTATAAAAGTTGGTCATAGATTGTCTTCACACTTATTCAACCCCCCCCTTCTAAGTGTGCCTAGATAAATTTCATTTGGTATCAAAGCTTGGCTCTACTTATCTTGGTCTTAAAGGTGACTTGTAGGGAAAGATTCTGACATGGCACAGTTCGGAAACAACAATCAAGAATATCAATCAACCAATAGACCTCCTTTGCTATTTGGCATAGAAAATTACAACTTCTGGAAATTCCGAATGAGGATCTATCTTAAAAGAGATCCTTGGGAATGGTGGGTTGTGGAGAACAGACCAGTTGTTCCACGAAGAGATGATGGGACACCAAAGATTCTGCTAGAAATGGATTCCACCGAAATCTACATGGTCTCATATGATTCAAAGGCTATGAACACACTTCTCAGCGGCATGGTACAATCCGAGATAGATAAAGTCTCCTCATGAAACACTGCCAAAGAGATGTGGGATACTTTAGTGGTAAGTCATGAAGGTACTTCAAAAGTCCGAGAAGTCAAGCTAAGCATGCTTATGCACGATTATGAAATGTTCAAGCTCGAAAAAGATGAAACCATCAAGCTAGCTCAAGTAAGATTTCTAGTCCTTATAAACTCCTTGAAATTGCTAGACAAGACTATTCCTCAAAGTGAGATCAACCGTAAGTTGCTTAGGGCTATGCCCAAAAGGTTTGCTTCTAAAATCACTACTTTTCAAGATTCTGTTACTATTTCTTCCATGGATACTTTAACCTTGTTCGGTGAACTAGAAGAATATGAACATCATTTAAAGAGATATGATGATGAGGAGAAAACTCCTCGAAGAAAGGTTTTAGCTCTTACTGCAGATAATGAAGAGGAACTTGATGATAACTCCGATGATGAAATAGCAATGATGTCAAGGAAACTCAAGGGGTTACTACAGAGGAAAAACAAGAGGAGAAATACCTTCAATTCAAATAAATTCAAAGAAAAGTAAAATGAAGAGACGTGCTTCGAATGTGGACGTCCTGGCCACTTCAAGAAAGATTGTTTTCAACTAAAGAATAAAGGGAAGACCAACTACAAAGACAACAAGAAGAACAAAGCCTTTATTACTTGGAGTGATGAAGAATCCGAAGTGGAGATCGATGCTAAAGATGAGATAGCACAAGTATATTTCGTAGGAGTTGAAGGTGAATCCAATCAGGTATCTCCTAATGAACTAAATTATTTAGAACAAGAAAATAAGAAGTTGAGATAAAAGAATACAAGCTTAAAAGGATTAGTTAATACATTAATGGATGAAGTAGATTCACTAATAGATGAAAAGAATGAAATTGAAAAGGAATCCACATGTCAAGAAGAAAAGGTTTTGATTGCAAAGATTGGTTATTTAGACAACTTTAATAAAATACTTTTCAATAAGGTGAAATTCTTAAATAATGAATTCCAAAAATTGACTAATGAGGTAAAAATGAGAGATGTATGTATTGATGCATTTAGTGATAAATCTCCTATTAAAACATGTCCTAATGATGAACTTCAAAAAGAAATAGACTCACTAAAATCATCTCTTGCTAAATTTGTTCAAGGTGAAGAAAATCTAAATGTCATATTAGGAAAACAAAGACCTAGTTTTGAAAGACAGGGAATTGGTTTTAATTCTATGCATAAAAAGAGTAATATGAAAATGTTAAACTCAAAATCACGTTTTAGCTTAAATTATTGCTCTCCTTTCACAACTTGCAAACATTGTGGTATTAAAGGTCATTTAGATATAAATTGCTTTAAGAAACGAAATAAGGTTAAAAAGGTATGGATTAAAAAGAGTGACTTACTTACTACTAACATAAATGGACCCAAAAAGATATAGGTACCAAAAAGACGAACTATCTTTTCTTGACAGGTATGTTTAAAGCAAGAGTTCCATCTCAAAAATGGATTTTTGATAGTGGATGCTCTCGTCACATGACTGGTGACAAAACAAAGTTCGTGGAGCTAAAAATCAAGAAGAAAAATGGTATAGTTACATTTGGAGATAATCGAACATGCGAGATAATTAGAAAAGGATGAAGAATTATGTCTAGCATCTGTACAAGATGAGGCTAATTTGTGGCACAAGAGAATGGGACATGTTCACATGAACTTAATCAAGAAATTATCCTCAAATAATCTTGTCAAAGGGTTGCCAAAAATCAAATATGAAAAAAAGGGAATTTGTGTTCCATGTCAACTTGGAAAATAAACATTCTAGTATAAATGCACCAAGGACTCCTCAACAAAACGGAGTAGTGGAAAGGAAGAATAGGACTCTACAAGAGACAGCTAGAACTCTATTACAAGAAAGTAAGCTTCCAAAGAAATTTTGGGCCGAAGCTGTAAGTACATCATGTTATGTTTTAAATAGAGTACTCATTCGTCCTATTATTTTGAAAACACCATATGAGCTTTTAAATAATAAAATTCCAAACATAAGTTACTTCAAAATATTTGGTTCTAAATGCTTCATTCTAAATACAAGTTACAATTTGGGAAAATTTGATACTAAGTCATATGAAGGAATATTTATTGGTTATTCTCAAAATAGTAAGGTTTATCGCATCTTCAATATTAAAAAGTCATGTGTAGAAGAATCTGTTCATATTACTTTCAATGAGACTAACAATGATCTTCCAAAAGAAAGTGAAGATGATGCAGGTTATTTGGAGATAGTCAACATTTCAGCACACCAAAATGAAGAAAACAGGAGACCGAATGAACACATTCAGCAACCTGAAATGAATGATCAACATGAACATGAACCTGAAGATTTGCAGGATGTTGAAAATGAGTCTAATGATCAAGAGGAAGTTATGCATGATATCTTAATGCCAAGAACAACTAGATACATCAAGAATCATCCTCCAGAAAATATTATTGGAGATATCAATAAAGGTATAACCACACGGAGAGGTTTACAAAATCACTGTGCATTCTCTGCATTTTTGTCATAGGTTGAGCCAAAGAATGCAAAGGATGCTATGTGACGCCCCCAAAATTAGGTATACTTCACCCATCTTGAGTCGCCAGATACATGGTACAGAATTCAAATACAACTTACTAATACAACTGTCGTGTACAATACGACAAAAAATAACTGTGAGTTTGAATACAATTATTGTCTACTAGAGATCATACAAACTCAAAAGGAGTCCTCAATACAATTATTGTCACACTATTTAACAGAATAGTGAGGACTACTAATACTATTCTCTGGTCCATCACTCCGTTCCCCGACTCGTCCCAGCTATATTCTCATTTCCTTAAGAGAACATTGAAAGAAAGGGTGAGCTCAACTAGCCCAGTAAGAAATATTATGACTAAGATAATGCAGAATAAATTATCATTAGCCTTCAATAGTGTTAAACTGATAAAATACAATAACCATCAAGTTTAACTGCAGCGGAACCAGCAATCCATTAAAAGAGTCAAGTTGAAAATAAAAACTACTATCTTTTATGATTTAAAAGGTTTTTCATCATCGTTATAGCTGAGACTCAGCTTAATAAATATTCCACATCATCGAATCACCCCCGCACTACGGCCAAGGATATTCTTTAGTATCACGACCACAATTATTCATGCACTACGGCCAAGAATATTTGTGTATTCATTAGTGGTCATGATCATGCCAACAACTGTCCATCAATGCACTACGGGCCAATGAGGATTTTTAATTTTTACATCATTTGTAATATTACGGTCATGATTACACCGAATAAGCCCTGGTCATAATCATACCAAGTCCATCTATGCACTACAGGCCACAGATGACTTTCAAAAATATAAATAAGAGGATGATGACAATGATATAAGAATTCAATAAAACAAGTTCAAGAATTATTTTATCCAGAAATTATTAACGTCCAAATTGTCAACACGATACTGTTTTGTGGTGTAAAATTCAAGAATGTTCAGAAGAATATATCTATGAAAAGATACTGGATGAAGCGCAAATATCAAGGATATTCCACTAATTTTATGGAGTATAGAAGTCAAAGTTTTATCCAACTGAGTATAATAAAGAATGGAATAACAAAAGAAATCACCATGCATGCGATAGACCGCACAGGCAGGTTATTCCAACAGAATAATAAATAACGGAACCAGGTCCGGCGTAAAACGCACAGATAGGATATTCCAATAGAATAATAAAAATGGAACCAGGTCCGGTGTAAAACACACAGACAGGATATTCCAACAGAATAATAAAAATGGAACCAGGTCCGGTGTAAAACACACAGACAGGATATTCCAACAGAATAATAAAAATGGAACCAGGTCTGGTGTAAAATACACAGACATGATATTCCAAAAGAATAATAAAAATGGAACCAGGTTCGGTGTAAAACACACAGACAGGATATTCCAACAGAGTAATAGAAGAATGTCACCAAGTATAGGGTAAACCGCGTATATAGGTTATTCCAACGGAATAATAATGAATGGAATAACATAAGGATTTCACCAAGTATAGGGTATACCGCGTATACAGGTCATGTATAGGGTATGCCACTTTTTCAGGTTATTCCAACAGAATAACAAAGAATGGAATAACATAAGTTCTCTTCAAGAAGAAAGAATAACACCCCTTACTTTATTTAGGAGATTGAATACTGCAGTAGTGTAGTAACCGAATACTCTTCTTCTTTCTCTCTTATTCTCTCTATACTTTTTCACTCTATAGCTTGAGTGAATTCGTGAAAAATAATGAAGCCCTAGGCCTCTATTTATAGAAGATTTCTAGCTTAGCACTTGCCATGTGAAAAGGCAAGTGGCTTGACGACTGGTGATGTGAAAAGAAAAGTGGTTTGACGCCTGTAATGTGAAACGACAATTGGTTCGACGCCTGTAATGTGAAACGGCAAATGGTTTGACGTCTAGTAAAGGTAATTACTATTTATGAAGGTAATTACTATTGATGAAGGTAATTACTATTGACGAAGGTAATTACTATTGATGAAAATAATTACTATTTACGAAGGTAATTACTATTTACGAAGGTAATTACTATTTACAAAGGTAATTACTATTTACGAAAATAATTACTATTGACGAAAGAGACTCTTAGATGATGACATATGGGCCCCCCATAAAATAACCAAATTTACCACAAACGTCTCATAACAGACTCTTTATACACACCAAGGATTGAATAAATATTACCATAAATTAATTTATTTGTAATCAATACATAATTAATCTTTCAACAATTATTAATTATTTATAACTTGTCGTCTCAATTATTGTTTAAATAATATAACATATTATACAGATGATACTGTGACAATAATTGAATCAATAACATAAGAGATATGATGCAGCAATTACTGTAGCAATAATTGAGTATAGCTGAGTGACTTCTCACGTAAACATCAATAATCAATACCGTATGCTACTATGCAGCAACGCGTATTACTGTACTTTTACTACCGAGTAGTTCAACAGTTTTAACGGTAACACCTCCGCCGTTTTTTTATAGAAAGATAATTTTGTCATTTTTCTAACTACAACAATACTTCTGTTGTGGGGTCCACCAATGATTGTGTCGTCATACGAATATTCCCCGACAAAAAGAATATTCCCCGACCAAACGAATATTTTATAACAACTTGCGTACTTTGCAAAATTTATAAATATTACCCACAACTATATATTTTATCAAATTTATTTCATAATATTCAAAAATAATAATTATGAAAATTCATCTTTATTTATAAAAACTGGGGTCTTACAACCTCCCCTTCTTATGAAATTTCGCCCTTGAAATTAGGGTACGTACCTGGTATGTCGAAGAGGTAAGGATACCTTGATTTCATTTCAGATTCTAACTCCCAAGTCATTTCCTCAACATCGTGGTTTCTCCACAAAACTTTAACTTGAGGTATAACCTTTGAGCGTAGAATATGTTCCTTCTTATCCAAGATTTGAACAGGAATCTCTTCATACGTCAAATCTTCCGCTATTTCGTCCGGTTCTAACTCAATAATGTGGTTCGGGTCTTTCACATATTTACGTAACATGGATATGTGAAAAACGTTATGAACACGAGACATACTTGGCGGTAAAGCAAGTCTATAGGCCACAGTTCCTATTCGATCGAGGATTAAAAATGGACCGATGAATCAAGGATTGAGTTTTCCTCTCTTTCCAAATCTTGTAACTCCTTTCCATGGAGTAACACGTAACAACACATGATCTCCTGTATTGAATTCCACGTCCTTTCGATGAAGATCAACATAACTCTTTTGTCGACTTTGTGAGGTTTTTATACGTTGTCGGATCGTTTGAATCTTTTCTGTAGTCATACGTACCAACTCTGGTCCCAACAACGTTGCTTCACCCACCTCATCCCAGCATACTGGAGAACGACACTTTCTTCCATACAACGCTTCGAATGGAGCCATGCCAATACTTGTTTGATAACTTTTGTTGTAGGAAAACTCCACCAATGGTAAAAACTTGTCCCAACTTCCCTTGAAATCAAGGACACAGAGTCTTAATAGATCTTCAAGAGTTTGAATAGTCCTCTCCGACTGTCCGTCCGTCTGAGGATGATATGCTGAGCTAAATCGTAAGTCTGTGCCCATAGCTTTTTGCAAACTAACCCAAAATCGTGAAGTAAATCTTGGGTCTCGATCAGAAACTATGGATACCGGCATACCATGCAGTCTTACAATCTCGTTTATGTACATACGAGCAAGACGTTCAAGTGTATAAGTTTCTCGTATCGGTAAGAAATGAGCAGACTTGGTCAATCTATCAACAATGACCCAAATCGCATCTATGCCTTGAGAAACCTTAGGAAGACCGGTAACGAAATCCATGGTAATGTGCTCCCAGTTCCATTCTGGAATTTCAAGTGGTTGCAATGGACCTTTTGGTACTTGATGCTCCGCTTTAACTCGTTGACCAGTTAGACACCTTGAGATAAACAACGCTATCTCTCTCTTCATATTTCTCCACCAAAATGTATGACGAATATCATGATACATTTTGGTACTCCCAGGATGGATGCCAAAACGGTGTATTGTGCGCCTCGATCATGATTTTATACTTTAAATCAGGGTCATTAGGAACACAAAGTCCGGAGTTGACTCGAAGTATTCCTTCTTCATCGATTCTTGCTTCCGGCATAGCACCTTCTTGCACTTTCTTCCTCATACGCATCAGCTCCAGGTCTGTAGCTTGAGCAGCTTTAACTTTATCGATTAAAGTCGGTTCTACTCGTATATTCGCCATCGTCACATGCGTCCCTGGAGTTTTTAACTCTATCTCCATCCTTTGCAAGTCACACAAAATGGGCCCTTGCGTTGACAATATCGCACTCGTACTTGCATGTGATCTTCTACTCAATGCGTCAGCTACCACGTTTGCTTTTCCAGGATGGTATTAGATGGAATGATCATAATCTTTCAACAGTTCAAGCCAACGTCGATGTCGCATGTTGAGTTCCTTTTGAGTGAAGAAATATTTGAGGCTTTTATGATCCGTAAAGATCTCCACTTTCTCCCCATACAAGTAATGCCTCCAAATTTTAAGTGCAAAGACAACAGCTGCCAACTCTAGATCATGAGTAGGATAATTCTTCTCATATTCTTTGAGTTGTCGCGAGGCATAGGCTATGACTTTTCCATGTTGCATGAGAACACATCCCAGCCCTTTGCCCGAAGCATCACTGTAGATGACAAATCCCTCCGAACCAGATGGTATTGTCAGAACAGGTGCTGAAATGAGTCTCCTCTTGAGTTTTTGAAAACTCTTCTCACATTCTTCGATCCAACCGAACTTTGTATCTTTTCGAGTCAACTGAGTCAATGGAGTAGCGATTCGAGAAAATCCTTCCACGAATCTCCGATAATAACCAGCTAAACCGAGAAAGCTATGTACTTCGGTCACTGATTTAGGTTGCTCCCAGCTTTGAATAGCTTCAATCTTTGCTGGGTCAACAGATATTCCATGACTTGATACCACGTGCCCAAGGAATGCTACTTCCTCAAGCCAAAACTCGCATTTCTTTAACTTGGCATAAAGCTTATATTCACGAAGCTTTTGGAGTGTCGGCCTCAAGTGTTGTTCATGATCTTCACGGCTTTTGGAATAAATAAGGATGTCATCAATAAAGACGACCACAAAGTGATCCAAATATTCCTTGAATACTCAGTTCATCATATCCATGAAGGCAGCAGGAGCATTAGTCAATCCAAAGGACATGACTAGGAATTCATAATGCCCGTACCGAGTTCTGAAAGCCGTCTTTGGAATGTCATCGGTTCTAATCTTCAATTGGTGATACCCGGAACGAAGATCGATCTTTGAAAAGAATTTGGCTCCTTGCAACTGGTCAAATAAATCATCAATTCGTGGCAATGGATACCTATTTTTGATGGTGACATGATTCAACTCCCGATAATCAATACAAAGTCGCATACTCCCATCTTTCTTCTTCACGAATAGAACAGGAGCACCCCAAGGAGAAGTACTAGGACGAATAAAGCCAATGTCTAACAATTCCTGCAGCTGGGTTTTTAACTCCTGAAGTTCAATAGGAGCCATTCGATATGGGGCTTTAGAAATGGGTTTTGTACCGGGTTCAAGGTCGATAAAAAATTCAATCTCACGCTCTGGGGGTAAACCAGGAAGTTCTTCGGGGAATACGTCAGGAAATTCATTAACAATAGAAATATCGTTCAAAACTGACGTATTTTTGTTTAAATCTGTGACATGAGCTAAGAAAGCTTGACATCCGTTTTTCAATAAACGAATAGCTTTATGGCTTGAGATGACCGTGATTGATTTTAATGGTTTGGTCGCTTGAATTCGCCTAATAGTTTGATTAGGAATATGAAAGCTAACAACCTTACGAAAACAATCAATTTTTGCATGATGAGTAGTTAACCAATCAATCCCTAGAATCACGTCAAATGCAAGTATTTTCAATGAAATAAGATCTACAGGTAATGTGAGGGTACCGATTTGAACCAAACAAGACTTATAAACAGTGGATGTAATGAAGGTTTCTCCCAACGGAGTTTCCACAGATAAGTCAAAGTCTAATTTCTCCGGAGTCAAATTTAATCGATGAGCGCAAGTAGGAGAAATAAAAGAATGGGTAGAACCGGTATCAAATAAAGTATAGATTTCGTTAGAGTTTATGATAAGCTTACCCGTGATGACCTTATTCGGGTTCCTTGCTTTCTGGGAGGTCACAACAAATGCTCTCCCTTGCACTACCGGCTTTGACCTTTCTGGGACGGCCTTTGGTGCCTCCATCTTAGCTGAATTTGTCTTTGGTAAACGACAAAATCGGGCTAAGTGACCTTCTCTTCCACAATTATAACATGCTTTGGACGGCATCGCGCAATTTGGACTGATGTGTCCCTCCCCTCCGCATTTGAAGCATATGATAGGTGGTCTTTCTCCTTCCTTAACAACGGGTGCTGGTGCTGACGTCTTTCCATCATTGTTGAATCTCCTCTTCTTGAAATGTCCATTCTTATTGTTTTGGCCCTGATTACCACCGAAGTGGTAACCATTTCTGGCCTGCTGATTCCCTTCACGCTTGTTGTCACCGCTTCGATGACCACTCTCGCTGGTATTATAATTTTGTCGGCTGCTCTCTTTTAGTTGAGTTGACTCGTTATCGCGTTCCACTAACTGAGCCCTATTTACAACATCTGAATACAAACACAGTTTATAAGAAATAAGATGTTGACGTATCTCCGGCTTCAAACCTCTTAAAAATATTCGCGCCATTCTCTCTTCATTATCCACTAATGGGGACGCAAACCGTGATAACTCTGCAAATTTTGCCTCGTATTGCGACACGGTCATATTATTTTGTTCCAACTTAATAAACTCTACCTCCTTCATGTGGCGAATACTTTCGGGAAAGTATTTGTCATTGAACAGCTCCTGGAACTTCTCCCAAGATATCTTCAGTACAGCAGGTTGAGTACGTTTTACCGATTCCCACCAATAATCTGCCTCTCCGTGCAACATAAAGGCGGCAAAGGAAACCTTTTGCTCCTCGGAGCATCCCAAGACATCAAATATCTTGGTCATCTGCTTTATCCATGTTTTCGCCATAAGTGGTTTTGGCTCTCCCTTAAACTCCGGTGGTCCCAGCTCCTTGAACTGTTTAGCGGTGACCGCCCGAGAGTTTCCCGTGTTTCCATCTACGTTTTGGAAAGGAGTTGCTCTCGCCTGCTGTTGCATGAATTGCATAAAACCTCTGAACATTTGATCATTCGTCATTTGGTCAGTGTTGTTGTTTGCATGAGGATTTTCGCCTTCCTGATGCACATTATCCTGATTATTGATATGTGGTGAATCAACGATCGCATGTGCTCCATTGCCATTCTCAACATTCTCAGATTTCATTTTCAGATACTGCCACAAAACAAAAGGTTAATTGACATGTAACATATTATCCCTATATTCTGACCGACCAATAAAATAGCACATAAACTTAGGTAGGTCATACTAGCGAAGGAATTCCTCGTATCTCCCCTCTTAGTACTATTCTCACATCTTAGCCAGGGATCATATCCCTAAGCTCTGATACCAACTGTGACACCCCCAAAATTAGGTATACATCACCCATCTTGAGTCGCCAGATACATGGTACAGAATTCAAATACAACTTACTAATACAACTGTCGTGTACAATACGACAAAAAATAACTGTGAGTTTGAATACAATTATTATCTACTAGAGATCATACAAACTCAAAAGGAGTCCTCAATACAATTATTGTAACATTATTTAACAGAATAGTGAGGACTACTAATACTATTCTCTGGTCCATCACTCCGTTTCCCGACTCGTCCCAGCTATATTCTCATTTCCTGAAGAGAACATTGAAAGAAAGGGTGAGCTCAACTAGCCCAGTAAGAAATATTATGACTAAGATAATGCAGAATAAATTATCATTAGCCTTCAACAGTGTTAAACTGATAAAATACAATAACCATCAAGTTTAACTGCAGCGGAACCAGCAATCCATTAAAAGAGTCAAGTTGAAAATAAAAACTACTATCTTTTATGATTTAAAAGGTTTTTCATCATCGTTATAGCTGAGACTCAGCTTAATAAATATTCCACATCATCGAATCACCCCCGCACTACGGCCAAGGATATTCTTTAGTATCACGACCACAATTATTCATGCACTACGGCCAAGAATATTTATGTATTCATTAGTGGTCATGATCATGCCAACAACTGTCCATCAATGCACTACGGGCCAATGAGGATTTTTAATTTTTACATCATTTGTAATATTACCGTCATGATTACACCGAATAATCCCTGGTCATAATCATACCAAGTCCATCTATGCACTACAGGCCACAGATGACTTTCAAAAATATAAATAAGAGGATGATGACAATGATATAAGAATTCAATAAAACAAGTTCAAGAATTATTTTATCCAGAAATTATTAACGTCCAAATTGTCAACACGATACTGTTTTGTGGTGTAAAATTCAAGAATGTTCAGAAGAATATATCTATGAAAAGATACTGGATGAAGCGCAAATATCAAGGATATTCCACTAATTTCATGGAGTATAGAAGTCAAAGTTTTATCCAACTGAGTATAATAAAGAATGGAATAACAAAAGAAATCACCATGCATGCGATAGACCGCACAGGCAGGTTATTCCAGCAGAATAATAAATAACGAAACCAGGTCCGGCGTAAAACGCACAAACAGGATATTCCAACAGAATAATAAAAATGGAACCAGGTCCGGTGTAAAACACACAGACAGGATATTCCAACAGAATAATAAAAATGGAACCAGGTCCGGTGTAAAACACACAGACAGGATATTCCAACAGAATAATAAAAATGGAACCAGGTCCGGTGTAAAACACACAGACAGGATATTCCAACAGAGTAATAGAAGAATGTCACCAAGTATAGGGTAAACCGCTTATACAGATTATTCCAACGGAATAATAATGAATGGAATAACATAAGGATTTCACCAAGTATAGGGTATACCGCGTATACAGGTCATGTATAGGGTATGCCACTTTTACAGGTTATTCCAACAGAATAACAAAGAACGGAATAACATAAATTCTCTTCAAGAAGAAAGAATAACACCCCTTACTTTATTTAGGAGATTGAATATTGCAGTAGTGTAGTAACCGAATACTCTTCTTCTTTCTCTCTTATTCTCTCTATACTTTCTCTCTCTATAGCTTGAGCGAATTCGTGAAAAATAATGAAGCCCTAGGCGTCTATTTATAGAAGATTTCTAGCTTAGCACTTGCCATGTGAAAAGGCAAGTGGCTTGACGACTGGTGATGTGAAAAGAAAAGTGGTTTGACGCCTGTAATGTGAAACGACAATTGGTTCGACGCCTGTAATGTGAAACGGCAAGTGGTTTGACGTCTGGTAAAGGTAATTACTATTGATGAAGGTAATTACTATTGACGAAGGTAATTACTATTGATGAAAATAATTACTATTTACGAAGGTAATTACTATTTACGAAGGTAATTACTATTTACAAAGGTAATTACTATTTACGAAAATAATTACTATTGACGAAAGAGACTCTTAGATGATGACATATGGGCCCCCCATAAAATAACCAAATTTACCACAAACGTCTCATAACAGACTCTTTATACACACCAAGGATTGAATAAATATTACCATAAATTAATTTATTTGTAATCAATACATAATTAATCTTTCAACAATTATTAATTATTTATAACTTGTCGTCTCAATTATTGTTTAAATAATATAACATATTATACAGATGATACTGTGACAATAATTGAATCAATAACATAAGAGATATGATGCAGCAATTACTGTAGCAATAATTGAGTATAGCTGAGTGACTTCTCACGTAAACATCAATAATCAATACCGTATGCTACTATGCAGCAACGCGTATTACTGTACTTTTACTACCGAGTAGTTCAACAGTTTTAACGGTAACACCTCCGCCGTTTTTTTATAGAAAGATAATTTTGTCATTTTTCTAACTACAACAATACTTCTGTTGTGGGGTCCACCAATGATTGTGTCGTCGTACGAATATTCCCCGACAAAAAGAATATTCCCCGACCAAACGAATATTTTATAACAACTTGCGTACTTTGCAAAATTTATAAATATTACCCACAACTATATATTTTATCAAATTTATTCCATAATATTCAAAAATAATAATTATGAAAATTCATCTTTATTTATAAAAACTGGGGTCTTACATGCTATACTTGATGAAAACTGGCTTTTGGCAATGCAAGAAGAACTTCAACAATTTGAGAGGTGCCAAGTGTGGGAACTAATGTCTCCTCCAAAAGATGTTTCCATCATTGGTACAAAATGGGTCTTCAAGAACAAACTTGATGAGCACAGGACAATCATTCGTAACAAAGCTAGATTGGTAGCTCAAGGATACAATCAACAGGAGGGGATTGACTATGAAGAAACTTATGCACCAGTAGCAAGGATGGAATCAATTCGAATTATGTTAGCTTTTGTTTGCTACAAAAAGTTCAAGCTTCATCAAATGGATATAAAAAGCGTGTTTCTTAATGGATACATCAATGAAGAAGTATACGTCAAACAGCCTCCTGGATTCAAACACAGAAAGTATCCTAATCATGTGTACAAGATAAAGAAAGCTCTTTATAGCTTGAAACAAGCTCCAAGAGCTTGGTACGAAAGATTGAGTAAGTATCTCTTATCAAATGGATTTGTTAGAGGTAAGATAGATTCTACATTGTTTATTAAGCATAAAAATGTTGATATTATTATTGTTCAAATATATGTAGATGATATAATATTTGGTACTACTAATGATTTCCTTTGTGAGTGGTTTTCCAAATGCATGCATAAAGAATTTGATATGAGCTTAATGGGTGAACTCAACTACATTTTGGGACTTCAAATCAAGTAAACAAAGGGTAGAATTTACATCCATCAAACCAAATACACAAAAGAATTACTCAAGAGATTTGGCTTTGAAGGATCTAACTCGAAAGGTACACCAATGAGCACATCAATAAAACTCACCACTGACGAGAAAGGTATTGATGTAGATATAACAAAATATCGAGGTATGATTGGATGTTTACTATATTTAACTACTTCTAGACCCGATATAATGTATAGTGTTTGTCTATGTGCAAGGTTTCAAGCTAAACCAAAAGAATCACACTTAAATGATGTTAAAAGGATATTGAAATATTTAAGTGGTACAATAAATTTAGGGTTGTTTTATCCAATTTCCAATCATTTTGAACTAATTGGCTATTCAGATGCTGACTATGCAGGGTGTCAAATTCATAAAAAAAAGTATGAGTGGTGCTTGTACTTTCTTGGGACAAAGTCTCGTATCATGGCATAGTAAAAAGCAAACCTCAGTTGCTCTTTCAACTACTGAGGGTGAATACCTAGCTGCAGGAAGTTGCTATTTTCAGATATTATGGATGCGACAAACTCTATGTGATTTTGATATATTATGTGAATGTGTGCCTATTTATTATGATAATTCAAGTGCTATAGATATATCTAAAAATCTTGTGTTACATTCACATACAAAGCATATAGAAGTTAGGCATCATTTCTTAAGAGATGATGTGTCAAAAGGTTTAATTAAGTTGATTTTTATTCCAACTGAAAATCAAATTGCAGATATTTTTACTAAACCATTAAGTGAAGATAGATTTTGCATGTTACGTAGAGAACTTGGGATGTGTACTGCATGATTTTTTTTTTTGAATTTATGTTATCCTAACTTGCATAAATATCTCTTTATTTAATTAGGATAATTATGTCAGCTGCTTACTTAACTCCTTAAATTATAGACATAATAATGGTTTTTATCATAATTATTTTTTAAAACCCGAAACAATTGCACAGACGAAGTGTTTCTTGAGAGACGTGGGCGTACATGCATCTCATCATTATTTTTGACATTCGAAAAGACCAGACGGCTGAAGGGGTTATTGAGAGACGTACGAACATCATATAATGGTTTTTGAAAATTGAAAAGTCGAGTCAGATGGTGTTTCTTGGGAAACATAAGGTCTTGGGAGATGTATGGATCTAAAAGATATCAAGATACATACATGCATTCATTTTTATATATTTTATATCTTTCCATTCTCTTTCTATCCTCTGATTATTACTCTCTCATCTTACGCCTCATTTGTTCTTCTCATCTAACATCTTCAATCACCATGAGAACCCGTACGAACAAGCGATCACTTATCGATTCTGACGATGACCAGACGACGGTTCCACCTCACTCTACTGCCGGACCATCTAGACAAAAAAAAAGAAAATGAAGAGGGTTGTGTCATCCGAGGAAGAGTATTTGGACTCTTCAGCGTCTAAAGCGTCCACTTTCAGTCCATCATTGTCTAAGTCTACCGGACCCTCACGGCGACGACAGACTCCGTCTTTAAAACCAGAAGTTTCACCTCCTCATATTTCGTGTAAACATTCTACTGTCACAGAATGGGTTCATTGCAACTGGCTTGCTGAATACATTGGTGAATTTCTTGACATGCCCTTACCTGCTGGAACTTTCATTCCAAGACCTCCTCATTTTGCTGCTGATCTGAGTGTGGCTGAGAAGGTTCATCGTGCCAATCATCGTCCTTATTTCACAGAAAGGGCTTCTCGGCGCGCGGTTGTGGTATATCTCGCAGAATGACTTGCTCTCCTTTTTGTTAGATGACAAAGGGGGAGAGAAACGATATTGGTACATGGGTTTAGGGGGAGTAAATTTATGAGATGCATATATTCATTATGAGATGCATATATTCAGGGGGAGCTTATGAGAGTTAAAACAATTTTGGGTTGTCATCATCAAAAAGGGGGAGAATGTTAACTTAGTCATATTCTAGCCTTATGTTTTGATGATGAGATGTTTAAAGTACTAAATTGTTTTATGGCTTTTCAGGTATTTTGGTGATAAAGAGCTTTGATTGGATATTCATGAAATTGAAGAATTCTCTCTTTTCTAGGAAAATCAATGTAAGGTTAACTGCATAGTAATTGATTTTTCATTTAAAGGCTCTGGGACATGTTATTGCATTATATTTTTATGTCTTAAATGAAAAATATTTTTAAAATGATTTTATGAAAAATGTTTTATAAATGTTTCATGTTTTATATGCATATTATAAAATTGATATACATTGAGTTGGACTTACTCGTGGATACATATATATCAGTGTGTATAGTTTGGTAAAAAGGTGGATGACTTTTAATCATGATTTCCTAGAAAATGGCAGCTACTTTATTGAGATTTGATGTTTGTGGTTTTCAAAGAGTTATGATAATGATTACAATTCTTGGGACTCTTATATGATATTGGAAAGATAAAGGACAAATCTAATTTTATTGTCTCACGCCACTTTTATGGGAAAGATAAAGTAAGAGTATGGTGTCACCACTTTAGTTGCTTCACGTCACTTATGTGGAGATAAAGTCAAGCTTTATTGTTGTGGGTAATCTTTTTAGTTATTATCTCTTAAGTCTTTTGATTTATCCAAACTATGTATCTAACGAGAATTTGTTTTTGCTGGATAAACAATTGACTCTTTACCGTTGACAACTTGTTGCCATTGCATTATTTGACTTGAACAAATGAGAGTTAGCTTTACAAACGGATCTTTATAATAAGGAACTGCAACGTTAAAATGATTAACGGTAATATATTATTGGCTATATAAATCAGTGTTTGCATATTTAGAAAACACAGAACTCACGAATTATTCAGTGCACTTATTATTATTATTGATCAATCTGATTCTGCTACGTGCAAACTTTTGAGAAGTTAAGCAGTTTAATTTCTGGTATTATTTGAGGTGATATTTGGTAAGAAATTAATTGCTTATTTATTTTGTACTATTTGATCATTGCATATAGTTGAGCCTTTAATTGTTAAATTGATTATTCTTGCATTGATCATAGACCTCTATAATTGTATCGAATTTTCTGTTTTAGACTAAGTGTAGTCTAAAGGTTTTAATCATAGTGGATTAGGGAAAGAGTTACAAACAGGTTCAAGGAAGTAAAGGTGCTTGAAGGGTGCATAGGGAGCAAGAGAGCTCAAGGGAAATTAATTGTTAATTAATTTTTGTTGGAATCTGTTTTGTAATCTGTTTTTATTTATAAGGAAATAAATAAAGTGAGTCTCCAATACTAGTTGGTATTGGACGTGGACTAGGCTATTATCATATAGGATAATAGTTGAACCACATAAAAATCTTGGTATTGATTTTATTATTTGTTTTACTTTAAAATCACATAAGTTACTTAATTATCTTAATTTAACTACTTGCATTATATTAAGATAATTCTTTACTCATTAAGTATTTTATTAAAAAGGCTATATTAATTCAGTAAACTGATTTCAATCATTTTAGTAGCCTGAAATTAATAGTTTATAAAAGTTGGTCATAGATTGCCTTCGCACTTATTAAACCCCCCTTCTAAGTGTGCCTAGATAAATTTCAAGTATTATGTATAGGTGTATAAAGAATATGTATATAATATTTGTTCGGGAGCATTTTACCGACCCTCACGTGGGCTGAAGGCCTGACTTTAGAAGGGCTTTAGGAGACCATTGGGCTGAAGCCCATGGAGAGGTTGAAGCTGTTCGGGTCGGTGTCCCAGTCCTTTTGGGCCGGAGCCTCATTTTAGTGGATGTCTTTGGGTTCGGTATCCGAGCCCCTCGGGCCGGAACCTCACCCTATTGTGTGGTGTTCGGGGTCGGGTCTTCGAGTCCTTTGGGCCGAGACCCAGACCTGATGGTGGAATCGTTTGGGCCTGCACAGTGGGCTCTTCTGCGTGCAGAGTCTGGGATTCTAATCATAATTAAATAAGGTAACTCTAAAGGTAGTGATTGGATTGGATTCCACTTGCATCTTTTAAGGAGATTGTGTTGGACCCAAGTTATGGTAACTACCATGACTAGGAATCCTAATCCGACTCGGAGAAGGATTCTAAAGGTGGTGAGCATTATAAATACAAGGCTAAGGTTACAATTAACAGGTAATACCTACTTTTGAGCACTAAACACTTAGCCTCCATTATTAAACCTTGTAACGGCCTGTACTTATTCTCACACCGGAGCTATCCCCCGGCGGCACAAGCCGTCAAGTTTCTGTGTGATCTGTTATTGTACAGATTATAGCGCGTGGATTCTGTGATTGGACGCGCCGGTAAAATTTGACGTTAACATTATTAATATATATTAGAAGTATATTAAAGTTATCAATTAATTGAAAGAGATGAGCTGGTGGGATGGGTTTGGGTGATAAATTGAGTTGAAAGGTCTGTGTGAGTACATGGTTTATTTTACAACCGCTTGGTCTCTAATACGGTCTGTCCAAATTTTTGGCCACTTAAGTCAAAAAGTGGGTGTTGGAATTAAAGAAGAATAAATTTTTATTTTGTTGAGAAAAATTTTTTTTGAATTTTTTTAATAAACTCTAGCATATATAAATTATTAAAATTTAAGAATCTTCTCAATTTTAGGAGCCTCAATTCATTTTTTAAATGACTTAACATATGGGCCAACCCAGGTCTCAAATTTTCTCCCATTCATCCCAAACAGAGCTCTCGTTGCCAAATTGGGAACCGTCCGGTACACCTTAATGACCGGTACCGTCTGGTGCAGTGTTTTTTTTTAACCACAATTATGAGAATAAAAAATAAAAAATAATAGAGCAAGTTTGAACAAAAAATATAAAAGGAAGTACATTTTTTATTGAAAAAACACAGTAAACATTACAGTGTATTTTTAATAAAAAATATACTTTCTTTTATAGTTTTTTGTTTAAACTTGCCCTATTATTTTTTATTTTTTATTCTCATAATTATGATTAAAAAAAACATAACACTGCACCGAACGGTACCGGTCATTAAGGTCATCGGACCGCCCCCAACTCCTCGTTGCCTGAGGTCGGCGGAATTGATCGACCAAGGTTAGCCAAAAGTGGCGTGGCGATGATATAAGGAGTACTTTTTTATTATGTGAGAGAACTTTTATGTAAAAAGTACAATTATTTCATTCAGCCACGCTTATTACCAAATCAGTTAGAATTTTCTGGTTTATTCGCTCAGTAGTCCCTTTAGGCTCGATTCAGACCATTATTTGTCCAGACCAAACTGTCTTACCGATTCAGATTTTTGTTATACAGACCCATTAAGAACTTAACAAACACCACCTTATTTATCTTTAACTTTATGTATTTTATTTTATTTTATTTTATTTTAATTTTAAGGCAAAAAATAATTATATTTTTAATTATTCTTTTTAAGGACGGAGGTTGTATTTTTATAGGCACAGATGTTGAGGTTGTTTTTTTTTTTTTTTGGTAAGCCACCCCTAACCATTAACTTACCTACCGATGTTAAGGTTTCAAGATATAGATTTATTTGGTTTTAAAATTAGAGTTATAATTTAATTTTTAAAATTAAATAACGATTATTAAATTTTAAAATTACTATAATTTATAAATTTAGAATTAAAATATATTTTAGATTTAATAATTTTGTTTTATAATATATAATTATAATAATTATATCAATTAAAATTAAATAAATTCACATCAATTTAAAGTTTAATAAACCATTGTTTGATTTTAAAAGTTAAATTGTGTCTCTAATTTTGAAATGGAAGAAGTAGTAGGGAGCACTATTTTATATGTATTTTATATATTTTTATGTGGAACACTATTTTATATGTATTTTTATATAAATTTTTTTATTTGAGAACAAAAAGAGTCTTGCATGAAAATATAAAAAATACATATAAAAATATGATTTATTAACAGTTATAAAATAATAAATTTTATAATTAGTACTAATACATTTTAGATATTTAAAATAATTATTTTTATATTAACTAAATTAAATGAATCTGTATTAATTTTAAATTTCAAAATATTTTATATTAATTTGAAAAAGTTAATAATAAATTTATATTTTGGAATCAAGGTGGTTGTAATTTTTTAACATCAAATGTTTTAACTTAAATTAGTTATTAAAAAATTATTTAAATTTTGTGTTTGAAAATTGTTCTAGATGGAACTTAATAATACACCTTAAAAAATATTATTGAATAATCCGGGTGATCCTTAATTAACTCCCATGCAATTGTACGTGGGCCCTCAATTAACTCCCAAGTCCATTGTCATGTCAAAAATTTCAACTAGAAGGAAATGAAGATGAGGGTCTTGGGGGAGGAGAATATAGAATAACTCATTTCAATTAGAATGGAATGAATCATTTTAATTTATATTTCATTCTTTCAATTCAAACGTAACACTAGTGGACATGAAAATTGGACATGAGTGTATTTGAATTTTATCTATTTGTATTTTGACCACAATAGAGATAAAAATATAAATAGATAAAATTCAAATATACTCATATCCACCTAAAAGAGTTTTTGTCATGATTATTGATGTGATAAAAATATGTAACTGCAAGTGCACAGTGTCGAATTGAAGAACTGGCAAGTACAGGTCGAACCCACAGAGACTAGATTAATTCTTTAATATATCCTTAATTAATATTTTAGGCAAATTAGAAATAAAAATGGTGGAGAAGATTTTTTTTAACTAAATTATGCAAACTATTAATTAATAATGAAAACTATTAATGAGAAAAGATACCTAGGAATTAGAATCCACCAAATATTAACATAATAAATAATTTCTTATTTCCTAAATCAATTCCCTAATTATTTCCCCTTCCCTTTAAAAATAATGATTCATATAATTAATATGGGCAAGCATAAGTTATGAAAAATTCACAGATTAACTATAACTTATCAAAACCTCGCAATCAATATAAAAATCATATGCAATTTATGCGGAGGAAAATATGAAGGTGAAAATAATTAGGCATTAATCTAAGAACGGAAAGAAAATATAGTTATGAAATATTTAGTTTCATCATAATCCTAGGTATTAGAAATTTAGCTAGCCATGGAATTAAAAACAAAAACAAATAATATTAGTACTACTATTCGCATGAAATAAGAACAATAATTAAAAAGAGAATTTCTATAATATAAATAAAAGAAAGTTACAAATACTCCCTGACAGTATGTTCCACACGTGATTGGAATAAGAGAAACGACAAACTCTAAATATCTTACTACCTCCTACACTAGTGAAAAACTGAGAAAAAGAAAATAACAAGTGGTGTCTTTTTCTCTCAAACAAGAGGCCTATTTATAGGGAAAATAACTTTGAACCCTAATTTAGATTCATTGAACTTGGACACTTTGATCATTCCCTTTCCATGTAGAATTAAATTTCCTAGTAGCAATCAACTTCAAAAAGATCTTCTAGATAGACTTTTCTTTCTCTTGTTGGATTTGAATTGCACTAAGATTGTTCCACCTCTTTCCTTCTCCTTGTCAGATTCTTCTTGGACAATCCTTATATGAATAAGAGCATTAAATATAGCTTGATCACCAAGATTTTGACTTTATTGCAACAACTATTAAATCCTACAAAATAAAATAAAACATATTAATTTAATAAACTAATATAATTAAAAGGACAAAATTAGGGATAATAAAATATATGAATTACGTGTCTATCAAATACCCCCATAACCTAGCTTTTGCTCGTCCTCGAGTAAAAAAAATAAATAAAAATAAAACAAAAATTACAATACCCCATTTTCGTAGGAAACACGATTGCACTTAGCAAGTACAACAAGCCTTTAAACCCCAAGGTTACCCCAAGTGGACGAGTTGTGTCTCGTGAGGGTTTGCAGTGAATATACCCACAAAATTTAAAAATATTTTTGGGTTCAACAAATTATGAAATTGAAAGAAAACTTCTAAATATTTATGGGCATTATACATAAGCAAGATTAAATTCAAAATCACACTTTCACCTTATCAAAAATACTCGATCTTCATTTTAGACACCATCCTTCATTAAATCAATTTCATGTAATGCATGCATGTATATGTGATGTAACTCTTAGTAGGGATTTTTATCATGAAAATCAAGCAAACTCTTTTTTCTTTGTCTTTCTTTTTTTTCTTTTTTTCTCCATTTTTTTTATTCTTAACTTGTGCAATGTCTCATTTTCTTAGGCTTTTCAGAGTTACCCATGTAGAGCGAGCGTTGGACCAATGACTCCCAAACCAGATGGCTTTAGGGCACTAGGTGTAGAGACACCCCTAAGGATTTACTAACTCGAGTAACAAAGGCCACAAAATTAGACTAGTCAAGCTGCTTTTATCCATCATACTTTTTAGCGTGAATATCGATGCTTCCCAAGGCTTGGATACCCAGTTATTTCGTTTAATGGACATTGAAACAGTTATTTATTTATTTTCTTTTTTTCAACTTTTCTCAACTTCAAATTTTTTTTCTTTCTTCTTTTTTTTCTTTTTTCTTGTTTTTGAAATTACTCGAATCATGGTTTATACCCCCACAACTAAGAATTAGTGCAAACGTGAAGTACAAAAATGCTTGTGAAATCAATTTTAAATCCAGATGGTGTTTTGAACTAAGATTTCATATTTTATCAAAAATTCAAGAGTTCTAAATCTTTCAATCTCACTCATGCGCTTTGCTCCACAAACACTTATTAGAATTAATTCAATTCATAAAAAGTCAAACAAATTTTTTTTAATTTTTTAATTTTTTTGTGTTTTTTTTTCTTAAAAAGAAAAAAAAAATCTAATACAAACAAACTCCCCCCATACCTAAATCATGCATTGTCCTCAATGTATGCAAATGCAAGAATTAATTCTTGCATTTGTTCTGCAAGAAGATGTGGTGAGAAAGAAAACAAATGTACATATCTACAAATATTATGCATCCTAAAAACTATGCGACTGTAAATGATCAATGATACAAACAAGCAACCTAAAGTGGATTTCGTATGATTTTCAGGAGGTCTGGGTAATTGGAAATAGTTAGAATTTGCAACAGAAGAGCAATTGTGAGCATACCCGACTGATTCTTTTAAAATTGAGTCATGGAATGATAACGAAAAATGATAGTTCCTTTTGAAAAATTCTAACTTCATAAAATCTATCCAAACTTGCCATCCAAATTTGTTACTAAGGGGCACTAAAACATTTTCATCCTTTTGAATAATTGTTATACCAAGATGTTTAGATACCACTGGATTATCACATGCATTATTTGAAATGGGAGATATGATCTCATTATCTAAACATGGAAGATTATCATTGTCCACAACCTTTGGTTCATTTGTTAAATCATATTTAGTGTTTCTGGAAGACACTTCGGATGGACCCATGGTAGACATAAAATGATCATAAGAGGATTTAAGGTCAATTTGATTCTCTTGAAAATGCTCAAAATGCGTCAAACTTGATTCAATTATAGGTTCCAATCTAGAGTATGATTTTTGGGCTGTTGAGTCCAACATCTCATTGACCTCATTCAAGTATTCAATTTCATCCCAATTTTGACCAAAATGATTTAGACAAAAGTTAACAATTTCATCTTCCCCCGTAATTTCATTTCCCGACATTTTCTGAATCATGTTCACTTCAACGGGTAGGTCAGAAAAATCACAAGGTTGCTTTCCCACATTAAATACATTTAAATCAATTGTCATGTTCCCAAATGTCAATTTCATTAGTCCATTTCTACAGTTGATTAACGCATTAGAAGTTGCTAGAAATGGTCTACCTAAAATTATAGGAATTTGACCCTTGGGATTGACAACAGGCTGGGTTTCAAGGACAACAAAGTCAACAGGGAAGACAAAATCACCAACCTTAATAAGTACATCTTCAACTATTCCTTTTGGCACTTTAATGGAACGGTCAGCTAATTGAAGTGTGACACTTGTCTTTTTCAACTCTCCTAAGCCTAAGGTTTCATACACAGAAAATGGTAACAGGTTCACACTAGCTCCTAAATCAAGCAAAGCCTTTTCAATTAATGTGTCACCTATGATGCATGAAATAGTAGGACAACCGGGGTCCTTATACTTTACTGGGACTTGACATGACAAGATAGAACTCACATGGGCTGTTAGAAAAGCTTTCTTAGGAACATGAGTGGTTCTTTTATGTGTGCACAAATCTTTTAGACATTTAGCATATGAGGGAACTTGTTGAATAGCATCTAGAAGAGGAATGTTAATTTTCACTTGTTTGAACACTTCTAGAATTTTGTCCAACTGGGCCGACTGCTTGTTTGAAATAAGTCTTTGAGGGAATGGGGCTTTTGGTTTAAAGACTTTTTCATTTAATTCAGAAGAATTGGTTTGATCATTTTTTGACACAAGCTTAGTAGATGGAACTACTGACTCAGAGTTTATGGCCTTTTCTGGCTGGACTGACTTTGAAAATGGATTGTTAGATTCAACGTTTAAAATTTTCTCTTCTTCATTATCAATGCCAGCATGATAATTTTCAGACCCTAAAGAAATTACAGAATTCACATGATTGATTTGGTTGTTTTCAAGTGAATTAACATGATAAGGTTTTTGAGTAGGGACTGAAAATTTTGGATTGGTCTCGGGTTGACTAGGAAGTTTCCCCTTCTCTCTTTCACTAACTGCAGTGGCCAATTGACTCATTTGGATCTCTAAGCGAGAAATGGCTTGGGTAGTGTTTTGCATGAAATTGTTAGTGCCTTGCATGAAATTATTGAAATTATTATGAGATTTCATTAAAGTTTCTATGCTCTTCTCTAAAACGTTAAGTCTCTTCTCACTTTCATTAGAAAAACCTGGTGGACCATATTGGGTTGTTGAACTTGAATTTTGGTATGAACCAGGGTTTGGCTTTTGGTAAGGTGGAAAAGATTGATTTAGAGACTGATTGACCTGATTTGAAAAATTATTTGGGTAGGGTCCTTGGTTCCATGCAAAATTAGGATGATTCCTCCAACCAGGATTATAAGTGGGTGCAAATGGGTCATTCCTAGATCGTTGAAACATTGCATTGACTTGTTCATATTCTTCAAATTGGGTTATGACTCTAGGACATTCCTCAATCGCATGGCTTGGTGAATTACACTTTAGACACAAAGGTGTAGGTGTTGAGACTTGATTCACGTGTGATCCCCTAGTTTCTAAATCTTCAAGTCTTTTAAGTACACCAGCCAACTTAACTTCTGTAGCAATTGAATTGTCAATTGTATGAACACCCCTAGATGAACTAGGTTTATCGGTCTCTCGGGTGGTTTCCCATTGCATGGTTTTTTCTGCTAAGTCTTCTAAAAACTCCCAAGCTTTTTCCTCATCATTATTCAAAAAATCTCCTTGACACATTGACTCTAACATTGTTTTAGTGGGATAGTCTAAACCTTCGTAAGCTATTTGACACAATCTCCATTTCTCAATTCCGTGGTGTGGGCACTGGGATAACAAATTTTTAAATCTATCAAAATATTTCCAAAAGGACTCTTTTTCAAGTTGGCAAAATTGATGAATTGCAGTCCGAATTTTAGCAGTTTTATGATTTGGAAAATATTTTTTTAGAAATGTAACAACAAATCCCTCCCAGGTTGATATGGAATTATTTGGTAGGCTATATAACCATTTTTTTGCATTATCTTTTAAAGCAAATATTATAAATCTTAGCCTAATTGAGTCATCAGACAATTGTTGAATTTTCATTAAGGCACAAACTTCCTCAAATTCCTGAATAAATAAATATGCATCTTCTATCCCCGTAAACCTAGGTAACATATTTATAAAATGTGGCTTAAGTTCAAAATTATTACCAGTTACCGGTGGTAGACTAATACATGAAGGTTGGGCAGAGCGGGAAGGATAACATCGATCCCTTAAAGAAACAGTTTGGGCGCCCTCCATTTTTGTTAAAGTGAGATCTTTTAAAGTGAAATCCAAAAAATCAAGTTTTCTCACTAATCGGGATGTTTCGTCCCTAATCCACACTTTTTGCATACACTACTCAACAAATAAGCAGATAAGCACAAAAAAAAAATTAAAATCTTTTAAAAATAAAAAAAAATTTACTTCTAAGGTTAACCTAAATAAAATCTAGACAGCTCCTAACTGTTCCAAGTTACACCGCAAGGTCCACCAAATTCGAAATTAATCACACCACTAGCCAGGTAAGTGTAAGAAAGGTGGGAGTCTCTCCGTAGAAACGGTGACTAATTGAATAACCACACAATCTTTAGGCGTATACCTTTTGAACCACTTGCCTAGACACCAGTAGTTTGATTAATTTAAAATTCAGACTCCTCTTGGAGTTTCTTGTCCTAATTGAGCTCGAGAGTCCTAGGGGTTCAACGTCTACTTGATTTTATTAGGTCATGGTCATGCACAATGTAAATTGGGTTGTTTGTGGGCCAAGGAAGGGTGATGAAATCCCCACCTTATCTTGTTACAGGTTGTGCCCTTAATGTTAGATTAAAGATGAAAATGCACAAATAAAAAAAATTATAAACAAATAAAATGTCCTAAAACTATGTGAATTACGCAAGAAAGAGAAATTTTGACGTACCTCAATCCTCCAGCAATCACCACAGTTTATATTTGACAAAAAATAAAAAATAAAACCTAACAGGATGTGCTCTACGTGAGTGAATGCATGAATGCGACAAAAAAAAAAAACTAAACTATTATTTTTTTTTATTTT
This sequence comes from Panax japonicus, assembly GCA_020205505.1. Lineage (NCBI taxonomy): Eukaryota > Viridiplantae > Streptophyta > Magnoliopsida > Apiales > Araliaceae > Panax > Panax japonicus. The sequence continues at coordinate 42,844,352 of CM035095.1, read as the reverse complement.
TTTATTTTTATTTCAAAAAAATATGGAGATACGAAGTACCGAAGAAAGCACAGCAACAAAATCTTTATCTTTTCGCTTCTTCGATCCGCTTCAATAATCCTGAAAAAAAAATGAGTTAAAACTAATTTGAATAAATAAAAATTAAAGAATAAATAAAAATTAATTCTAGTCCCCGGCAACGGCGCCAAAAACTTGATGTGATAAAAATATGTAACTGCAAGTGCACAGTGTCGAATTGAAGAACTGGCAAGTACAGGTCGAACCCACAGAGACTAGATTAATTCTTTAATATATCCTTAATTAATATTTTAGGCAAATTAGAAATAAAAATGGTGGAGAAGATTTTTTTTAACTAAATTATGCAAACTATTAATTAATAATGAAAACTATTAATGAGAAAAGATACCTAGGAATTAGAATCCACCAAATATTAACATAATAAATAATTTCTTATTTCCTAAATCAATTCCCTAATTATTTCCCCTTCCCTTTAAAAATAATGATTCATATAATTAATATGGGCAAGCATAAGTTATGAAAAATTCACAGATTAACTATAACTTATCAAAACCTCGCAATCAATATAAAAATCATATGCAATTTATGCGGAGGAAAATATGAAGGTGAAAATAATTAGGCATTAATCTAGGAACGGAAAGAAAATATAGTTATGAAATATTTAGTTTCATCATAATCCTAGGTATTAGAAATTTAGCTAGCCATGGAATTAAAAACAAAAACAAATAATATTAGTACTACTATTCGCATGAAATAAGAACAATAATTAAAAAGAAAATTTCTATAATATAAATAAAAGAAAGTTACAAATACTCCCTGACAGTATGTTCCACACGTGATTGGAATAAGAGAAACGACAAACTCTAAATATCTTACTACCTGCTACACTAGTGAAAAACTGAGAAAAAGAAAAATAACAAGTGGTGCTTTTTTCTCTCAAACAAGAGGCCTATTTATAGGGAAAATAACTTTGAACCCTAATTTAGATTCATTGAACTTGGACACTTTGATCATTCCCTTTCCATGTAGAAATAAATTTCCTAGTAGCAATCAACTTCAAAAAGATCTTCTAGATAGACTTTTCTTTCTCTTGTTGGATTTGAATTGCACTAAGATTGTTCCACCTCTTTCCTTCTCCTTGTCAGATTCTTCTTGGACAATCCTTATATGAATAAGAGCATTAAATATAGCTTGATCACCAAGATTTTGACTTTATTGCAACAACTATTAAATCCTACAAAATAAAATAAAACATATTAATTTAATAAACTAATATAATTAAAAGGACAAAATTAGGGATAATAAAATATATGAATTACGTGTCTATCAATTATTTTATTCAACGGCGAAATCAATCAACAAGTTCAAATCAATCAATATGTAAAGTGTATAATTATTTGGATCAAATTTCGAGTTCGAATTAAATTTTAATATAATAAGACTTAAATTATTATTTTTTGATATGAATTGATATGAAAAAAAAATATGAATTTTTTTATAAAAAATTGATATTTTTATATTATTTTTTGATATTTTTATATAAAAATCATCGCTAAAAATTTTATAACAATATTTTTTACCGACGCAATATATTTTAATAATATTTTTTATATAAAAATATTAAAAAATTATATAAAAATATCAATTTTCTTTTTCATACTTTTTTTAGACGTGATTTTTTTCATTCAATTTTATCCAAAACTTTGCCAAAAGCACAAGTGGGTACGCATAAAGTTAAAAAAATCATGGCCTAGTACATAATAAAGCACGCATTGAATAATAAATATATGAATAAATAAAAGCTATTGTCACATTAATATATTAGCGCAGCCCATGTGGGTACGTAAAATACCTATGAAACTATAAAGTTATATATTATCTTTAGTCTAGTTTAGTCATAAAAAGTCCATTTTACTTTAGATAGCTATAAGAATAACTTCTTCTTTTTTTAATTGAGTGGAAAGAAAAGATAGAAATGATGTTTGAGAAATGATTTTGAAAATTGATCCGATAAAAAATATCAATAAAAATTAAAAGTTTTATATATTTTAAAATATATAAAATTTTACTTTATTATTTATATGGTATTTGAGCTAATATTATGACTCGTCTCATAATTTTTATGACATTGAAATTTTGATTCTTGGTGGGAGTGGGTTAATGTAACAAAAATATATTATATATATAATTTTTTTATATATTTTCATTGATATTTTTTACGGCATCAAAAATACGTGTACTTAGTTATTTTTGTAAGGTTTCAATTCCAAGTATAAGAACAATTTGAAATTACCAAATAGTACATTTTCACAAAATTTGAAATTATCTAGTTAATTACTTTATCCATTTTTAAATTAAAGATATATTTTATTTTTAATCCAATTCTAAATTACAAATTTGTTTTAGATCTGTAACGTGTTCTGTTATTTTTATTTTATCATTACTTTATCTATCTAATAAAATACAAATAATTTTGAATTTCTCGCTCACTCAATAAATCATCTGAGCCGTCCAAAGTTTATGATAAATCTCACCGTTCATACATCTATCTAATAAAATACATCTATCTATCTAATAATCTAATAATAATTTAATAAAATACAAATGACTTTAAATTTCCCGCTCACTCAATAAATTATTTTGGTCGTTCAAAATTTGAGATAAATCATATTGTCCATACAGTTCCGGAGGTACGGGACCCAGCTAGTAGTATTATATTACAAAACTAAATTATTAGATATATTTAAGGATATAAAACTATTATTTAAAAAATATATTTTGTAATTATAAAACGGAAGGAAACATTAAATACATTAAATTCAAACTAGGTTCCCTTTACCAGGGACACATATTGGGAGGTTTCCCTATTTTTGATTCCCCGTGTAAATAGAGACACTAGAGCTTTCATTCTTGGGATAAGTGACAGATACTGGTCGTGGCAAACACAAGTGCAGGTCCCCTGGGTCAAATATCAGCAGCTTGTGCGGCCCGGTCAATTTTGACAACTACTCTAAAAATCATTAGTATAATGCAACAAAAACTTATGAGTAATGTAAATGTTCTACTTAATTTTCATGTTTATTATGAGGGCCCAAAATAGGTTCACATAATTTATTTTGAATAGTTAAATATATAGTATAGAATTTAAATATAAACATCAATTATATAAATATTAATTATCATGTAAAATATGACAAAATATAATCTGTGAATTTCAATACAAATATTGTCTCGTAGACAATATTCAAACTCAAATAAAATTCTAATTGTAATTCTTGTCATATTATTTTATAAAATAGTGAATATTACTAAAATAATCATCTTGGACCACTACACTCATCTACTAGTCTCAGCTATATTTCCGCATCCTGAGAGAACAATGAAACCAAAAGAAAAAAAAAATGAGTTCAACTAGCCCAGTAAAGAATATTATGACTAAAATAATATAGAATAAATTATCCTTAATCCCCAACAAGAAAAAACTGATAGAATATAAAATAGATAACAAATTTTAGATCATAACTGCAGCGAAAACAACAATCCATTAGAAGGGTCAAGTAGAGTATGATATCTACTATCTTCTATGATTTAAAAGTTCATCATCAATATTTTATTCTTGTAATACCAATTAATAAATATTTCAAATCAATGAATTATTCATGCACTACGGGCCAAGGATATTTGTTAGTATCACCAATGGTCATGATCATGCCAAACACCTGTCCATCTATGCACTACGGCCCAAAGAGAACTTTCACCACAAACCTTATTTGTAACATTAAATATTATGATTATACCAATACACAATTCCTAATCATAATCATACCAATCAAAAGTCCATCTTCGCACTACGGGTCCAAGATACTTTCAACATAATATAAGTATAAGGATGATGACAATGATATAAAGATTCAATCAAGTGAGATAAAGGATAAATATTAGATATTTATAATTTAATTTATCCAGAGTTCAAAAATGTTTAAATTGTCAACATGATAACTATTGGGAGAAGGTTCAAAAATACTCCTGACTTTTATCGCGATGTCTACCGAGCACCCTATACTTTTTTTTTTATCTAAAAGTACCCATAACGTTACATTTTTTGGGTCGCCCGTGCCCCTGCCGTTAACAGAAAACTAACGGGGTTAAAATTTTACTGACGTAGCTGACACATGGAGGTTTAAAGGGAGAAGATTCAAAAATGCCCTTAACATATGTAAATATGTCATTTAATCAAAACAAAAAAAATACTAAAATTCAAAATAAAAAAAAGCATAACATATTTACATCATTTAATCAAAATACTAAAATTCAAATTATTTTGTTAACTAATCAAAACAGCTAATTAAATAAAATAAGTTGTATAACATATTTATATCATTTTATTAAAATACTAAAATTCAAAATATAACATATTTACATCAAATACTAATTAAAAAAAATACTAAAATACTAATTAAGAAAATACTAAAATACTAAAAAAAATCAAATTAAAAAAATACTAAAATTCAAATTATTTTGCTATTATTACTTATTAGGCCTCTTGTTATGCAAGAAGTCCTACATTTAAAAAATATTGTTACACCAGCATATTAATTAGTTGCACATCTATATTATAAAGCGTTCAATTCTTTTTTAATTATTTTTGGTGTAACTGAATTGCACCTTATATCTTATTATTTTTATTATTAATTTCTTATCCTACATGGATTCAATGTACTAGAGTTTGAATCATCACATCAATCTGTTCTCTTTTTGTTTCCCTAATTTTTTTCCATTTGTAATTTATTTGTCACATAATTTTATTTTAAGTTTGTTTTTCTTCTGCATTTTTTTTTCTCACGTGCGTGAAGACTATTTATTAATTAAGAGATAAAAATACTAATCGTCTTTTAGAAAATGTGTCATTATTTTTTATTTTTATATTTTTATATTTTATTCTTTTATTTCTATTTTTGCTCTTCCGCTCTCTCATAATTTCTTTTCCTTTAACTCTTCTTTATTTTAAATTTTTTTAAAACACATTTAGTGTGTGTATGTCAAATTAATGAAAATATTAATGATGTAATTTAAATTTTTTTTGTTTTGATTAATTAAAAAAATAATTTGAATTTTAGTATTTTTTTAATTTGTTTTTTAGTATTTTTTTAATTAGTATTTTAGTATTTTTTTAATTTGATTTTTTTAATTAGTATTTTAGTATTTTTTTTAATCAGTATTTGATGTAAATATGTTGTATTTTTAATTTTAGTATTTTAATTAAATAATATAAATATGTTATACAAGTTATTTTATTTAATTAGTTGTTTTGATTAGTTAACAAAATAATTTGAATTTTAGTATTTTGATTAAATGATATAAATATGTTATTTTTTTTATTTTGAATTTTAGTATTTTTTTTGTTTTGATTAAATGACATATTTACATATGTCAGGGGCATTTTTGAACCTTCTCTCTTTAAGCCTATACGTGTCAGCCACGTCAGCGAAATTTTAACTCCGTTTGTCTTCTGTTAACGACAGGGGTACGGGCAACCCAAAAAATATAACGTTAGGGGTACGTTTGGACAAAAAAAGTATAGGGTGCTCGGTAAACATCGCGATAAAAGTCAGGGGCATTTTTGAACCTTCTCCCGCTAATTATTTGTGAAATAAAATTCAAGAATGATATTTATGTATCAAAAATAATTTAGACAGAAAAAAAATTAAATTCTGTTGTGAATAGTATCGTATGAATAGTGCCCATGAATAGTACCGCATGAATAGTACCCAGATATGAAAAGATTAAAATTTAATAAGAAAATTCAGACCAATATTTCAGTGAAATGATATTAGATGAATCGCAAAACTTAAAGAATTTTTAATCATTTCAGAAATTATAGAAGCAATACTTAGCATGGTAAGTTTAAATTTAAGAATATGAAATGAAATAATTTCAATTACATAATATAGAGTATGAAAGAAAATGATATTTCTTACGAGTATTGAAATAAAATAATATCATTTATCTTAGTAGAAACTGGATTTAACTGGAATATCGAATATTATTCTGAGAAAACGTCCTTAATATATATGGATCATACTCTTTTTAATAATTAAAACAATATTAATTACTTTCTCCGTCTCTAAAAGAATGAATAAAATATACACATATATTAAAAAAATAAAAATAGAAGAAAGAGAATTAAAAAATTTAAATTTATCATTAGTGACCCTATAAGATGATGGACTAGAATCTTCTCTGTGAGACCCCGAATTTTATGAAATAAAAGTATTCAATTTTTTTATTTTGGTAAATAGTTAAATTGATAAAAGTTTAAAGTTAATGGTCATATTTGAAAATTTTTCAAAGTAGACAAGTTGTCATAAAATACCAGGTTACTATTCACGAGTTACTATTCACGGGGTACTATTCCTGAAGTACTATTCACTGGGGTACTATTCACCCGAACAAAATATTTTATGAAAATAACGACGGATGTTTTACCGTTAAAACTGTTGAACTACTCGATAGTAAAAGTACAGTAATACGCGTGGTTGCATAGTAGCACACGGTATTGATTATTGATATTTATGTAAGAAGTCGCTCGGTTTGATTCAATTACTGTTGATTAATAATATGAATTATTATAGTGATAATGACGTTTTGTTTTATTCGTATTATTAAGAAACATCTTTTTATATAAAATAGAAAGTGATAATGACGTTTTGTTTTATTCGTATTATTAAGAAACATCTTTTTATATAAAACAAAATACTTTTATAAAGTTGTTTGTTTTATTAGGCAATAATTAGAATATATTATATTTTATTTAAAAGATTTTGCTTTAAATATGGACCGTCAGATTAAAGTAAAACAATCTGGACCGTTCATGGATTAGTTACTATGCATTCCATTTTCCTATAAATAGAAGCTCATTCCTTCATTATTTTCTTACGAATTCATTGAAACTCTAGAGAGAGAAATTATAGAGAGAAACTATAGAGAGAAAATTATAGAGAGAAAGAAGAAGAGTATTCTGCTACTTCACTACTTCTATATCCAGTTCTTTTACGGTAAGGGGTGTTATTCTTTCTTCTTGAAGAGAACTTATGTTATTCCATTCTTTATTATTCTGTTGGAATAACCTGTAAAAGTGGCATACCCTATACATAACCTGTATATGCGGAATACCCTATACTTGGTGACATTCTTTTACTATTCCGTCTTTATATTTCTGTAGGAATATCCTGTCTGTGCTATACGCCGGACCTGGTTCCATTTTACTATTCCGTCTTTATATTTCTGTCGGAATATCCTGTCTGTGCTATACGCCGGACCTGGTTCCATTTTATTATTCCGCATTTATTATTCTGTTGGAATAACCTGTCTGTGCGGTCTCTATCGCATGCATGGTGAATGATCTTTTATATTCAGTCCTTATTAAATTTTGGAAATAATCTCTAAGTGGATTACCGCATGGCGGTGAAAATCCATTTGCGGTTTCATATATTCTTTATTATACTGTTGATTATTGGTTTTACAGTTGTATATCTTTGACATGTAGTGCAAAGATGAATTGTTGTTGAATATCTTTGGCCTGTAGTGCAAAGATGATCTGTTTTTTGATAGCCTTGACCCGTAGTGCGAAGATGGACATGTGTATGACATGATCAGGACCGTTGATGAAAACACGATTATCTTTGGCCGTAGTGCATGGATAATTCGTGGTCGTGATACTAAAAAATATCCTTAGCCTGTAGTGCGGGGATGATTCGATGATGTGGATTATTTATTTTGGTTTTATAGTTGAATATCTTTGGCACGTAGTGCAAAGGTAGACAACTGATTGGTATGATCATTGTTATTACACTTGAATATCTTCAGCCATTGGGGTAAGGATATTGAGTAAACGTTCTATTAAGCATTGTGGCAAGAAAGAATTGTTAATTCATGTTATTATAAATAATATAATCTTTAGTGGTTCAGGTGAATACAGGTGATAAAATTTGATGAAAACACGATTATCTTTGGCCCGTAGTGCATGGATAATTCGTGGTCGTGATACTAAAGAATATCCTTGGCCTGTAGTGCAGGGATGATTTAATGATGTGGATTATTTATTGAGCTGAGTCTCAGCGATTAAGTTGATGAAAACCTTTTAAATCATAAAAGACAGTAGACTCTATTCTCTACTTGACTCTTTTAATGGATTGCATATTCCGCTGCAGTTAAACTTGATGTTGTTATATTGTATCAGTTTAACACTGTTGAAGGCTAACGATAATTTATTCTTCATTATCTTAGTCATAATATTTCTTACTAGGCTAGTTGAGCTCACCCTTTCTTTCACTGTTCTTTTCAGGAAAAGAGAACATAGCCGGGACTAGTCGGGGAAAGGAGTGTCGGTCCAGATGATAGTATTAGTAGTCCTCACTATTCTGTGAAATAGTGTGTTAATAATTGTAACGAGGACTCTTTTTGAGTTTGTATAATCTCTAGTAGACAATAATTGTATTCAAACTCACAGTTATATTTTGTCGTATTGTACACGACAGTTGTATTAGTAAGTTGTATTTGAATTTTGTACCATGTATCTGGCGACCCAAGATGGGTGACGTATACCTAATTTTGGAGGCGTCACACTCTCTATTTCATGGTCCAAATTTAAAATCATCTCTTTCTCTCTTGTCAGTATGATGTCCCATAAGATTATATAGAGTGATGAATACTTTTATTTTTTTATATTAATAGACCCCACTAAATGATATAATTACTGTTAGGTCCCAACACAGAAGAATATAAACACTAAAGCAATTGTCCTCTTCGGGTGAGAACGTACCACACGTTTGGATGATAAAACTTGAATGAATAATCCATTAATGAAACGATGGCTGCTTAAATAAGCAAAGCCAAACATTACAAACCGAAATATAAGGAAACTGCAACTGTCAAATAAAACTTAACAAATGTAAAACATAATGCAAATAACAAAGCTAACAAACATAGCATAATTAGCGGAAGCTAAATAACGTAAAACTCGCAACACTTCATTCCTCTTCTGCACGTGGAGCTACGACCCAGTCCTGCATGCCTTCACGTCCCCTTAGCCATGACTCAGTCCTGCATGTATTCACATAACAGAGTATTACTCACGTAACAGAATACTTAGGATTCGATCGACGCCCCCTCTCAGATCGTTGTGGCTTAACAATCCCTCCCCCATCAAGCGAAACCTTGTCCTCAAGGTTCACATGCGGAAATTGCTCAACTACTGATTGAGTTGGTTCCCACGTGCCTTCTTTCGCAGGTAAACGCTTCCACTGAACCAAGCTTTCTTCTTCAAACTTGTTGTCGCGTTTGACCCAACGAGTGTTCAAAATATGTTGAGGTTCCAGTAAGATGACGCCTTCATCGGTCACTGGTGGCAGTTCTTGAGAAGGCACCACCCGATCACCCACGAATTTTTTGAGTAGTGAGACATGGAATGTGACGCCCCCAAAACAGGTATACATCACCCATTCTGAGTTGTCAAATACATGGTACAGAATTAACTTCAACTTTATTATTACAACATATAACTGTGAGTTTAAATACAGATATTGCCATCTAGACAATATCCACATACAAATAAATTCTCATCATAATTATTGATACATTATTTTACAAAAAATGGTGAGGACTACTAAAAAACTCTCTCAAGAACCATCAATTCATACCCCGACTCGTACCCGCTATATTCTCGTCTCCTGAGAAGAAAAATGGAACAAAAAGGAAAAGGGTGAGCTTAACTAGCTCAGTAAAGAATATTATGACTAAGATAATATACAACAAATTATCGTTAGTCTTCAACAGGGAAAAAATCTAATAGAATACAATAGACAACAAGTTTTAAATCAATATTCGCAGCGGAAAATATTAATTCATAGAAGAGTTACGTAGAGGATGAAATCTACTAATGTTTATGAATTTAACAGTCCATCAACAGTATTTTTATCCCTATAACATCAATCAATGCACATCTTGAATCATATATTCATCCTTGCACTACAGGCCAATGATATTCATCTATTGGTCATGTTCATCTAAACACCTGTTCATCTTTGCACTACGGGCCAAAGATATTCATCAGAAATCATTCATCTTTGCACTACAGGCCAAAGTTATTCAATAATAACATCATTTAAGACTGAAGATGATAAAAAAATATTTTTAAAGAAACGAATCCAGTGAAACAAAATGACAAGGATTAAGGATTAAGGATTCGTACTTTGTTTTATCCATGTCCAAAAATATCTCAAAAATAATCATAGTGGTGTAAAATTCAAGAATGATCAAAACATGGATACAATCAAAGCTAGTATCCACAATAGATATTTTGGACGAAAAGAAAAAAAAATAATTTTTCCTGTGAATAGTGCCGTATTCATGAAAAGTGTCGTATACGTGAATAGTGCCGTATACGTGAATAGTAACTCCGGCACAAAAAGTTCCAAATTTGATAAAAACGTTCACCAATATTTCGGCATAATGATATTGAAGAAAATAATATCATTTAAGAAGAAAATAACATCCCTTACCTCAAAATAACCGTACTTCTGACTGAATTTCGGTATAGTGCTGACAGAAACTCGCACCGTATAGCAACACTCAAAGTATACTCACAAGAATACGCTCGATAATATAGAGAGAGAAAGAGAGAAAACTTTGTTTCTGGTGTGATTTTCAATTCTAACTTAGCCCTCTATTTATAGGAAAATGTTAGAACGCCAAAGGAGACTAAATTAATAAAATATATTATTATTTATTCAAAATTCCTACACACATGTTTTGAAAAATCTATCATGCCTTCTTTGGTCAAAAACATCAGCCACCCATGTGCCAACAACCACAAAAACGTTTTTCTTATATAAAATAATTAAAACTTCTAAAAATCAATTATTTCAGAACTCCGGAACTTCAATAATTCATGATAAATAACCCTTTTGTCAGAAAATTCGAATCTCACGACTTTTTATAGGAAATTCAATTCTCTACAACTTTACAGAAGAAAATTTTTCCAAATTCCAAATAGAAATTGACCGAAATCCACAAACGGACGATTTTACAATCTATACTCAATTTTCGGTCAAAAATTATGTCCACCGACACACCAAACATGTGTTAAACATTTAATGTCACAAAAATACTCTACCTCCTCATACACTCATATATCCCACATTCATTATAAAAATATCATCGTTAATATATTATTAAAATAATATATTTAAATAAATTATTTTATCAGAAAAAGATAAAATATTAATTTTCAACCATTGTCACATTAAAAATTTTCTCCATCTATATCCACATAAAATAAATATTTTCTTTATCATAATAATCAATAATTAATTATTAAAAATAATACTACAGAATCACAGTACTGACAACCAGGCCGTTCCTAGGATAGAGGGGGCTTTCCAATAAGGATTTCTCCTTACTGGCGCGCAATTAGATGACCAAACCTCTCCTTGACAGAACTTTCAAGACATTGTCAATAATGTTATCTGATAATATTATTCAAATAATATGAATTATTGATCTGATAATGGAAAATACTGTGCAATGACAATTATTGAAATAATAATAATATAAATATCACTTTTAAAGTATTTTGATACTATGAATCTATGTCATATCAACATAGATCATCATTAAACATCATCTAACAAAGATCTAAACACATAAACACGAAATTTTTATTAGCCACTTGGATCAAAAATCAAAAATAGGTTTATACCTTCTAGCTTTAAATTCTTGATCTTAGCTCTCAAATCTGATATTGGTTGATCTAGGATGTATTTGGTGACTGATTTACTAGTGATTTTCAGAGCTTTTAGTGAGAGAGAGAGAGAGAGAGTTGGTGAGAGCAAATGAGCAAAATAGCAATTTTTATGACTTTTCTCTCTCTTGAATCTATATATATTGCTTTGATTGTTGCTAGATCTGATCAAATTCGGCTGACATTGGCTGATTTGCTGAGATTTTGAGCCACAATGTCAACAATAGTTGGTGACCAACTAAAGTTAAACCAAATCTTACAAGTTAGCTTATAAAATATGTAAAAAGGGTATTTTAGTAACTTGTAAAATGAATTTAATGGCAATCTTGACAAATGCACAAACCCTTAGGGTTTAGGGTTTGGATTAGGGTTTAGGATTTGAACCCTTTAGGTTTGAAATTTAATTTCCAAGATTTTCAAAATTCGGTTTTCAAAATAAAAAATTAATATTCCAAAAATTATAATTAGGATTCAATAATTATAATAATATTTCCTAATCATGAAATTAAATCTTGCTAATTAGGATTAATATGCCTAATTAAAATTACTTAATTTAGCAATTAGGGTCAAAATGGTCATTAGGGTTTATAACCCACGAATTAGGGTTTTAATTAGAAAAATAAATTTTCTAAATTATAATTATGGTTTGTAAAATGGCAATTAAGATAACTAAGAATATAATTAGGGTTAGGGTTTCTATTCTCCGTTAAGCACAACTCTACTCTAATTTTATTAGTCAATACATAAATTGACCTTCTCGATACACATATCATAAAAACTTGTCACAAATTTGATAATTAATAATAATATTAATAAAAAAAAATTTATTCGCAAATTTTGGATTATTCAAAGTCCTGGGTTATCACACTAACCCCTTTCCTTGACAGAATTTTCTAGACATTACTAATAATGCAATCACGCGTATTACTGTACTTTTATCACCGGGTATTTCAACAGTTAACGGTAAATTTTTTATCGTTATTTTTATAAAAAAATTATTTCTGTCGCTTTCTATATTCGACAGTTATTTCGTTATGTGGTCCACCAATAATTGCGCCATCGTACGGATATTTTCTGACAAAAAGAATATTCTCTGACCAAACGAATATTATATGACAACTTACTTTGTAAAATTTGTACATATCCCCCATAACTAAAGCATTATATCAAACAATAAGTTTTGGGAGACATTTTTGAGCGACATTTCTAGCGACTTTTATTTTTTGGTAATACCTCTCAAAAAATGTATAGTATTTATTCAAACTGGAATTTTTGTAAAAAAAAGTGTTTTAAGTGTAATTTAGATATATACAAAAAATATGGTTGTACAGACTTTACATACTCTATTTCTTGTATGTATCCAAATTACACATAAAATACTTATGTCACATGTCCCAAATGAAAAAAATATTTAATTCTCCCAAATGAAAAAAATCAAATAATAATAATAAGGGTGATCAAGATAGACAGTCACTCTGTCACATGTCCCTTATGGCTATATATTTATTTTTACAAAAATATCAGGTGAAATAAAATTATTTATAATAATTTAATATTATTATTAATATTTTATCACATAATTAGTCTTTTATTTAAATTTTATTGTGTTTGTCAGCATTCCGTATTATTAGTCTATTATTTAGTTTTATTGCTTTAGGTACCCCATACTTTTTAACTGTAAAATAAAGAAATAAAGGGTAGTTCAAGAGAAATATTGTAAGAAACACATTTACTTTTTATTGTTAACCCAATTTTAGTATCTTTTTTTTTCTTCTTTTTTCAATTAACTTAAATGAGAAGGGTACTACAACTCTATATAATACTAGAGAAAATGATGTCCACCACATTCATGCATTATAGTTGATTTTTAAGTTTCAGTCTATTTTATAATTTTGGGCTAAACACAAAGTGATTGAGATTACAAATTACTATATTAATTGCATAGAATGTCGAGTCTAAAATTATTTTCCGACAAAAATTGATTGAAATACCCAATCTGACCAGTAACCCGATTGGTTGTGTGCAGTTTAATCATATTTAGATACGGTTTGATTTTATTAAAAAATTAAAATATTTATAAATACAATTAATCTCAAATTAAAATATTTTTAAATATATTTAATCTCAAATTAAAATATTTATAAATACAATTCGCGCTAAATAATATTGATTTTAAAATTGACTTCTAGTGATGTACCATACATCAAACCACTAAAATGTATGGTAGATATTTCCTGTTTCCACTAGTCTATTTTATATGTCCTCTGCAATTCCCTCTGCAATTCCAATAATTGCAATATTTTTAAATTGCTCTTATAGTTTTATTACTATAGTATCATTCTTAAATAGATAATTTATTATTTTAAGTATAGTTATAGAATAAAAACGTCCTTAATATATATAAATCATACTCTTTTTAAGAATTAAAACAATATTAATTACTTTCTCAGTCCCTAAAAGAATGAATAAAATATACACATATATTAAAAAAATAAAAATAGAAGAAAGAGAATTAAAAATTTTAAATTTATTATTAGTGACCCTATAAGATGATGGACTAGAATCCTCTCTATTTCAAACAAACAGAGACTCTCTATTTCATGGTCCAGATTTAAAATCATCTCTTTCTCTCTTGTCAGTATGATGTCCCATAAGATTATATAGAGTGATGAATACTTTTATTTTTTTATATTAATAGACCCCACTAAATGATATAATTACTGTTAGGTCCCAACACAGAAGAATATAAACACTAAAGCAATTGTCCTCTTCGGGTGAGAACGTACCACACATTTGGATGATAAAACTTGAATGAATAATCCATTAATGAAACGATGGCTGCTTAAATAAGCAAAGCCAAACAATACAAACCGAAATATAAGGAAACTGCAACTGACAAATAAAACTTAACAAATGTAAAACATAATGCAAATAACAAAGCCAACAAACATAGCATAATTAGAGGAAGCTAAATAACGTAAAACTCGCAACACTTCATTTCTCTTCTGCACGTGGAGCTACGACCCAGTCCTGCATGCCTTCACGTCCCCTGAGCCATGACTTAGTCCTGCATGTATTCACGTAACAGCATGCACTACTCACATAACAGAGTATTACTCACGTAACAGAATACTTAGGATTCGATCGACGCCCCCTCTCAGATCGTCGTTGCTTAACAATCCCTCCCCCATCAAGCGAAACCTTGTCCTCAAGGTTCACATGCGGAAATTGCTCAACTACTGATTGAGTTGGTTCCCACGTGCCTTCTTTCGCAGGTAAACGCTTCCACTGAACCAAGCTTTCTTCTTCAAACTTGTTGTCGCGTTTGACCCAGCGAGTGTTCAAAATATGTTGAGGTTCCAGTAAGATGACGCCTTCATCGGTCACTGGTGGCAGTTCTTGAGAAGGCACCACCCGATCACCCACGAATTTTTTGAGCAGTGAGACATGGAAGACTAGATGAATTCGTGCTCCTTCTGGCAGCTGAAGCTTGTAAGCAACCATTCCGATTTTCTATACAATTGGGTAGGGCCCGTAAAAGAGACTCGCAAGCTTCTGATGGACACGTTTGAAAACCGATTGTTGTCGATACGGATGTAACCTGAGAAACACCAGTTCACCCACTTTGAAAGTCACATCCCTCTTGCTTTTATCCGCCGATTGCTTCATACGATTAATGGAAGATGCCAAATTTGCTTTAAGTTGGTTCAGCAACTCATCTCTGGCTGCGAGACTCTGATCTACCTCATGTACCGAAGATTCACCGTTACCGTAGTTGTGAAGGGAAGGTGGCAAACAACCATACAATGCCTGAAATGGAGTCATGCCTGTAGACACATGGAACGTCGTATTATACCACACCTCAGCCCACGGAATATAAGTGCTCCACTTGTGCGGCCATTGATGAACAAAGCAGCGAAGATATTGTTCAACACATCGATTGACGACTTCCGTCTGCCCGTCGGTTTGCGGATGATAGGCGGAGCTAAGTTTCAATTGAGTACCGAAAATTAAAAAGAATTCCTGCCAAAATCGACTAATAAAAATTGGATCCCGATCACTAATTATTGATTTTGGAAGACCATGTAATTTGATAATTCCTTCCACAAATTTCTCAGCCACACTTTTAGCCGTAAACGAATGTGATAAAGTTAAGAAATGTGCAAATTTGCTTAACCTATCAACGACGACTAAGATAGTATCCTTGCTGTGGGAGGTTGGCAATCCTTCGACAAAGTCGAGCGTAATATCATCCCAAACTTGACAGGGAATGGATAACGGGTGCAGTAATCCAGCCGGAGAAAGTGTCTCGGATTTCATTTTTTTGACATACCTCACATGCTTGACATACTCTTGGACTGATTGGTGCATTTTAGGCCAATAAAATTGCTGAGCTGGTCGTTTGAACGTCCGTAGAACGCCTGAGTGACCCCCAATTTTGGTGTCGTGTGATTCATGTATTATCTTAGTGCGCAGAGTCACACAGGAAGGAATAACCACCCTTCCTTTAAAAAACCAAAGTCCTTGGTGCTGAGAGTACGAACATTCGGTTTGAACCTTTGCCACCCGTTCGACGGACTGAATATAATAATCCCCTTCATAAGCAGCTTTAAATACGTCCCACAAAGTAACAACGGCTGTGTGCAAATGATGCAATACTGGACTGTTGGGCTGGCGTGAAAGGGCATCTGCTACGGTGTTCTCACAGTTTGGACGATAAACAATTTTGTAGTCGTAGCCCATTAACTTGGCTACCCACTTTTGCTGCTCCGGTGTTGATATACGTTGATCCAGAAAATACTTCAAGATGCGTTGGTCGGTTTGAACAAAGAATTTCCTCCCCCAATAAATAAGGTCTCCACATGCGTATGGATTCTACAATGGCAAGCATTTCCTTGGCATAGGTTGACCATGATTTTTTTATAGTTCCAAGTGCACGACTCATATAGGCAATGGGCTTGCCCTGCTGAGTTAGGACTGCGCCAATCCCATCTCCAGAGGCATCGGTCTGAATGGTGAAAGATTCACTGAAGTTAGGCATAGCCAAAATGGGGGTGGTGGACATTGCTCGCTTAAGAGAAGAAAAAGATGTATCAGCCTCTTCATGCCAGCCGAACTTCCCCTTCTTTAGTAGGTTGGTGAGTGGTCGAGCAATAATACCATAATTCTGAACAAACTTCCGGTAGTAACCTGTCAAGCCTAAGAACCCATGTAAGTCAGAAATATTAGCAGGTTGGGGCCAAGCGAGCATGGCTACAATTTTTTTCTCATCAACCTTCACTCCTTGCGGTGTGATGATATGCCCCAAGTACTCTAATTCTTGTTGGCCGAACACACACTTGCTTGCCTTAACAAAAAACTTATGTTGTCTCAAAATTTCTAGAGTTTGTGCAACATGTGCCATATGCTTCTCCCAAGTGGAGCTATATATGAGGATGTCATCAAAAAAGACCAAAATGAACTTTCGAAGATGAGTTCAAAATATTGAATTCATGATGGCCTGAAATGTGGAGGGCGCATTACATAGGCCAAAAGGCATTACGAGGTATTCGTAATGACCATTATGAGTACGAAAAACAGTCTTAGGAATATCAGGAGGATTTACCCTTACTTGATGGTATCTGGCTCGCAAGTCTAACTTCGTAAAATATGCGGCGCCATGTAATTTATCTAACATGTCGTCCACCGTTGGAATGGGGAAACGATCTTTGACGGTGACGTTATTAAGCGCACAGTAGTATGTGCAAAATCGCCAACTCCCATCTTTTTTCTTTACAAGTAGCACCGAAGAGGAAAATGGGCTGGTGCTAGCACAAATATGTCCTGAATCCAGCATCTTCTGCACTTGCTTCTTGATTTCTTCTTTCTGAAAGTGGGCATATCTGTAAGGGCGTACATTAACAGGTTCGGTGCCCTCTTTTAATGTAATGCTGTGGTCGATCTCACGCATAGGTGGAACGCATGAGGGGTCTTGAAATAAGTCGTTGTACTTTTGTATTACTCGTTGCATGTCAGGATGATTAATGCCATGAACAGCACCCTGTAAGTAGTCCTCTGTAGCCGAAGGAAAACATACGGCAAATAATGTTTGGCCTTGTCGGCAAGCTTTGGACAGTTCCTTTAATGTAGCCTCTTGAATGGATTGCTCGTCCAGTCCCTGCAACCGTCGGGCTTGGTTATTCCAGATGAAGTTCATGGTGAGTTGCTTCCAATTGCAGACCACGGAACCCAACATTTCCAACCATTGTATGCCCATTACTAAGTCAAGACCTGATAGGGGCAGAGCAAAAAAGGTAAGATCAAACTTAGTTCCTTGTAAATTTACGGATACCTTGTCAAATCTTTCTTGACATTTTAGCCGTTCGCCGTTAGCAACTCGAACGATGAACGGGTCCGTTGGTACTACTGGTAGATGCAGCGTATTTTCCAAACGAGCACTAATGAAATTGTGGGTGGACCCGCTGTCGATCAACACCATCACGTCGTGAGGACCCATAGTTGCTGTCATACACATCGTTCTTGGGCCAGTCCATCCAGTCAACGCATGCAAAGTGATTTTTGGCTCCAGTTCGGGTTCGTGCACCTCTCCCGTAACTTCTCCTTGATCGATTACTCCCGTTTGCTGATCAGTGACATCCTCACAGATCACATCACCTGCGTAACCATCCAAAAATAATAGATGTGGCTTTTGGCATCAATGCCCAACCGTAAATCGTTCGTTGCAGTTAAAGCAAAGGCTTTGCGCTCGTTTCCTCTGCATCTCCTCCCAGGATAAACGCCGGACTGGAACAGCTGGAGTAGCTGGACCCACACGAGTGGGTTGAGAAAGAGCTAGAGGAACTCTTGGAGGTGGTGGTCGAAGGAATTGCCGCTGTCGTGCGAGCTGCTCGTCTTTCATCCGAGCTAAATCAGTGGCCTCCTTGAGGGATTTTGGCTTAAACATCCGAATGCCATCAAAAATTTTAGTTTTTAAGCCACCCATAAACGTACCCACCAATGCCTTCTGTGTCCATCCATGAACTTTGTTGTCGAGCTTCTCGAATTCACGTTGGTAATCCCGCAATGTCCCCAATTGTCTGATTTTTGAGAGAGCTTCATCAAAGTCTTCACAGTCCGATGGCCCGAAGCGAGCCCATAATTCCTCTTGGAACCTCTCCCATGAAATCACACGTCCCTCTTCTTGTAACGTTCGACGAAGCCATTACCACCACTGATTTGCTTCCCCTTCCAAGTGGTAAGCAACTATGGAAACCTTTTGGTTTTCAGTCGTGCCTTGGTATTCAAAGAATTGTTCGACACGGTTAAACCACTCGGTTGGATCATCCCCTGAAAATCGAGGGAATTCCAACTTTGCTGATTTGGATGATACAACCAGCCTTCCTCCATCGTTGCCTTCTCGGTGATGGTTGCCGTGGTTGGGGTTCTCCAGATTTGCAATCAACACATTTGATATTCGATTGATAGCTTCCTCCATTCGCTGTAGTCCTTCTTGAACTGCACCGAGTCCAGATTCTAGATGCTCAATTCGCTCTTTGTTAGTTCCCATTAGTAACCAGGCTCTGATACCAATGTTAGGTCCCAACACAGAAGAATATAAACACTAAAGCAATTGTCCTCTTCGGGTGAGAACGTACCACACGTTTGGATGATAAAACTTGAATAAATAATCCATTAATGAAACGATGACTGCTTAAATAAGCAAAGCCAAACAATACAAACCGAAATATAAGGAAACTGCAACTGGCAAATAAAACTTAACAAATGTAAAACAGAATGCAAATAACAGAGCCAACAAACAGAGCATAATTAGCGGAAGCTAAATAACGTAAAACTCGCAACACTTCATTCCTCTTCTGCACGTGGAGCTACGACCCAGTCCTGCATGCCTTCACGTCCCCTGAGCCATGACTCAGTCCTGCATGTATTCACGTAACAGCATGCACTACTCACATAACAGAGTATTACTCACGTAACAGAATACTTAGGATTCGGTCGATGCCCCCTCTCAGATCGTCGTGGCTTAACAATTATCCTTCACTTTGTGTTTTATCTTTTTAATGACAAAAAAAATTATATTTTTAGTTATTCTTTTGGGGATGAAGTGAGTATATATTTTTAGACAAAATTGAGAAATAAATTGTATTCTACAAAGAAAAAAAACGAAAAAGAAAAGAAAATGTAACCGACAAAAGTAAATATCATTACTCTAAAAAGCACAATGAATCAAATAGCCGCCTAAGAATCAAAAGCATGATAATGGTTTTCACGGAGGAGCGGATGGACATGGGATTGAAGGAGACGCAATTGCTTCTGTGGCCCTGTTAAGTAGCGAAAGTTGTAATCCCACCATTTTTTAATATGAGTCATTTTTAAATAAATATTTTTATCTTTTAATACAAGTAATTCAAGAATTTTAAATAAATATTAATTGTTTAATTTTTAATATTATTTTAAGTATTAAATATAAATTTAATTCTCTCATTATTTTTTATCAAATAAATAATATTATCTTTTTCTAATATAAAAATAAAATAAATAATTAATATTATATAATTATTTTTTTAATACTTATGCATAACTCTTAAAGTAGTTATACTTATTAAGGAACTAACACTCTGTTTCTGAGTTTTGAACAAAAAAGAATAGAATAGAAAACTTAAATTAGAACAGAAAAGAAAAAAATGGAAAACTTGAAGTTTTTCTATGTGTTTTTTCTGAGTTTTTAATAGAAAAGAATAGAAAATTTAAAATTGAGGACATAAATTGTAATTTAAAATTTATTATATTAGAAGTTGAGGATAATATGTGAATTATAAAAATATTACTTATTCCAATTTCTTTTCCGTCTAAATCAGACCAATTTTGGGCGAAAAACTTTGGCAGAAATAGTGGAAACGTTTTCTATCCATTTTTTTTCTTTTCGGTTTATTAAAAAACTCAAAAACATAAGAATTAAAAAGAAAACTTAAATTTTCCGTCCATTTCTTTTTTTTTTTGTCCATTTTAGAACTCAGAAAGAGAGGCTAAAGGAGTATAGCTCAAGTAATTTAAAAGGCTTTTGTCCTTTATTCCTTCTTAGGCTCGGATGTCTAGAATTTTGTATATTAAAAATGATTTTTTAGAAAAATAAAGTAAAATAAAAATATTTTCTTGTAGGCCTAAACTTTCTCATGACGCAAAATCATGTTACAAATGCAGAATGGATTTTGAGGAAAGAAATTTCTTGCAGAAAAATAGGTAAAGGTGAAATCTACCGTTTTCCATTATAATAAAAAAAAATACACAGGAGAAATTAAATGATTACTTTTCTTTCCTTTCCCGTCATTCAAACCAAGTGTAAGTAACATTAAAGTAATACAATTGAAATTAGTATTAGTTAAAATTATTTTTATTTTAAGAATATTATTGCTTGTTTGTCTACTAATTTATAAAATATTTATATATGGATAATAAAAGTACAAAATATGGAGATATAATTAAAACAAATAAATATATATAGAGCGGTTTAAGAACTAGTGCACTGCCGATTGAAAAAAGCGGTGTGGTGTGATGCGGGTGTAGTAAGTGATAGTTCAGAGGCAAATACTAAAATCACAGCGCACTGGTTCCTTTTTTATTTTATTTTTGCACCAAAACCGCACCGGCAAAGCTAGTGATTCGAATAAAAATCAACCTGTTCGATGCAATTTGATCGATTCGATTGGATCGATTTCAATTTAAATTTTCTCCCTACTTTAAACTGATAATTACACACATTTTTATTTGCCAAGTTATATCAATAATTACACACTTTAATATAAGAAAATAACTAATCTAAATTATAATTGTGGTGGATAAACTTTTTAAGTTTCAACATCAACGTTATTGAATTATAGTGATTGATCAGTAAATGACATTATTGATATAAGTTCAGCGCGCAATTTCCATTTAAATTTCAAGGAACTTAAGTACTCAAACATGCATTTTACTTTTCAATCGGCTAATTCTCTTGAACTTGTAGTTAAATAATTAGATGTAACATTTAATATTTACCGATATAAATTAATTAATTTTTTGATTTTAGAATATATATTTACACAAATAATGAGAAGTTATATAATATTTTGTTCCTCTTTAAAATTTACAAATAACATATAATTAAAAAGAACAAAACAATTTCTGAAAAATTACGTACACTTTAAAAATGGAAGCAGAGAGAGACTCATCAAACTGATTTTTTTATTTTACCAATTTGCAACCCTCATTACAGCATAATGACTAATGCTTACTAGAGCTAACACAAGCCCTTAATCATTAATGCACACTCATTTATTTAAAAAAAAAAAAGAGAGACTAATTAGTTCTTTTACAAAATCTTTATTTAATTAAACAAGAAAAAGGAAAAATATATTACACTAAATCTCCTCAAAATCCTGCCCTGTTCTCCTCCTCGGCATCCACCACAGAAGACAACAACAAATTGTCCGAATTCCTAACCGAACAATTAGCCCGAATCTCCCCACTGTTGCCTGTCAACACAGTCAACTGCCCCATCTTTATCATCGCATTCACAAATTTTTCGAAAAATAAGGTTTGATTAACAGCAAAACTCGAAACAATGGCCCGGGTCTTTTTATCTGTGTACAAGTCCTGGTCCGACGTAAACAACCCTTGTCGGTTCATTAAATCCACATAATATTTGTTATCGAACACATTCGGAGTTCGTATGTCTAGGTTAGTGGTCCCGTCAGTAGGGGCATTTTCGGGACAAATGCTCTTTAGGTTCTTAGCAAATGTTTGATCCAATGTAGGGTCTTGGGTCGGGTATAGGCGATCCGTGAAGGAACTGCAGTGGCTCGTGCCAATTGTGTGGGCCCCAGAGAGTGCGACCACGTCGGTTGGGTCGAACCCTTTGGTGGCGAGAGAGGAAAGGATGGCGGCTGCGTTGGCAAATGGTGGAGGAAGGTTGTCGAGTGTGGCCTGTCTGGTTGCGAAGGTGACGCTGTCACGTCTTCCCAAGGGAACTTTGTAGTCCGGACCGCCGGACTGGAGAAGGAAGCACATGAACATTTGTTAGACTAATTTAGTTAATGAAAAAATTAGAAGAGAGTACATTTTTTCCCGATTTATCATTTTTTTCGAGTAGTGTGATAAGTTGATATTTGTATAAATTAATATATTTAATTAGAGAAAATTAATAATTTAACTGATTAACTATTAAAATAAGTAAAATATATTAATAAATCAAGAATAATTTTATTTAAGTAAAAATTTATATAATAATTTTATTATTTTTTTGAAGATAATTTTTTTTTACCGCTTCAGTCTCTTTTTCGGGACGAAGAGAGTATTTTATTGCGGTAGAATTTTACATGTGGATAAGTCTAAAGAGTTGGATAACATGATAAGGTGGGGACTGGAAAATGAAATTTCAAGTGGCTGACAAAACTTTTGACCAGTGTGAATAGTAGATATTTTAGGTATGACATATTGACATGTGCTACATAGTAGTACTCCACATGCCAGTCTATTACAGTTTTTAATTTCTACATAGAAAACAAAAATGACATATCAACTCCTTGACTTTTATTGACAATAGGACACAAGATACATGCATTATTTCGTGTGTAATTAATTTAAAAAATTATAAATTTAGATTAAAGGATAAAATAAATATATAAATAAATTTAAAGGGTAAAATATGAAGCTTTTAAAACTTAGGGGCTGAATTCGGAGAAAGAGTTGGGTTAGGCCAAAAAGACCATTGGTGGGACGGGGTCGCATTTACATATACGACCCTTCTCAATTCTTTCTTACTAGCCATGATTTGTTCTGTTGGGGGTCAAAAATTTTTTAACAGCATAAATATATTCATCACTAAAAAAGTAAAATTTTACTATTATAAAACATATTTTTACTAAAACAAAAATAATAGTAATAGAATTTACTCTGACAAAAACAATAAAACATAGCAAAAAAGTCTTTTAAAACATATCAAAGCTTCGTCAGAACTTGAGGGGGCTGTAGCCTTACAAAATTTTTAAACCAAACCAAATATACAAGTGAGTTTTATAAAAATTTCAAACTTCGAGGATAAGTCTTACAAAAATTTCAAACCTTGGGGGCCATGGCCCCTCTCCAATATACATGTGGCTCCGCTGCTAATATTGATATAATTTTATCATCATATATACAATATGACTACAAATAATATATTCTTTCAAATTTGTTATTAAAATTTTATTATCAGGTCATCACTGTTAAACTAACAATTTACTGTTTTAAATTCCAGACAATTGGTTTTGGACCATTCATTTGGGCGATTCTATATGAAATAATAAATTAGTATATAACAATATAGCTATACAAATACAACCCATAGTCCAAAACCAACGGCTTGAAATCAAGATCTACAATTTACTAAATCTAGGACTGAAATAAAATATAAACTTAATATTTATATAATTTTCAAATGAGAATTTTATAGAGTAAAATGAATTTAGATTTTTACCAGAACAATGGCATCACGGGCAGTGAGAGCAGTGATATCAGCGCATGAAACAATAGCACCGCAGCGCCTGTGGATCTGCCTACGGATATCATCAATAATCTTGAATGCCTTTGCCCTCAAACTCAGATTTGGTGGCGCACCTTGCTCACTTGGTCCGCTAGCCGAGCCATCAAGCAGCACCGAAGCATCACAACCCTTCATATAATCATATCATATATAATTAATTCCTTTGTAACCAATCCAAGTTTTAGATGCTAATTAATTTCAAAATATACTCTTATCGATTCTAAACTTAAAAATTGTTTATAATCTGAAAAATAAAGTGATATGAAATTCTTATATATTCCTACTGTCCCAAAAGGATGACTAAAAGTACAAAATTATTGTTCCGAGAATGAGATAAAATACATAAGTGAAAAATAAATATGTTATTTAGTAGGATTTATTAATATAAAAAAATAATATCACTCATCACTTTATATAACATTGTGAGGTCACTATAAAAATAAATTTGAAACATTTTTACTTTCTTTTATTTCTTTTTTTGTACTCGTCATTTTAAGAACGGATGAAGTGGATCCGATTAACATGAAGTGAACTTCATTGTAAGTTCACTTCATACTCAATACAGTGCTGAGACAAAGTCAGGAGAGTAATTTCTCCGCCTGCGTGTCAGCACTGCATTAATTATGAAGTGAATTTACCATAAAATTCACTTCATACTAACCACTCCCGAATAAAGTATATACTCTATCCATTTGTTTTACTGTGCAAAGTCACATATTCGAAGTTATGCATTAAAAAAATTCACATCATACTAAATTTTTAGTGAATGATGGGTATCACTTAAAAAAGTAATTTTTTCATGTAAAAGTTGTCGTTTTAAAAATGCATAGGATATAAAGATAAGGCGATATATATTTGTACCTGGACAAAGCAATCATGGAAGTGCATGCGAAGTAAGCCGGCAGCTTGGCCGATATCTTCCTTGAAGTCTTTCTCAAGCTGTTTCCTAACAATGGATTCCAATCTAGGGCAGCTAGAATCAAAGAAATTCAGTGAGAGGCCCTTCACTAAAGGTGGATTGCTTTGTGCCTCTATGACATACAAGTAGGAAAGTAGTAGTAAAAGAGAAGATAATAAGAAGAGAGAGCTTAAAGAAGCAAAAGTAGAAGCCATTGCTGCCTGTTTGGTTCTTCTATTTTGGTTGTTCAATAAGGAATATTTATAGATAAAGTTGTGTTACTATATATTTATATATTTTGGATTTGTCTATTTAGCTTTTAAGCTTTAGGGTTTGGATGGGACCATTGTAATGTTTCTCCTTTTTCTTGGTTTTTTTTCTTTTCGAAATTCTACTTTTGCAAGTGGAAAATTTGAAGATGTGATTCATCTGCCATTGTCTTCCATAAGAATGATTACTTTTATTAGTTTATAAGGAAAAAGTAGACTTTTAGTACGATAATGATAGTAAAATCATTTTTGATTATACCTAAAAAACAAAAAGAGAAGAAATGGAGTAAATAAAGTTATAAATTTCTTTTTAGTAGTCTTACAAAATTCATTAAGTGACGATTAATTTTTTTTTTTATATAATAATGAATCCCACTAAATAACATAACTATTTTTCACTTTATGTATTTTATTTTAATCTTTTAAAGACAAAAATAATTATATATTTAGTTATCTTTTGAGTTTTGAGGAGGAAGGGAGTATATATTTTCAAATTCAAGCCAAGTCATATTTGTCAGATAGATCTAACTAATTTGATTGTGAACTATTGCTTGATGACGTTAGTTATATAAATTTTCAAATTCAATCCTTGTACATGTTTCTTGATGTCAGATTGATCTAACTTAATTGATTGTGATGTAATATTTGTTGATGTTAATTAGATTCCTCTGGCTCTAGTTATATAAATCAAAGTTTAATTTTTTTTAAGGATAGGATATTAATGCCTCAAGAACTTAGGTTGTGTTTCCTATTTTTTAATTTTCCTTTCTAATCACCGAAAAATCTTATGTTTTATTTTTGGATATCCCTAAAACTGCAATCTTACTATTTTCTTTAATTTTATAATTTAGTTTTATGTAGAATGGATATCCTTTGACTTATTACGGTGGGATCTAACTTGAATATTTCCTCCATATATAGTTTAAAAAGGCATGCAAATTGCTTGAGCTCCGATATGAAAACAATTTTTTCAGAAGTAGTTAGCTAAGAGGTCATATATATATATATATATATATATACATATATCCCAACCTTTATCCATGTCAACAATAAAAAGTACGGAGGAAGACAATCTGCACAATAATTATGCAGAAGGCTAAAATTATCCATACAACTACTGTGAAGACGAGAGTATTACTACATCCGTTCCTAAAATATTTTCTTTTAGGATTTTACACATAAATTAAGAAAGTCATTTAATACTATCATTTAATAATTAAAATTTATTTCAAATTCCATCACTACCCCTTTATGGGAAGTTGAAGACTATTAATACAAGAGAGAATTTCTTGGAACAATGAGAGAAGCTAGGGGTGATATAAAAAAATAAATAATTTATTCTCTTATAAACGACAAATAAATTAAAACAAATTTTTTCTTTTAAAATGACAATATTTTAACAACTATAGGAGTATATTTTTTAGGCATATGCATAATTATTATTTACCGTCTCAGTTGGTTAGAGCCTCATGCTGATAACGTATTGTAAAACTTTAGCAAAAGTGTATAAAGATACTCTTATAATTGTTGCGTATATTAAAGAGAATAAATGAGAGAAAAGAGAGGGAATCCTTCTGTGAAGTTCTATATATTTTTCATTCAACAGGTTCTCCTTTATATAGGAAAGGGGAAGAGAAGGAGGACAAGAACAGAGGAGGGATCATGGAGTGGGAATAAAGGGGAAAAGGGAGTCACGGGAGGAGGGAATCATATCATAATACTTTCTCTGATTTTCTACAATAGAAGATTATGTCTCATTAAAAACCTTGTTAAGAAAACCCAGTGGAAAAAACTTAACGAAGAGAAAAAGAGTACATATCTTTTACATAAATATCTTAATTGACTGCCTCGTTAAAACCTTGTCAGGAAAAACCCATTGGGATAAAAAACTGTGACTAAGGAAAAAGTCGGCTAGGTTATCACATGATCGAATTTGATGTACATCTATATCACCCTTCTTTTGTAGCTCATGTGTGAAGAAGAATTTAGGTGAAATATACTTTGTTCTATCTCCCTTGATGTACCCTCCTCTAAGTTGAGCAATGCATCCAGCGTTATCCTCATACAGAATTGTAGGAATGTCTTTGATTGATGGTAATCCACATGACTTTTGAATATGCTGAATAATTGATCTCAACCAAACACACTCTCTGCTTGCTTCATGTATAACGAGAATCTCAGAGTGATTTAAAGATGTAGCTGTCATGGTTTGCTTTGTGGATTTCCAGGATATAGCAGTGTCACAATATATAAATACATAACCTGTTTGTGATCTTCCATTGTGTGGATTTGATAAATATCCTGCATCGGCATATCCAACCAATTGCGACGTTGAATTTCTTAGATAAAATAACCCAAGATCTATACTTCCACGGAGGTATCTAAAATGTGTTTGATCCCATCCCAATGTCTCTTAGTCGGAGAAGAACTGTATCTTGTTAACAAGTTGACAGCAAAAGTAATATCAGGCCGTGTACAGTTTGCAAGATACATAAGAGCACCTATTGCACTTAGATATGGAACTTCAGGTCCAAGAACTTCTTCCCCACTTTCTAGAGGCCGAAATGGATCTTTATCAACTTCTAAAGATCGAACAACCATCGGGGTAGTCAAATGATGAACTTATCCATATGAAAATGACTGAGAATTTTTTCAGCATATGTGGATTGATGAACAAAAATTCCAGACGCTAAATGCTCCACTTGTATTCCCAAACAGAATTTTGTCTTTTCAAGATCTTTCATTTCAAATTCATCTTTTAAATAAGTAGCAGTTCTTGTGAGTTTTTCAGGAGTACCTACAAGATTCAAATCATCCACATATACAGCAATAATGGAAAATCCACTTTGTGATTTCTTAATAAAAATACATGGACATACTTGATCATTTATATATCCATCTTTTATTAAATAATCACTAAGTGAATTATACCACATACGACCAGACTGTTTCAACCCATACAATGAGCGTTGTAACTTGATTGAATATATGTGACGTGGCCTTTGTGATTCAGCCATTTTCAATCCTTCAGGGATTCTCATGTAAATCTCACTGTCAAGTGAGCCATATATGTATGCTGTTACAACATCCATCAGACGTCCAAACCTTCCATGGTTGCCATACCTATTTGTAAGACACCGAATTTTATGAAATAAAAGTATTCAATTTTTCTTATAATTACTATTCAGTAAATGGTTAAATTGATAAAAGTTAAGTTAAGGGTGATATATGATATTTTTTTTCAAAATACACAATTGGTTATAAAATATTCATTGTTGTCGGGGAATATTCGTTTGGTCCTGGAATATTCTTTCTGTCGGGGAATATTCGTACGACCGGCACAGCCATTTGTGGGCCCCATAACAAAATAACTGTCGGATGAAGAAAACGATAAAATTAAGTTTTTATAAATAACGGTATAATCGTTACCGTTAACACTGTTGAAATACTCTGTTGGTAAAATAAAGTAATACGCGTTGTTGCACAGTAGCACACGGTATTACACAATATTTTTGAATTATTGATTCTTACGTAAGAAGGCACTACTCAATAATTGTTACAGTAATTCATGTTCAATATTTTATTTTATTAATTCAATAATTGATGCGTTGATATTTTATTGTTGTTTCAATAATTATCACTGCACAATATTTCTCATTATCAGATCAATAATTCGTATTATTTGAATAATATTATTAGATAGCATTATTGGCAATGTCTAGAAAGTTCTGTCAAGGAGAGGTTTGGTCACCTAATTGTGCGCCAGTAAGGAGAAATTCTTATTGGAAAGCCCCCTCTTTCCTGGGAACGGTTTGGTTGTCATAATTGTGATTCTGTAATATTATTTGTGAATAATTAATTATTGATTTATATGATAATAAAATATTTATTTGATGTAGATATAAATAATGGATTTATTTATGTGGTTATAAATGAAGGAATTAATGTTGAAGTGTTTTATCAGTATTTTATCGGATTGGAGGTATTAAAAACTCAAATCGGTGTTCTTAAACCTTTACTGCGTGAGTTATAATTTTAATCTGACCGTTGGATCGTTGTGATTTTTGGATATGTTATACATATATGAGTTGAGTATATGTCCACAAATTTTGAACCGTTAAAAATAAATGCATGATTTGTTATGAATTTTAAAAGGTGTTGAAACAATGTTTAAAATCATCCGTTTGTGGATTTCGGATATTTTTAGTTTAGAATTTGGAAAAACTCAAAGCTACAAAGTTGTAGAGAATTCGATTTCAGTCAGAATGGACATAAAATTCGTATTTTTCTGATAATCGGGCTATTTTCTATGAATTGTTGAAGTTTTGAAAAATAAAATAATTTTTATTAAAATTATGGGTGGGACCCAATTGTGTTGAATACACATGGGCTGCTGGAAATTTTTTCAATGATGGCTGGTCTAAATTCCAACTTAGCACATGCGTAGAATTTTGAATAAGAAATAATATATTTTATTATTTTAGTCTCCTTTGGCATTCTAGCATTTTCCTATAAATAGGTGCTTAAGTTGGAATTGAAAATCACACCAGAAACAAGTTTTCTTTCTCTCTATATTATCAAGCATATTTTTTAGAGTATTTAGATACTTTGAGAGTTGCTATTTAGTAGAAGTTTCTTCCGGTTTTTCATCCGAACTACTGCTCTCTTGAGGTAATAGATTTTAAGGGTTATTATGCTTTTCAGTTCGTACTTCTTCCGTCCTTCAGAAAATTCTGAAAAAATTTGAAATGATATTTTGATGAGTTTTATTGATTGTATCCAAAAATGGCAATTTTTGGATGTATAGATTAAGAGTTATGAATTTTACGGGAAAAGATTATTTTAAAAGTAACCGCTTATAACTCCTCGTGGTTAACTCCAAAATTGATAAAATTTTTATCAGGAGTACATCTATATAATATCAGTGTACTCTGTGAATTTCAGAATTTTTGGATAAAAGTACAATTTATGATAAATGTCTAAATATTCAGCGGTTTTGGCCATATGAAAAATAGTAAATGAATTTTAAAAATTCTAAGAAAAATATATGTTCAATATGAGACTATATTCTGCTAAATCCCAGAAAAGAAATATTTTTGGAACTGATTTGGTATTTTTCATGAAAATGGACTAGTTATGAATAAATGAATTAAATATGTTATGTGAAGTAAGAAAATTGAAAAATAGGATTTTATGGCTTGAGAATCCAATATGAGGTATATGCAGATTTTTGATGAGGGTTTTTATTATTTGGTGATTAAATCTTATGAGCTTGGCATTTTAAGATGATTAAATGCATTATTTAGTAAAGTGTAAACAATTAAAATAAATTGTTTATAAGCTTAAGAAATATTATTCTTTCAATATCATTATATCGAAATATTGGTATGAATTTTATTGTGAAATTTCTACCTTTTTCATGTCGAGATTACTATTCACGAGTTACTATTCATGAGTTACTATTCACGAGTTACTATTCACGGGTACTATTCACGACAAAATTGGTTTCTTTTTCTAACCAAATTATAGTTGATTTATGAATATTACTCTTGAGATTAAAACTATATGTTGATCATATTATTTTTATTATCATATATAACATTTTTATAACCCTAATGATGATATTTCTCTTTGACTTGCGTGTAAAGACGGGTAGATTTTTGGTATGATCATGACTATGGGTTCTCTTTGGCCAGTAGTGCAAAGTTAAAATGTTGACTGGTATGATCATGACCATTGAATTTGTAATTTAATATCTTTAGCTTAAGTGCAAAGGTGAAATGAATTAACATGGTTATAATTATTGTTTATATAAATTCTGAAATGATTATATATTTCTTTGAGATAATAATATATTTGGCCTGTAGTGCAAATATGAACTGTTGATGAATATATTTGGCCTATAGTGAAAATATGAACTGTTAAGGAATATCTTTGGCCTGTAGTGCAAAGATAAATTGTTGATGAATATCTTTGGCCCGTAGTGCAAAGATGACATGTTGTTGAATATCTTTGGCCAGTAGTGCAAAGATGAACATGTGTTGAGATGAACATGACCAACTGGTGATACAAATGAATATCCTTGGCCGTAGTGCAAAGATGAAATTATTAGTATGATTATGAACAGGAAATGTGATTTAGTGTAACCATGATCTTTGATGTTTCAGGTAACGATAGGTGATGAAAATTATCTTCGTCCTGGATGAGAAGAGGAATTT
Source organism: Panax japonicus (assembly GCA_020205505.1). Taxonomy (NCBI): domain Eukaryota; kingdom Viridiplantae; phylum Streptophyta; class Magnoliopsida; order Apiales; family Araliaceae; genus Panax; species Panax japonicus. The sequence continues at coordinate 42,812,593 of CM035095.1, read as the reverse complement.
AGAACTAAAATTATGATTATGAGTTATTCATATGATTGTGGACTAGAATTGTTGATTGATGTTACAGGGATAAAACATTGTTGGTGGATTTTTAACATGGAGAAGATAATAGACTTTATAGTCTATTTGACTCTTCTAATGGATTGCTCGTTCCGCTGCAACTATGGTTGAAATTTTTATCATCTACCATATGTTCTAAATTTCTGATTTATTATTGATGAAGGCTATTGATAATTTAATTATCTTTAGTCATGATATTCTTTACTGAGCTAGTTGTGCTCACCCTTTTGCTTCACAATTCCTTTCAGATAATAAGAGTGTAGATGGGTCGAGCGGGGGTAACAGTGGAATAGGACGGTGGTGATCATTTAGTAGTTATATTTGGCGAATCAACTAGGGTGAGGCGAACCCAACGTTGGAAGGGTTTTTTGTCACTATCATACAAGATGTCTGATGACATACAACCTCGTGTCATCATAAGACAGGGTTGTGCTCATCCACTTGTTGAATATATTTACGAACACTACCTATATTATCTTGGTGTTTGTTTGAAGTATAATTCTCAATTAGAGACAGTGGAGATAATGATTAATCAAGAGAAGACTCACCATTGGGAAGAATATGATAGTAATCTTCTCATTTTTCTTTGGGGTATATTGGGTCAACCAAGGATAATTCTGTGGCCATATGATATCTATCATAACCTAGAAGCATGGCCTCCCATGTATGAAGGTTTCCTTGAGCACTTCCCAAAGATTTTAGTTTCTAAAACAGTTTTTGACTATACCTTTATGTAAGGTGTCACTGTGAGGTGCTGTCCACGGTTGGGACATGTGTCACATTTGGTATATATTTGTATCCAAATTCACAGTATATGTGTTGTTGTATTTTGCACGAAAATTGTTGTAATAAAGTTGTAGTTATTTTCTGTACCATGTATTTGGCGACTCAGAATGGGTTGGATGGAATGGACCTATTTTGGGGTCGTTACACTATCAGAAAGCGAAAAGTGAATCCATCCATTATTGGAGAGTATGTATCCTGATAATCAATACCAGGTTTTTGTGAAAACCCTTGAGCTACAAGTCGGGCTTTGTATCTCATAATTTCATTTTTCTCATTTCTCTTTCGTACAAATACCCATTTGTTTTCAATCGGGATTACATCCAGCGGTGTTTGGACTACTGGTCCAAATACTTCTCTTTTCAATAGATATTGTAGCTCAGTTTGAATAGCATCTTTCCATTTTGGCCAATCTTTTCTTTTCCCACATTCTTCCACGTTTTGTGGTTCAGGATCCGTGTCAAGAATCAAAGTAATATCTAATGCTATAGAGAAAGCAAATATATCGTCAATCATGACTTTGCTTCGATCCCATATTTTCTCATCATGTACATCATTTATTGAGATTTCTTGGTGTTCATCTCTTATCCCTTCACTGAGATTTTGAACCTCTCCTGGGGCTATTCCCACTTTTGGAATATGTGCTTCTTCTGGAGCGGTTTGTACCTCTTCTGGGGCTATTCCCACTCTTGAAATAAGTGCTACTTCTGGAGCGGGTATTCCTTCTGGGATTCCCTTATTTGCTTTTGATTTTCGTAGTACAGTGTCTTTTGCACCAACCGGTCTTCCACGCTTCTGGCATGGTTTAGATTCTTCTATTACCTTATTCGTCAATTCTCCAGGAATTAATTTTTTAATAGGTATTTCTATTCTTGCTGGAGTATTCATTATAGGTGTATGTGACTTTATCACTTTCTGGCATCATTAAATGCATCTGGCATTTGATTTGCAATATTTTGTAAATGAATAATTCCTTGAACTTCAATTTCACATTATCGTGTACGAGGATCAAGTGAATTTAAATATGATGCATTCTATGATATTTCAGAGGGTTTTTTATTTAAAACTTTCCCTCCTCCTAACGTTGGAAATACAGATTCATCAAAATGACAATCTACATAACGTGCAGTAAAAACATCTCCAGTTAAAGGTTCAAGATATCTGATAATAGAAGGAGAATCAAAACCAACATAAATACATATTCTTCGTTGGGCTCCCATCTTAGTTCTTTGTGGAGGTGCAATTAGAACATATACCGCACTTCCAAAAACTCGAAAGTGTGATATGTTGGGTATTTGTCCAAGAACTAACTGTAGAGGAGAAAATTTATTAAGAGCCGTTGGTCTTACTCGAATGATGGTTGCAGCATGAAGAATTGCATGACCCCAAACTGAGGTAGGTAAGTTAGCCCTTAACATTAGTGGTCGTGCAATTAGTTGAAGTCTTTTTATTAAAGATTCAGCTAAACTATTTTGTGTATGAATATGAGGAACAAAATGCTCAATAGAGATTCCAATAGTCATACAAAATCATTAAAAGTCATTGATGAAAATTCAGCTGCGTTATCAAGTCGAATTGACTTGATTGGATGATATGAGAACTGAGTCCGTAACTTGATTATTTGAGCAAGAAGTTTTAAGAAGGAAAAATTTCGAGAAGAGAGAAGACAAACATGAGACCATCTAGTTGAAGCATCTATTAAAACCATGAAATATCGAAATGGGCCAAACAATGGTTGAATAGGTCCACAAATGTCTCCTTGAATTCTCTCTAGGAATTTTGGGGCTTCTATATAAACTTTTACTGGTGATGGTCGAACAATTAATTTTCCTCGAGAACACGCTAGCACAAGGAAATTCACTACTAGGAAAAACCTTCTTATCTTTTAGAGGATGACCAGTAGAATTTTCAATAATACGACGCATCATAGAAGTACCTGGATGACCGAGTCTTTCATGCCAAAGCATAAATGATTTGGGATCTATGATTTTTGGAATCATAACATTATGAGACTCAATTGCTCTAATTTTCATAGTATATAATCTAGAAGAAATTGAATGAAGTTTTTCTAAGATATTCTTTTTTCCAGAAATAGTAGAAGCGATGAGAAGATATTCATTATCATTCTCATTGGTTGTTTCAATATAAAAATCATTTAGTCGAATATCTTTAAAACTAAGTAAATTTCTTCTTGATTTACTATAATATAGAGCATTTTTGATAAAAACTTGTCTCATTTGGTAGCAAGAAACTATCTTCTCCAAATCCCTCGATTAAATTTGATTGTGCCAGAGATAGTTCCTACATTTCCCTTAGCTTTGATCAGTTGTTAAAAATATTTCTCATTTCGAAGGATTGTATGAGTTGTTGCACTGTCTGCTAAACATATATCCTCCATATCCATTAAAAATGGTTTGACACATATAAAAACATAAATAAGAAAAGTTAAATTTCAAATATAATTTTATTCATGAGAAACACATACCACATATAGAATGAAAACTAATAATATTATACATGCAGGATGTTTAATTAAAACAAGAAATTAAACGATATCCCAAAAGATACTTTCAGAAGGGTCAGTAATATCAACAATCTTTTTCTCATTATTGGTCATTGGTGGATCATCAACAATATTCAATTTATGATTAACAAAGTTTGTTTCTACCTCCATTACTTTGTTCTTTTGAGACTCCTAGAATAAATTAGCCAGATGCCTCGGCGTACGACATGTATGCGACCAATGCCCTTTCATCCCACACCTAAAACAAACATCTGGTTTTTTCTTTATCGGTGCTGCATTTTCTTTATTTTTACCCAACCCAGACACTTGCCACTTCTGGTGGCCTGAATTGTCACGGTTCTGGAATTTGTTGTTACGATGGCCTCGTTTATTCTTTCGTCCCCAAGGCTTCTTATTATATGACCATCTATTGTCATGTTTATTCTGCTGGAATGACGCGCTTGTTAATATCTGGCAATGGGGTAGCACCCTGTTGGCCGTACTTGATGGTTTTTCAACAACAATTCATTATTCTTTTCTGCAACCTAGGAGGATAGACAATAAGTCACTGAATTTTGTGAACTTACTCTGTCTATATTGTTGCGACAGAATCATGTTGGTGGGATGAAAAGTTGAGAGTGTTTTCTCTAACATTTGGGTTTCAGAAACTGGATCTCCGCACAAAGCCAAAGTAGAGGTTATTCTATAAACATTAGAACTATATTCTGTAATTGATTTGTAATCTTGTAGCCTTAAATTAAGCCACTCAAATTTGGCATTAGGGAGAACAACCAATTTTTGGTGGTCAAATCTTTCCTTCAGTTGTGTCCATAAAGACAAAGGATCTTTGACTGTTAAATACTCAGTCTTTAATCCTTCATCAATATGGTGACGAAGAAAAATTATGGCTTTTGAATTTTGTGCCGAAGTTGCTGTATTTCCTGATTCAATGGTCTTTTCTAACTCATTTTCACTAAGGTGCAATTCTGCATCAAGTGCCCAAGCCAACTAGTTGTCTCCAGAGATTTTCGAAATAGAAAAATCTATTTTTGCCAAGTTTGCCATCTATTCTGGGCTAAAACACAATTATTATTTATTAAAACAATAAATAATTGCATGTATGATATAGAAAAATAAACTACGTCACGACCTCAAGTGGTGATAAAATGCAAATATAAATATTCTTATATTTACGTTATTAGCATATTATTTTAGTAAAAAGAATATGCAATTGTTAATGTATATATACAATTACAAATATATATATATATATATATATATATATATATATATATATATATATATATATATATATATATATATATATATATATATAACTGCAAATGAATTTTCACCCGCCATGAGGTAATCCACGTAGATAGATCATTTTCACAATTTAATAAAGAATGAATACGAAGGATCATTCACCATGCATGCGATAGACAGCACAGACAGGTTATTCCAACAGAATAATAAATAATGGAACCAGGTCAACGTAATACATCACATACAAGATATTCCAACAGAATAATGAATAACGGAACCAGGTCAGGCGAAATTCGCACCTACAGGATATTCCAACAAAATAATAAAGAACGGAACTAGGTCATGCGAAATTTGCACCGACAAGATATTCTAACAGAATAATAAATGGTAAAAAAGGTTCCCACCAAGTCTTGTAATATTAACAAGGATAGATGGTACCATTGTAAATAACAAAATTCAAATGCAATTATAAGAATAAGTTTATATTATTGGTGGCATAGCCCAACCGGCAGTATAATAATAAATTGCAAGAATTTAATTTTACCGTCTCAGTTGGTTAGAGCCTCGTGCTGATAACGTAGTTGTAAAACTTTAGCAAAAGTGTATAAAGATACTCTTATAATTGCTGCGTATATTAGAGAGAATAAATGAGAGAAAAGAGAGGGAATCCTTCTGTGAAATTCTATATATTTTTCATTCAGCAGGTTCTCCTTTATATAGGAAAGGAGAAGAGGAGGAGGACAAGAACAGAGGAGGGATCACGGAGTGGGAATAATTGGTAAAGGGGAGTCATGGGAGGAGGGAATCATATCATAATACAAAGTTTTATTTTTTCAAAAGATTAGAGCAATTTCTCAGCCTATACTGTGTACAAGTGAGGATGGTTTTTGACTTTTACTGTTGATCACTTGTGAGTTTCCATCGAATTTACATTAACCCTCTAGTCTCTTCTATCCAAAATTGCAAGCGGGTACTGAAATGATTCCATTGAGAAATAAAGTGGTGTTACAAGATGTGACTTAAACAACAATAAAAACGATTAATATTGTCTAGGAATAAAATATCGTCCAATCAATAAATATCTCTTTAAATTATTAAGTGACAATAAAATAGTTACAAAAGTATCACTAAATGTTTATTTATTTTGACAACGTCATTTTTGCTATGTTAATATCAACAATGAAAAAAAATAAAATATAAAAAGCAATGGTTTTAAAAGATCATAATAGCATACAACGTGGTGCAGTTTGGTTTGATTGGAAGTCCAAACCGCACATAAAATCGTTTGGATACAATTTGATAATTCTAAAACTGCACATCACACCTCTCTGATTGGTAAGGTACGATTTTAAAGCTTGAGGTACGGTTTCATTTGGTTCAGTTTCTGTTCTAAAACCAATTGACATAGTTACTAATAATATTCTGTGACGCCCCCAAAATAGGTATACATCACCCATCTTGAGTCTCCAAATACATGGTACAAAATACAAATAAAAACTTAATTATACAACTGTCGTGTAAAATACGACAAACATATGCTATGACTTTTAATACAAATATTGTCATCTAGACAATATCCACTCTCAATGGAGTCATCATTACATTTATTATCACACTATTTTATATAATAGTGAGGACTACTATGACACCATCTCGGATCCATCACTCCATTCCCTGACTAGCCATGGCTACGTTCTCATTTCCTGAAGAGAACGATGAAAGCAAAAGGGTGAGCTTAACTAGCCCAGTAAGAAATATTATGACTAAGATAATGCAGAATAAATTATCGTTAGCCTGCAACAGTGTTAAACTGATAAAATATAACAAACATCAAGTTTAACTGCAGCGGAACAAGAAATCCATTAGAAGAATCAAGTAGAGAATAAAATTTACTATCTTTTATGATTTAAAAGGTTTTTCATCAATTTTATCGCTAAGACTCAGCTTAATAAATAATCCACATCATCGAATCACCCCTACACTACAACCAAGGATATTCTTTAGTATCACGACCACAAATTATCCATGCACTACGGACCAAGGATATTCGTGTATTCATTAATGGTCATGATCATGCCAACAACTGTCCATCAATACATTACGGGCCAATGAGGACTTTTACCACATAATTTGTAACATTACGGTCATGATTATACCGAAAAGTCCGTGGTCATAATCATACCAAGTCTATCTATGCACTATAGGCCACAGATGACTTTCAACAGAATATAAACATGATGATGATGACAATGATAATGATATAGTAATTTAATAAAACAAGTTCAAGAATAAATTTTTAAAGATTTATAATCTAATTTATCCAGAGATCAATAATGACCAAATTGTCAACATGATACTTCTTTGTAGAGTAAAATTCAAAAATACTTAGAAGAATATTTCCATGAACTAGATACTGGATTGTGACTGCCCCCAAAATAGGTATACAACACCCATTCTGAGTCGTCAAATACATGATACAGAAAGCAAACTACAACTTTAATAATACAATTGTCGTACAAAATACGACAACACATACTGTGAGTTTAAATATAAATATTGTCTTCTAGACAATATCCACACTCAAATAAGTCACATTACAATTATTCAAACACTATATTACAGAAATTATGAGGAACTGCTAAAACATCTTCCTAGAACCATCACTCCATACCCCGACTAGATCCTGCTATGTTCTCACCTCCTGAGAAGAAAAATGGAACAAAAAGGAAAAGGGTGAGCTCAACTAGGCCAATAAAGAATATTATGACTAAGATAATATACAACAAATTATCATTAGTCTTCAACAGAGAAAATTTGATATAATATAATAGATAACAAATTTTAGATCAATATTCTGCAGCGGAAACAACAATCCATTAGATAAGTCAAGTAGAGAATGAGTTCTACTATCTTCTAAGATTTAAAAGTCCATCATCAATATTTTATCCCTGTAACAACAATCAATATACATCTTTAATTAAATATTCATCTTTGCACTACAGGCCAAAGATATTCATTTGTATCACTAGTTGGTCATGTTCATCTCAACACCTGTTCATCTTTGCACTACGGACCAAAGATATTCATCAGTTAATCATTCATCTTTGCACTAAAAGCCAAAGATATTCAGTAATATCATCATTTAGGACTGAGGATGATGAAAAATATTTTAAAGAAAACGAATCCAGTGAGACAGAAGGACAAATAATAGGGATTCGTATAACAGTTTATCCAAGATCAATAATACTTCATAATAACCAATTGTGAAGCAAATTTAAAAATAAAGATCAAAACATGAATACAATCAAAGATAGTAACCATAATAGACATCTTGGATGAAAAGAAGAAAATTTCATTTTTTGGTGAATACTGCCGTATTCGTGAATAGTGACGTATAGTGCCGTATACGTGAATAGTAACCCCGACACAAAAAGGTAGAAACTCTACAATAAAATTCATAACAATATCTCAGCATAATGATATTGAAGAAAATAATATCATTTAAGAAGAAAATAACATCCCTTACCTCAAAATAACGGTACTTCTGATCGGAATATCGGATAGAAAGCCGAAGGAGACTTGTACCGAACAACAACTCTCAAAGTATCAAAAGACTCACAAAAATACGCTCGATAATCTAGAGAGAAAGGAAACTTATTTCTGGTGTGATTATCAATTCTAACCTAAGCTCCTATTTATAGGAAAATGTTAGAACGTCATAAGAGACTAAATAATAAAATATTATTATTATTTTTTTCTTCTTTCTATGCCATCACTTTGAAAAGCCACCATCAGCCATCTTGGAAGAGAATTCAGCAGCCCACATGTTTATAACATAAGTGGGTCCCACCCATAATTTAATAAAAATCATTTTATTTTTTGAAACTTTAGTAATTCATAGAAAATAGTCCGTTTATCAAAAAAATATGAATTTTATGTCCATTCCACATGAAATCGAATTCTCTACAACTTTGTTGCTTTGAGTTTCTCCAAATTCCAAACAGAAAATATCCGAAATCCACAAATATGTGATTTTTAATACCTCCATTCTGACAAAATACTGATAAAATACCTCAGCATTAATTTCTTTATTTATAACCACATAAATAAATCCATCATTTATATCCACGTCAAATAAATATTTCCTTATCATATAAATCAATAATTAATTATTCACAAATAATATTACAGAATCACAATTATTACAACCTGGCCGTTCCCAGGAAAGATGGGGCTTTCCAATAAGGATTTATCCTTACTAGCGTGCAATTAGGTAACCAAAACTCTCGTTAGACAGAACTTTCTAGACATTGCCAATAATGCTATCAAATAATATTATTCAAATAATATGAATTATTGATCGGATAATAGAAAATACTGTGCAGAGACAATTATTGAAACAACAATAATATAAAATATCAACGCAACAATTATTGAATCAATAAAATAAAATATTGAACAGTAATTACTGTAAAAATTATTGAGTCTTCTTACGTATGAATCAATAATTCAAAAATATTGTGCAATACCGTGTGCTACTGTGCAACCACGCGTATTACTATAATATAACCACCGGGTATTTCAACAGCGTTAACGGTAACAATTACGTCGTTATTTATAAAAACTCAATTTGTCATTTTCTTCATCCGATAGTTATTCTGTTATGAGGCCCACGAATGGCAGCACCGTCGTACGAATATTCCCCGACAACAAGAATATTCTACGACCAAATGAATATTCCCCGACAAAAATGAATATTTTATAACCACTTGCTTATTTTGTAAAATTTGCACATTTCACCCATAACCAAAGTATTATATCGAATTAGCTCCTTATTATTTCAAGATAATAAATAGAGAAAATTTAATTTTATTCATAATAAGTTGGGGTCTTACAACCTCCCCTCCTTATGAAATTTCGTCCTCGAAATTAACGTACGTACCTAGTGTTTCGAAAAGGTGTGGGTACCTCGCTTTCATTTTCGATTCCAACTCCCATGTCATTTCTTCAATAGCATGGTTCCTCCACAAAACCTTAACTTGTGGTATAACCTTGGTGCACAGGACATGATCTTTCCTATCCAAGATCTTAACAGGTACCTCATCGTAATTTAAATATTTGGCTATCTCGTCTAGTTCTAACTCAATAATGTGGTTTGGGTCTTTCACATATTTACGAAGCATAGATATATGAAAAATATTATGAACACGAGACATGCTTGGAGGTAACGCGAGTCTATATGCCACATTTCCTACTCGGTCAAGAATCTGAAATGGACCAATAAATCATGGATTGAGCTTTCCTCTTTTCCCGAATCTTGTAACTCCCTTCCATGGAGCACTACGTAATAGTACATGATCCCCAATACCAAATTCCACGTCCTTTCGATGAAGATCCGCATAACTCTTTTGTCGATCCTATGCCGTTTGTATACGTTATCGAATCATTTGGATCTTTTCCATAGTCATACGTACCAACTCTGGTCCCAATAATGTTGCTTCATCCACCTTATCCCAACATACTAGAGAGCGACACTTTCGTCCATACAAGGCTTCAAATGGAGCCATACCTATACTTGCCTGATAACTGTTGTTGTAGGAGAATTCCACCAATAGTAAATACTTATCCCAACTCCCTTTAAAGTCTAAGACACAGAGTCTTAATAGATCTTCAAGAGTTTGAATAGTCCTTTCTAGTTGTCCGTTCGTTTGAGGATGGTATGCCGAACTGAATCATAAATCCGTGCCCATAGCTTTCTGCAAGCTAACCCAAAATCGTGAAGTGAATCTTGGGTCACAATCTAAAACTATGGATACTGGCATGCCATGCAATCTCACAATCTCATTCACATACATATGAGCAAGACGTTCAAGGGAATAAGTCTCACGTATAGGCAAGAAATCAGCAGACTTGGTTAATCTATCAACAATAACCCAAATCGAATCTATTCCTTGAGAAACCTTGAGAAGACCTGTAACGAAATCCATGGTAATGTGTTACCACTTCCATTTCGGAATCTCAAGTGGTTGCAATGGACCCTTTGGCACTTGATGCTCCGCCTTTACACGTTGACAGGTTAAACACCTCGAGATAAACTCCGCGATCTCTCTCTTCACATTGTTCCACCAAAATGTATGTCGAAGATCATGATACATTTTGGTACTCCTAGGATGGATTGCAAACGCGGTGTTGTGTGCCTCCATCATGATTCTATGCTTCAAGTTAGAATCGTTAGGAACGCAAAGTCTAGAGTTGACTCTAAGTATTCCTTCTTCATCGATTTTTGCTTCTGGAATAGCACCTTATTACACTTTCTTCTTCATACGCATTAGCCCCAGGTCCATATCTTGAGAAGCTTTAACTTTATCGATTAAAGTCGGTTCTACTCGTATATTCACCATCATCATGTGGGTCCTTGGAGTCTTTAATTCTATCTTCATCCTTTGCAAGTCATACAAAATGGGCCTTTGCGTTGACAATATCACCCTCGTACTCGCATATGATCTTCTACTCAATGCGTCAGCTACTACGTTCGCTTTTTCAAGATGATATTGAATAGTGTGATCGTAATCTTTCAACAGCTCAAGCCAAATTCGTTGCCGCATGTTGAGTTCTTTTTGGGTGAAGAAATATTTGAGGCTTTTATGGTCCGTATAAATCTCCACTTTCTCCCCATATAAGTAGTGTCTCCATATCTTCAACGCGAATATGACTACTGCCAACTCCAGATCATGAGTAGGATAATTCCTCTCATATTCTTTGAGTTGTCGCGAGACATATGCTATGACTTTCCCATGTTGCATGGGAACACATCCTAACCCTTTGCTTGAAGCATCGCTGTAAATAACAAATCCATCCGAACCAGATGGTATTGCAAGAACAGGTGCCGAAATGAGTCTCCTTTTGAGCTCTTGGAAACTCTTCTCGTATTCTTCGCTCCATACAAATTTTATATCTTTCCGAGTCAGCTGAGTTAACGGAGTAGCGATTCGAGAAAATTCTTCCACGAATCTCCGATAATAACCAATTAAGCCCAGAAAGCTACGCACTTCAGTCACCGACTTCAGTTGCTCCCAACTTTGTATTGCTTCAATCTTCATCGGGTCAACAGATACTCCATGTTTTGACACCACGTGCCCAAGGAATGCTACTTCCTCAAGCCAAAACTCACATTTCTTCAGCTTGGCATATATCTTATTTTCACGTAGCCTTTCAAGTATCAGCTTTAAATGACGCTCATGATCTTCACAGCTTTTGGAATAGATGAGGATGTTATCAATAAAGACAACAATGAATTGATCCAAATATTCCCTGAATACACGGTTCATCATATCCATGAAAGCAGCAGGACCATTAGTCAATCTAAAAGACATGACTAAGAATTCATAATGCCCGTATTGAGTTCTAAAGGCAGTCTTCGGAATATCTTTAGTTTTAATCTTCAGCTGATGATATCTAGAACGAAGATCGATCTTTGAAAAGAATTGTGCTCCTTGTAACTGGTCAAACATGTCATCAATGCGAGGTAGCGGATACCTATTCTTGATGGTGACGTGGTTCAATTCTCGGTAGTCAATACAAAGTTGCATACTCCCGTCTTTCTTCTTTACGAATAAAACAGGAGCACCCCAAGGAGATATACTAGGACGAATGAAACTGATGTCTAATAACTCATATAGTTGGACTTTTAACTCCTGAAGTTCAATAGGATCCATTCGATATGGGGTTTTAGAAATGGGATTTGTACCCGGTTTAAGGTCAATAAAGAATTCTACATCACGTTCTGGGGGTAGACCGGGAATTTCTTAAAGAAATACATTAGGAAATTCTCTAACAACAGAAATATTATTCAAATTTGACTTGTCTCTGTTCAAATCCATAACATGGGCTAAGAAAGCTTGACATCCGTATTTCAATAAACGAATAGCTTTGTGGCTTGATATGACAGCAACTGATTTTAGTGGTGTAGTTGCTTGAATTCGTATAACAGGTTGGTTAGGAATATGAAAACTAACAACTTACGAAAATAATCAATTTTGGCATGATGAGTAGTTAACCAATCAATTCCTAAAATCACATCAAAAGCAAGTATCTTTAAAGAGATAAGATCAACAGGTAATGTGATTGTGCCAACTTGGATCAAGCAAGATTTATAAACTGTAGATGTAACGAAGGTTTCACCCAACAGAGTTTCCTCAGATAAATCAAAGTCCAATTTCTCTGGAGTCAAGTTTAAACGTTGAGCATAAGCAGGAGAGATAAAAGAATGGGTAGAACCGATATCTAGCAAGGTATAAACTTCGTAAGAGTTCAAGATTAGCTTACCCGTGATCACCTCGTTCGGGTTCCTTATGTTTTGGCCAGTCACAACAAAGGCTATTCCAGAAACCGCTGATTTTGACTTATCCGAGACAGCCATTGGAGTCACCATCCCCGTTGAACTTGGTTTTGCTACAGAATAATCCCGAGCTATATGACCTTCCTTTCCACAGTTATAACATACCTTAGATTATTGTGGGCAGTTTGGGCTGATATGTCCCTCTTTCCCGCATTTGTAACATCTAACTGGCGGTCGTTCTCCTCCCCTAGAATTTGTTGTTGGTGCTGGTGCTGCTGTTGATGTCTTCCCGTTATTGTTGAATCTCCTCTTTCTGAAATTTCCACTTGACTCACCTCTCCTATTATTATGGCCACGATTACTACCCGAGTGGTTACCACCTTTGTCCGTATTTTTCCCTCCTCGCTGGTTATCATCGCTCTGATGACTGCTGTCACCGGTATGACCCTGGTTGTGGCCCCTTGGTTGAGTATATTCATTATCTCGCTCTAATAATTGAGTCCTATTTACAACATCTGAATATAAAAAAAATTTATGAGAGATAAGATATTGTCGAATCTCGGGTTTTAGACCTCTCAGAAACATCCGCGTCATACGTTCCTTATTTTCTACCAAATGAGGTGCAAACCTGGAAAACTCCGCGAACTTCGCCTCGTACTGGGACACCGTCATGCTATTCTGTTCCAGTCTAATAAACTCTACCTCCTTCATATGACGAATACTTTCAGGAAAGTACTTGTCATTGAACAGTTTCTAAAATTTTTCCCAAGATATAATGAGTGCGGCTGGCTGGGTACGCTTCACAGATTCTCACCAGTAATCTACCTCACCACGGAACATAAAGGTGGCTAATGAAACCTTCTGTTCTTCCGTGCAGACCAAGACATCAAATATCTTGGTAATTTTCTTAACCCACGTTTTCGCCTTAATCGGATTGGGCTTTCCCCAGAAATCTGGTGGTCCCAACTCCTTGAACTGCTTGGCTGTGACAAACCGCACGTTGCTATCATTTCCACCCGTACTTTGTACATGAGTCTCCCTCGTCTGATTTTGCATGAACTGCAAAAAGCTTCTCAACATCGCAACATTCATCGTTTGCTCGGTAGTGTTGTTTACAGGAGGAATATTGCCATCCTATTGCACGTTCTCTTGGTTGGTAATCAAATGTTGTTCCACCGTCTCATATACTCCATTGTTAACGTTCTCATCTGCCATTCTTAAAAACTTCAATAAAACAGGGGTTAATTAAACAAATCAACATATCACAAAATATCCCTATATTATGACCGACCAACAAATAAGCTTAGGTAGGATACACTAGCGAAGGATTTACTCGTCTCTCCCCTCCTAGTTCTATTCTCCGATCTCTGCCAGAGACCATATTCCTAAGCTCTGATACCAACTGTGACGCCCCCAAAATATGTATACAACACCCATTCTGAGTCGCCAAATACATGGTACAGAAAGTAAACTATAACTTCAATAATACAATTGTCGTGCAAAATACAATAACACATACTGTGAGTTTAAATAAAAATATTGTCTTTTAGACAATATCCACACTCAAATAAGTCCTCATTACAATTATTCAAACACTATATTACAGAAATAGTGAGGATTGCTAAAACATCTTTCTAGAACCATCACTCCATACCCCGACTAGATCCTGCTCTATTCTCACCTCCTGAGAAAAAATGGAATAAAAAGGAAAAGGGTTAGCTCAACTAGCCCAGTAAAGAATATTATGGCTAAAATAATATACAACAAATTATCATTAGTCTTCAACAGGGAAAAATTTGATAGAATATAATATACAACAAATTTTAGATTAATATTCTGCAGCGGAAACAACAATCCATTAGAAGAGTCAAGTAGAGAATGAGTTCTACTATCTTCTACGATTTAAAAGTCCATCATCAATATTTTATCACGGTAACAACAATTAATATACATCTTTAATCAAATATTCATCTTTGCACTACAAGCCAAAGATATTCATTTGTATCACCAGTTGGTCATGTTCATCTCAACACTTGTTCATCTTTGCACTACGGGCCAAAAATATTCATCAGTTAATCATTCATCTTTGCACTACAGGCCAAAGATATTCAGTAATATCATCATTTAGGACTGAGGATGATGAAAAATATTTTAAAGAAAACTAATCTGGTGAGACAGAAGGACAAATATTATGGATTCGTATAACAGTTTATCCAAGATCAATAATACTTCATAATAACCAATTGTGAAGCAAAATTTAAAAATAAAGATCAAAACATGGATACAATCAAAGATAGTAACCATAATAGACATCTTGGATGAAAAGAAGAAAATTTCATTTTTTGATGAATAGTGCCGTATTCGTAAATAGTGCCGTATACGTGAATAGTGCCGTATACATGAATAGTAATCCCGACACAAAAAGGTAGAAACTCCACAATAAAATTCATAACAATATCTCAGTATAATGATATTGAAGAAAATAATATCATTTAAGAAGAAAATAACATCCCTTACCTCAAAATAACGGTACTTCTGATCGGAATATTGAATAGAAAGTCGAAGAAAACTTGTACCGAACAACAACTCTCAAAGTATCAAAAGACTCACAAAAATACGCTCGATAATCTAGAGAGAAAGAAAACTTGTTTCTGGTGTGATTTTCAATTCTAACCTAAGCGCCTATTTATAGAAAAATATTAGAACGCCATAGGAGACTAAATAATAAAATATTATTATTATTATTTTCGTCTTTCTATGCCTTCACTCTGAAAAACCACCAGCAGCCATCTTGGAAGAGAATTCAGCAGCCCACATGTTTATAACTTAAGTGGGTCCCACCCATAATTTAATAAAAATTATTTTATTTTTTGAAACTTTAGTAATTCATAAAAAATAGTCCGTTTATCAGAAAAATATGAATTTTATGTCCATTCCACACGAAATCGAATTCTCTACAACTTTGTAGCTTTGAGTTTTTCTAAATTCTAAACAGAAAATATCCGAAATCTACAAACGGATGATTTTTAATACCTCCATTCCGACAAAATACTGATAAAGCATCTTAGCATTAATTCCTTCATTTATAACCACATAAATAAATCCATCATTTATATCCACATCAAATAAATATTTCCTTGTCATATAAATCAATAATTCATTATTCACAAATAATATTACAGAATCACAATTATGACAACCAGGCCGTTTCCAGAAAAGAGAGGGCTTTCCAATAAGGATTTTTCCTTACTGGCGCGCAAATTAGGTGACCAAACCTCTCATTAGACAGACCTTTCTAGACATTACCAATAATACTATCTAATAATATTATTCAAATAATATGAATTATTGATCAGATAATGGGAAATACTGTGCAGAAACAATTATTGAAACAACAATAATATAAAATATCAACGCAGCAATTATTGAATTAATAAAATAAAATATTGAACAATAATTACTGTAACAATTATTGAGTAGTGCATTCTTACGTAAGAATCAATAATTCAAAAATACTGGACAATACCGTGTTCTACTATGCAACCACGCGTATTACTGCAATTTAACCAGCGGGTATTCCAACTACGTTAACGGTAATAATTACGCCGTTTTTTATAAAAAATTCAACTTCTCATTTTTTTCATCCGATAGTTATTCTGTTATGAGGCCCACGAATGGCTGCGCCGTCGTACGAATATTCCCCGACAACAAGAATATTCCACGACCAAACGAATATTCCCCGATAAAAATGAATATTTTACAACCACTTGCTTATTTTGTAAATTTGCACATTTCACCCTTAACCAAAGTATTATATCAAATTAACTCCTTATTATTTTAAGATAATAAATAGAGAAAATTTAATTTTATTCATAATAAGTTGGGGTCTTACATGGATGAAGCACAAATATCAAGGATATTCCACTAATTTCATGGGGTATAGAAGCCAAAACTTTAACCAACTGAGTATAATAAATATATGAAACTGCAAATGGATTTTCGCCCGCCATGCTGTAATCCACATAGACAGATCATTTCCACAAGTTAATAAGGAATGAATACGAAGGATCATTCACCATGCATGTGATAATCCACATAGACAGGTTATTCCAACAGAATAATAAAGAATGAAACCAGGTCATGCGTAATCCGCACAGACAAAATATTCCAACAGAATAATAAAGAATGGAATAACAGAAAACTTCACCAGGCATACGATAGACCGCACAGACAGGTTATTCCTACAGAATAATAAATAATAGAACCAGGTTATGCGTAATACGCACAGACAGGATATTCCAACAGAATAATAAAGAATGGAATAATAGAAGACTTCACAAGGCATGCGATAGACCGCACAGACAGGTTATTCCAACAAAATAATAAATAATGGAACCAGGTCATGCGTATGCACAGACATGATATTGCAACAGAATAATAAAGAATGGAATAACAGAAGAATTTTACCATGTATGCGGTACTTCGCATAGATAGGTTATTCCAACATAATAATAAAGAATGGAATAACAGAAGAATTTCACCATGTATGCGGTACTTCGCAGAGATAAGTTATTCCAACAGAATAATAAAGAATTGAATAACAATAGCTCTCTTCATGAATACGAAAGAAATAATACCCCTTACCTTAGAAAAAGATTGGATACTGGAGTAGAGAGGTAGCAGACTTCTCTTCTTCTTTCTCTCTATAATTTCTCTCTATAATAATTGCTCTATAACTTGAGTGAATTAGTGAAGAATAATGAAGAAATGAGCTTCTATTTATAGAAAAATATAGTTTCGATAATTGTACGTCTTGGGGCTCAGAATATTACAGTATAATACCTTCCTCTTTTTCTTTATTTTTAATTTAGTCCTACAAGTATTATCAAACTTGCACCACCTCCCCTAATAGAAAATCATGTGAATCAATAGTTCTAGACATATGAAAATACGAATTACAGTATACTACCTCCATCTATACCTCCATTTTTAACTTAGTCATGCAAGTATTATCAATCTTGCACCAACTCCCCTAATAGTAACAAGAATGTGAATCAATAGTACACACATGTGAACAAATAGTTATAATCATGTGAATTAATAGCAATTAATTACTCATTTATCCGATTAATTACCCGACTGATCAGTATAACTTCCAGACATCAATAATACCGAAATAAATGTCAATTTTCACTAACACTGATAATTCCAACACAATGGAACTATCAACTTCATCTTTAATCAACACGAACTTATTCATCATTAATATTATAACTCACAATATTTAACAACCAGGTCGTTTCTAGGAAAGAGGGGGCTTTCCGATAAGGATTTCTCCTTATTGGCGCGCAATTAGATGACCAAACCTCTTCTTTACAGAACTTCTAGACATTGTAAATATTATAATTTAATAATATGAATAACTTTGTCGTCTCAATTATTGATTTAATAACATAAAATGCAGGTGATACTGTGACAATAATTGAATCAATAATATGAGAGATATGATGCAGCAATTACTGTAGCAATAATTGAGTGAATTCTCACGTAAGCATCAATAACCAATACCATGTGCTACTATACAACCACACGTATTACTGTATTTTTACTACCGGGTAGTTCAATAGTTTTTACGGTAAAACTTTCGCCGTTATTTTTATAAAAAGATAATTCTGTCGTTTTCTAACTACGACAATACTTCCGTTGTGCGGTCGACCAATGATTGTGTCATCGTACGAATATTCCCCGACCAATCGAATATTATATAACCACTTGCTTACTTTGAAAAATTTGTAAATATTACCCACAACTATAACATTATATCACATCCACACAGTAATATTCCAAAAATATATTTCGAGAAAATATTCTTTATTCATAAAAGTCGGGGTCTTACATATTCAATTAATCAAATTTATTTTTATGTTTAAGAAATCATACATGACATTAACAAAATTACATCAAGTAACAAATTTTAGGTTTGAAATTTGTTACTCATGAATGCTTCAACATTGGTCAAACCAGTATAATTCAATTAAAAATATTTCTAATCACAAACATAAAGTTTAAAAGTGTATAACATAATTAAATTTATCTATTATATTTTTAATAATTTGTCCATATAATTTCTATAAAAATATAACATAAACACTACTACAAAACAATAAATAGATAACGCGGAAAAAACGTTGTGGTTTCAGTCTGAAAAACGTCATGGTTAAGGGTGTCATCTATTTGACACCCTTACACAATGTTTTTAAAACATTGTAGTTAAGCACATTACACAACGTTTTTTAAGAAAAAAACGTTCTAGATTTATTTTCCATAAATTAGTAGATACTTAAAAACGTTGTAGAAGGTATGATTCCACAACGTTTTCTGGATAAAAATATTGTAGTTTAATATATCAGACAACGAAATTTATACAACATTTAGAAGGTGTCATTTATTTATACAAATAAACAACAATTTTAAAATGTTGTAGATAAAGAAAAAAAAGAAAACAAAATGTTGTGGTTCACCTATATTACCAATTCACCTGCAATATGCTAATGTGATGATATATAGCTAAAAGGTCTAAATTCTCATTCAAATTTAAAGCCAAAATGTATCAACCATTCAAAATACATTCCAATAATACCATTCGTTTACAGCTTCAAATTACTACATCCACAAAATATATATCAAACTATCCATATATGCATCTCAAATTCACTTTTCAATATAAATTACTACTATATTGAATTGTGAATTTGATTACATGCATCCACAAAATAAACCAAACTATCCATAAAATTAAGCTACTACCTAAGCATGTGCAAAAAAGTCTAGTTCTCCCAAAATACGTACATTCATCTAACATATTCACCGTTAACTAGAGGCTCTACATATAGCTGCTCACATACGTTGCCCACTCATCCCGTACTTCGTCAATTTGTTCTTGTGTACGTTAATCCACATACTTTATCCCACTGAAATAAAAGAACAACAAATTTAGTAGACATGAAGATTGTTTGGCATGTTTGACTGACGTGGTACGGAAGCAGTAACAGGAAACATTGTAAGAGCATGCCACTTCACAAATGTATTCACGACTGGCAATAATCAATTGTGTGGTTCTTGGGAGAAATTAATTAAAGAGCAAAAATAAATATATAATTAGCCCATGTGAGTGTGAAAGGGAGCAACTTGAAAGTGATCAGGTGTATACATTAACAAATATTACTTGAAGTTACCTGACCAAAATGCCATAGCATGTCAGTTAAAGCATTATAAAAGGCAGATGCTGTTGAAGAGCTTGGATCCAAACTTTTTCTCTATGCCCCACTAGAAGTCCATGTGCCACACCATATACTTGATTATCAAATAATCGAAGTTCCTCCAATAACAACGAAGCTTCTTTAAATGAACTGCAACGGCTGCAACCAGAGGCAAAATAGAACAACTGAGATTACACATTATTTAGTGAGAATTGTTAGACGAACATGCTACCAACAAAGTTTCTGTATTAAAAATAGGCAAACAGAACGACAGAAGCAAAAGTTAAATGCCATTCTATAGATTAAAGAAAAATATTCAGTCAATTATTTTGACATTGAATCCCCATGACAACAATTAATATGGATGTATCAGCAACAAGTCTAGTTCTACGAGAAGCTTCAATCTCCAGCTCCTGCTCAACAGATACGACAGTTACCTCAGCACCAGAAGCTGACATAATTAAGAACAAAGAGAGGGAGCAATTAGTGAGAAAATATATTAATGACGACGCCTAAAAATAATTTTGATATGTACCTTAACCGTAACAGTTACCATGTCCTTGTTATCCTTTATCTTAAGCATATCAAGTGATGGTAGCAGTCTCAATTGAATCTCTTTTGTGGTCTCAGGTTCTAGCTCAAGTAACGGTAACTTAGCAGTACCCTATCGCTTGTCTTGCCCAATGTCTTCATCAAAAACCTGTGCAAAAAACTTAAAATATATGTTTGCATAACAAAAATAAAATGTTATTATAAGCACACAGAAAGATAAAAGATTTCCCCAACCAATGATCATAGAGGGGGAGTGCTCCCACTAGACAATAATCATTTTAGGCTAAATCAGAATGGCAAATTATAGATCGTTTCAATTCCAGCCATCTTCAAGGTGGTGACAACACTATGAAATAATGTGTCAAAATGTAACCTCAGTGTGAGCTATGCCCACAGATATAACAGTTCTCTAAGAAAGCTTAACCCGCCAGAGAAAATAGCATCAAGCATTACACAACCAACATAACGTAATAAGCAGATATTGTTGAACACTTCTAAGCACAAACATAAGTAAATACGACTTTTGTCAGGCAATCTAAACTCCAAGTAATTCAATCTATTGTAGTACTTAGAATATAAATTAAAAGTAGTCTTCTAGTCGCGATCCTCTTCCTCTAGTTCCTCACCCTCTGGCACCTCGTGCATATATAGAACATTATTACACTTGCAGATGCTCAGAAATTAGATGGAGCACTCTTTTCGGTAAATATAATTACATAAATAAGAGATGCAAAAGTCATATTTTTTACTTTAGCATATTGTTTTAATTTATTGTATTTTCCCCTATTATGCTTTTAGACGTATAACAAAATGAAAAAAATCATATAATTCAACAAACCATCCTAAAGTGATAAACATACCTGATTAGTATCTGTCCAAGGTTCCCTATGAATTGTCCATCAATATATTCTTCAGAGTTTGTAAGCTGCAATTTAAATTGGCGTCAACAATAACAAAGCAAGTTCCAAAATAAATAGAAAAATATTAGTTTATAAACCTTCACCAAATAATTTTAAAGGAAATGTTCAAGGAGTGTATAAAACATAACGGTACCATAAAAGACCGTATTTATATTGATCAATTCCATACCTGTTTCAAATATGGACAGAATAGCCAAATGCACTTTTGATGTGCCTAAAGAAATTGAAACATCCACAATCTCAAAGGGTTAACAAACGACTTAAAGATTTCCCTTCAAAAATTGCAATAAGTTTCACTTTCTTAAGCACACCAAAAGGTGCATTGAAGCTATCCAGTCTTTGTATTATAATCAAGCAATTGTGAGAAGATGGTTAAAGAAGCAATACAATTTTTTCCTTTTCCAGAATAGAAATTAGATCTTTATGAGTGTCGTACTTTTGCTTGTAATAATCAACATATGAGCTATACTCTAAAGGACCAAGATAGCCTTCTTTCCTTGGGAATGAGTTCTCTGCAGTCATATCAGACCGTACAGAATCGACGTAGAACCTCTTCCCCGAATGAGCAGCGGTAACAATTCTTCCCACCAAGGTAAACATCTGGCCGAGCTCTCTGAAGGGGGCTGCTCCAAGCATTTGTCTTAGTTACTTCTTCAACAAGATTCCAGTCAATCTCGCTTACTAGATCTACAGATTTATTGTTCAACAAAGGGACAAATAAATATGCCTTAGCAGAATACCATGGAGTGGTGGTAGGTATCCACATCCAGCACAATGCTCATCAGTCTTACATGAAAGCTCTTAAGGGATAGCAACTACAAGTAAACACAACCACAAAACTTCAGTCAATGCAGTAATTCAGAGCTAAAGTGGGGGGAAGAAAAAGAAAAAAGTTAAAGTAGAAACTAAAACTACTTGGTAAGATAAACAAACAATAACCTGACTTTCTGTGATTTCTATAGGCTTTGACAAACATTTGATAGTTGTATACAAGAATATGCAACAAAACTAATTACTGCCTTATGCTGAGTAAATTTGATTACAAGTGTGAACAATTTGGAGAAATTATAAATACTGTCAATAACTCACATCACAAAGTAATTTGTCTTAAGGCAACATCTAACCTGTTCTGATGTAGCATTCATGACTTCTGGATGACACAAACTTTGTTTATAGACAATCTAATACTTTTGGCAACAATGTCATAAAATAATGACCTACAAATTAAACAAATTCAAATGGTTGAACACATGTCACCTAGAAAATCTTACATTGACCTGAACTCCATCTACCAAACTGTAAAAGTACGAGAAACTAAACAAAAATGAAGCAATAATACCTGAGGACTGAATTGCTTGTGAAAGAGCCCTGCAAGCTGTCATGGATAAATTTGCATTCTCAGTGTGTTCCGAGTTGAGGAGCTTCTCAATATTCAGAAATTAAAAAAAAGGACAATATTCTTTAACAATTATAAAATGGCTGTCTGTTTTCTTTCATTTTCTAAGTAGTTAAACAGACACAAATTTTCACTTCCAATTTTAATGGAAAAAAGAGAGTCAGATCTGATAATAAAATAAATAGTTACCCAAACAAGGAAAATATTCGGAAACCTTTCCTTAGGAGTAAGGAATTTGCAGCTAGCTCAGATAAATTTTTACTGTCGACAAAATATATTGACAGAAAAATCATGGTCTT
This sequence comes from Panax japonicus, assembly GCA_020205505.1. Taxonomy (NCBI): domain Eukaryota; kingdom Viridiplantae; phylum Streptophyta; class Magnoliopsida; order Apiales; family Araliaceae; genus Panax; species Panax japonicus. The sequence goes on along the minus strand of CM035095.1, from coordinate 42,789,217 downwards.
CTCGGTTTTTGAAGAGAACGGAAATTGGCAGTAAAGAAATATATCCGTGTCCTCCTCTAATAAAGGGGAACGAACAAAAGAAAATGGAAATCAGGAAAAAGAGGACAAAATCTGCATTCACTGCCAGACATCCGCCGGGGCGGGCTTTTCCAAGGCAAATATACCCGCCAGGGCTGGGGTGCGCGACAGAAGGCTTATTGTTTCCTTATTCGGGTTGGACTTGGAAAGGCTGCTGGTCATGGATTTGGTTTGCGTTTGGAAAGATAAAAAGAGCTAACTGAGGGGCATAGAGGACATTATTATTATCATCATACAAACCTTAGTGTAGACACTCGAAATTTTACTTTCCCTAGACTAACCTTGCAGGAAGGCAAAAATGTCATTTCACTTCAGAGACAACCCCGAGGTAGGGCAAAAACATCATTTCACCACGACGACAACCCCGAGGAGAGATAAAGGTGCAACGATGCCCCGACACAGAGTGAACCGAAGGAGGATCAAAAAACTTAGGATGTGACCATAAGACGTCCCCGCAGCAACTACTGGACAGCTATCGAAGACGAGCCGATTGATGACTCTCTAGAGACGAAAGATACCTTTTAGCTAATTGCATCATCTTCTTGGAATCCTAATCAGTTAGAATCGACCACATTTCGCACCCTTCCGCAAAGACATTTTGAGATTTTTGGGTACAAAGCTCAACTTTCATCGAACCGGGACCAAAAGGCAAGAAATTTGAGATAATGGGACCCGCTGAGCCTAGCCTCAGGTGTACGTGCTCAAGCCGCAGGTACACCTGCGGTTTCCTTCGAATGACATAAGTTCAGCACCAGAAGCTCATTAGTCATACAATAGAAAAAACGCACAATAATAGAAAGCTAGAGAGAGAAGGAAGAGAGAGAGAGAGAGACCTTTGGATGTAGCATTTCTATAACATATTTTTTTTGTTTAATCTCATATATCATACATACTATAAGTCTTGAGTGATATAAGTTGAATCCAAGCCAAAAGAAGCTGGTTCACGCGTTCCCCAAGGTGAAAAACATTTATTTTAGCCACTTTATTTGTAACCGTTGTTATAAATACCAGTTTTATGTAGATATAACGGTTTTTACGGGTTAGATTTTTTTTCTTACATATATATTGTGTATTGGGAGGTAGACACTGAGTTTCTACTGGTTAATTTGTGCATATTCAGTTGTAATTCAAGTTATTTGACTAGATCTAGCCAAATTTAGCATTTTGAGCGGTTTTAAAGCATGATGCCATAACCCATATGCTAGATTGGTTCAAATCTATGGTAGATCTAGATGTTTTACTACTCTTTGTTAGTTCCAGTCACTTCGTAGAGCCCTAGATCTGTATCTAGAGGCGAGGAGATCCAAATGGCTAGATATGGGGATTTTAACCGATGAAATCACCTAATATCAAGTTTAGGATGTTGTACATACATATTTGTGCATATTAATATGAGCCTAGGAATCCTGGGGTTGAGATCTACTGAATGGATCTTAACTAGATTCCTATAATGGACTTCTTGGTTTAAATGTAATGTTTAAATACTGCAAATCGCTATACATGTAATATTGGATCTTAAAACGAGTTCTAGGGGTTCGTCCCAAGAATTCGGATTAAAGATCCCATGATAGTGAAAATCATTTTGTGAGCGTTTGGATTCATCGAGATAAATTTCATGCCCGATGATCCGACCTCTTTTTGGCACTTTCTTTACATGCATTATCACCCAAAACAATTTTCTAATATAATCACAAAGAGCTTTCATACAGAATAAAGAAATTTGGGTAGATCATGTAAGAAACATAAAGATAATAAAAAGGAAGTATCGAAGTCCTCAATTCCTAGTTGGACAAAGAATTTGAAAACCCTTTTTCAAAAGATCATTTCAAATTATTTATCTTGTTGAAAAAAATGAACCTTTTGTTATATCAAATCCTTTGTACAACACTACTTCCAAATAAATCAAAATAAAGCCTAGAAAATACTTTTATTAGGTCTCGATCTATTAGTTTTATTTTGATGATAACAATAATTAGTAAATAAATTAATCAAAAGGGTAGAATCCTCTCCATAGGATTTTTTATTATAATTTTTTTATTTATCTTATTTACTTTGACCAAAAATATTTTCTAAATCTTTTGTAATTGATTTTCTTGATCTTGATGTTTTAAAGTGTTAAATCAAATGGGTTACTTATTGTGACGCCCCCAAATTCAGGTACTTGAAACCCAAACTCGGTGCTTCACGATACTATTTTTATGAGCCGAATAATACTAATAATAATTACAATAATATAAATACCAAACTTAACTTACATATATCAGAGTCTAATCCCAGGTACGCGACCTTTAAACATTCATTACATGATAATTAATAGTTATCATTGTCTTAATAAAGTCTAATTATTACATAAAATACCATAAATCTTATTTTGTTAGATTTCCTTTCCCTTTGTTCCTGGCAGATCCCTCTGGTTTATCATACTTAACTGAAAACATTTAAATTAAGCAAGAATGAGCATTTGAATGCCCAGCAAGTAATAGCAAACAATAAACATTAGCTGAAAAGATTAAATGTTTTCTTTGAATGTCACTTCTACAACGAAGCAATAGTTGTGAAGTAAACTGAAGCAACACTAAACAACATAACAATTCTATTTCAAATTTTTGAAACTACGTACTGACTATAAATGGAGAGCAGTTGACCGACTATGAACTTTGTTTTCAATTTTTGAAAAGGTTAAACAGAACTTCATCTGTAAACCGTCATAACTTACAGGCACGAGGGGTGATCAGCCCGTTATGCCCTGTATTGATCAATACTACATACCAGAATGATATTCTCATTCATCTTATCCGCCTTGGGCGCACAAAAGTTTTCCAAATTATGGATGTTCATACTTAGCCTGAATCTGAACCAAAATAATTTGGTTAGATATCAATAGAGTTCTATCATGTTCAACAATATTTTTAAATCTGTGTCTAGCCGAGTCAAATAGCTTAGACGACTTTTAATATAGGTATACATACAGGAAATCAACAACTATGTATCAACATGTACAATGATTATCCAAGTGAGGACACTTGTATAACCATACTTATAATTTAACGAACAGAATATATATTTCTGAATCTTATAGTAATACTGTACTGATAAACAATGAATGAATAAAGTTCGAGAACTTGCATGAATACGAATATTTGGATACATAATCGATAACAATAGAGTTAATAATCTGGCATAACAATAATATAATTTTGAAACTTTCTTACTCATGTCCATTGCATAAAATAAATGCAAAGGTTAAGATGCTTGCACAATGTAAAGGATAATTCAAATACTTTCCCGATCTGCTGCTTACACAACTTATTTCTATCTTTAATTCAACGACCTATCATTCATAAGATTGTTCTATTGATTAGAATAACATATCATAACATATCGTACTGTTGTGCCTACTGGGAACTAACAATTGGTATCAAAGCAGGTTCTCATGCTATATTCAAAAGCTAATCGCTTTGAGCCTGATCCTAGGCATAAACATTGTTCTAAACTTAGTTTAGTAGTAAGTCACTTGTTATATGCAGATGAGCTCACACGTTGGAAATAGTGTGTACAGGTAAATGTGCATATACACCTGAAGCTGCTCAGATTTGTCCATGTTCTTGATTGTTATATCAACAAGACCAATTCTTGCTCACGATCAATCTTGTAGTTTGAAGACCAGGCTAGAAAGCTCAGAAGACATCAACAGAAAAGAATCAAACATCCACCAGCCTGAAAAAAATGAAAAGGCCATACATGCTAAGCAATGCTTATCCAGAGAAGAAAGAAGAACTTCTCAAACATGTGTCTGGCCAACCTGCAGCTGGGTGTAAACCTTGTGAACTCAAGGATGTCAAAGAACTAAAGATGTTGATATTCTCTTAGCTTGCATCTTCAAGACCACGACTGATTGATTGAAGGTCAACTGGAGCAAATGGGAAACTATGCACATCAATGCCTAAACACAGTATATCTTAGATAAATGACTGTTAAGAAACTGACAGTAAAAAGGTATGGTTCCTCACTTATATAAATATGTACATCATGATTGCACCTTCTTATGAACTGTAACAGTATTCTTTCAAGGAATCATAATCTACCAAAACAGGTGAAGAGAGAAAGTAAACTGAGGGTGGAAACTCAAATGCCTATAAACTTTCTCTCCACCCAGATTTTTAAGTTGAAGATGACATCTTGAAAGTAATCTGAAATGGGTCATAAGAGCATCACATGTTAAATTAATTCTATGTGAAGTAATCTTTGCTAATGGGTTAGTATGTATGTACTTCCTATGGTCTAAGTGTTTAACAACAAACAGAGTATGATCAGTTCTACAAGAGTATCTTGAAGATTCATAGAAACTGATCACCTCCCTAAATCAACCAGATTCTAATAAATCATAAAGTTGATTCTCACTCTGTGAACAGTTAAACCCTGTGAACATAACCTAGCAAGTGATGAAACCATCAAAGAAAAAGAGTGTTTTATTAAAATAGCAAATCTTACACAAACTCACCATCATGCACCTCAAAATGTATTATCTAAATTAGTTACATGCATGGATATGACTGGTGGTGATCAATATGATGATTATCCAAATATATGAGGAACATGGGTTTAGAAAACTAACCTAGCAGGACCCATCTAACCATGGGTACCAAAAAAATAGAAATTCATAACCTGCAGGTACCTGGTCTATCTGGCCACACTAAGGAATGCTGAAACAAAAGACTTCAGTCAAGAAGATTCAACCAGCAGAAGGCTTAAGACTGTTCAGAAATGATTCTGATAAAAATCCTATATGTCAAAGCCTGTCCTTGAAGACCCACTGAGCCGATCTGAATAAAGCTCACATGGCTACTAGTTTTTGTGTGGAAGCAGGCAATTCAATCTAAGATGAAAAAGGGTCTTAGGTGCTCACTCATGCAAAGAAAAGAATCCTCAAGGAAGCTCTCCACAGAGGATTATCGAGCATCAAATATAAGGAACTCATTATAGGAGCAAAACTCCATAAGTTCAAACTGTAAAAGAAGACTATGATCGTAATGCTGTCAAATGAACGTAGAATGATCAGTCTTGGAGATATCCATGTTTACGGTGTAAACATATTCAATTGTCAGTGGTGATTCCATCCCGAAAGAGACATGCAAGGATACCTCCTAATGCACATGAAGAAAAGGAAATCACACCTCACTGAAAAGACAACATCAACCATGGGGGAGCAGTGATCTATTGAGGAACAACATCACTGAGATATTCTATGAAGCAATGTACCAGCTATAAAGTCCCAAAACTTTGTGGCTGATGAACCAAATAAAGATCCATAGTCAGTAGGAACGTCTTAAAATGTACTACTGATAACCTATCAGCCACCCAACTCAAAATTGTGGAGTACCTACGTTCAAACACCTGATCATAGTGTAAGTACAGGAGGACACCACGATTACAGAAAATGCAATTGTCTAAAGTTGGTAGAGGACCTCTCCAGCAGAAAAGGTCAAATGAGATATCAATGCAAATCATCTCTAAAGTATTTCATCTGGAAAGTACCTCAGGGACAAACCTGAACCTTATCTCACACTAAGAGGTTGGCCCTTCCTGAGCTACCTTAACCTAGAAGGATTGCTTATTCAAGTTCATCTCAAGGACCAAGACAGTCAACGATCGTAGAGTAAAGGTAGAAGCAAACTCAACGGTCGTAGTGCAACCTCAGCGATCGTAGAAACAGACTCAATGATCGCAATCTTACTAGAGGCTACTCTAACTCATGAGGAGCTTGAAAGAACGGAATAATTGCTCAACCATTCAGATTATGGGAAGATCAGTTCGAATGCTGGTTGGAAAGATGTTCTGCTAAAGAAAAGTACCCAAGGCTTCATGAAACACATAAGTAGTTTAGTCATGCAGTTTCAAGATGAGGATTAATGTCCAAGCCAGCTACTGCAGCATCTCTCAAAAGTTGATCATTGAGTCAACAAAGGAAAACGTAGAGTCCATAGCTGCCTTGCCATGCTACTCTACGAACCAAAGAAGTAAACGGTTAATCCACGTCAATTAAATGTCCACTCTCCTAAAAGAAATATATAACTGAAAAGTTTGTGGGGAGTTACAGCTCATTACTGGGCATCGTGCAACCAATGGCAAATTAGCACATCACAACATATGCAGAGTGAGAAGGAACTGCCTTAAAGACAAATTCAAAATTTGCAAACAGTTAGTATAAACTATCGAACCTCTCTCCCTCCCATTTTTCAAACCCTAGAATCCTCTTCAAAGCCAAACCAATCAAACTTCCATAGCCCAAATCACATTCAGCTAAATCTCTCCGAATCACATATCATATACCTTGAACTCCTCAAATGGCAGAATGGAAAGTTATAACTGGTACTCAACTCGGGTTTACAAAGTTTGAAGAAACAGAGACGAAGTTCAAGGACATACTTGAACTTGTAAAGAAAGCTGGTTCTATGAGTGCTTGGAGGCCAACACTCCAGTTTATACAGAGCTAGTAAAGTAGTTTTACTCAAATGCGTCAACAAATTCTGGGCTTCTGACCACTAAGGTGAAAGGATCAAGTCTAAAAATTAGAGCATCAGACATCAATCAATGTCCAGGGTTTCCCAATTAAGGTCTAGTAAACCTGGATGAAGTCGACATTGAGGAAGACAAGAGGCTAATGCAGTATCAAAGAAACCCTAGTCCTGAAGGACATGAAGAAGAAGGAATTTCCTGAGGAATTTAAGTTCCTTGCTGAAATAGTGGGAAAATATATACTATGCAAATCAATTTTGGAGCCATCCTGTTAGATCAAATCTCCAAATGGATAGAAAAGGCTGAGTTGAAGAAATCTACAGAGAAACCACTTACAAAAGTATTTCATGGAAGATTGCTAAGTATTATGATGAAGAAGAAGCTGGGAAACAAAATCAAGGATGATGAAGGAGAGCCTCTAAATGTTCATAAAGTAACGTCTCCTCAGTTGTTCATAAACTAGAAGAAAAACCTAAAGGAAAACAGGAGGCTAACACAAACTTAAAGCAGCAGAAAAGTCTATGCGAAGAAGAGAAAGGCAAAGGAGGAAGAAAGCTCTGAGTCTAATGACTCTACATCAGTTACTACCACACCAATAAAGCAGAAGTCTAAGAATGTGAAGAATGCAAAGGCTTCGTTAAGCTATGTCTCCACTGATAAGAAGAAACGAGGAACAGAAGAAAAACCAACATCAATTGCTATAAACCCAAAAAGAAGAAGAAGCAACAGATTGCTTCAAGAGCCTTCAAGAAAGAAAGCTAAGGTGGTAAACAAACCAGCCCCAGTTCCCCAGGAAAGTCCATCCAACAAAGTAGAACATGAAGGTTCTGAAGATGGGAAGGGAACTGAAAGCTCTAAGACTGAACCCTTAAAGAGCAAGTCCAGCAATGAGGAAGAAGTTGAATCTGTGAAAGAAAGACCCAAGTCTGATGGTGAAGAAAAAGGATGTGCAAGATCTATAGCTAACTCTCAGAGCATCCACTCTGATGATGAAAAAAGGTTGCAAGTTGACACAACATCCTCTACTGCTAATACTCCAGCAAACTCAAATGATGGTGATTCTGAAAAAGGACATGCCTCTGCCAATGCTAAGAGTTAAGAAAGCTTGCCTGATGATTCAAAGGCTTCAGAGTCTGAAGAGGAAGAAGAGTTTGACTCTCCTATAACTGAACCCCCAAGGAGAAGGAAGAGCCACATATTAATTGCTCAATTTGCCTCCAAGAAGAGAAATGATCACTCTACTGTAATCATTGAGTTAAGCGATGATGAATTTGAATCACAAGAAGAAGATGCTGAAGATGGGACTAGCAATGAAGAAGATGAATCCAAGGAAGATCTTTCTGAAGAAGGTTCTAAAAATAAAATTCAGCAAGAAGAATTCATGGATGAATATGAGGAAAGGAGCCAACAAGATTCAGGCTCAAAAAGAGAAGAAATAGAGAAAAATTCTGATTCTGCACATCAGGAATCAGAAGAACCAGAAGATCATCCTGTCATTTCTCCAGCTAGGAGTAACAGAAGAATAGAAGTGGAAGCCTCGAATGAACCACCCAAAGTACTTCCAAAAATTCAAAGACTAGAACTGGTGGCTCAGAACTTCTCAAAGTTAAAAAGTGATGCAACAATGATGATCAAAGACAAGCCCCACTACAAAGTCTACAGACATGCTGGCAACCATTTTATTCCTTATGATCGTAGAGTGGATTCTGAAGGAAGAATGATCATGATCAAGGAAATAATCATAGAGTCTGGTCACTCCACTACTGATGGCATTCAAGTCCAAAATGAGAAGCCTCCATCCGCTCATGCACAATTGCCCAACATTTCTTCATCCACCAATATCGATTGGTACTCAATGATTGTTCAGATTCTCAATACCTTTGAAAATCTATCCAAGGATGAAAATCATAGAGTCCAATCTGGTGTTCAACAAAAGACTGCCCAACCAGATGACCAAAATCTTATGGAACAGGAGCTAATGAAAAACTCCGATGAGCTGATCGAGAAGATATCTCTAATCAATGAAGAATCAAAGAGGTTTACAGCAGTCGAAGATAACTCAGTTCAAGACAGACTCCAAGCAACTATGGCTGATGTATCTCTCAAAATCAAAGAGAGAGATCACATTTATCTGAAGGCCATAAATGATCATAAGGTAGATGCACTACGAGCTCAGAAAGCAAATGAAGAGCAACTACAAGCCCTCTTTGACAAGATTGACAACATGAATCAGTCTTTCTCTATGCAACTTGAGTTAAGTTAATAAGAACTCAAGATTGAAGTTGGTAACTCCTCTTATTTAATGGAGCAGCTTATGTCAAACATGGAACATCTCTCAAGTGATTAATGACAAAAAGGGGGAGAAAAAGAGGCATAGAAAGAGGCACAGTAGGCATTCAAGAAAGGGCAAGAAGAGCAAAAGGAAACAAGAGAAGAAGATAGCAGAAGAAGAAGCTGGGTCATCATCTGAGGGTGAGCCAAAGGATGATGACCCTATGTTTGCAAAGGCTGAGGGGGATCCAAAAGAAGAAGAAGAGAAGCATAGATCTGAGGGGGAACAAACAAAAGAAATGAAGTCAACATCCCAGGGGGAGCAGGTGCAAGGAGATCAAATAGATGAATAGCTGATCAACAGACATCCTGAAAACATACATGGAATCAAAGAGGTACATCTCTAACTAGTTAGGTATGTTCTAGATCCAGGATGTAAAATGTCAGTGTACTAAATTTCACATCATTATAAATGACATTCAAGATTATCTGTTTTAGTAATACAACAACTCACTGTATATAAGATTCATTCATAACATGCATATGCACTTATTATTTTTGTCACAATCAAATAGGGGGAGATTGTCAGGAATAAACATGTGAATGATATTCCTATTTATATATGATTTGATTATGATATATATATGAATGAATATGCAAGTATGTTTGCATAACGAAAAGCTGTAAAGTCCTTTGATAGACAATAGAAACATATGTACAAGGACTTAGAATGAATTGATCAAATATGTTAGGCTGATCCAACATAAGCAAAACAGCTTTGTAAAGTCCTTAAAAAGAAATGATGTACAAGGGCTATAAATATAGAAAGATCAAGCATGTATGACCCCAATTTTTTTTAATAAAGATGATTTTTCTATAAATATCATTTTTGAATGTTATGGAATGGATTTGATATAATATTATAGTTGTGGGTAATATTTATAAATTTTGCAAAGTACACAAGTTGTTATATAATATTCGATTGGTCGGGGAATATTCGTTTTAACAGGAAATATTCATACAACGACACAATCATTGGTGGACCCCACAACAGAATTATTGTCGGATTGAGAAAACGACAAAAATATTTTATGAAAATAACGGCAGAAGTTTTACCGTTAACTGTTGAAACACCTAGTGTTAAAAGTATAGTAATACGCGTAGTTGCATAGTAGTACACAGTATTGATTATTGATACTTACGTGAGAAGTCACTCAGTTGTATTCAATTATTGTCAATATTTTATATATTGAGATGACAGAGTTATTAATATTATTATTTGCATTATTAACGATGTCTAGAAATTCTGTCAAGGAGATGTTTGGTCACCTAATTGCGCGCCAATAGGGAGAAATCCTTATTGGAAAGCCCCCTCTTTCCTGGGAACGACTTGATCGATTAATAGTGTGAATTATAATAATGATGATGAGTTTTGTTTTATTAATACTATTAGTTTAATAAAACAGAAAAGCTTTTTATATAAAACAGAATACTTTTATAAATTTATTCATTTTATTAGACTATAAATAGAATATATAATATTCTATTATGCATAGTATTTTGCATAGTAAAATCTTTTTATATAAAATAGAATACTTTTATAAAGTTATTTATTTTATTAGATTTTAAATAATATATATATATATATATATATATATATATATATATATATATATATATATAGAATATATTATATTTTATTGCATAGTGCAACATAGTATCCTTTCTATTTTCCTATAAATAGGATGCTTAGTTAGAATTGAAAACCACACCAGAAGTTCAGAGAATTCTTCTATAATCTTGAGCGTATTTCTTTAGAGTTTTAAGAAGCTTTGAGTGTAGTGCATTGATGGACAGTTGTTGGCATGATCATGACCATTGATGAATACACGAATATCCTTGGCCCGTAGTGCATGGATAATTTGTGGTTGTGATACTAATGAATATCCTTGGCCGTAGTGCAGGGATGATGTGGATTATTTATTAATCTGAGTTTCAGCGATAAAAGTGATGAAAAACCTTTTAAATCATAAAAGATAATAGATTTTATTCTCTACTTGACTCTTTTAATGGATTGCTTGTTCCACTGCAGTTAAATTTGATGTTTGTTATATTTTATCAGTTTAACACTATTGAATGCTAACGATAATTTATTCTACATTATTTTAGTCATAATATTTCTTACTTGGCTAGTTGAGCACACCCTTTCTTTCACTGTTCTCTTAAGGAAATGAGAATGTAGTCGGGACTAGTCGGGGAACGGAGTGACGGTCCAGATGATAGGATTAGTAGTCCTCACTATTCTGTTAAATAGAGTAAAGATAAATGTAATGAGGACTCTTTTGAGTGTGAATATTGTCTAGATGACAATATTCTTATTAAGACTCTTAGTTTATGTTTTGTCGTATTTTACACGATAGTTGTATTATTAAGTTGTATTTGAATTTTGTACCATGTATTTGGCTACTCAAGATGGGTGATGTATACCTATTTTGGGGACGTCACAGTTGGTATCAAAGCTTAGGGATATGATCCCTGGCTAAGATGTGAGACAAGAACTAGGAGGGGAGAGACGGGGAATTCCTTCGCTAATATGACCTATCTAAGTTTATTTGGTATTTAATTGGTCGGTTAGAGTATATGGATAATATGTGATATGTTAATTAACCCATGTTTTTTGGCAGTATTTGAAAATGACATCCGAGAATGTTGAGAACATCAATGGAGCACAGGAGACCATTGAGTCTCCACAGATCAATAATCAGGATAATGTGCATTAGGAATGCGACAATCCTCAGGCAAACAACAACACGGACCAGATGATGAATGATGGAATGTTCAGAGGCTTTATGCAATTCATGCAACATCAGGAAAGAGCGGCTCCTGTCCAAAATGCAGGTGGAAACACTGGCAACTTTCGGACGGTCACCGCTAAGTAGTTCGAGGAACTGGGACCACCGGAGTTTTTTGGAGAGCCAAAACCACTTAAGGCGGAGATGTGGATTACGCAGATCAACAAGATATTTGATGTCTTGGGATGCTCCAAGGAGCAAAAGGTTCCCTTTGCCACCTTCATGTTGCGGGCAGAGGCAGATTACTGGTGGGAATCTGTAAAGCGTACTCAACCTGCCGCACTGAAGATGTCTTGGGAGAAGTTCTAAGAACTGTTCAACGACAAGTACTTTCCCAAAAGTATTCGTCACATGAAAGAGGTAGAGTTCATCAAGCTGGAGCAAAACAACGTGACCGTGTCGCAGTACAAAGCCAAGTTTGCCGAGTTGTCCCAGTTTGCATCCCATTTGGTTGATAATGAGGAGAGAATGACGCGAATGTTTCTAAGAGGTTTGAAGCCCGAGATACGTCAATATCTTATCTCCCATAAACTGTGTTTGTATTCAGATGTTGTTAATAGGGCTCAGTAATTGGAGCTCGATAATGAGTCAACCCAACCAATATAGAGCAGCCGACAAAATGATAATACCAGTGATAACAGTCATCGAAGCGGTGACAACAAACATGGAGGGAATCAACATGCCAGAAATGGTAACCAATTTGATGGTAATCATGGTTAAGACAATAAGAATGGGCAATTCAAGAAGAGGAGATTCAACAATGATGGAAAGACGTGAGCATCAACACCTGTCGTTAAGGAAGGAGAACGACCACCTATTATATGCTTCAAATGTGGAGGGGAGGGACACATCAGTCCAAACTGCGCGATGCCATCCAAAACATGCTATAATTGTAGAAGAGAAGGTCACCTAGCCCGATTTTGTCATGAACCAAAGTCAAGTCCAGCTGGGATGGAGGCATCATAGGCCGTCCCAGACAAGACAAAACCGGTAGTTCAAGGGAGAACATTTGTCGTGACCTCCCAGAAAGCAAGGAACCCGAACGAGGTCATCACGGGTAAGCTTATTATAAACTCTAGCGAAGTATATACCTTATTTGATAACAGTTCTACCCATTATTTTATTTCTTCTACTTGTACTCAACGTTTATATTTGACTCTGGAGAAATTAGACTTTGACTTATCTGTTGAAACTCCATTGGGAGAAACCTTCATTACATCGACTGTTTATAAGTCTTGTTTAGTTCAAATCGGTACCCTCACGTTACCTGTCGATCTTATTTCTTTGAAAATACTTGCATTTGATGTGATTTTAGGGATTGATTGGTTAACTACTCATCATGCAAAAATTGATTATTTTCGTAAGGTTGTTAGCTTTCATATTCCTAACCAACCTATTATACGAATTCAAGCAACCAAACCATTAAAATCAAGCACTGTCATCTCAAGCCATAAAGCTATTCGTTTATTAAAAAATAGATGTCAAGCTTTCTTAGCTCATGTCATGGATCTAAACAAAAATACGTCAGTTTTGAATGATATTTCTATTATTAATAAATTTCCTAACGTATTCCCTAAAGAACTTCCTGGCCTACCCCCAGAGCGTGAAATTTAATTTTGTATCGACCTTGAACCCGGTACAAAACCCATTTCCAAAGCCCCGTATCAAATGGATCCTATTGAACTTCAGGAGTTAAAGACCCAACTGCAGGAATAGTTAGACATTGGCTTTATTCATCCTAGTACTTCTCCTTGGGGTGCTCCTATTCTATTCGTGAAAAAAAAGATGGGTGTATGCAACTTCGTATTGATTATCGGGAGTTGAATTATGTCACCATCAAAAATAGGTACCCATTGCCATGTATTGATGACCTGTTTGACCAGTTACAAGGAGCCAAATTCTTTTACAAGATTGATCTTCGTTCCGGATATCACCAATTGAAGATTAGAATCGATGACATTCTAAAGACGGCTTTTAGAACTCGGTATGGGCATTTTGAATTTTTAGTCATGTCTTTTCGATTGACTAATGCTCCTGCTGCTTTCATGGATATGATAAACCAAGTATTCAAGGAATATTTGGATCACTTTGTGGTCGTCTTTATTGATGACATCCTTATTTATTCCAAAAGGCATGAAGATCATGAGCAACACTTGAGGCTGATACTCCAAAAGCTTCGTGAATATAAGCTTTATGCCAAGTTAAAGAAATACGAGTTCTGGCTTGAGGAAGTAACATTGCTTGGGCACATAGTGTCAAGCCATAGAATATCAGTTGACCTAGCAAAGATTGAAGCTATTCAAAGCTGGGAGTAACCCAAATCAGTGACCAAAGTACGTAGTTTTCTTACCAATACGAGAAACTTATACACTTGAACGTCTTGCTCGTATGTACATAAACGAGATTATAAGACTGCATGGTATGCCAGTATCCATAGTTTTTGATCGAGACCCAAGATTCACTTCACAATTTTGGGTTAGTTTGCAAAAAGCTATGGGCACGAATTTATGATTTAGTTCAGTATATCATCCTTTGACGGACGAACAATCAGAGAGGACTATTCAAACTCTTGAAGATTTATTAAGACTCTGTGTCCTTGACTTCAAGGGAACTTGGGACAAGTTCTTACCATTGTTGGAGTTTTTCTACAACAACAGTTATCAAGCAAGTGTTGGCATGGCTCCATTTGAGGCGTTGTATGGAAGAAAGTGTCGTTCTCCAGTATGCTGGGATGAGATGGGTGAAGTAATGTTGTTGGGACCGAAGTTTGTACGTATGACTACGGAAAAGATTCAAACGATCCGACAACGTATAAAAACCTCACAAGATCGACAAAAGAGTTATGCTGATCTTCATCGAAAGGACGTGGAATTCGATATTGGAGATCATGTGTTGTTACGTGTTGCTCCATGGAAAGGAGTTACGAGATTTGGAAAGAGAGGAAAGCTCAATCCTTGATTCATCGGCCCATTTTTAATCCTCGATCGAGTAGCAACTGTGGCCTATAGACTTGTTTTACCGCCAAGTATGTCTCGTGTTCATAACATTTTTCACATATCCATGTTACGTAAATATGTGGAAAACCCGAACCTAATTATTGAGTTAGAACCAGATGAAATAGCGGAAGATTTAACGTATGAAGAGGTTCCTGTTCAAATCTTGGATAAGAAGGAACATATTCTACGCTCCAAGGTTATACCTCAAGTCAAAGTTTTGTGGAGAAACCACGATGTTGAGAAAATGACCTAGGAGTTCGAATCTAAAATAAAATCAAAGTATCCTTACCTCTTCGACATACCAGGTACGTACCCTAATTTCGAGGGTGAAATTTCATAAGAAGGGGAGGTTGTAAGACCCCATTTTTTTTTTAAAAAAAGATGATTTTTCTATAAATATCATTTTTGAATGTTATGGAATGAATTTGATATAATGTTATAGTTATGGATAATATTTATAAATTTTGTAAAGTACGCAAGTTGTTATATAATATTCAATTTGTCGGGGAATATTCATTTTAACAGGGAATATTCATACAACGGCACAATCATTGTTGGACTCCACAACAGAATTATTGTCGGATTGAGAAAACGACAAAAATATTCTATGAAAATAACGGCTGAAGTTTTACCGTTAACTGTTGAAACACCCGGTGTTAAAAGTACAAAAATACGCGTGGTTGCATAGTAGCACACAGTATTGATAATTGATGCTTACGTGAGAAGTCACTCAGTTGTATTCAATTATTATCGATATTTTATATATTGAGATGACAAAGTTATTAATATTATTATTTTCAATATTAACGATGTCTAGAAGTTCTGCCAAGGAGAGATTTAGTCACCTAATTGCGCGCCAATAGGGAGAAATCCTTATTGGAAAGCTCCCTCTTTCCTAGGAACGACCTGGTCGATTAATAGTGTGAATTATAATAATGATGATGAGTTTTGTTTTATTAGTATTATAAATGTAATAAAACAAAAAAGCTTTTTATATAAAACAGAATACTTTTATAAAGTTATTTATTTTATTAGACTATGAATAGAATGTATAATATTCTATTATGCATAGTGTTTTGCATAGTAAAATCTTTTTATATAAAACAGAATACTTTTATAAAGTTATTTATTTTATTAGATTTTAAATAATATATATATATATATATATATAATATATAATATTTTATTGCATAGTGCAGCATAGTATCCTTTCTATTTTCCTATAAATAGGATGCTTAGTTAGAATTGAAAACCACACCAGAAGTTCAGAGAATTCTTCTATAATCTTGAGCGTATTTCTTTAGAGTTTTAAGAAGCTTTGAGCGTAGTGCATTGATGGACAGTTGTTGGCATGATCATGACCATTGATGAGTACACGAATATCCTTGGCCCATAGTGCATGGATAATTTGTGGTTGTGATACTAATGAATATCCTTGGCCGTAGTGCAGGGAAGATGTGGATTATTTATTAAGCTGAGTCTCAGCGATAAAAGTGATGAAAAACCTTTTATATCATAAAAGATAGTAGATTTTATTCTCTACTTGACTCTTTTAATAGATTGCTTGTTCCGCTGCAGTTAAACTTGATGTTTGTTATATTTTATCAGTTTAACACTGTTGAAGGCTAACGATAATTTATTCTGCATTATCTTAGTCATAATATTTTTTACTGGGCTAGTTGAGCTCACCCTTTCTTTCACTATTCTCTTCAGGAAATGAGAACGTAGCCGGGACTAGTCAGGGAACGAAGTGACGGTCAAGATGATAGTATTAGTAGTCCTCACTATTCTGTTAAATAGTGTAAAGATAAATGTAATGAGGACTCTTTTGAGTGTGGATATTGTCTAGATGATAATATTCTTATTAAAACTCTCAGTTTACGTTTTGTCGTATTTTACACTACAACTGTATTATTAAGTTGTATTTGAATTTTGTACCATGTATTTGGCGACTCAAGATGGATGATGTATACCTATTTTGGGGGCATCACAAAGCATGTTAGGTTAATCTTATAATGTAATAGATAGACTTGTCTGATCGTCTATCACTGCACTAGAAATCGTACTCTGCCAGGATAACTCGAGAGCTATCGAGCTAGAATCGTATTCTGCAAGATAGTAGATCTCGGAGTTCGTAGACTTCCAGGAGAGACGAGGAAGGATCGTAGTGTATCGAGTAAAGCTTCCTAGGAGCCATAGTCTGCTGAGGAAGTTATGTTCAGAATCGTAGAGACAGCTGCCTACGAGCCGACCAAGCATCTGCCGAAGCCAAGTCAAGAATCGTAGACTACACTCGAAGTCGTAGAGTCTACTAATCGTATCAAAGGTAGAGATCGTAGTCGAGCAAGATCAGATGAAGATAAGAAGCACAACGACAGAAATCATAGTGTCAAGATCTGATCTCGGAGTCGTAGTGTCTGCACAGCCGAAGCAGAATCATAGAGTGCAGAGCTAAGACCCCAACAGATGTGCTCACAAAGCCAAAGAAAAATCTTAGAGCAAACACGATTCTCAACAATTAAGAACTCCCAGAATATCCAAAGGAATGAAGCCTCTGGTTGGTACTGTAAAGATATATCTCAGCTAAAGGAAGCCAGAGAGCACTCAACGAATGGCATGCAAGCTAATAGAAGATCTGAGCATCAACCTAATCAGCATCCAGATTGAGTTGTGAAGCCATTCAAGATGAAGTCTTCCACAAGATGATCATAAGAAGACTTCAGTAGCTGACTGGGGAAAGTTAGTAAATGAAGTAGCTGTCAAGAAGAAAGATGACAATGATCTTTGAAGTAACAAGGATCATAGTGTTTGCCAAACAAAGAAGGAACTAATGGAGCATATACAAAGATACTTGTCTGCCTCTGAAGAACAAGGCTAAAGTTATTAAGCATTGGGTCAGTCCATTGATGATAAGTGAACGAGAGATCACAAGGAGAAAGCAAGCTGAACATGCCACAAATCTGAAGTGTCTTGTTATTCAGAAGGGGCCAGAACAAGGAGTCATGCCATCAATATCTGAGAACAGTTGAGGCAAACATAAGTGTTGAAGCACTGCAAGAAAGAAGGAAGAGTTGTTTTTCATAAGAGATTAAGTAAACACTCTTCAAGATTGTAGTGTTAACTCTATATGTCAATAAGCATTAGTCAATAAGACACAACGGTCAGGTCCAAGAAGAAGTGCATCAGAATCGTAGAGTTCAAACAACTGAGGATTGAAGCATTGGCAACGGTTTAATCTGAAGGTTGGCATTCGGATAAAAGCTTATTGAGAGCATCGATACAAGGATAACCTCTGATCAAGAAATCAGAAGGGGGAAATAAAGTCTTCGACCTGCCTTAGACATCAAAGTAACATATCTGACGGGGTAGGAGAAATAATAGACTGTAGTGTAAGAAAGTCAGAAAAAGATGTCATGTCACATCTGCAGTCTGCACCAAATAACTCAAGATCTGTGAAGTCATTTGAATAGTTTCCAACGACTACTTTCCAGCGGGAAGATTAGAAAGCAATATAAATCAACAGAGCCTCAGAGATCAACAGTCGCTGATAACTGCTATATTACAGAATTGTTGAGTTGTTATATGCTATTGTGGACTGTACGAGTTCCACCAAAAGATCAACAGAACAAGTCTTAGTGACAGTGAGACTACCAAGGTGGAAGTGAAGCAGCCTTGAAGAATGACTTAAACAGATTAGAGCTTCACTCAACAAAGATGAGAATGCCATTAAAGATGGTAGCCAAGCTGAGAGATGAGAAGGCCAAAGAAATAGCATTTAGAAAATTGGCAGAGTACAAAGAAGATCAGGAGAGCCACTCTACGAATCACCATGAACCTAAAGCTGAAACTGAACAAGTGCAGAACCATGTCTGCAAAACATTTAAGAAGGGTTCAGGGATTGCTAAGTGCCAGAATAATTATACCAAAAGCTCAGGGACTTAGCAAACCCAGATGGTGATGGTGCACAGCTGACATCCGATGAAGATGATCAGAAAAAAGTAAAGATCAGCTAAACCAAAGAAGATGTGATCCAGACTCAAAGCAGAATGCAAAGAGGACCACACCAAGCTACTAAGTACAAAAGATGTTCAGAGCTTAATGACATCTTAGCAGCTCAACACCAACAACATCAATAACTACAACAACAAGAAGCCAGGGCCTGAGGGGTCCTTGTCCGAAGGGACTAATTGAAGTTCCAAGCCTGTTGGGCTTGAAGAATTCCTAGGGAACTAGAGAAGTTCCAAGGCTGCTGGCCCTGAAGAGTTCTTAGTGAACTGAAGTTCCAAGACGGCTGGCCTTGAAGGAATCTTAGTGATTTAGGGTGCTTCCCTTCCTTAGTTGAAATCCTACTAGTTAAAACCAGAAGAGTGGATTAGGAGCTTGAGTCTCTGAACCACTTAAAACCCTCTGTGTCTTTTACTTTATGTCATTTACATTATGTAAATTAACTGCTATAACTGCTATGTATGTTTTAATTTCTTACTACTGAATTAACTCTACGAATAATGTATGTCTGATTATGAATATATCAATGAAGGGGATCTTTTACTTATTTCGCTGTGCTTGAAAAGATTTTTATATTTGTCACATGCTAATTCATGAGCAATATAAAATAAACGAGAAAAATATTTGAAAGAAAAAAGATCTATTCAACCCCCTTCTAGATCTATATTATGCCTACTGGGATCTAACACATACCCTCGAGTTTCATGACCTAATATGTGAGACCCCAAATTTTATGAATAAAGATATAAATTTCTTGAAATATTTTTTTTGAATATTATGGTGTGGATTTGATATAATGTTATAGTTGTGGGTAATATTTATAAATTTTGCAAAGTAAGCAAGTTGTTATATAATATTTGATTGGTCGGGGAATATTCGTTTTAACAGGGAATATTCATACGATGTCACAATCATTGGTGGACCCCACAACAGAAGTAGTGTCGTAGTTAGAAAATGACAAAATCATCTTTTTATAAAAATAACGACGAAAGTGTTACCGTTAAAATTGTTGAACTACTCGGTAGTCAAAAGTACAGTAATACGCATGGTTATATAGTAGCACACGGTATTAATTATTGAAGCTTACGTAAGAAGTCACTCAGTTATACTCAATTATTGCTACAGTAATTGCTGCATCTAATTTCTCATATTATTGATTCAATTATTGTCACAGTATCATCAATATAATATGATATATTATTAAATCAATAATTGAGACGACTAAGTTATTCATATTATTATTTGCAATATTTACAATGTCTAGAAGTTCTGTCAAGGAGAGGTTTGGTCACCTAATTGCGCGCCAATTAGGAGAAATCCTTATCGGAAAGCCTCCTCATTCCTGGGAACGACCTGGTTGTTAAATATTGTGAGTTATAATATTAATGATGAATAAGTTCATGTTGATTAAAGATGAAATTGATAGTTCCATTATGTTGGAATTATTAGTGTTAGTGGAAATCGACATTTATTTCGATAGTAATTGATGTCTGGAGGTTATATTGATCAATCGGGTAATTAATCGGATAAATGAGCAATTAATTGCTATTGATTCACATGATTATAACTATTTGTTCACATGTGTGTACTATTGATTCACATTCATTTACTATTATGGGAGTTGGTGCAAGATTGATAATACTTGCATGACTAAATTAAAAATGGAGGTAATGATGTGGTAAAAGTCCTCTTTGGCTTGTAGATCATTGATGGACTTTTGTTGGTATGATGATTACCAAGGATTATTCGGTATAATCATGACCATTGATGATTACATGAATATCCTTGGCCGTGGTGCATGGATGATTTGATTTTATTTATTAAGTTGAGTCTCAACGATAAATTTGATGAAAAACTTTCTAAATCATAGAAGATAGTAGATTTTATGCTCTACTTGACTCTTCTAATGGATTGCTTATTCCACTGCAGTTGTTGATCTAAAACTTATTGTCTATTGTATTCTATCAGTTGTTATACTGTTGAAGGCTAAGGATAATTTATTCTGCATTATCTTAGTCATAATATTTTTTACTGAGCTAGTTGAGCTCACCCTTTCTTTCACTGTTCTCTTCAGGAAATGAAAATATAGCTGGGATGAGTCGGGGAACGGATTGACGGTCCAGATGGTTGTTTTAGTAGTCCTCACTATTCTGTGAAATAGTGTGATAATAATTATAATGAGGACTCCATTGAGTGTGGATATTGTCTAGATGAAAATATTCTTGTTTAAACTCTTAGCTATGTTTTGTCGTATTTTACACGACTGTTGTATAATTAAGTTGTATTTGGATTTATGTACCATATATCTGGCAACTCAGAATGGGTGATGTATACCTGTTTTGGGGGCGTCACAGTTGCTATCAAAGCTTAGGGATATGATCCCTGGCTGAGATGTGAGACAAGAACTAGGAGGGGAGAGACATGGAATTCCTTTGCTAGTATGACCTACCTAAGTTTATTTGGTATTTAATTGGTCGGTCAAAGTATAGGTATAATATGTCATATAATAATTAACCCTTGTTTTGTGGTAGTGTTTGATAATGGCAGCTGAAAATGTTAACAATGGAGTGAATAAGACCGTTGAGACACCTTTAATCACTAACCAGGTTAATGTGATGTCAGACGAAGAAGAAATTAGAGATATCTATGTGGTGAGTGAAGAACTAATAGTTGCACTCGAGCTAGTTGCAGAGGTAGCAGCTGAGAACGAGGAAGAAGAGGAAGAAGAGGAACCTGAGGAGAATTTATTAGAAGAATTTTATGATCGAAATTTAGAATTACAAAATCGTATCCATGAGTTAGAAGAGCAGGCTAAAGAACGGAAGGTGGTCGTGGAGCAAAGAGATGTAACAATTCAAAATTGTGTTACCCGAAGTGCGATGCTTGAACAGAAGCACTCTTTGGAAGAGTATAAGATATTAGAGCCAGAATCTGAGAATGCTATGATCAAAGTTCTGATGAAAGAAGAAACAACAGGATGAAGGAGAATAGATGATGCATGGGTAAAAGCCGCACGACGCGTAGATATTGTAGAAAAAGACTTCCAATCCAATAAGGCTAAAATAGATGAAATGGATTTTTCTTTTTGGACAACAATTGGGAGAATCCAACATCAAATTTAGAATTACCCTGTGCAGAGCGATCAACCCCAATTCGATATGGATCAGAGAGTAATAATTTGAATCATGGATCAGGAATGTGACGAAGCAATTAAGGGTGGAATGTACTCTATAGCAAAGTCAAATTTGGTAGTTTAAGTGAGAGTGTTTGTCGAGAAACCCAAACAAAGTTATTACGGGTAAGTTAATTATAAACTTTTGCGAAGTCTATACCTTATTCGATACTAATTCTACCCATTCTTTTATCTCTCTTGCTTGCGCTAAACGTTTAAATTTAACTCTAAAGAAGTTAGACTTTCACTTATTGGTTGAAACATTGTTAGTAGAAACCTTCGTTACCTCCACTGTTTATAATCTTGTTGATTCAAATCGACACTTTCACGTTACCTGTCGATCTTATCTCTTTGAAAATACTTGCCCTTGATGTGATTTTAGGAATCGATTGGTTAACTACTCATCATGCTTTTCATAAAGTTTTTAGCTTTCATATTCATAACCAACCTATTATGCGAATTCAAGCAACCAAACCACTAAAGTCGATCATTGTCATATGAAGCCATAAGTAAAGAGCCCCGAGCCTTTCCCTGTTGACTTCCTTGTGTGGAATGAACCTAAGCCATACTTTCTGTAGGCGACATCGTGAATGACGATGGCAAGTTGATAGGTATCAATGTGACGTACTATCCAAGTCTTGGATGAGAGTCACAGTTTTGAATGATATTTCTATTATTAATAAATTTCCTGACGTATTTCTGAAGACTTCTTAGCCTACCCAAAGCGTGAAATTGAATTTTGTATTGACCCCAATACAAAACCCATTTCTAAAACCCTTAAATATTTCTTCAATCAAAATGAATTTAACTGCGCTAAAGACGTTGGCTTGAGCTGTTGAAGATTACGACTATACCATTTAAAATCATTGTGGAAGTGCGAACGTGGTAGCTGACGCGTTGAGTAGAAGATCATATGCGTTTACGAGTGCGATGTTGTTAACATAAAAACCCATTTCGTATAACTTACAAATGATAAAGATAGAGTTAAAGACTCTAAGGACCCACGTGGTGATAACAAATATACGATTAAAATCTACTTTAATTGATAAAGTTAAAGCCGCTCAAGTTACATACTTAGAGCTGATGAATATGAAGAAGAAGGTTCAAGAAGGCGTTATTCTAGAAGCAATAGTCGATGAAGAGAGAAAATCTCGACCCTCGATTTAATTGGCCAATTTTAAATCCTCGATCGAGTAGGAACTGTGGCCCATAGACTCATTTTACCGCTAAATATGTCGCGTGTTCATAACATTTTTCACGTATCGATGTTACGTAAATATGTGGATGACCCGAACCACATTATTGAATTAGAACTAGACGAGATAGCAGAAGATTTAACGTATGAGGAGATACGTGTTAAAATCTTGGATAAGAAGGATTATATTCAACACTCAAAGGTTATACCTCAAGAGTTAGAATCTGAAATGAAGTCAAGGTATCCTCATCTCTTGGGCATACCAGGTACGTACATAAATTTTGAGGGCGAAATTTCATAAGGTGGGGAGATTGTGAGACCCCAAATTTTATGAATAAAGATTTAAATTTCTCAAAATATTTTTTTTTGAATATTATGGTGTGGATTTGATATAATGTTATAGTTGCAGGTAATATTTATAAATTTTGCAAAGTAAGCTAGTTGTTATATAATATTCGATTGGTCGGGGAATATTCATACGATGGCACAATCATTGGTGGACCCACAACGGAAGTAGTGTCATAGTTAGAAAATGACATAATTATCTTTTTATAAAAATAACGACGAAAGTGTTACCGTTAAAACTGTTGAACTACCCGATAGTAAAAGTACAGTAATACGCGTGGTTGCATAGTAGCACACGGTATTAATTATTGATGCTTACATAAGAAGTCACTCAGTTATACTCAATTATTGCTATAGTAATTGCTGCATCATATCTCTCATATTATTGATTCAATTATTGTCACAGTATCATCTGTATAATATGATATATTATTAAATCAATAATTGAGACAACAAAGTTATTCATATTATTATTTACAATATTTACAATGTCTAGAAGTTCAGTCAATGAGAGGTTTGGTCACCTAATTGAGCGCCAATAAGGAGAGATCCTTATCGAAAAGCCCCCTCTTTCCTGGGAACGACATGGTTGTTAAATATTGTGAGTTATAATATTAATGATGAATAAGTTCATATTGATTAAAGATGAAATTGATAGTTCCATTATGTTGGAATTATTAGTGTTAGTGAAAATCGACATTTATTTCGATAGTAATTGATGTTTGGAGGTTATATTGATCAATTAGGAACTTAGTTGGATAAATGAGTAATTAAATGCTATTGATTCACATGATTATAACTATTTGTTCAAATGTGTGTACTATTGATTCACATTCATTTACTCTTAGGGGAGTTAGTGCAAGATTGATAATACTTGCATGACTAAATTAAAAATGGAGGTATAGATGAAGGTACTATACTGTAATTCGTATTTTCACATGTCTAAAACTATTGATTCACATTCATTTACTATTAGGGGAGGTGGTGTAAGTATGATAATACTTGCATGACTAAATTAAAAATGAAGGAAAAGGGGAAGGTATTATAATATAATATTTTGAGCCCCAAAATGTGCAATTATCAAAACTATATTTTCCAATAAATAGAAGCTCATTCTTCCTTCATTTCTTACCAATTAACTAAAGCTATAGAGCAATTATTATAGACAGAAATTATAGAGAGAAAGAAGAAGAGAAGTCTGCTACCTCACTATTTTAGTATCCAATTTTCTTCTAAGGTAAGGGGTATTACTTCTTTCATATTCATGAAGAGAGCTTCTGTTATTCCATTCTTTATTATTATGTTGGAATAACTTGTCTATGCGAAGTACCGCATACATGGTGAAATTCTTCTGTTATTCCATTCTTTATTATTTTGTTGGAATATCCTGTCTGTGCGGATTACGCATGACCTGGTTCCATTCTTTATTATTCTATTAGAATATCCTGTTTGTGCGTATTACGCATGACCTGGTTCTATTATTTATTATTCTATTGGGAATAACCTGTCTGTGCGGTCTATCGCATGCCATGTGAATTCTTCTGTTATTTCGTTCTTTATTATTCTGTTGAGAATAACCTATCTGTGTGGTCTATCGCATGCCCGGTGAATTCTTTTGTTATTCCATTCTTTATTATCCTGTTGGAATAACCAGTCTACGCGGACTACCACATTCATGGTGAAAGGCCTTTCGTATTCATTCTTTATTAAATTGTGGAAATGATCTGTGTACGTGGATTACCGCATGGAGGATGAAAATACATTTGCAGTTTCGTATATTCTATTATACTCGTATGAGATATCATTTCTCTTGTACTCATCATGAAATATTATTTTATTTGGTATTTTATTTACGAGTTACTATTCATGAGTTACTATTCACCCGGTTACTACTTACTCTAGTATTACTCACTCGGGTATTCAGGACACTTTTCATGTCGGAGTACTATTCACGAGTTACTATTCACAGGTTACTATTCACCCAAATTATTATTCATCTAAATATTATTCACTCGGGTATTTGGGGTACTTTTCATGTCGGGGTACTATTCACGAGGTACTATTTCTGAAGTACTATTCACGAGTTACTATTCACGGGGTACTATTTACCCGAAAAATATATTCCTTTTCTATCCAAATTATTTTTGGTACATGAATATTATTCTTGAATTTTACTCTACAAAGCAGTATCATGTTGACAATTTGGACGTTATCGATTTCTAGATAAATTAAATTATAAATCTTTAAAATTTATCCTTGAACTTGTTTTATTGAATTATTATGTCATTGTCATCATCCTCATGCTTATATTGTGATGAAAGTCATCTTTGGCTTACGTGCATAGATGGACTTGGTATGATTACGACTAGGGATTATTCGGTATAATCATGACTGTAATGTGACGAATGATGTGGTGAAAGTCCTCAATGGCCTGTAGTTCATTGATGGACAGTTGTTGGTATGATTATGACTAGGGATTATTCGGTATAATCATGACTATTGATGATTACATGAATATCCTTGGCCATGGTGTAGGGATGATTTGATTTGATTTATTAAGCTGAGTCTCAGCGATAAAGTTGATGAAAAACTTTCTAAATCATAGAAGATAGTAGATTTTATGCTCTACTTGACTCTTCTAATGGATTGCTTATTCCGCTGCAGTTGTTGATCTAAAACTTGTTGTCTATTGTATTCTTTCAGTTGTTATACTGTTGAAGGCTAAGGATAATTTATTCTGCATTATCTTAGTTATAATATTTCTTACTGGGCTAGTTGAGCTCACCCTTTATTTCACTGTTCTCTTCAGGAAATGAGAATATAGCTGAGACGAGTCGGGGAATGGATTGACGGTCTAGATGGTTGTTTTAGTAGTCCTCACTATTCTGTGAAATAGTGTGATAATAATTGTAATGAGGACTCCATTAAGTGTGAATATTGTCTAGATGACAATATTCTTGTTTAAACTCTCAGCAATGTTTTGTAGTATTTTACATGACTGTTGTATAATTAAGTTATATTTGGATTTATGTACCATATATCTGGTGACTCAGAATGGGTGATGTATGTGAGACCCCAAATTTTATTAATAAAGGTTTAAATTTCTCGAAATATTTTTTTTTGAATATTATGGTGTGGAATTGATATAATGTTATAGCTGTGGGTAATATTTATAAATTTTGCAAAGTATGCAAGTTGTTATAAAATATTCGTTTGGCCGGGGAATATTCTTTTTGTCCGGGAATATCCGTACGATAGCATAATCATTGGTGGACCCACAACGGAAGTATTGTCGTATTTAGAAAACGACAAAATTATCATTTTATAAAAATAACGACAAAAGTGTTATCGTTAAAACTGTTGAACTACCCGGTAGTAAAAGTACAGTAATACCCGTCGTTGCATAGTAGCACACGGTATTGATTATTGAAGCTTACGTGAAAAGTCACTCAATTATACTCAATTATTGCTGCAGTAATTGCTGCATCATATATCTCAAATTATTGATTCAATTATTGTTACAGTATCATCTGCATAATATGTTATATTATTAAATCAATAATTGAGACGACAAAGTTATTCATATTATTATTTGCAATATTGACAATATCTAAAAATTCTGTCAAGGAGAGATTTGGTCATCTAATTGCGCGCCAATAAGGAGAAATCCTTATTGGAAAGCCACCTCTTTCCTGGGAACGACCTGGTTGTTAAATATTGAGAATTATAATATTAATGATGAATAAGTTTGTGTTGATTAAAGATGAAATTGATAGTCATAATATTTCTTACTGGGCTAGTTGAGCTCACCCTTTCTTTCATTGTTCTCTTCAGGAAATGAGAATATAGCTGAGACGAGTCGGAGAATGGAGTGATGGTCCAGGATAAATGACTTTAGTAGTCCTCACTATTCTACGGAATAATGTGATAATAATTGTAATGAGAACACCATTGAGTGTGGATATTATCTAGATGACAATATTCTTGTTTAAACTCTCAGCTATGTTTTGTCGCATTTTACACTACTGTTGTATAATTAAATTGTATTTGAATTTATGTACCATGTATCTGGCGACCCAAGATGGGTGATGTATTCCTATTTTGGGGGAATCACAATGTATACCTTGTGACAACCCCAAAATAGGTCCATTCCATCCAACCCATTCTGAGTCGCCAAATACATGGTACAAAAAACAACTACAACTTTATTACAACAATTGTCGTGCTAAATACAACAACACATATGCTGTGAGTTTGTATACAAATATATATCAACTGTGACTCATGTCCCAACCGTGAACAGCACCTCATAATGACACCTTACATAAAGGTATAGTCGAAAACTGTTTTAGAAATTAGAATCTTTGGGAAGTGCTCAAGGAAACCTACGTACATGGGAGGCCATGCTTCTAGGTTATAATAGATATCATATGGCCACAGAATTATCCTTGGTTGACCCAATAGACCCCAAAGAAAAACAAGAAGATTACTATCATATTCTTCCCAATAGCAAGTCTTTTCCTGACATATCATTATCTCAACTGTCTCTAATTAAGAGTTATATTCCAAATAGACTCCAAGATCATATAGATAGTGCTGGTAGATATACTCAGCAAGTGGATGAGCACATCCATGTCTTATGATGACACGAGGTGGTATGTCATTAGACATCTTGTATGACAGTGGCAAAACACCATTCCAAGTTAAATTCACCTCACCCTCAACATCTATAGACCACCGTTCTATTCCCTTGTTATTTCCCCCGCTCGACCCAGCTACACTCGTATTACCTGAAAGGAATTGTGAAGCAAAAGGGTGAGCACAACTAGCTCAGTAAAGAATGCCATGACTAAAGATAAATAAATTATCAATAGTCTTCAACAGTAATAAATCAGAGATTTAGAACATATGGTATATGATAAAAAAAGAAAATTCAACCATAGTTGTAGCGGAACGAGCAATCCATTAGAAGAGTCAAATAGACTATAAAGTCTATTATCTTCTCCATGTTAAAAGTCCATCAACAATGTTTTATCCCTATAACATCAATCAACAATTCCTGTCCACAATCACATGTATAACTCATAATCGTAATTGTTGTTCTAAATTCCTTTTCTCATCCAGGACAAAGATAATTTTTATCACCTGAAACATCAAAGATCATGGTTATACTAAATCACAGTTCATGTTCATAATCATACTAATAAATTCATCTTTGCACTACGGCCAAAGATATACATCAATAAGTCATCTTTGCACTACAGGCCAAAGATATTCATCAACAAGTCATCTTTACACTACAGGCCAAAGATATTCATCAACAAGTCATCTTTGCACTACAGCCAAAGATATTCATCAACAAGTCATCTTTACACTACAGGCCAAAGATATTCATCAACAAGTCATCTTTGCACTACAGGCCAAAGATATTCATCAGTTGGTCATGTTCATCTAAACACCTGTTCATCTTTGCACTACGGGCCAAAGATATTCATCAGAAATCATTCATCTTTGCACTACAGGCCAAAGATATTCAATTATATCATCATTTAGGACTGAGGATGATGAAAAAATATTTTTAAAGAAACGAATCCAGTGAAACAAAATGACAAGGATTAAGGATTAAGGATTCGTACTTTATTTTATCCATGTCCAAAAATACCTCAAAAATAATCATAGTGGTGTAAAATTCAAGAATGATCAAAACATGGATACAATCATAGCTAGTATCCACAATAGATATTTTAGACGAAAAGGGAAAATTTTCATTTTTCGATGAATAGTGACGTATACGTGAATAATAACTCTGACACCAAATGATAGTAATTTCACAAAAAAACATCTTCACGCTTCGTGAATAGTACTCGTGAATAGTAACTCATGAATAGTAACTCGTGAATAGTAACTCATGAATAGTAACTCGTGAATAGTAACTCGTGAATAGTAACCCCGACCCAAAAAGGTAAAAATACCACAATAAAATTCATACCAATATTTCGGTATAATGATATTGAAAGAATAATGTTTTTTAAGCTTATAAACAATTTATTTTAATTGTTTACACTTTACTAAATAATGCATTTAATCATTCTAAAATGCCAAACTCATAAGATTTCATCACCAATAACCAAAACCCTCATCAAAAATCTGCATATACCTCATATATGATTTTCAAGCCATAAAATTATATTTTCCAATTTTCTTACTTCACATAACATATTTAATTCATTTACTCATAACTAGAATATTTTCATGAAAAATACTAAATCAGTTCCAAAAATATTTCTTTTCTGGATTTAGCAGAATATAGTCCTATATTGAACATATATTTTTCTCAGAATTTTTAAAAGTCATTTACTATTTTTCATATGGCCAAAACCATCGAATATTTAAACATTTATCATAAATTGTACTTTTATCCAAAAATTCCAAAATTCACAGGTTATACTGATATCATGTAGATGTACTCCCAATAAAATTTCATTAATTTTGGAGTTAACCACAAGGAGTTATAAGCGATTACTTTTAAAAATAGTCTTTTCTCATAAAATCCATAACTCTTAATCTATACATCCAACAATCGCCATTTTTGGACACAATCTACAAAACTCATCAAAATATCATTTCAAATTTTTCCAGAATTTTTGAAGGTTCAGAAGAATTTTGAAATAATAACCCTTAAAATCCCTTACCTCAAAAGAGCAGTACCTCTGACTGGAATAACGCTGAACGAATTTGCACCGTATAGCAATACTCAAAGTATACTCAAAATACTCACAAGAATACGCTCGATAATATAGAGAGAGAAAACTTCAGTTTCTGGTGTGTTTTTCAATTATAACCTAAGCACCCTATTTATAGGAAATTGCTTAGAACACCAAAGCAGAAAATTTAATAAAATATAATATATTAAATTAAATCATACGCATACTTGGAAAACTTATATCAGCACATTTACATCACATTCAAGACCCACTCAACTCACCAAAAACGTTTTTTGTATTTAAATTATTTTAAACTTCTAAAAATCAATTATTTCGGAGCTTTAGAACTTCAATAATTCATAATAAATAGCCCTTTTGTCAGAAAATTCGAATCTCGCGAGTTTTTATAGGAAATTCAATTCTCTACAATTTTGCAGAAGAAAGTTTTTCCAAATTCCAAACAAAAATTGACCGAAATCCACAAACGGGCGATTTTACAAGCTATAATCAAATTTTCAGTCAAGAAATAAGTCTACCGACACACAAAATCTGTTTTTAATATTTATTGCAACAAAAATACTCTTCTTCCACATATACTCATATATCCCACAATCATAGTAAAAAATATCATCATTATTATATTATTAAAATATAATAATATATTAAAATAAATTATTTTATCAGAAAAAGATAAAATATTAATTTTCAACAATTGTCACATTAAAAATTTTCTCCATCTATATCCACATAAAATCAATATTTTCCTCATCATATAAATCAATAATTAATTATTCACAAATAATATTACAGAATCACAATATTAACAACCAGGCAGTTCTCAGGAAAGAGGGGGCTTTCCAATAAGAATTTCTCCTTACTGGCGCGCAATTAGGTGACCAAACCTCTCCTTAGACAGAACTTTCTAGATATTGCCAATAATGTTATCTAATAATATTATTCAGATAATATGAATTATTGCTTCGATAATGAAAAATACTGTGTAATGACAATTATTGAAACAAAAGCAATATAAAATATCAACGCAACAATTATTGAACCAATAAAATAAAATACTGAACAATAATTACTGTAACCATTATTGAGTAGTGCCTTCTTACGTAAGAGTCAATAATTGGTGCAATACCGTGTGCTACTGTTCAACAACGCGTATTACTTTACTTTACCCACCGGGTATTCCAACAGTGTTAACAGTAACAACTACGCCGTTATTTTTAAAAACTTTAATTTGTCGTTTTCTTAATTCGACAGTTATTCTGTTACGGGGCCCACAAAAGGCTTCGCCGTCGTACGAATATTTCCCGGCAGAAAGAATATTCCACGACCAAACGAATATTCCTCGACAACAATGAGTATTTTATAATCACTTGCTTATTTTGAAAAAAAAAAATTCATAAAAAAATTCATATATCACCCTTAACTTTAACTTTCTATCAATTTAACCATTTACTAAATTGTAATTATAAGAAAAATTGAATATTTTATTTCATAAAATTCGGGGTCTTACATACCTGTTTTAGGAGTGTCACATAATATGCGAGGAAACAACTGTTGCCTCTTTTATAGTTCTAATAAAAGAGCTCTAACTCATGCAAGCATACACGGGTCAACAAGTAATACAGAGTAAGTAGAGTATCGATCCCACAGAGAAAGTTTTTAAATTTAAACTATAATGCATCAATTAACTCACCAAATATATATGCTTAGACTAATGACTAAAAGTGTTGAATTAAACTAATCACGATTAACAAACTAAAAATAAGAATACAACTGGAATAAATATAATCTGGAAATAATGGGACCCCAACTTCATTTAATATTTTATCTAATCACCACTATCATGCAAGAAGTGTTCACATATCACAGAAAAATAGCCATGAGCACAAATAGATTTATAACCATTTTTCAATGCACTATAACCTAATTACACAACATCTACAGATGTTAGACTCTATGTAATCACCAATATAACCAAAATCACTAGATGTCTATGTGAAATTGCAATTATATTGATTTTAAGCACAAGCCTTTATACTAGCTCATACGGTGAAACAGTGTATGTCTATCTGGTTCACAAAATACGCAAGCCATATACAACAGCCCCATATTCGCATGCTATTATGACTACAATCTATACTTGTATGTTCATTGTTAATTCCATACAAATACTTAGATGAATGGTGATCAGGCATTCATGCATGTAAAAAAAAATCATGACAAATATTCCATATGATATGCAAAACAACCCTAACATTTAAATGTGCAACCAAACTACATATTAAAATATGTTAGAATCCCATAATGGATTTTAGTTCATGACTGAACCAAAAGCCATTATGGGATCAACGCTAAACATTATTAATAAGTAAACGATTGAAATAAAAAAGATAGAACGATCAAACCCAATCGCTGAATAAAAACTAATGCTAAACGCTTAAATCCTCATAGAAATCCAGTAGATAATAATGAAAATCCACAATGACAGAGAATCCCAAGAAGAATAGGAGAAGTAGACGTTTTGGCTTCGTTCTACGTTGGAATCTCTCCCAAGGTGCAAACCCTAGTTTCTATGATGAAAATACCCAAAAAGTTATCAAGTGTACGTCTGACACCAGTCAGAATTGTTTAAAACCAATTACAAATCATTTAATTAAAAATTAAAATAAAATCACAACATCAGCATCGCGCGCGGCCGCGCGCCTCTCCAGCATATGTCTCGCGTGGGTGCGAGACTTACAGAATGTCTACCCTATCCAGCCAGCCTCTCACGCGGGTGCGCGTCTCCTGCACTTGTCCTGCTCGCGGCCGCGCAACTTGTAGTAGGTCATCATTGTCTGATCGGGTACTAACGCGGGCTCGCGCTCCCCAGGCTGTTCTACTACGCGGCCGCGTGGCTTGCACTCTGCAGGTTCTGGTTTTTGGCTTCTATTACTGGTTGCTCTTGCATGCTTGATCCTCTTGTTTGCTTGGTCTCTATGCTTCATTGTACCTCCATGCCATGCACATCCCCACTTGTGCCTCATCTTCACGCATCCATTAACCTCGTGCCCTCTAATACCACCAAAATTAAGCCGATTCTTGCACTTATTCACCAAAAGGAGTTTTAAGTAAATGCAATGCAAAATAACGTGAAATGCAACTAAAACACAATAAAATGTACTTGAGATGGGCACAATTCGCATGAATTGGTATTCAATCAGTAGGTAAAAATGCCACTTATCAAATACCCCCAAACTTGAACTGTTGCTTGCCCTCAAGCAATGCATACTAATGAACATTGAAAATGCAACTACCAAACTATGTAACTACTCTATGATGCAAATTAGTCTCATATAATCCCTGCCATAACAGAATTTCAGCCAAAATTACCTCAGTGAATTATCCAGATCCAAGAATATAATTTCAAACCAAACTTTATGCATAACATCATACACTCAGATAATTCATGTAACACCCCCTTCCCGAAAAGGAAAGGGAGGTCACGTGCAAAGCACAACAAACCACAAAAATAAGAAAACAAAGCACTAACAACCTCAAAATATTAATAGTGTTATCTATCAATGAAGTACTAATTACAATTCTCCAACTAGAGTCAAAATAATCAAAACTTAAAAATCGAAACAACCTAGATCGATGGTCAAAGATAACTCTCTCATCACAATAGCCCTGAAACACCCCTGCAAACCTGCCGGAAGAAAAACACAGCATGAGCCAATTGCCCAGTACGGATACAGATATACAAAAGATATACAACTGATATACGAAAACAGTTGAGACAAATTACTAAAAAAGCCTCAAGTGCAAGTACGAACGAAAATATAATATCCAAGGATCTGAATGGAATATATATGAATCAACATAATTGATGAAACCAATAAAAGAATAAAGAAATAGCAAACTGAAGTAACTAACTCAATGACTTGAACTGAACAAAAACCAACAAAACTAATTCAATAAAATAATAGGCTGAAACAAACGGCTGGAGTTATTTCATACCGAATGAGCTCAGAAATATACCTTGCCACACAGGCAAGTCAAACTAATGCCACACAGGCAAGTCAAATGATGCCACATAGGCAACCAAAATAATGCCACACAGGCACATCAAAACAATGCCACACATGCAAGTCAAAATAATGCCACACAGGCAAATCACACATTGGATCGCGAATCCAAATGTATGCAAATCGGATAGGTGTGTTTGGCACAACATCACCAATCCGCAGAATAGAAAACTAGGGTTAACCCATACGCCTCCCACAATAAAACACCAAATGGCCCACTTCCTCCGGAGCCCAAAACGGAGACGCCGTGGACTAATCACACCGCCACGGAAAGTGTCATGCCTCTCGTGCCAAGACGACATGCCTGTGGTACCCCCCACAGGTGGTTATAACTCAGGTATACTCTACGGTATATTCTAACAAAATACCATGTCACAACACATGCGACATAATACCAACAAAAGGGTTCTATATGTACATGTTGAACCGAATCAAATTATAGTCACAAGGTTTCAAAAGGAAGGTAGCAACATGTACCGCTCTACAATTATCAAAATAAATAATACTAAACATGATAACCTAATTCAAAGAGTACAAATACGAGTCCAATGTGTCAACTCCAAAATGAAACAAATATATGAATTTCACAAGAAACAATTATGTGAAATAATAACAGAATTTGAAACGAGGAACAAAACGAATAAATCAAATTTAACAAAAGTATCGCTGAAAGAGTACGGAATCCGTACCTGATACTTCCAACCCATTTATAGCACACTCCACCAAATTTTACCCTCAATTGCCAACGATATCAAATACGAAACGTTATTCGCAACATGTATGATAAAAAAAATCGATTCATGATCCTTGGTCTTCACAATTTTGCCTCCTTGCGTCGTTCCTTCTCCACAATTCTAGGTTCCCAACCAAGAACTTTTGCCATTCCAACAAATGATAAAAGAAATGAAACTCCAGTCTTTGCTGCTTGGATTGCAAGTTCGCGATGACCAATGTGAAGAGCATCAAACTTTCCCAAAGCTACTATACCTCCTGCCACAAGGGACGATTGTTCAGATGGAGGCTCACGATCATCTTCCTGTTGACTTAAGCAATTAGAGAGAACAGGACTTTGACTGGTTGGATATTTGGGTCCAATTCAGCCCACAAAAGGGTGTCCAAAATCAATATTTGAAGAGAAGGAAAAAAAATTGTTCACACTCTTCCCAAAAACTGCAATAAAAGGTGATTTCAGTGAGAGCTTAATCGTTTTAGTGTAGCAGAATCCAAAACCTAGACCAAATCCGAACCTTAAATGGAGATGCTTACACTCTCGCAAGTGGTGGGACACACGAGAGCCAGTCACCATTATTGGGAACTAAGCTAGTTAGTTGCAGGAGAAGAAGAAACTAAACTTAGGTGAAGAAAATTGGCGGCGTGGACATTTGCGTTCTTCATACATAGGGTAATTGACCCATGTGCATTCTTTGGCTTTGATGTACTAGGGCTCGTTTGATGGTTACTTTAGAATATCATATTTGATTATTTTTGGACATGGAATGAATATTACTATTTCACCATTTTACTCTCCTAATTTTAATATTACCCAAATACAAAATAGACCCAAATAAAAACAAAGTCCAATTATTTTATTTAAAACATAGATTTAAATGCTATTTACTTTATTTATTATTATT
The DNA here is from genome assembly GCA_020205505.1 of Panax japonicus. Taxonomy (NCBI): domain Eukaryota; kingdom Viridiplantae; phylum Streptophyta; class Magnoliopsida; order Apiales; family Araliaceae; genus Panax; species Panax japonicus. Next base: position 42,753,367 of record CM035095.1, on the reverse strand, counting down.
ATTATTATTATTATTATTATTATTATTTTTACCGGGTATTACATCACCTACCCCTTAAAAAGGATTTCGTCCTCGGAATCAAAAGAATGAACGTACTTAATTATCAAAAGATGCAGATACTCCGCTCGAATAGTCTTCTCTATCTCCCAAGTAGCTTCCCGCTCCGAATGATTTTACCACAAGACTTTAACAAGAGGAATTATCTTTCTCCATTTTAATTTAATCAGTTGTTTAATTATCTACTAAACGAATTTAATTTTTCAAACAAAACAAAGAAGAAAAGAGGGAAACAAAATCATTTATTTTTCACCCCTTAAAAATAATTCCGTCCTCGGAATTCAAATAAGCTAAAAAATAATTTAGTTACGACGTAGCGCCACCATTTGTAACGATCAACGCGGGTAAGTCAGTCCACACAATTGTCCACGTACTCGTAAAAGATTCGTCAGCTACCGTGTCAAGCTTTGGTAAGGTTCTTCGCGTTGCATCAAATTAAATCACATGATCCACCGTTGGTGCGGGCCGTCGCTAATATCTTTGAGTTTCATTCTTGTAAGCGTACTCTTCGGAAAATAATTCAAAATCACAAAAAAAATATCTTCATCTAAATACGATTCGAATATCCAAAATATTTAAAATTATTTTTAATTCGTAAAACGTTTATGTTCCACACATGACAAGGATCTAACAAATTATTTTGGTTTTCTTTTACATAAATTCATACAAAACTCTAATGACATCAGATAAACAAACAAATATGCAAAATATATTACCAACTCTCCCCAAGTCCTCAAGAGTTTCAAAATATCTCAACCTTAATTTGAACTATTCATCAAATATTATTACACCAAAGAATATACTACTAATATCTCTTTATCACCAACTCTCCTAAGTCCTTAAGAGTTTCAAAATATCATAACCTCAAATCAAATTAGTTCTCAAATAATATTACACCAAAAATATACTACCACTAAGATCTCTCCATCACCATACCAAACTCCAAATCATATATCCTACTATCTGAATAAACAAACGATAGCTTTCAAAATCTCTTAAAGATTCATCACTTATTGTATATTTAATCATTCAATAAATTAATCATTCTCTTAATGAAAACCTTAACCCAATAAATTCCAAGATCTGCTCATACTATCACTCAAAATTTCATATAAGATAACTCCAATATTCTATTAGAAAATAATTACAAAATTCATGTACTCGAAAAGATCAATCTAATTACCTCGAATCTTTACAACAACTCAAAATTACAAGGGATCCTCTGTACTTAATAGTTTTCACTTTATAATATTATCTCACCTATTCACATACCTCAAATTATTCACAACTTAACAAAAATTAGAATCTAACCCAAATAAAATCCTCAATTCCAAAATCATAATAATTTGTAATTACTTGAAATAATTCTAACAAATGATTCTCCAATATCAAAACTCACTGATACAACTGCTCATATCATAATCGTATAATCATTTCTTAACTGAACAAAGTATGACATTATTCTCCTTAATGATCAAATCACCATCCTTAACTAACATTATTGCTCCAACGAATATAACAATAATAATCTTAACAAGTTAACTCGCCTTTCTCAAATCAATTACAATTTAAAGAGCTAAAAACACTTGGTCAAAATCAAGACCAACCAAACAGAGAACAAAATCAAATCAAACTCCTACGTCTACCCAATGATTTACCCATAACTCACAGGTCAAACCTAAATAGGTTTTCTACAAGAAAGAACCTAAGCTCTGATACCATCTCTGTAACACCCCCTTCCCGAAAAGGAAAGGGAGGTCACGTGCAAAGCACAACAAACCTCAAAAATAAGAAAACAGAGCACTAACAACCTCAAAATATTAATAGTGTTATCTATCAATGAAGTACTAATTACAATTCTCCAACTAGAGTCAAAATAATCAAAACTTAAAAATCGAAACAACCTAGATCGATGGTCAAAGATAACTCTCTCATCACACTAGCCCTGAAACACCCCTGCAAACCTGCCGGAAGAAAAACACAGCATGAGCCAATTTCCCAGTACGGATACAGATATACAAAAGATATACAACTGATATACGAAAACAGTAGAGACAAATTACTGAAAAAGCCTCAAGTGCAAGTACGAACGAAAATATAATATCCAAGGATCTGAATGGAATATATATGAATCAACATAATTGATGAAACCAATAAAAGAATAAAGAAATAGCAAACTGAAGTAACTAACTCAATGACTTGAACTGAACAAAAACCAACAAAACTAATTCAATAAAATAATAGGCTGAAACAAACGGCTGGAGTTATTTCATACCGAATGAGCTCGGAAATATACCTTGCCACACAGGCAAGTCAAACTAATGCCACACAGGCAAGTCAAATGATGCCACATAGGCAACCAAAATAATGCCACACAGGCACATCAAAACAATGCCACACAGGCAAGTCAAAATAATGCCACACAGGCAAATCACACATTGGACCGCGAATCCAAATGTATGCAAATCGGATAGGTGTGTTTGGCACAACATCACCAATCCGCAGAACAGAAAACTAGGGTTAACCCATACGCCTCCCACAACAAAACACCAAATGGCCCACTTCCTCCGGAGCCCAAAACGGAGACGCCGTGGACTAATCACACCGCCACGGAAAGTGTCATGCCTCTCGTGCCAAGACGACATGCCTGTGGTACCCCCCACAGGTGGTTATAACTCAGGTATACTCTACGGTATATTCTAACAAAATACCATGTCACAACACATGCGACATAATACCAACAAAAGGGTTCTATATGTACATGTTGAACCGAATCAAATTATAGTCACAAGGTTTCAAAAGGAAGGTAACAACATGTACCGCTCTACAATTATCAAAATAAATAATACTAAACATGATAACCTAATTCAAAGAGTACAAATACGAGTCCAATGTGTCAACTCCAAAATGAAACAAATATATGAATTTCACAAGAAACAATTATGTGAAATAATAACAGAATTTGAAACGAGGAACAAAACGAATAAATCAAATTTAACAAAAGTATCGCTGAAAGAGTACGGAATCCGTACCTGATACTTCCAACCCATTTATAGCACACTCCACCAAATTTTACCCTCAATTGCCAACGATATCAAATATGAAACGTTATTCGCAACATGTATGATAAAAAAAATCGATTCATGATCCTTGGTCTTCACAATTTTGCCTCTTTGCGTCGTTCCTTCTCCACAATTCTAGGTTCCCAACCAAGAACTTTTGCCATTCCAACAAATGATAAAAGAAATGAAACTCCAGTCTTTGCTGCTTGGATTGCAAGTTCACGATGACCAATGTGAAGAGCATCAAACTTTCCCAAAGCTACTATACCTCCTGCCACAAGGGACGATTGTTCAGATGGAGGCTCACGATCATCTTCCTGTTGACTTAAGCAATTAGAGAGAACATGACTTTGACTGGTTGGAGATTTGGGTCCAATTCAGCCCACAAAAAGGGTGTCCAAAATCAATATTTGAAGAGAAGGAAAAAAAATTGTTCACACTCTTCCAAAAACTGCAACAAAAGGTGATTTCAGTGAGAGCTTAATCATTTTATTGTAGCAGAATCCAAAACCTAGACCAAATCCGAACCTTAAATGGAGATGCTTACACTCTCGCAAGTGGTGGGACACACGAGAGCCAGTCACCATTATTGGGAACTAAGCTAGTTAGTTGCAGGAGAAGAAGAAACTAAACTTAGGTGAAGAAAATTGGCGGCGTGGACATTTGCGTTCTTCATACATAGGGTAATTGACCCATGTGCATTCTTTGGCTTTGATGTACTAGGGCTCGTTTGATGGTTACTTTAGAATATCATATTTGATTATTTTTGGACATGGAATGAATATTACTATTTCACCATTTTACTCTCCTAATTTTAATATTACCCAAATACAAAATAGACCCAAATAAAAACAAAGTCCAATTATTCTATTTAAAACATAGATTTAAATGCTATTTACTTTATTTATTATTATTATTATTATTATTTTTACCGGGTATTACATCACCTACCCCTTAAAAAGGATTTCGTCCCCGGAATCAAAAGAATGAACGTACTTAATTATCAAAAGATGCGGATACTCCGCTCGAATAGTCTTCTCTATCTCCCAATTAGCTTCCCGATCCGAATGATTTTACCACAAGACTTTAACATGAGGAATTATCTTTCTCCATTTTAATTTAATCAGTTGTTTAATTATCTACTAAACGAATTTAATTTTTCAAACAAAACAAAGAAGAAAAGAGGGAAACAAAATCATTTATTTTTCACCCCTTAAAAATAATTCCGTCCTCGGAATTCAAATAAGCTAAAAAATAATTTAGTTACGACGTAGCGCCACCATTTGTAACGATCAACGCGGGTAAGTCAGTCCACACAATTGTCCACGTACTCGTAAAAGATTCGTCAGCTACCGTGTCAAGCTTTGGTAAGGTTCTTCGCGTTGCATCAAATTAAATCACATGATCCACCGTTGGTGCGGGCCGTCGCTAATATCTTTGAGTTTCATTCTTGTAAGCGTACTCTTCGGAAAATAATTCAAAATCACAAAAAAAATATCTTCATCTAAATACGATTCGAATATCCAAAATATTTAAAATTATTTTTAATTCGTAAAACGTTTATGTTCCACACATGACAAGGATCTAACAAATTATTTTGGTTTTATTTTACATAAATTCATACAAAAGTCTAATGACATCAGATAAACGAACAACTATGCAAAATATATTACCAACTCTCCCCAAGTCCTCAAGAGTTTCAAAATATCTAATTCTTAATTTGAACTATTCATCAAATATTATTACACCAAAGAATATACTACTAATATCTCTTTATCACCAACTCTCCTAAGTCCTTAGGAGTTTCAAAATATCATAACCTCAAATCAAATTAGTTCTCAAATAATATTACACCAAAAATATACTACCACTAAGATCTCTCCATCACCATACCAAACTCCAAATCATATATCCTACTATCTGAATAAACAAACGATAGCTTTCAAAATCTCTTAAAGATTCATCACTTATTGTATATTTAATCATTCAATAAATTAATCATTCTCTTAATGAAAACCTTAACCCAACAAATTCCAAGATCTGCTCATACTATCACTCAAAATTTCATATAAGATAACTCCAATATTCTATTAGAAAATAATTACAAAATTCATGTACTCCAAAAGATCAATCTAATTACCTCGAATCTTTACAACAACTCAAAATTACAAGGGATCCTCTGTACTTAATAGTTTTCACTTTATAATATTATCTCACCTATTCACATACCTCAAATTATTCACAACTTAACAAAAATTAGAATCTAACCCAAATAAAATCCTCAATTCCAAAATCATAATAATTTGTAATTACCTGAAATAATTCTAACAAATGATTCTCCAATATCAAAACTCACTGATACAACTGCTCATATCATAATCGTATAATCATTTCTTAACTGAACAAAGTATGACATTATTCTCCTTAATGATCAAATCACCATCCTTAACTAACATTATTGCTCCAACGAATATAACAATAATAATCTTAACAAGTTAACTCGCCTTTCTCAAATCAATTACAATTTAAAGAGCTAAAAACACTTGGTCAAAATCAAGACCAACCAAACAGAGAACAAAATCAAATCAAACTCCTACGTCTACCCAATGATTTACCCATAACTCACAGGTCAAACCTAAATAGGTTTTCTACAAGAAAGAACCTAAGCTCTGATACCATCTCTGTAACACCCCCTTCCCGAAAAGGAAAGGGAGGTCACGTGCAAAGCACAACAAACCTCAAAAATAAGAAAACAGAGCACTAACAACCTCAAAATATTAATAGTGTTATCTATCAATGAAGTACTAATTACAATTCTCCAACTAGAGTCAAAATAATCAAAACTTAAAAATCGAAACAACCTAGATCGATGGTCAAAGATAACTCTCTCATCACACTAGCCCTGAAACACCCCTGCAAACCTGCCGGAAGAAAAACACAGCATGAGCCAATTGCCCAGTACGGATACAGATATACAAAAGATATACAACTGATATACGAAAACAGTTGAGACAAATTACTGAAAAAGCCTCAAGTGCAAGTACGAACGAAAATATAATATCCAAGGATCTGAATGGAATATATATGAATCAACATAATTGATGAAACCAATAAAAGAATAAAGAAATAGCAAACTGAAGTAACTAACTCAATGACTTGAACTGAACAAAAACCAACAAAACTAATTCAATAAAATAATAGGCTGAAACAAACGGCTAGAGTTATTTCATACCGAATGAGCTCGGAAATATACCTTGCCACACAGGCAAGTCAAACTAATGCCACACAGGCAAGTCAAATGATGCCACATAGGCAACCAAAATAATGCCACACAGGCACATCAAAAAATGCCACACAGGCAAGTCAAAATAATGCCACACAGGAAAATCACACATTGGACCGCGAATCCAAATGTATGCAAATCGGATAGGTGTGTTTGACACAACATCACCAATCCGCAGAACAGAAAACTAGGGTTAACCCATACGCCTCCCACAACAAAACACCAAATGGCCCACTTCCTCCGGAGCCCAAAACGGAGACGCCGTGGACTAATCACACCGCCACGGAAAGTGTCATGCCTCTCGTGTGTCCCACCACTTGCGAGAGTGTAAGCATCTCCATTTAAGGTTCGGATTTGGTCTAGGTTTTGGATTCTGCTACACTAAAATGATTAAGCTCTCACTGAAATCACCTTTTGTTGCAGTTTTTGGAAGAGTGTGAACAATTTTTTTTCCTTCTCTTCAAATATTGATTTTGGACACCCTTTTTGTGGGCTGAATTGGACCCAAATCTCCAACCAGTCAAAGTCATGTTCTCTCTAATTGCTTAAGTCAACAGGAAGATGATCGTGAGCCTCCATCTGAACAATCGTCCCTTGTGGCAGGAGGTATAGTAGCTTTGGGAAAGTTTGATGCTCTTCACATTGGTCATCGTGAACTTGCAATCCAAGCAGCAAAGACTGGAGTTTCATTTCTTTTATCATTTGTTGGAATGGCAAAAGTTCTTGGTTGGGAACCTAGAATTGTGGAGAAGGAACGACGCAAGGAGGCAAAATTGTGAAGACCAAGGATCATGAATCGATTTTTTTATCATACATGTTGCGAATAACGTTTCGTATTTGATATCGTTGGCAATTGAGGGTAAAATTTGGTGGAGTGTGCTATAAATGGGTTGGAAGTATCAGGTACGGATTCCGTACTCTTTCAGCGATACTTTTGTTAAATTTGATTTATTCGTTTTATTCCTCGTTTCAAATTCTGTTATTATTTCACATAATTGTTTCTTGTGAAATTCATATATTTGTTTCATTTTGGAGTTGACACATTGGACTCGTATTTGTACTCTTTGAATTAGGTTATCATGTTTAGTATTATTTATTTTGATAATTGTAGAGCGGTACATGTTGTTACCTTCCTTTTGAAACCTTGTGACTATAATTTGATTCGGTTCAACATGTACATATAGAACCCTTTTGTTGGTATTATGTCGCATGTGTTGTGACATGGTATTTTGTTAGAATATACCGTAGAGTATACCTGAGTTATAACCACCTGTGGGGGGTACCACAGGCATGTCGTCTTGGCACGAGAGGCATGACACTTTCCGTGGCGGTGTGATTAGTCCACGGCGTCTCCGTTTTGGGCTCCGGAGGAAGTGGGCCATTTGGTGTTTTGTTGTGGGAGGCGTATGGGTTAACCCTAGTTTTCTGTTCTGCGGATTGGTGATGTTGTGCCAAACACACCTATCCGATTTGCATACATTTGGATTCGCGGTCCAATGTGTGATTTGCCTGTGTGGCATTATTTTAACTTGCCTGTATGGCATTGTTTTGATGTGCCTGTGTGGCATTATTTTGGTTGCCTATGTGGCATCATTTGACTTGCCTGTGTGGCATTAGTTTGACTTTCCTGTGTGGCAAGGTATATTTCCGAGCTCATTCGGTATGAAATAACTCCAGCCGTTTGTTTCAGCCTATTATTTTATTGAATTAGTTTTGTTGGTTTTTGTTCAGTTCAAGTCTTTGAGTTAGTTACTTCAGTTTGCTATTTCTTTATTCTTTTATTGGTTTCATCAATTATGTTGATTCATATATATTCCATTCAGATCCTTGGATATTATATTTTCGTTCGTACTTGCACTTGAGGCTTTTTCAGTAATTTGTCTCAACTGTTTTCGTATATCAGTTGTATATCTTTTGTATATCTGTATCCGTACTGGGCAATTGGCTCATGCTGTGTTTTTCTTCCGGCAGGTTTGCAGGGGTGTTTCAGGGCTAGTGTGATGAGAGAGTTATCTTTGACCATCGATCTAGGTTGTTTCGATTTTTAAGTTTTGATTATTTTGACTCTAGTTGGAGAATTGTAATTAGTACTTCATTGATAGATAACACTATTAATATTTTGAGGTTGTTAGTGCTCTGTTTTCTTATTTTTGAGGTTTGTTGTGCTTTGCACGTGACCTCCCTTTCCTTTTCGGGAAGGGGGTGTTACAATTCATGTATGCTATAGAGATGCTGTGTGTGTGTCTGGTGTTCACCAAAACTTGATCTAAGTACATAATACATATGCTACATTGCTCCAAATAGAAAATTATAGTCTAAGGCAAGACTCAATTATATTCATGTAACTCAGACTATTTCAATATATCAACACAAACTAAGGTTCAACAATGGGTTTATTGCTTTATTACTACTCACAAGGGCGATTTTTGCATTTTACCACGATGTTTATTGCTATTTTTTTTCTTTTTCAATTTTTTTTCACATGACTGTGCAATATCTCAATCCATTAGGCACACTGCTACCCCTTAGCGAGCTTTCAACTAACAACTCCTAGACCATGAAAGACCTTAGGGCGCTAGGTGTAGAGACAATCCCCTCGGGCGTACTTACTCAAGTAGCCAGGGCCCCGAATTAAGACTAACCACGTTAATGCTATTTGATTTTTTTAATACATAGCATACTGATGAGTGAGTTTTATACACATAAATTGGATACATTCGGGCTTAATTTATTGTTGTTCTCAAGTCTTTTAGGATGTTTTTATGTGTTTGTGTCTATTCAAGCATGTTTTATATTGTTTTGTAGGATTTGGGACAAAAGTTGCATGGATCAATGTTCGGGGTGGCTAGATTCGCGTTTTAGGCTTGCCATTTACATAGTACTCACTTCAGAGCCAATTTGACTATCGCTTCGGACATTATTTCGAAAAGCTTCAAGAATGAAAGTTGTAGATCTACTTCTCCTCTTTCCAGAACATTTTGAATCATTAAAATCGGAGTTTGGACAAAGAAGTTATGGACATTTTCCCAAAGGACGTCGGAGTAGAAAATGTCAAATTTTGGGCCAGCGCCGGGGCGCTATTCTTAGTTCATTTTGCAGAGCCGGGGCGCTAGGGGACAGACTCCAGCGCCGTGCCCAGCGCTGGGGCGCTGGGGAAGGGCTTGGTGATGTCCTGGACGCGTTTTGGGCGAATTTTAACACCTTTTTGACTCCAAATAGGATTGGGGTTGTTCCTAAGCTCAAAATTGGACTTGTAACCTATAAATATATGATGTAAGACATAAAATAAGAGGAGATTACATAGCTTAGATTAGATATACACTCTATTAGATTAGAACATTAACCCTAGTTCTTATTAGTTTTGGAGATTGAAGCAACTTGGAGATCATTGAAGAACAAGAGCAAGAGGAGAGCATCAGATTTGCTAACAACAGATTCTATTCTCTTCTCTTATCATACTTTTATCTTTTAATGTCTATTCAGTTGTGGATTCAAGGTTTCCATTCATTAATTATGAACTAACTTTTTTTTATTAAGATTTCAATTGAACTTTTTATGGCTATGAATTAGTTATTCATTATATTCCAGTTATTTATGTTAAAGTGAGTTGTTTATCTTGTCTTGTGCATATTGCTTAATTATCTTATCAGTAATTACTTTGTTACTCTAGAAGGAATTGGAAGAGGAATTCTAGGGTTAGAACTGGGCATGATATCATGTGACTTAGTTATTTGCAAAGTGAATAATTAGGTTTGTGAATTGAATGGAAATATCTGTTCACCGCATGTAACACATAAGGAATTGGAATTGAAAGAGTTTAATTCAATTATTTTGCATAGGAATATAGCAAGATTAATCTGGATTAAATAGAAGGCAATTGATCACTTGGAAAAGGACTTTTGGCATTTGAGAATTCCTGTTAACAATTCAGTAGACATAATAATTGGGATAATTGGATAATTGATTTATAATTCATAATTGGGGATATTAAAGTCTTAATCTTTATTTATTTGAATTCATTCGTTAAAATCTTAGTTTTAATTAGTTAATTTAATTTTCTTAATTAGAAAAAAAACACGATTTGAGATTGTTTAAATAAAATTAGTTTGGTTAGGAATTAGTACTTGGTGATTTTTATTAAATAATTCCTCGTGGGAACGATACTCTACTTTCACTTTATTACTTGTTGACCGTGTATACTTGCACGTATTCATTGATTGCGAAATCGATCAACAAGTTTTTGGCGCCGTTGCCGGGGAATTAATTTAATAATTATTTACCAATATTAATTTCAATCAAATTAGTCTTAATTTAAACATTTTTATTTTTATTTTTCATTCTCTTCCTATATTTCTCTCTTTTTAGGTACCATGGATGACTTTGCGTATCAATGGCCATACACGAACCTGACTCAACCAAGGGGAATGGAGATTGACAGACTCGCGACACTTTCCGCAATGTCAGCACAAATTAAAGAACTTTCGAGGAAGTTGGACGTTATCGCATCCCAACAGAGTCGAAGGATGGCAGTTATGTGTGACTATTGTGCTAGCAATCACCCGAGTAATCAATGCACCATCAATCTTGGGCCGGTACAGTATGGTGGTAACTACCTCAATCAGTATGCATATGATAATTATGAACAAGTTTGGGGGTATCACCCGGATTTTTCATGGAGTAACAATCAAGATCAATTTTATGCTCCAAGTCCAACATACCCACCGGATTTCTCGTGTCCACCTCCACTACAACAAGAAGAACATTCAAATTGGGAGGAAGCCTTGGAAAAAGTTATTAAAGCTTCTGAAAAGAAACACGAGGAACATGAAAAGAAACTTAATCAAATGAAGCTGAGTATACAAAGTCAGAATGCATTGATCAAGAATATAGAAAATCAATTGGGGCAGATAGCACATGCGTTGAACAATCGTCCTCAATACACTTGGCTCTATGACATGAATTCTGAGACTGATGGTGAGCCCGAACCAAATCTGCAACCGAATGTGCCAAATGATATAGATGTTGAAAGAAAGGAAACAAGTGGGGATAATGATAACAAGGTCGGTGAAGAACTAATTGTGAGAACCAATGATGATGAGCCAACGTTATTTATGCCTCAAGTGCCTTCTCCTCCACAGTTCAAGAGTCCGGTTAGATTTGCAAAACCTTGTCTAATTGGAAGTCATGTCATCGGCAAAGCTCTTGGTAACGTAAGAGCTAGTACAATTGTGGAGTCATGGTGGGATGAAAAAGAGAAGATAGAGGAAGATTCCCTTATGTTTATTAAGCTTCAATGCTCTAATCTGATCATCGACATAATGGAGGAAACACCTAATGGTTTGCCATTCTTAATGGGGATCCTATCTACAAAGAGCATGCTAGGTGACTTTAATACAATGGCTATCGTAAATGGGAACCTACCAAAGGCTATATTATTTCTGATGGATGGAGGGTTTCTCAACTTTCGAAGAGGAATTGGATAGCGTTGACCAGACAAAGTCAGGCTGAAAGACTATAAAACAAGCGCTTATTGGGAGGCAACCCAAGTTTAATTTTTATTTTTAGTTTTTATTAGGTTTTATATTAGTAGTTTTGAATTTGCATTTATTTAGGATTTAATAAAATTGCTTCTATAATGGTTTTACAGGTTATTCAAGTCAAATACAAGAGTGGTGCCCAATTTGTTCCATGTGCTTAGCCTATTCTCCAAACTTAGCGGACAAGGAGGAAGATTGTTATATTTTCAGGAAGTTCTCTGCATTAATTTTTTCTATTGTAGCCATTGAGGACAATGTCTAGTTTAAGTTTGGGGGAATTTTAGTGTCGTATTGCATATAGTTAGTTGTTTACATTGTAGTTCGTTATGTTTTCGGGTTATTTACATTTAGTTTTTTCATTAAGTTTTTTTTTGTTTAAAAAAAAACTTTTTAAAAATCGCAAAAATAGTAGTTAGTTTACTATGTTTGTTGTAGTTAGTTTATATTTGCATGATTCCAACTGTTAGATAGTAAAAGTCTATTTTGGCCAATGATGAGACTGGAGTTAAGTAGATAAGTATAGTATTGAATATTCAGGCTTTGATGTGATTTCTTGTTATGAATTGAATCTTTTCCTGTTTGAAACTGGTATAACCAAGGTTAGCACGTTAATAACAGCTAGGTTGACTGATTAAGTTTAAATTGATACATAATGGATTTCTTAAGGATAATACTAGTGTGAAGGAATGAAAGACATGAATAGGCGGAGATGGCAAAATTTTGATACAAACTTAAGTTTGGGGGGAAATTTTGGGGTATATAAGCTTTAAAAAAAACATGTTGAGTCTTGTGGTGGGTTGAGGAGAAACACTCCCCATAAACACAAGCGTGAGATGGAGCGTAAAACGCACTCACCAACCATCTATTAAAAAAAAGAGAAAAAGAAAAAAAAATTACCGTGGCTAGTTTTGTTTCGGGACCTTTGTTACTTGAGTAAGTACGCCCGAAGGGGTATCTTAAAACCTAGCGCCCTAAGGTCTTATATGGTCTGAGAGTCGTTGGTCGAAAGCTCGCTAAGGGGTGACACTGTTAGCCTAATGGAATGAGACATTGCACAGTCATGGTTAAAAAAAACAATAAAACGGGAAAAGAGCAAAAAGCCCCCGTAATGAAAAGTAAAGCATAAGTATCCCAGATTGGACTCTTGAACTTGGTGGATGTTTGACTTTAGTTGGATCTAGCTTGTTCGTGAATTTTGTGAGTTTTCACTGTATAATGCCTTCGAAGATATCTATTATGTCTTAAATTTGATTTTATATCAGTTAACATTGTTGTGGAGCACTCACGCACTATATCAGTGATAACAGTCTAAGATTTGATGATTGATTGAGAAATTACTGATTTGTTTTAATATGATGTATTATCATGTTTACTTGATTTCTCTAAGGTCGATTAAATAGACTTGTTTCTGTCATTACTGTTGGATTCGTAGGCATATAGATTAGTTTCATTACATTGCATTGCATAACATTTTTGTGTTTTTGCTTGAGGACAAGCAAAGGTTTAAGTTTGGGGGTATTTGATGAGTGAGTTTTATACACATAAATTGGATACATTCGGGCTTAATTTATTGTTGTTCTCAAGTCTTTTAGGATGTTTTTATGTGTTTGTGTCTATTCAAGCATGTTTTATATTGTTTTGTAGGATTTGGGACAAAAGTTGCATGGATCAACGTTCGGGGTGGCTAGATTCGCATTTTCGGCTTGCCATTTACATAGCACTCACTTCAGAGCCAATTTGACTATCGCTTCGGATATTATTTCGAAAAGCTTCAAGAATGAAAGTTGTAGATCTACTTCTCCTCTTTCCAGAACATTTTGAATCATCAAAATTGGAGTTTCGGACAAAGAAGTTATGGCCATTTTCCCAAAAGACGTCGGAGCAGAAAATGTCAAATTTTGGGCCAGCGCCGGGGCGCTATTCTTAGTTCATTTTGCAGTGCCGGGGTGCTAGGGGGCAGACTCCAGAACCGTGCCCAGCGCTGGGGCGCTGGGGAAGGGCTTGGTGATGTCCTGGACGTGTTTTGGGCGAATTTTAGCACCTTTTTGACTCCAAATAGGATTGGGATTGTTCCTAAGCTCAAAATTGGACTTGTAACCTATAAATATATGATGTAAGACATAAAATAAGAGGAGATTACATAGCTTAGATTAGATATACACTCTATTAGATTAGAACATTAACCCTAGTTCTTATTAGTTTTGGAGATTGAAGCAACTTGGAGATCATTGAAGAGCAAGAGCAAGAGGGGAGCATCAGATTTGCTAACAACAGATTCTATTCTCTTCTCTTATCATACTTTTATCTTTTAATGTCTATTCAGTTGTGGATTCTTGGTTTCCATTCATTAATTATGAACTAACTTTTTTTTTATTAAGATTTTAATTGAACTTTTTATGGCTATGAATTAATATTTCATTATATTCCAGTTATTTATGTTAAAGTGAGTTGTTTATCTTGTCTTGTGCATATTGCTTAATTATCTGATCAGTAATTACTTTGTTACTCTAGAAGGAATTGGAAGAGGAATTCTAGGGTTAGAACTGGGCATGATATCATGTGACTTAGTTATTTGCAAAGTGAATAATTAGGTTTGTGAATTGAATGGAAATATCTGTTCACCGCATGTAACACATAAGGAATTGGAATTGAAAGAATTTAATTCAATTATTTTGCATAGGAATATAGCAAGATTAATCTGGATTAAATAGAAGGCAATTGATCACTTGGAAAAGGACTTTTGGCATTTGAGAATTCCTGTTAACAATTTAGTAGGCATAATAATTGGGATAATTGGATAATTGATTTATAATTCATAATTGGGGATATTGAAGTCTTAATCTTTATTTATTTGAATTCATTCGTTAAAATCTTAGTTTTAATTAGTTAATTTAATTTTCTTAATTAGAAAAAAAACACGATTTGAGATTGTTTAAATAAAATTAGTTTGGTTAAGAATTAGTACTTGGTTATTTTTATTAAATAATTCCTCGTGGGAACGATACTCTACTTTCACTGTGACGCCCCCAAAATTAGGTATACATCACCCATCTTGAGTCGCCAGATACATGGTACAGAATTCAAATACAACTTACTAATACCACTGTCGTGTACAATACGACAAAATATAACTGTGAGTTTGAATACAATTATTGTCTACTAGAGATCATACAAACTCAAAAGGAGTCCTCAATACAATTATTGTCACACTATTTAACAGAATAGTGAGGACTACTAATACTATTCTCTGGTCCATCAATCCGTTCCCCGACTCGTCCCAGCTATATTCTCATTTCCTGAAGAGAACAGTGAAAGAAAGGGTGAGCTCAACTAGCCCAGTAAGAAATATTATGACTAAGATAATGCAGAATAAATTATCATTAGCCTTCAACAGTGTTAAACTGATAAAATACAATAACCATCAAGTTTAACTGCAGCGGAACCAGCAATCCATTAAAAGAGTCACGTAGAAAATAAAAACTACTATCTTTTATGATTTAAAAGGTTTTTCATCATCGTTATAGCTGAAACTCTGCTTAATAAATATTCCACATCATCGAATCACCCCCGCACTACGGCCAATGATATTCTTTAGTATCACGACCACAATTATTCATGCACTATGGCCAAAAATATTTGTGTATTCATTAATGGTCATGATCATGCCAACAACTGTCCATCAATGCACTACGGCAAATGAGACTTTTACCACATCATTTGTAACATTACGGTCATGATTACACCGAATAATCCCTGGTCATAATCATACCAAGTCCATCTATGCACTACAGGCCACAGATGACTTTCAAAAATATAAATAAGAGGATGATGACAATGATATAAGAATTCAATAAAACCAGTTCAAAAATTATTTTATCCAACTGAGTAATACCGAATACAATAACAAAAGATATCACCATGCATGCGATAGAGACCGCACAAACAGGTTATTCCCGCAGAATAATAATAACGGAACCAGGTCAGGTGAAATTCACACCGACAGGATGTTCCAACAGAATAATAAATGCGGAATAGTAAATGATGGAACCAGGTCCGGCGTATAGCACAGACAGGATATTCCGACAGAATAATAAAGACGGAATAATAAAAATAGAACCAAGTCCAGTGTAAAACATACAGACAGGATGTTCCAACAGAATAATAGAAGAATGTCACCAAGTATAGCGTAGACCGCGTATACAGGTTATTCCAACAGAACAATAAAGAAATGGAATAATAGAAGTTCTCTTCTTGAATACAAAAGAATAATATCCCTTACGGGTACAACAAATAATATTCCCTACCTTAGAAGAATTGAATATTGGAAAACTGAAGTAGCAGAATACTTTTCTTCTTTCTCTCTAGAGTTTCAGTGAATTCGTAAGAAATAATGAAGGAATGAGCTTTCTATTTATAGAAAAACTGAGGGTGGCTCTTGGTCTTAACGAAGGGTCAAAATGACTCTTGGTAATATTGAAGAGACAACTACTATTTGTGAAGGGGTAATTAACCCTTGGAACACCGAAGAGGCAGTTAACTCTTGGTAATATTGAAGGGACAACTACTATTGACGAAGGTAACTACTATTGACGAAGGTAATTACTATTGACGAAGGTAATTACTATTTACGAAGGTAATTACTATTTACGAAGGTAATTACTATTTATGAATGTAATTACTATTTACGAAGGTAATTACTATTTACGAAAGTAATTACTATTTACAAAAGTTATTACTATTTACGAAAGAGACTCTTAGATGACGACATATGACCCCCCATAAATAATTAAACCTATCACCAACGTCTCATAATAGACTCTTTATATACATCAAGAATTGAATAAAAATTACCGAAAATCATTTTATGTTTTAATCAACACATAATTAATCTTTCAACAATTATTAATCATTATAACTTGTCGTCTCAATTATTGTTTAAATAATATAACATATTATACAGATGATACTGTGACAATAATTGAATCAATAATATAAGAGAAATGATACAGCAATTACTGTAGCAATAAATGAGTATAGCTGAGTGACTTCTCACGTAAGCATCAATAATCAATACCGTGTGCTACTATGCAACCACACGTTTTACTGTACTTTTACTACCGAGTAGTTCAACAGTTTTAACGGTAACACTTCCGCCGTTATTTTCATAAAGTATTTTTGTCGTTTTCTCAATCCGACAATAATTCAGTTGTGGGGTCCACCAATGATCGTGCCGTCGTACGAATACTCCCCCGTCGTACGAATATTCCCCGACAAAAAGAATATTCCCCGACCAAACGAATATTTTATAACAACTTGCGTACTTTGCAGCATTTATAAATATTACCCACAACTATAACATTATATCAAATCCACACCATAATTTTCAAAAATATAATTCGAGAAAATTAAATATTTATTCATAAAATCTGGGGTCTCACAATCTCCCCTCCTTAAGAAATTTTGCCCTCGAAATATACGTACGTACCGGGTATGCCGAACATTTGAGGATACCTTGACTTCACTTCAAATTCTAACTCTTGAGGTATAACCTTTGAGCGTCGAATATGATCCTTCTTATCCAAGATGTTAACACATATCTCCTCATACGTTAAATCTTCTACTATCTCGTCCGATTTTAAATTAATAATGTGGTTCGGGTCGCCCACATATTTATGTAACATCGATACGAAAAAAAATGTTCTGAACACGCAACATACTTGGCGGTAAAATGAGTCTATAAGCCACAATTCCTACTTGATCAAGGATTTCAAATGGGCCAATAAAATCAAGCGTTTAGACTTCCTCTATTCGTCAATTCTTGCCTCTAGAATAACGCCCTCTTGAACCTTCGTAATATTTCACATTCATCAGCTCTGAGTGTGTAGCTTGAGCGGATTTAACTTTATCGATTAAAGTCGATTCTACTCGTATATTCATTATCTTCACGTGGGTGCGTATATTCACACTTGTGATCGTATACGATCTTCTATACAATGCGTCAGGTTCCACGTTCGCTTTTCCACGATGGTATTAAATGATATGATCGTAATCTTCAACAGCTCGAGCCAACGTCTTTGGCACGTTATACGTTCGTTTTTAGGTGAAGAAAATATTTGAGGGTTTAAGAAATGGGTTTTGTACTGGGGTCAATACAAAATTCGATTTCACGCTCCAGGGTAGGCTAAGAAGTCTTTAATAATACGTAAGGAAATTTATTAACAATGGAAATATCATTCAAAACCGTGACTCTCATCCAAGACTTGGATAACACATCACATTGATACCTATCAACTTGTCATCGTTATTCACGACGTTGCCTACAGAAAGTCTGGCTTCGGTGCATTCCACACAAGAAAGTCAACAACGAAAGGATCGGGGTTCTTTATTTATGTCTTGATATGACAATGATTGACTTTAGCGGTTTGGTTGCTTGAATTCGCATAACAGGTTTGTTAGGAATATGAAAGCTAACAACCTTACGAAAAGCATGATGAGTAGTTAACCAATCTTTTCCAAAAATCACATCAAAGGCAAGTATTTTCAAAGAGATAAGATTGACAGGTAACGTGAAAGTGTTGATTTGAACAAGATTTATAAATAGTGGAGGTAACGAAGGTTTCTCTCAACTGAGTTTAAACAGATATATCAAAGTTTAACTTCTCCGGTGATAACTTCAAACATTGAACACAACTAGGTGTAATAAAAGAGTGAGTAGAATCGGTATCTAACATGGTATAGACTTCGCAAGAATTTATGACTAACATATCCGTGATAATTTTATTCAAGTTCCTCGTCACGAAAAAAAAAAATGCTCTCTCTTAAACTACTGGCTTTGGCTTATCTGGGACATCCTTTGGTGCCTCCATCCTAGCTGAAATTGTCTTTGGTAAACGACAAAATCGGGCCAAGTGACCTTCTCTTCCATAATTATAACATGCTTTGGACGGCATCGCGCAATTTGGACTGATGTGTCCCTCCCCTCCGCATTTGAAACATATGATAGGTGGTCGTTCTCCTTCCTTAACGACAGGTGCTGGTGCTGACGTCTTTCCATCATTGTTGAATCTTCTCTTCTTGAAATGTCCATTCTTATTGTTTTGGCCCTGATTACCACCGAAGTGGTTATCATTTTTGGCCTGTTGATTCCCTTCACGCTTGTTGTCACCTCTTCGATGACCACTCTCGCTGGTATTATAATTTTACCGGCTGCTCTCTTTTAGTTGAGTTGACTCGTTATCGCGCTCCACTAACTGAGCCCTATTTACAACATCTGAATATAAACACAATTTATGAGAAATAAGATGTTGATGTATCTCCGGCTTCAAACCTCTTAAAAACATTTGCGCCATTCTTTCTTCATTATCCACCAAGTGGGACGCAAACCGGGATAACTCCGCAAATTTTGCCTCGTATTGCGACACGGTCATATTGTTTTGTTCCAACTTGATAAATTCTACCTCCTTCATGTGGCGAATACTTTCGGGAAAGTATTTGTCGTTGAACAGCTCCTAGAACTTCTCCCAAGATATCTTCAGTACAACAGGTTGAGTACGTTTTACCGATTCCCACCAGTAATCTGCCTCTCCGCGCAACATAAAGGCGGCAAAGGGAACCTTTTGCTCCTCGGAACATCCCAAGACATCAAATATCTTGGTGATCTGCTTTATCCATGTTTTTTCCATAAGTGGTTTTTGCTCTCCCTTAAACTCCGGTGGTCCCAGCTCCTTGAACTGTTTAGCGGTGACCGCCCGAGAGTTTCCAGTGTTTCCATCTACG
Organism: Panax japonicus; assembly: GCA_020205505.1. NCBI lineage: Eukaryota > Viridiplantae > Streptophyta > Magnoliopsida > Apiales > Araliaceae > Panax > Panax japonicus. The sequence continues at coordinate 42,733,652 of CM035095.1, read as the reverse complement.
TTTTGGACAGGAGTCGCTCTCGCCTGCTGTTGCATGAATTGCATAAAACCTCTGAACATTTGATCATTCATCATTTGGTCAGTGTTGTTGTTTGCATGAGGATTGTCGCCTTCCTAATGCACATTATCCTGATTATTGATATGTGGTGAATCAACGATCGCCTGTGCTCCATTGCTATTCTCAACATTCTCAGATGTCATTTTCAGATACTGCCACAAAATAAAAGATTATTTGACATGTAACATATTATCCCTATATTTTGACCGACCTATAAAATAACACATAAACTTAGGTAGGTCATACTAGCGAAGGAATTCCCCGTCTCTCCCCTCCTAGTACTATTCTCACATCTTAGCCAGGGATCATATCCCTAAGCTCTGATACCAACTATGACGCCCCCAAAATTAGGTATACATCACCCAACTTGAGTCGCCAGATACATGGTACAGAATTCAAATACAACTTACTAATACCACTGTCGTGTACAATACGATAAAATATAACTGTGAGTTTGAATACAATTATTGTCTACAAGAGATCATACAAACTCAAAAGGAGTCCTCAATACAATTATTGTCACACTATTTAACAGAATAGTGAGGACTACTAATACTATTCTCTGGTCCATCAATCCGTTCCCCGACTCGTCCCAGCTATATTCTCATTTCCTGAAGAGAACAGTGAAAGAAAGGGTGAGCTCAACTAGCCCAGTAAGAAATATTATGACTAAGATAATGCAGAATAAATTATCATTAGCCTTCAACAGTGTTAAATTGATAAAATACAATAACCATCAAGTTTAACTGCAGCGGAACCAGCAATCCATTAAAAGAGTCACGTAGAAAATAAAAACTACTATCTTTTATGATTTAAAAGGTTTTTCATCATCGTTATAGCTGAGACTCAGCTTAATAAATATTCCACATCATCGAATCACCCCCGCACGACGGCCAAGGATATTCTTTAGTATCACGACCACAATTATTCATGCACTACGACCAAGAATATTTGTGTATTCATTAATGGTCATGATCATGCCAACAACTGTCCATCAATGCACTACGGCAAATGAGACTTTTACCACATCCTTTGTAACATTACGGTCATGATTACACCGAATAATCCCTGGTCATAATCTTACCAAGTCCATCTATGCACTACAGGCCACAGATGACTTTCAAAAATATAAATAAGAGGATGATGACAATGATATAAGAATTCAATAAAACAAGTTCAAGAATTATTTTATCCAACTGAGTAATACCGAATACAATAACAAAAGATATCACCATGCATGCGATAGAGACCGCACAAACAGGTTATTCCCGCAGAATAATAATAACGGAACCAGGTCAGGTGAAATTCACACCGACAGGATGTTCCAACAGAATAATAAATGCGGAATAGTAAATGATGGAACCAGGTCAGGCGTATAGCACAGACATGATATTCCGACAGAATAATAAAGACGGAATAATAAAAATAGAACCAGGTCCAGTGTAAAACACACAGACAGGATGTTCCAACAGAATAATAGAAGAATGTCACCACGTATAGGGTAGACCGCGTATACAGGTTATTCCAACAAAACAATAAAGAAATGGAATAACAGAAGTTCTCTTCTTGAATACAAAAGAATAATATCCCTTACGGGTACAACAAATAATATTCCCTACCTTAGAAGAACTGAATATTGGAAAACTGAAGTAGCAGAATACTTTTCTTCTTTCTCTCTAGAGTTTTAGTGAATTCGTAAGAAATAATGAAGGAATGAGCTTTCTATTTATAGAAAAACTGAGGGTGGCTCTTGGTCTTAACGAAGGGTCAAAATGACTCTTGGTAATATTGAAGAGAAAACTACTATTTGTGAAGGGGTAATTAACCCTTGGAACACCGAAGAGGCAGTTAACTCTTGGTAATATTAAAGGGACAACTACTATTGACGAAGGTAACTACTATTGACGAAGGTAATTACTATTGACGAATGTAATTACTATTTACGAAGGTAATTACTATTTACGAAGGTAATTACTATTTACGAAGGTAATTACTATTTACGAAGGTAATTACTATTTATGAAAGTAATTACTATTTACAAAAGTAATTACTATTTACGAAAGAGACTCTTAGATGACGACATATGGCCCCCCATAAATAATTAAACTTATCACCAACGTCTCATAATAGACTCTTTACATACATCAAGAATTGAATAAAAATTACCAGAAATCATTTTATGTTTTAATCAACACATAATTAATCTTTCAACAATTATTAATCATTATAACTTGTCGTCTCAATTATTGTTTAAATAATATAACATATTATACAGATGATACTGTGACAATAATTGAATCAATAATATAAGAGATATGATGCAGCAATTACTGTAGCAATAATTGAGTATAGCTGAGTGACTTCTCACGTAAGCATCAATAATCAATACCGTGTGCTACTATGCAACCACGCGTATTACTGTACTTTTACTACCGAGTAGTTCAACAGTTTTAACGATAACACCTCCGCCGTTATTTTCATAAAGTATTTTTGTCGTTTTCTCAATCTGACAATAATTCAGTTGTGGGGTCTACCAATGATTGTGCCGTCGTACGAATATTCCCCCGTCGTACGAATATTCCCCAACAAAAAGAATATTCCCCGACCAAACGAATATTTTATAACAACTTGCGTACTTTGCAACATTTATAAATATTACCCACAACTATAACATTATATCAAATCCACACCATAATTTTCAAAAATATAATTCGAGAAAATTAAATATTTATTCATAAAATCTGGGGTCTCACATTCACTTTATTACTTGTTGACCGTGTATACTTGCACGTATTCATTGATTGCGAAATCGATCAACACATACCCATGTTTTCCCAAAGTTTGCATGTCAATAGCTCATACAATCTACAACACTTTTCACATGTTTCTCTTTTTAAAACTATATGTTCTATCAAGAAATGCAACACACACTTCTTAAACCTACAAGTGATTATGAACACGTTTGTGCACACTGAAATCATTTAAACAACAACATGAATCTCATCGTGTAAAACATTATATCTACGTCGTGTTATCCCAAATATTCTAAAATCCTTCACAATTCACTATCATCGTTGGCTAAGCAAAAATTTCTATTAAGCAAGAATTTGTGTGAGACATGCAACTAAAATATACTAACACAATCAATAATGAATAAAAATTAAAAATTTTATGCAAAAAATTAACTAAACACATAAACATGCAACAATTAAATAAAACTAAACTACTATGCTATGACCCCAATACCCCCAAACTTCAAATAATCAATGTCCCCATTGAATGAAGGTAAAGGGTACATAAAACTCCCCTAATGATTGGCTTAACCACCCTCCTCGGGTTGTGAATCGGGTGGTGGATACGGCACTGCGGTTCCAAATTGAGCCACTCTAGAATTGTTCCTTGTTGCGCGAAGGCTTTGACCAAGGCCCGTGTGAGTCCCGTAGCAAACGTCCCAAAATTGTCATACAAGGCGTCGACTTTGTGCTCCAACCTTCGAAGCTGTCGATCGCTAGGAACCGGGTGTGCTCAGGTGGATGGTCCTGCCTCATCAGTCTGAGGGGGCTGTTGGGATGGCTCTGGGAATGTGGGTCGAATGATAAATCCCAATCCTCGTAGGTGTGGTTCACCACCCGTCCACTCCTGAAACTTGGAGATTGTGGCCGTAGTGATGTCATGGCTCGGTTTCTGCAGTTGCTTGTCATTCCACGGGACTCCCTGTTGGATACAAAGTATGGTGGCCACAGATGCATGCAGAATACTCCCAGTCATGTTTCCCCGCCAATACCGCCGCATGTTTTGATAAATGATGTGGCCAACGTCTATATACTTGCCTTTGATAATACCCCATAAAATGATCGTTCGCTCAATGGTTACATCATGCTTGTGAGTGGATAGAATTAATTTGGTAGATATAAACAGATTCCATGCTTGGGCATAGCGATTCAAGGAGGACGCTGGAAATAATTTTGTCTCAGTTGTCCCGGCCTTATAGTTCCATTTGGTTCTTGGGATGCACAATTACAAAATCACTACATCCAAGTTCGTCATCAAATGTGCACCAGTGACCCAATCGGTGGTGTATTAGTTATTCCATACACTGCTCTGATGGCTGAGGGATGAAAATCCACTTGCACTTTTCAAACCAGCGTTTGCCCTCCTTTCAGCTCCATTTCTTTTGCATTCGCGTAGAACTCCCGAACAACTCCCATTGTCTGTGCGGTCTATCGCATGCATGGTGAATTCTTCTGTTATTCCATTATTTATTATTCTGTTGGAATAACCTGTCTATGTGGATTACCACATGCATGGTGAATGATCCTTCGTATTCATTCCTTATTAAATTGTGGAAATGATCTGTCTACGTGGATTACTGCATGGCGAGCGAAAATCCATTTGCAGTTTCATATATTCTATTATACTTAGTTGGTTAAAGTTTTGGTTTCTATACTCCATGAAATTAGTGGAATATCCTTGATATTTGCGCTTCATCCAAATATTTCTTATTGGGCTAGTTGAGCTCACCCTTTATTTCACTGTTCTCTTCAGGGAATGAGAACGTAGCTGAGACTAGTCGGGGAACGGTGTAGCATCCCCGAATCCGGGCCCCGAATAGCCGCGGACTCGGTACGCTATTTCTATCACTATTTGCGGAAGATATAAACATAAATTGTTTATACATTAAACTTTACACATTACCCCAAGTTCGAGTAACCTTAACTTAAACACAATTCATAAATTTTCTAACACGTTTATTAAACTATACTATTACAAAATAGCCGCACATTTTATCCCAAGCTGAACTTGGCATTAATCTTTTTCTGTATCCGAACGCATTCGCCTTATCTGCAATGTTTTGTCATGATATAGCAAGGGTGAGCATGAAAGTTGCCCATCAAGTTTATATACAACAATATAACGATATATCATGATTGAAGAGTATGAATAACGAGCTTGCTATAATTCATCAATATAATTGAGAACTAGCACGAACAAACTTTTGACTGAACAAGTTTTAAACATGAACAAACATTTCTGAACCAACTGGTAATGAAGGTGATCAGCCTTTCATACCTGACTTATACATGCAAGATGTACAGAGTACAATTTTCATGGCAATCAGCAATGATTAACCATAAGCTTGAATAAAATACTCTTATTAGAGTTAAGTACAAAGAAACTTGCCTGAACCGTTGATTACCGCAACGCAATTTATAACGCTTTACCCGAAGACCTAATATTAGTAATATAGATCTCCAATATTAGAATAATATCATCACAGTATAATACTTTTATATTTATATCCACAGAATAACCTAAACACATTACCACATAACCATATCAGTCTATAATTCACATAAGACTTAGTATCAGTTAGACTATTAAGTTTGAGTTGAAACTGACACAATTTTAATATCCCGACGGTCTAGTCGGTCAACACTCGAGTTTAAGTTCAATTAAACTCTTCCTAAGCACTTAACCATGCCATAGAATCACATTTATATGATTTAACACTCGCTTTTTCATTTCATAAGTTATTCGTTAACACCTAGTAAGTCAAATACTAATCCAGCAACCTGGATTCTAAATCTAGCAACTAAATTACCAACTCATCAACCTGGATTCCAAATCCAGCAATCTAAATTTCAATCCAGTAAACTGGATTTAACATATTTTTAATTTCAGCAAACTGTTTTTCAATCCAGCAAACTGGAATCACAAATTATATAATCCAGCAAACTGTATTCTAAATTCGTATCACGAAAATACCAAATCAGTTTATTATTCTCCTATCCTTTTGTCAAACACATATACATGTATTTCATGCGTAAAAAGTATTTTTCCATAATTTTCTAACTTCCTTTAGTATTTTTCAAAAATTAATTCTAGTGTGTAGCTTAAGAAATTAACTACCTTGTGCTTAACTCCAAACATTCCCATCTCTTGGGATAACCTTATATATTTTAACGTGATGCTCCATTTTAAATTTCGTGGCAATCGGAGTTGTAGAACTCCGTTTATAGCGATTTTCGTCGGAAAATCACAAAAATTGTAATGGTCATAACTTGATCGTTTTAACTCGGAATCAGCTCATTTTTGGACACGAGCTACATAATACCATATATTTTCATTTCCCAAAAGCCTGGAATTTTTTTCATTAAATAAATATCCGAAACAGCCCCCGGAAAATTTTGGGCAGCAACTTTTTATCATTTGGCAGTTTTAGAGTCCTTTGCTAAAACTTATATAAAACGAAATCTGTAACTCCGATTAATGATCTGTCTCTCTTGTTGGATTCCTATCTTTCCTAACTACAGTTTTCATCTATCACAATCCATATTTGGACATGTTAAGCTCCCGGAAATTAGCCCGGAAGTGGCTGTTACAAACTGTCCTCCTAACAGTTTTTATTACTTTTGTGTAGTTTGGGAGAAATCCAATAACTTGTTCAATATTCAACCTAATTAAGTAATTCCAAAGGAATTTTATCCTTAACACATAGATCTAGCTCCACAAACTAACCACACTCGAAAATTCAAAGTAGAATGAGAGATAAGGTCATTTCCATATCACACTAGGTTTTCTCAAAAATCTGATTTTCAACTTTTTATGTTTTGTATGAAAACTTTTATATCCTTATGATATACTCAACATAAATCATCATCACTCATCATGACACAAACTAATATCAAATATATTCATGGATCTATCATGATCCATGATCCAATACCTCAAATAACCACCAAACACAAAATAAACACAACCAAGGCTAGAAAAATTAGGTTTTTCTTACCTTTGAAAAACAAAACTTATATTTCTTAATTTAAAACCAAATTTTGATCCACAAAAGGGTAAAACACTTTATGAACATAAGAATCTTAGGTTTTAAAGATCATATTTTCACAAAAATCATAACTCAAATCAAAATAAAAAGAAAATAGACTACATAAGTAGGAATTTCTTATACCTTGACTTGAATTCTTCTCTCTTCTTACTCTTATGTTTGGTTAGGAGAATATGAAACATCAAAACTCTCCTCCCTCTCTCCCCTCTATAGTGGCCGAAACCCCTCTCTCACTCTCTATATTGGCCGAAAATGGCCTCCTCTTCTCTCTCTCTCTCTTTGGTTCTAAACCATTTGGAAGTAAGATGAAAGAGAAATGAGATGAATTTTATTAGGTGTAGTTTTTTTTATCAATTTGACCAAACTCACTCTCTTTTTTCTCTCATACTCATTCGGCCATGTAGCATTACTTCTCCACCAATTCTCTCTTTCTTTCCCCTTAGCAATTGCCAAGTGGTTTCTTGCAAGAATAAGCCTAAGTGTTGGTCAAATAACTTAGTGACACAAAGGAGAAGTAGGTGGGAGTTGTCCACCAACTAAAGTAAATAAATTACATTCATCTCCCCCCTTCCTCTTCTTCCCATAGCCGGCCAAGTGGCCTTACAATGCACCAAGTTTGGATTTTTATTTTACTAAACCAATGACCAAAAAGTCCCTCCATACTTGGATCAAGTTTTGGACTTTCTAATAAAAATATTTGGGCCATTCCTTTAATGTATTGCTTGGCCTCTAACCAATTTCATTGGGCCAACTCTTGGGCTATAAAATATACATCGTCCAATACCTAAATTCTTATCCAACCCAATTAATTTAATTAGGGTTTTTACTTCCTCAATTATAACACCAATCCTTGCTCATGCCCACTTATTTCCTTAACCCAATTAGACTTGCTATAATTAGGTTATAAAAGTAATCATTTGAGATATATAAAATAATTCTCCTAGAATTAGTAAGTATTCTAAATACCACAATTCTCTTTTTCCATAACCCTTAAGTTATTAAATCCTTCATTCCTAATTTATAATTAGGGTTACATTAGTTTCTTTTGTTTGTTTATATAATAAACAAATATAAACCATCACCTAATGTTCATATTCCTTACACACAACTTTTTAACCCTTAGGGTTTAATACTTTGCATTTAGAATTCCCAAATTAGGGTTTAAAATCTCGAAACTAAAATTAAAGTTTTTGAGCGTATCGTTAGGGTTTCTAACAGTTCGTTAGATTTTTCTAACTTAATAAACATATGATTAACATAACTTTAGGATTTGCTAAAGTTATAACTTATCTGATCAATCCTTGATCTTAAATCATTATGGTTCACATATGTAACCAAATATACCGACTAGTATTCACTTCGATACTTATCCTTGATAATTCTTCAAAAGAATTTTAAATCTACCATAATCTTATACCTCATTACTAGACTATCACTAACAGTCTATCACATAATTCAAGTCTTGTCCAAAACTTTTGAAATTCTTAGAATTTCATTACATAACTGCCAATTCCATACACTTATTTCCTGTCTAGGTCCTAATATTGAACCTTAAATCAATCAATTATGATTTTTATAAATTGTCTAATTTCTCGGGTTGTCACATTCACCCCTCCTTCTAAGAATTTCGTCCCCGAAATTCACCTTACACCTTACACCGTTTATACTGAGCGATCACACAAGATCTTGAACTTATTTTCTTGGGTATCTATCAAAGATGCTCAAACTTCTCGGGTATCTATCAAAGATACTCAAACTTCTCGGGTATCTATCAAAGATACTCTAACTTCTCGGGTATCTATCAAAGATACTCAAACTTCTTGGGTATCTATCAAAGATTTACTTTGATATATACTCAAATTTCTCGGGTATCTATCAAAGATATTCAAACTTCTCGGGTATCTATCAAAGATACTCAAACTTCTCGAGTATCTATCAAAGATACTCAAACTTCTCGGGTATCTATCAAAGATACTCAAACTTCTCGGGTATCTATCAAAGATACTCAAACTTCTCGGGTATCTATCAAAGATACTCAAAATTCTCGGGTATCTATCAAAGATACTCAAACTTCTCGGGTATCTATCAAAGATTTACTTTGATATATATACTCAAATTTCTCGGGTATCTATTAAAGATACTCAAAATGCGAGCAAAGATCAAATTCACACTAAGTATTCCTGTATTTACAACTCCATCACATTTTTATCATCTCTGCACCAGGTTACATGGTACATGAGTGATAATTAAAAACAAATTTTGATATTTCAAATCATTTGCTTAAACATTCTATCTGTTCCTATAATCCTTAATACTCCATTCACACACAACTATACCCAGTTCATAAAACCACACTTATGAGTTCATAACCTGGCCACAATTATATGAGTTTAAGAACTTTCCTAGACGGACCTTTGGCGTCCATTCGCTGAGGGGTTCATAAATATTTCATATAACTATGAGTCAAGAATGTCACATAAGTATTAGTTTTAAGAACTCGTACTTAGCCTTATATTCTCTACATGTGACCTATCTATTTGTTATACACATGAGAAAGGAATCACCCTCTTAACATGCATATAGCAAACAGCGCGACACAAACATTTCAATGATTATCAGTGCCAGAAACTAAGTGGTTGTCAAACCAAACTCGGCCACTAATCAATATAGAAAGCTAAGCGGACAATTCCCCACCCATACAAAGAATTGGTCAACCTAACCACTACATCGACCATGAAGCTAAGTGATTCTAAAACCAAGTACAAATTCCCCGCCCATACAAGGAATCATACAACTCAGCGGCTGACACGAGTCCTCAATTGAAATCCCACATAATTCTAGCTCCACACTTACTCCATACGAATTTTATTTAATCTATATTTACAATTCATAACTCTTTTATGAGTTTTCATAGTACAATTTCACAGTACAACTTACACATAGCATATTGCTATAACTTTCCAATCATCAGATTGATTTTTTTTTCCATATCATAACCTTATTAGATCACGGGGTGATCTTATCGTATATAGTACGATTTATTTCTATGCCTTGATGGTTTTGTTTTACGATCTTCTATCCCTGCACTTTCAGTCCTTTAGACTCGATCTATTCACCATTACTTTTCAACTTTATTATCAGAGTTAGGGAACTCTGTGTCTTTACACTCGCCGAGATTCATCTTTGAATCTTACCGACCAACTAACTCTATGTGAGTTAGATCTTATCCTAATCACTGCGGTTATTTGTCTCAGGTATTACTACCTAAGCTTCATAACCAACAGCTCTGATACCAACTGTAGCATCTCCGAATCCGGGCCTCGAATCGCCGCAGACTCGGTACGCTATTTCTATCACTATATGCGGAAGATATAAACATAAATTGTTTATACATTAAACTTTACACATTACCCCAAGGTCGAGTAACCTTAACTTAAACACAATTCATAAATTTTCTAACACATTTATCAAACTATACTATTACAAAATAGCCGCACATTTTATCCCAAGCTGAACTTGGCATTAATCTTTTTCTGTATCCGAACGCATTCGACTTATCTGCAATGTTTTATCATGATATAGCAAGGGTGAGCATGAAAGTTTCCCAACAGGTTTATATACAACAATATAACGATATATCATGATTGAAGAGTATGAATAATGAGCTTGCTATAATTCATCAATATAATTGAGAACTAGCACGAACAAACTTTTGACTGAACAAGTTTTAAACATGAACAAATATTTCTGAACCAACTGGTAATGAAGGTGATCAGCCTTTCATACCTGACTTATACATGCAAGATGTACAGAGTACAATTTTCATGGCAATCAGCAATGATTAACCATAAGCTTGAATAAAATACTCTTATTAGAGTTAAGTACAAAGAAACTTGCCTGAACCGTTGATTACCGCAACGCAATTTATAACGCTTTACCCGAAGACCTAATATTAGTAATATAGATCTCCAATATTAGAATAATATCATCACAGTATAATACTTTTATATTTATATCCACGGAATAACCTAAACACATTACCACATAACCATATCAGTCTATAATTCACATAAGACTTAGTATCAGTTAGACTATTAAGTTTGAGTTGAAACTGACACAATTTTAACATCCCGACAATCTAGTCGGTCAACACTCGAGTTTAAGTTCAATTAAACTCTTCCTAAGCACTTAACCATGCCATAGAATCACATTTATATGATTTAACACTAGCTTTTTCATTTCATAAGTTATTCGTTAACACCTAGTAAGTCAAATACTAATCCAGCAACCTGGATTCTAAATCTAGCAACTAAATTACCAACTCATCAACCTGGATTCCAAATCCAGCAATCTAAACTGCAATCCAGCAAACTGGATTTAACATATTTTTAATTTCAGCAAACTGTTTTTCAATCCAGCAAACTGGAATCACAAATTATATAATCCAGCAAACTGTATTCTAAATTCGTATCACGAAAATACCAAATTAGTTTATTATTCTCCTATCCTTTGGTCAAACACATATACATGTATTTCATGCATAAAAAGTATTTTTCCATAATTTTCTAACTTCCTTTAGTATTTTTCAAAAATTAATTCTAGTGTGTAGCTTAAGAAATTAGCTACCTTGTGCTTAACTCCAAACATTCCCATCTCTTGGGATAACCTTATATATGTTAACGTGATGCTCCATTTTAAATTTCGTGGCAATCAGAGTTGTAGAACTCCGTTTATAGCGATTTTCGTCGGAAAATCACAAAATTGTAATGGTCATAACTTGATCGTTTTAACTCTGAATCAGCTCATTTTTGGACACGAGCTACATAATACCATATATTTTCATTTCCCAAAAGCCTGGAATTTTTTTCATTAAATAAATATCCGAAACAGCCCCCGGAAAATTTTGGGCAGCAACTTTTTATCATTTGGCAGTTTTAGAGTCCTTTGCTAAAACTTATATAAATCAAAATCTGTAACTCCGATTAATGATCTGTCTCTCTTGTTGGATTCCTATCTTTCCTAACTACAGTTTTCATCTATCACAATCCATATTTGGACATGTTAAGCTCCCGGAAATTAGCCCGGAAGTGGCTGTTACAAACTGTCCTCCTAACAGTTTTTATTACTTTTGTGTAGTTTGGGAGAAATCCAATAACTTGTTCAATATTCAACCTAATTAAGTAATTCCAAAGGAATTTTATCCTTAACACATAGATCTAGCTCCACAAACTAACCACACTCGAAAATTCAAAGTAGAATGAGAGATAAGGTCATTTCCATATCACACTAGGTTTTCTCAAAAATCTGATTTTCAACTTTTTATGTTTTGTATGAAAACTTTTATATCCTTATGATATACTCAACATAAATCATCATCACTCATCATGACACAAACTAATATCAAATATATTCATGGATCTATCATGATCCATGATCCAATACCTCAAATAACCACCAAACACAAAATAAACACAACCAAGGCTAGAAAAATTAGGTTTTTCTTACCTTTGAAAAACAAAACTTATATTTCTTAATTTAAAACCAAATTTTGATCCACAAAAGGGTAAAACACTTTATGAACATAAGAATCTTAGGTTTTAAAGATCATATTTTCACAAAAATCATAACTCAAATCAAAATAAAAAGAAAATAGACTACATAAGTAGGAATTTCTTATACCTTGACTTGAATTCTTCTCTCTTCTTACTCTTATGTTTGGTTAGGAGAATATGAAACATCAAAACTCTCCTCCCTCTCTCCCCTCTATAGTGGCCGAAACCCCTCTCTCACTCTCTATATTGGCCGAAAATGGCCTCCTCTTCTCTCTCTCTCTCTTTGGTTCTAAACAATTTGGAAGTAAGATGAAAGAGAAATGAGATGAATTTTATTAGGTGTAGTTTTTTTATCAATTTGACCAAACTCACTCTCTTTTTTCTCTCCTACTCATCCGGCCATGTAGCATTACTTCTCCACGAATTCTCTTTTCTTTCCCCTTAGCAATTGCCAAGTGGTTTCTTGCAAGAATAAGCCTAAGTGTTGGTCAAATAACTTAGTGACACAAAGGAGAAGTAGGTGGGAGTTGTCCACCAACTAAAGTAAATAAATTACATTCATCTCCCCCCTTCCTCTTCTTCCTATAGCCGGCCAAGTGGCCTTAGAATACACCAAGTTTGGATTTTTATTTTACTAAACCAATGACCAAAAAGTCCCTCCATACTTGGATCAAGTTTTGGACTTTCTAATAAAAATATTTGGGCCATTTCTTTAATGTATTGCTTGGCCTCTAACCAATTTCATTGGGCCAACTCTTGGGCTATAAAATATTCATCGTCCAATACCTAAATTCTTATCCAACCCAATTAATTTAATTAGGGTTTTTACTTCCTCAATTATAACACCAGTCCTTGCTCATGCCCACTTATTTCCTTATCTCAATTAGACTTGCTATAATTAGGTTATAAAAGTAATCATTTGAGATATATAAAATAATTCTCCTAGAATTAGTAAGTATTCTAAATACCACAATTCTCTTTTTCCATAACCCTTAAGTTATTAAATCCTTCATTCCTAATTTATAATTAGGGTTACACTAGTTTCTTTTGTTTGTTTATATAATAAACAAATATAAACCATCACCTAATGTTCATATTCCTTACACACAACTTTTTAACCCTTAGGGTTTAATACTTTGCATTTAGGATTCCCAAATTAGGGTTTAAATTCTCGAAACTGAAATTAAAGTTTCTGAGAGTATTGTTAGGGTTTCTAACCGTTCGTTAGATTTTTCTAACTTAATAAACATATGATTAACATAACTTTAGGGTTTGCTAAAGTTATAACTTATCTGAAATTGAAAATCTGGGTAACCCAGAAATTTCTATGTTGTCTGACAAGGTTTTTCAGGCGCTAGATCTCACGGTCTGTTATTGTTTATGTCATGTTGTTGGTTGGATGTTGTAGTCGGATATGTATTCTACATACTCAAACCATTAGATCACCTGGATCGTGCTTAGAACGAATGTAATCAGTGGTCAAACATGCTTTGACCAACTCTCCGGATGAATTTCTGGAAAACCCAGAATTCGGCCAAGAACAACTTTGTTGCATAGTTTGACCAGCATGAATCTTGTGTATATGTTGTTGTTAGAACGATATGTTGATATATTATTGTACCCTAATACCAATAATACAATTGTGAACTTTTATATCACACCAAACGAACCCAGAATACTAAGATCAAAGGCTTGAAAGTAGGTACCTAAGGCTGTTCTTCAAATCTGGAAAACCCAGAATTTGAAGAACAGGTCTGACAACGTTTTCTGGAGCTTGGATCTTGCATTATGGTTATGTAATGACCATGAAATACGTTTGAGGTTGTAAAGTTACATGAGTACTTCAATCTGAAAGTTTTAACCAACCTAGAAAGTAGCAACAACACTGTTTAAATCACGGTCAAATCCCATACCTTGAACACTGATAAGAACACTCAAGAACACCAAGAACACCTATAGCGAAGGTTCTGTCGCTATAGGGCCCTTTAGCGACAGTTTATTTCTTATTTTCAGAAAATTGATAAAAAAAAGAAAAAAATAGTTTTTAATTATTAAAAATACAAAATAAATTGTGAAAAATTATTTTAAAGTCTGAAAAATAGTTTTTAACTATTTTGAGTATAATTTAAAAATATTTAATATTTTTGGAATATAAATGGTATTTATTTATTTAATTATAATATTAAATAAATTATTTAAAAATAGTTTTAATTCATGAAAAATCATGAAAAATAATATTATGATATAAGAAAATATTTTAAGTTATTTTTGATGACTTTTAATATTTTGGGATGAATTTCATTAATTAATCAATATTAATGATAATTAGTTTATTTAATAGATATATTAAATAAATTAAGGAAAAATTGAATTAATGCTTTATAAATTATATAAAAATGATTTAAGTGTTATAAAAATATTTTAAGTTATAAAATGTAACTTTTGATATTTTGGCATGAAAATATTAATATTTTAATATTAATATTAATTATCGGATAATAGATATAATGGTTTAAAAATCATATAATTATGATTTTAAGGTATTAAAAATACTTTGATATATTATAATTATATTATAATATTATGTAATGATTTTCATTAATATTTTATATTAAATGAATATTAATGATTAAGGTATTAAGTGGTATTTAATTCATTTAAATACGGTTTTAAGGATTGAAAAATGTTGATAATTAGTAATAATTATTTGAAAATTATTACGAGCCTAGGAAAATTATTTTGGCTGTTAAGAAAATTATTTGTGATATTGTTAAGTGTTAAGTCAGAGTTTAATTGAACTTAAACTCGATATTCGTCCGACTAGACCGTCGGGATGATAGAATTGTGTTGGTTTCAATTCAGACTGCAATAGTTTGACTTGATGCTATGTCTTATGTGTTGTATAGAATGATAGGCTTATGTGCTATGTGTTTAGGTTATTCTGTGGTTATGTATATATAATAGTATTATACTGTGATGATATTATTCTAATATTGGATATCTATACTATTAATATTAGGTCTTCGGGTAAAGCGTTATTAAATTGCGTGCGGTAATCAACGGTTTAGGCAAGTTTTCTTATACTTAACTCTAATAAGAGTGTTTTATTCAAGCTGGTGGTTAATCATTGTTGATTGCCATGGAAATTGTACTCTGTACATCTTGCATGTATAAGTCAGGTATGAAAGGCTGATCACCTTCATTACCAGTTGGTTCAGAAATGTTTGTTCATGTATAATACTTGTTCAGTCAAAAATTTGTTTGTGCTAGTTCTCAATTATATTGATGAATTATAGCAAGCTCATTATTCATACTCTTCAATCATGATATATCGTTATATTGTTGTATATAAACTTGCTGGGCAACTTTCATGCTCACCCTTGCTATATCATGATAAAACATTGCAGAAAAGGCGAATGCGTTCGGATACAGGAAAAGGTTAAGGCCAAGTTCAGCTTGGGATATAAAGTGCGGCTATCTTGTAATAGTATAGTTTGATAAATGTCTTATATGTTAGAAAGTTTATGAATTGTGTATAAGTTAAGGTTACTCGACCTTGGGGAATAGTGTGTAATGTATTGTATAAACAATTTATGTTTATATCTTCCGCAATTAGTGATAGTATCAGTATACCGGATCCGAGGGGATTTGGGGCTCGGATTCGGGGCTACTACAGTTGGTATCAGAGCTGTTGGTTATGAAGCTTAGGTAGGAATACCTGAGACCAATAACCGCAGTGATTAGGATAAGACTAACTCAAATAGAGTTAGTTAGTCGGAAAGGTTCAAAGACGAATCTCGATAAGTTGTTAAGATACAGAGTTCCCTAACTCTGATAATAAAGTTGAACAGTAATGGTGAATAGATCGAGTCTAAAAGACTAAAAGTGCAGGGATAGGAGATCGTAAAACAAAATGATCATAGGCATAGAAATAAATCGTAATATATACGATAAGATCACCCCGTGATCTGATAAGGTTATGACAATTAGAAAGAATCAATCTTATGATTGAAAAGTTTACAGCAAGATGCTGTGTGTAAGTTGTACTATGAAATTTTACTATGAAAACTCATGAAAGAGTTATGGATTATGAATACGAATTGAATTCGTATTGAAAAAAGGGGTTAAGATTAGGTGGGGATTTCAATGAAGACTCGTGTCAGCAACTGAGTTGTATGATTTCTTGTATGGGCGGGGAATTGTACTTGGTGTAAAAACTACTTAGTTGGTGGCATTGGTAATAATTGAAATGTTGTGTCACGCTAGTTGTTATATACAGATAAATAGGTCATAGGTAGAGAATATAGGATTAAGTACGAGCTCTTAGAACTCATACTTATGTGACATTCTTGACTTATAGTTATATGAAATGTTTATGGACCCCTCAGCGAACGGACGCCAAAGGTCAGACTAGGGTAAATTCTTAAACTCATATAATTGTGGTCAGGTTATGAACTCATAAGTGTGGTTTTATGAATTGGGTATAGTTGTGTGTGAATGGAGTGTTAAGGATTATAGGAACAGATATATTGTTAAGAATATGATCATTAGTGGAGATTTAGGTTTTCCTAAACCCCTAGCTTTGCTAAACCTCAATTTTTGACATCAAGCTAAATACGCACTATGTGCCTTTTAAAAAAAATTGTTTTTATTTATCACTTATGTACCATGTGACCTGGTGCAGAGATGATAAAAAATGATGGAGTTATTAATGCAGAATAACTTGGTGTTGGATGTGATCTAAGGATCGTCAGCCCACTACAGTATGATGTAGTATAACAAAGTCACAAAATGACGAAATCCTCAACGGACTGTTAAATACAGTGCGGCATCATGACGTCATTCTCAAAAATGTTTATTGAAAGAAATTTTCCAAACCAAAATTATTTTACTATGGAATCAAATAAGACTGACGTAAATTTTTTGTGCCTTTGGCAGTGATGGAAAATAGATAAAATGAGTACTTGGCCAGTACAGGGCATATTGGGCTAATCATCCTTTGTGTCCGTAAGTAATGACGGTTTGCGCATGAATTTCCATAAAACCTTTGCGAAAATGACAAACAAACAGTCTATACGATTCCTCAGTACAGTTTTAAAATTTTTACCCTTGTGAGTGGTGTATTGGGTAGCATATGAAATATGTGTGAATGGTGTAAGGTGCACGGTGTAAGGTGAATTTCGGGGACGAAATTCTTAGCAGGAGGGGTGAATGTGACAACCCGAGAAATTAGACAATTTATGAAAATCTTAAATAATTGATTTAAGGTTAAATAATAGATCTAGATAGAAAATAAGTGTATACGTTTGATGTTATTAGGATTGAATTTTGAGGATTTCAAAATTCGGTGAAGGATATAGGTGAATTATTCAGGATTAAGGATTTATGTAAATATGTTTTGTGTTTATGGTTGTGTATATGTTTAGAATATGGTTAAGGGTCAAGGGTTGACCAGATTAATTATATATGTGTCAAACCCTAATCGTATATTAAGAACGACAACGTTCTGTTAGCAAACCCTAACGTCTAATAAGAAATCCTAGAAATCGGTTATGGAAACCCTAGTTTCAGTTCCGGGAAATCCGAAACCCTAAATCGGATATTGAAAACCCTAGATTGGGAATGCAATGTATGTACAAGGTTAAACGCCAATAATTTTTATTAATTAGGGAAAACCCTAATGAATTACTGGAAATTCTAGTTGATTATTAGAAAACCCTAATACCAGATCTGAAAACCCTAATTTCAGATTCTGATAAAACGAAACCCTAATCTGGGAATATAACAGAGAATTTTAATACTCAAGTGTTATTAAGTATGAGGTTAATTAGGGTAAAGCTTAATAAATTTTAAAACCCTAAATCTCAAAATTTTTGGAACCCAAATTATTCCGTCAGAAACCCTAATGCTCAATTGTGGTTTTAATTACTAAAATTAGCAATGCTAATTAGGAAACCCTAATCCTAATTATTTCAATTTATGAGTAATTAGAAAACTCTAATCTAATTACGATGTTTAATTTCTAAATTAGAAAATTAATTTTTCTAGTAGAAACCCTAATTCAAGGGTTTTGAACCCTAATGACCATTTTGAACCCTAATTGTGCAGTGATGGATTTAATTGCTTAATTAGCAATGTTAATTAGGAGATATAAATCCTAATTGTCAAGTTATTAAAAACCCTAATCTAATTAGGAAATCTAATTTCTAAAATTGAACTATTAATTTTTCTTATTTTAAACCCTAAAATATGGATTTGAAACCTAATGTACAATTTAACCCTAAGTGCTTAATTAACAAATTTAATTAGGATAAATTAGTCATAATTAGCAAAATTGATTCATGATTAGGAGATTATGATATAATTAGGAAGCCCTAATTATAAGTTAGAAATTTAAAATTTTCTATTTTAAATTTAATTAGAAAATTTTTGAAAATCCATGTTGCTAAATATTTGAGGGATAAAATATAAATTCTAAAGGGTTAAATCCTAAATCCTAAAATGTCCAAACCCTAAACCCTAAGGGTTGTAACAATTGAGAAATCTAGAAATTTAAGGAAAGGACAAAAATGCCCCTTTTATGTATTATTTTAGGTTGCTCGAAAATCTTGCCAAGATATGGGTTTGGTGACAAACCCTAGATCTAACCTAGCCTAGCCACGTGCTAAAAAGCTCCAGCAAATTAACTCTTCTCAGCCACATACATTGCACATTTATTATTTATAGAATTAGAGAGAGAAAAGTGTTCTTAGTTGCTCATTTTTTTCACAACCATCATCCAAGACCTTCTCTCTCAAACACCTACAAAATTTAGTGTGAAATCAGTCATATATTGAAGCCCCACGTTTACCCACAACAGATCAGAAACATAGAATCAAGAATTGATGCATAAAGGTATAAACCCTAACCATGAAATTCGATCTTTGATCCTTTGATAAATGTTATGTTTTATTGTTTAAACATGTAATATATAGTGTTAAATGATGATCTGGGTTGTCAAAACACAAACCCATAACATCAAAGTGCTCGGATTTGACATTTTATGAAATCTGGAAAATGGGAAAAAGATGGTCTGACAGTCAAATGTCAGGGCCTTTAGATCAGTGTGTGTTTAGTAGTTTGTATATTTTATGATATATATTTGTTCTCTGTTATATGGTCTATGCTCTGAAAATTGAATAAAGTAAAGATCAAATCTAGATTAAAAGTTACAAGCGGTCAAACATCGTTGACCGTTCACAGAAACTGAAAATCTGGGTAACCCAGAAATTTCTATGTTGTCTGACAAGGTTTTTCAGGCGCTAGATCTCACGGTCTGTTATTGTTTATGTCATGTTGTTGGTTGGATGTTGTAGTCAGATATGTATTCTACATACTCAAACCATTAGATCACCTGGATCGTGCTTAGAACGAATGTAATCAGTGGTCAAACATGCTTTGACCGACTGTCCGGATGAATTTCTGGAAAACCCAGAATTCGGCCAAGAACAGCTTTGTTGCATAGTTTGACCAGCATGAATCTTGTGTATATGTTGTTGTTAGAACGATATGTTGATATATTATTGTACCCTGACACCAATAATACAATTGTGAACTTTTATATCACACCAAACGAACCCAGAATACTAAGATCAAAGGCTTGAAAGTAGGTACCTAAGGCTGTTCTTCAAATCTGGAAAACCCAGAATTTGAAGAACAGGTCTGACAACGTTTTCTGGAGCTTGGATCTTGCATTATGGTTATGTAATGACCATGAAATACGTTTGAGGTTGTAAAGTTACATGAGTACTTCAATCTGAAAGTTTTAACCAACCTAGAAAGTAGCAACAACACTGTTTAAATCACGGTCAAATCCCATACCTTGAACACTGATAAGAACACTCAAGAACACCAAGAACACCTATAGCGAAGGTTCTGTCGCTATAGGGCCCTTTAGCGACAGTTTATTTCTTATTTTCCGGAAATTGATAAAAAATAGAAAAAAATGGTTTTTAATTATTAAAAATACAAAATAAATTATAAAAAATTATTTTAAAGTCTGAAAAATAGTTTTTAACTATTTTGAGTATATTTTGAAAATATTTAATATTTTTGGAATATAAATGGTATTTATTTATTTAATTA
This sequence comes from Panax japonicus, assembly GCA_020205505.1. NCBI lineage: Eukaryota > Viridiplantae > Streptophyta > Magnoliopsida > Apiales > Araliaceae > Panax > Panax japonicus. The sequence continues at coordinate 42,713,078 of CM035095.1, read as the reverse complement.
TAATATTAAATAAATTATTTAAAAATAGTTTTAATTCATAAAAAATCATGAAAAATAATATTATGGTATAAGAAAATATTTTAAGATATTTTTGATGACTTTTAATATTTTGAGATGAATTTCATTAATTAATCAATATTAATGATAATTAGTTTAATTAATCACCATTAATATCTAAATATTAATAAAATTATTATCAAAATATTTAAAGTTATAATTTATAACTTAATATATTTTTAAAACATTTTTCTCATTTTTAAATGATTTTTAAATCAATAAAACTATTTTTAATTCATCTATTTAATATAATAATTAAATAAATCAAACATCATTAATATTAATTTATTACTGAAAATTCTCCAAAAATATTCAAAATTATATTTTATAATTTAAAATATTTTCTAACACTTTATTCTCAATTAAAATGATTTTTAAATCATTAAAATTATTTTTATCTTATTTATTTAATTTAATAATCAAATAAATCTAATATCATTATTATTAAATTATTAATGAAAATTCTCCAAAAATATTAAAAGTTACATTTTATAACTCAAAATATTTTTAAATACATTATTCTTATTTAAAATGATTTTTCATAATATTAAATCATTTTTCTCTAATTTATTTAATACACTAATTAAATAATTTAAATATCATTAATATTCAAATAATTATAAATATTAATGAAAAATATTCTAATTGGTCAAAAATTATTTTTCATTATTTAAAATAATTTTTAAAACCATTTTTGGTAATTTTTAGAATTTATTTCTATTTTTTAATCATTTTCAGAAAAAAATCAGAAAATAAAATAATTAAACCTTCGCTATAGGGCTATAGTGACACAAAGCGTCGCTGTTGGTGTTCTTGAGCTCAAGAACACTGACAGTCGGCAGTGCAAGGTGCTCGGTTTGATCGTGTATAATTCTCAATCTATTCATGTTCTGGGCAATTTAAAACTTTGGTATTGTAGTATTAATGTAACACTACAATACCCAACCAATAATTTGGTCAAACAACATCAAAACAAGAAGATCTAGACCTCCAAAGTTTCTGTCAGGCGGTTCTGGGCCAAAACAGTTTCGAGTGGTCACTTTCGAACTTAATTTAATCTATGTTCTGGCCATGGTTTATGTGATATTAAAATTCAAATATGTAGTACTAGTGTCAAGGTACATTTACATCACAACAGATCAGTTAAACAACATCTAAAACGCCAGATAAATCTCGGTCAAGCGTTGTCAGAAAATTCGTGCAAGAACTTTTCTGGAATTTCCAGAAAGTTCAAAAACAGTCTAGGATGACTAGTTTGACCATCTATCATGATCGATATGAAGACGTTATAAGAGATATAAGGACCCAGATCTGTAGTACACATAACTAGCTACAAGATGTACTAATAAAAAACATCAAACACTTAACAGACTGACAGATCCGGACATTACAAAATCTTGTCAGACTCGATTTTTCAAATTCTGGGTTGCCAAGATTTTTGACCGGTCATGCCCGGTCAACGGGATTTGACCGCTTATATCTTACGATCTGGACATCAAATGACATTGATTCAACTTGCAGAGTAAATACCACATACAAGGCAACATGTTACAACGTTTAAACAACAAAAACAACAAATGAACAAGAATTTGTGGCTCCTGACATTAGCTTGTCAGACCACAGATTTTGTTCTTGGACAGATTTGAAAAACTTCGATTTTTACCAACTTTGATGCTATGGATCCATCATGGATCAACATAAATCAACTAAAAACATTATATAACACTAATCTAAACACATAAACCCAAAATCTTTCTTAGCAACATGGATCAAAAATAAAAGATTTCGGTTATACCTTTCTTGCTCAAATTTTGATCTTGATTCTCCAATATGTTTATGGTTGATTTATGGACTGAATTTAGGACTGATCTACTAGTGATTTTCGGAGCTTTTAGATAGAGAGAGAGAGTTGATGAGAGCTTGGTTGACCAACTGAGCAAATAATTGATTTTCTCTCTCTTGAATCTAATATATATTGTTTTGATTCATACACCACTTGATCTTGATGTCAATATGAGCTGATTTGCTGAGATTTTAGTGCCTCTAAGTCAACATAGTTGGTGACCAACTAAAGATTTAGCCATTTTTGCAAGTTAACTTATAAAAATCCCATAAAGGGCATTTTTGACATTAGCAAATTAATTTAAAGAGAAATCTTGATAAATGCACAACCTTTAGGGTTTAGGGTTTGGGTTAGGGTTTGAACCCTTTAGATATTAAAATTCTAATTCCCATAAATCCAAATTTAGGGTTTAAATTAGAAAATAAGATTTCTAAAAATGTAATTAGGGTTTGTAAAATAGAAATTAATATAACTAAAAATATAATTAGGATTTTCTAATCATATTTAAGTTTAACAAACACTTTAGGCATGCTAATAAAAATTAGAGTTGCCTAATTTGGGTTTAAAAATCCCATATTTTAAATTAGGGTTTTCTGGCGTACAATTAGGGTTTTCTACAATACGTTAGTGTTTCTAATCCAGAGATTAGGGTTTATAATCTCATATTAGGTTTTATTAATATTAAACCTTATCCAGTCCAATAATGGCCAACATACCTATACAGACCAAACACATATCAATAGTAAAATTATTTTAATTGTATTTTCTATCGAATCCCTATCCGGAAATTAGGGTTAGGGTTTTTTAAGTTGTTAAGCACAACTCTACTCTAGTTTTATGAGTCAGCACACAAATTGACTTTCTCGAGACTCATATCACAGATATTTGTCACAAAATTGATAATTAATATTAATATTAAATAAAAAAAATTATTCGCAAATTTTGGATAATTCGAAATCTTGGGTTATCACAGTTTGGGTCATTGTTGATAGATTGACCAAGTCTGCTCATTTCCTACCGATACGAGAAACTTATACACTTGAACGTCTTGCTAGTATGTACATAAACGAGATTGTAAGATTGCATGGTATGCCAGTATCCATAGTTTCTGATCGAGACCCAAGATTTACTTCACGATTTTGGGTTAGTTTGCTAAAAAGCTAGTGGGCACGGATTTATGATTTAGTTCGGCATATCATCCTCAAACGGATGGGCAGTCGGAAAAGATTATTCAAACTCTTGAAGATTTATTAAGACTCTGTGTCCTTGACTTCAAGGGAAGTTGGGACAAGTTCTTACCATTGGTGGAGTTTTCCTACAACAATAGTTACCAAACAAGTATTGGCATGGCTCCATTTGAGGCATTATATGGAAGAAAGTGTCGTTCTCCAGTATGTTGGGATGAGGTGCGTGAAGCAACGTTGTTGGGACTGGATTTGGTACATATGACTACAGAAAAGATTCAAACGATCCGATAACGTATAAAAACCTCACAAGATCGACAAAAAGAGTTATGCTGATCTTCATCGAAAGGACGTGGAATTTGATATTGGAGATCATGTGTTGTTGCGTGTTGCTCCATGGAAATGAGTTACGAGATTTGGAAAAAGAGGAAAACTCAATCCTCGATTCATTGGCCCATTTTTAATCCTCGAACGAGTAGTAACTTTGGCCTATAGACTCGTTTTACCGCCAAGTATGTCTCGTGTTCATAATGTTTTTCACATATCTATGTTACGTAAATATCTGAAAGACCCGAACCACATTATTGAGTTAGAACCGGATGAAATAGCGGAAGATTTAATGTATGAAGAGGTGCCTGTTAAAATCATGGATAAGAAGGATCATATTCTACACTCCAAGGTTATACCTCAAGTCAAAGTTTTGTGGAGAAACCACGAAGTAAAGGAAATGACCTGGGAGTTAGAATTTGAGATGAAGTTAAGATATCCTCACCTCTTCAATATACCAGGTACGTACCCTAATTTCGAGGATAAAATTTCATAAGAAGGGGAGGTTGTAAGACCCCAACTTTTATGAATAAAGAATATTTTCTCGAAATATATTTTTGGAATATTATTATGTGGATGTGATATAATGTTATAGTTGTGGGTAATATTTACAAATTTTGCAAAGTAAGCAAGTGGTTATATAATATTCTATTGGTCAGGGAATATTCATTTTTAAAAGGGAATATTCGTAGGATGACACAATTATTGGTGGACCCCACAACGGAAGCATTGTCGTAGTTAGAAATCGACAGAATTATCTTTTTATAAAAATAACGGCGAAAGTTTTACCGTTAAAACTGTTGAACTACCCTGTAGTAAAAGTACAGTAATACGCGTGGTTGCATAGTAGCACACGGTATTGGTTATTGATGTTTACGTAAGAAGTCACTCAATTATTGCTACAGTAATTACTGCATCATATCTCTCATATTATTGATTCAATTATTGTCACAGTATCATCTACATTTTATGTTATTAAATCAATAATTGAGACGATAAAGTTATTCATATTATTAAATTGCAATATTTATAATTTCTAAAAGTTCTGTCAATGAGAGGTTTGGTCATCTAATTACGCGCCAATAAGTAGAAATCCTTATCGAAAAGCCCCCTGTTTCCTGGGAACGACCTGGTTGTTAAATATTGTGAGTTATAATATTAAAGAATGGAACCAGGTCGTGCGTAATCCTCACAGACAAGATATTCCAACAGAATAATAAAGAATGGAATAATAGTAGACTTCACTAGGCATGCGATAGACCGAACAGACAAGTTATTCCAACAGAATAATAATTAATGGAACCAGGTCATGCGTAATATGCATAGAGAGGATATCCCAACAGAATAATAAAGAATGGAATAACAGAAGACTTCACCAGGCATGCGATAGACCGCACAGACAAGTTATTTCAACAGAATAATAAATAATGGAACCAGGTCATGCGTAATATGCACAGACAGGATATTCCAACAGAATAATAAAGAATGGAATAACAGAAGAATTTCACCATGTATGCGGTACTTCGCATAGACAGGTTATTCCAACATAATAATAAAGAATGGAATAATAGAAGAATTTCATCATGTATGCGGTACTTCGAATAGACAGTATATTCCAATAGAATAATAAGGAATTGAATAACAATAGCTCTCTTCATGAATACAAAAGAAATAATACCTCTTACCATAGAAAAACTGGATACTAGAATAGTGAAGTAGCAGACTTCTCTTCTTCTTTCTCTCTATAATTTCTCTCTATAATAATTGCTCTTTATCTTGAGTGAATTGGTGAAGAATAATGAAGAAATGAGCTTCAATTTATTGGATAGTTCAACAGTTTTAACGGTAAAACTTTCGCCGTTATTTTTATAAAAAGATAACTCTGTCATTTTCTAACTACGACAATACTTTCGTTGTGGGGTCCACCAATGATTATGTCATTGTACGAATATTCCCTGTTAAAACGAATATTTCCCGACCAATCGAATATTATATAACCACTTGCTTACTTTGCAAAATTTGTAAATATTATCCACAACTATAACATTATATCAAATCCACATAATAATATTCAAAAATATATTTCGAGAAAATATTCATTATTCATAAAAGTTGGGGTCTTATAGAATATCCTTGATATTTGCGCTTCATCCAGTATCTGTTCATGGAAATATTCTTCTGAGCATTCTTGAATTTTACTCTATAAAGAAGTATCATGTTGACAATTTGGACATTATTGATCTTTGGATAAATTAGATTATAAATCTTTAAAATTTATTCATGAACTTGTTTTATTGAATTCATATATCATTGTCATCATCCTCATGTTTATATTCTGTTGAAAGTTATTTGTGGCCTATAGTGCATAGATGGACTTGGTATGATTATGACCACGGATTTTTCGGTATAATCATGACTGTAATGTTACAAATGATGTGGTAAAAGTCCTCATTGGCCTGTAGTGCATTGATGGACAGTTGTTGGCATGATCATGACCATTAATGAATACACGAATATCTTTGGCCCGTAGTGCATTGTTAATTTGTGGTCGTGATACTAAAGAATATCCTTGGTCGTATTGCAGGGGTGATTCGATGATGTGGATTATTTATTAAGCTAAGTCTCAGTGATAAAAGCGATGAAAATCCTTTTAAATCATAGAAGATAGTAGATTTTATTCTCTACTTGACTCTTCTAATGGATTGCTTGTTCCGTTGCAGTTAAACTTGATGTTTGTTATATTTTATCAGTTTAACACTGTTGTAGGCTAACGATAATTTATTCTGCATTATCTTAGTCATAATATTTCTTACTGGGCTATTTAAGCTCACCCTTTTGCTTTCATTGTTCTCTTCAGGAAATGAGAATGTAGCCGGGACTAGTCGGGGAATGGAGTGATAGTTCGAGATGGTGTCATAGTAGTCCTCACTATTCTATAAAATAATGTGATAATAAATGTAATGAGGACTCCATTGAGTGTGGATATTATCTAGATGACAATATTTGTATTAAAACTCATAGCATATGTTTGTCGTATTTTACACGACTGTTGTATAATTAATTTTTTATTTGTATTTTGTACCATGTATTTGGCGACTCAAGATGGGTGGTGTATACCTATTTTGGGGGCGTCACACATAATTTCTGATCGAGACCCAAGATTCACTTCATGATTTTTGGTTAGTTTGCAAAAGGCTATGGGCACGAATTTACGATTCAGTTCGGCTTATCATCCTCAAACGGACGGGCAATCGGAGAGGACTATTCAAACTCTTGAGGATCTATTAAGATTCTATGTCCTTGACTTCAAAGGAAGTTGGGACAAGTTTTTGCCATTAGTGGAATTCTCCTACAACAACAATTATCAAGCAAGTATCGGCATGGATCCATTCGAGGAGTTGTATGGATGTAAGTGTCGTTCTCCAGTATGCTGGGATGAGGTGGGTGAAGCACAATTATTGGGACCAGAATTGGTATGCATGACTACAGAAAAGATTCAAATAATTCGGCAATGTATAAAAACCTCACAAGATCGACAAAAGAGTTATGCTGATCTTCATCGAAAGAACGTGAAATTCAATGTTGGAGAACATGTGTTGTTACGTGTTGCTCCATGGAAAGGAGTTACGAGATTTAGAAAGAAAGAAAAGATCAATTGTAGTAACCCCGAATCCGGGCTCCAAATCACCTCGGATCTGGTATACTATTTCTATAACTATTTGCGGAAGATATAAACATAAATTATTTATACATTACATTACACACTATTCCCCAAAATCGAGTAACCTTAACTTATACACATTTCATAAAATAGCTATTACACAACAATATTTATCAAATACACTATTACAAACTAGCTGCACTTTGTATCCTAAGCTGAACTTGGCATTAATCGTTTCCTGTATCCGAACGCATTCGTTTTTTATGTAATGTTTTATCATGATATAGCAAGGGTGAGCATGAAAGTTGCCCAGCAAGTTTATATACAACAATATAACGATATATCATGATTGAAGAGTATGAATAATGGGCTTGCTATAATTCATCAATATAATTGAGAACTAGCACGAACAAATTTTTGACTGAACAAGTATTATACATGAACAAACATTTCTGAACCAACTGGTAATGAAGGTGATCAGCCTTTCATACCTGACTTATACATGCAAGATGTACAGAATACAATTTTTGTGGCAATCAGCAATGATTAACCATCAGCTTGAATAAAACACTCTTATTAGAGTTAAGTAAAAAGAAACTTGCCTGAACCGTTGATTACCGCAACGCAATTTATAACGCTTTACCCGAAGACCTAATATTAATAATATAGATCTCCAATAATTAGAATAATATCATCACAATATAATATTGTTATATTTATATCCACAGAATAACCTAAACACATAACACATAATCTTATCAGTCTATAATACACATAAAACTTAACATCAAATTAGACTATTAAGTGTGAGTTGATACCGACACAATTTTAACATCCCGACGGTCTAGTCGGAATAAATATCGAGTTTAAGTTCAATTAAACTCTGTCTAAGCACTTAACAATTACTTAGAATCACATTTATATGATTTAACACTCGTCTTTTCATTTCATAAATTATTCGTTAACACCTAGTAAGTTAAATACTAATCCAGCAACCTGGATTCTAAATCTAGCAACCAAATTTCTAATTCAGCAACCTGGATTCACTAATCCATCAATTCAGTCAACTTCTTTTCAATCCAGCAAGCTGTATTCATCAGATTTTCTAATCCAGTAAATTATTTCTCAATCCAGCAAACTGGAATCACAAATTATATAATCCAGCAAGCTGTATTCTATATCCGTATCACAAAAATACCAAATCAGTTTACTATTTTCCAATCCTTTGGCCAAACATATATACATGAATTTCATACACAAAAAGTATTTTTCCGTAATTTTCTAACTTCCTTTAGTATTTTTTCAAAAATAATTTCTAGTGCGTAGCTTAAGAAATTAGCTACCTCGTGCTTAACTCCAAACATTCCCATCTCTTGGCATAACCTTATATATGTTAACGTGATGTTCCATTTTAAATTTCGTGGCAATCGGAGTTGTAGAACTCCGATTATAGTGATTTCCGTCAAAAAATAACAAAAATTGGAATGGTCATAACTTGGTCGTTTTAACTCAGAATCAGCTCATTTTTGGACACGAGCTACATAATACCATATATTTTCATTTTCCAAAATCTTGGAATTTTTCACATTAAATAAATGTCCGATACAGTCCCTGGAAAATTTTGGGCAGAAACTTTTTGCACTTTAGCAGTTTTGGAGTCCTTCACCAAAACTTAAATAAAACGAAATCTGTAACTCTGATTAATGATCCGTCCCTTTTGTTGGATTCCTATCTTTCCAAACTACAGTTTTCATCTATCATAATCCATATTTGGGCATGTTAAGCTCCCAGAATTTAGCCCGAAAGTGACTGGTAAAAACTGTCCTTCTAACAGTTTTTCTTATCTTTGAGTAGTTTGGTAGAAATCCCATAACTTGCTCAATATTCCACCTAATTGAGTAATTCCAAAGGGATTTTACCCTTCACACATAGATCTAGCATCCCAAGAACATAAATCACAAATATCCATCATAGATTTCAAGAAAAATCAAAACCTAGCTCTCACTTTAAAAGTTCAAACTTTTCCGGAAAAAATCCATTTTTCTCTTCCTTTGATTTCAACAAAATCAACACCCAATATGGGTAGATCCAAACAACAAACACTTATTAACATGTATATCTAAGGTTTTTGAGTTTAGAAACAAAGTTTCTTATTCATCAAACAAGCTTCAAACAAAATCAAAGCTAAGAAAATTTTAGGTTTTCTATCTTTTGAAAAAAACCTAACCTCCATTTCATACTTTAGGTCTAACTTTTGATCTTCAAAAAGAGTTGGATCTACATATTAAACACTTTTAAACACCAAGATCTAAGGTTATAAACCTCAAGATCACAACTTCAAGTTGTCAAAAATCAAATCAAAACACAAAAGAATTATACTACATAAGTAGAAATTTATTTGCTATACCTTAGCTTTTCTTCTTCTCCTTCTTCTTAGTTTGATCATGGAGCTTGGATGTCGCACCTAGAACTCCCCTTTTCTCTCCTCCATGGCTGCCGAATGGCCCTCTTCTCTCACTCTCTCTCTTTCTATAGTTCTTAGATAACTTGGAAGAAAGATGAAAGAAAGAAAAATATATACTTTTAGATATAGATATATTACAAATATCTACACTCATTCTCCTTATTCTCTCCTACAAAATCCGGCCAAGCTCCTTTCTTCTCCACAAGTCTCCACCTATTCTCTCTTTCCTCTTTTCTATTTTTGCTTCTATCTCTTTCTCTTTCTCTAGCTTATCTAATTTGGAAAGGAAGAATAAAAGTAACTAAAGTGTTAGTATGATTTTCATGTATATTTGCTATAATGTGTAAGTATACTTCTCCCCTTGCTTCTCTCTCTTATCATATCAATTACCAACTCATGTTGCTTGCAAGAATAAGCATATGTGTTGGTTAAATAAAAATTGGACACCTAATGAGAGTTGTTGAGAGTTAGTAAATAATTCTTGTCAAATTAAATTAACCATGTGCTCCTCTTTCTCTCCCACTTAATCATTTAATGTTGCTTGAAAGCTATACTAAATGTTGGATAAATAAACAAGTGACACATATGGAGAGTTGGTGACCAACTTAGACAAATAAGAGACCAAAATAAATCTTAGTCACATGCTCAATCTGTCCTCATTTTTTCTCTTACATAAACCGGCCAATGTGGCCCTTATGCACCCACATGTTGGTTTTATTTTATTGCTTGCAAGCTTAGTAATATGTGATAGATTTGTTAAAGAATTGACACATGTGGTAGTTGGTGGGAGTGGTTTGGGTGGTTGAACCACTAAAGTGTTGGCCACAAATACAAGCTAGCTCACTAAAACACTTAAAAGGGCACTTATGTCATTTCCTTAATTTCTAGAAATTGCCTTAGGGTTTAGGGTTTGTTAGGGTTTAGGGTTTAACCCTTTAGGGTTTAGATTTTAACCCTTAAATATTTAGCAACTTGGATTTCTAAGATTTTCTAGTTAAATTTAAAATAGAAAATCATGCTTTCTAAATTATAATTAGGGCTTCCTAATTATATCTTAATTTCCTAATTATAAATCAATCTTTGCTAATTAGGACCAATTTATCCTAATTAAAATTGCTAATTTAGCACTTAGGGTCAAATTTGTACATTAAGTTTCAAAACCACATTTTAGGGTTTTAAATAGAAAAATAATATTTCAATTTTAGAAATTAGATTTCCTAATTAGATTAGGGTTTCTAATAACTTGAAAATTAGGATTTATAATTCCTAATTAACATTGCTAATATAGCAATTAAATCCATCACTGCACAATTAGGGTTCAAAATGGTCATTAGGGTTTTCAACCCACAAATTAAGGTTTTCTAATAGAAAACAATTTTCTAAAGTAGAAATTAAATATTCGTAATTAGATTAGAGTTTTCTAATTACTCATAAATTGAAATAATTAGGATTAGGGTTTCCTAATTAACATTGCTAATTTTAGCAATTAAATTCACAATTGAGCATTAGGGTTCCTGACGGAATAATTTGGGTTCCAAAAATTGGAAATTAGGGTTTGTTAATTAATTAGCTTTTACCCTAATTAATACTTAATTATTAGCACTAAAGCATTAAAATTCTCCATTATATTCCCATATTAGGGTTTCACTTTATCAGAATCTGAAACTAGGATTTTCAGATCTGGTATTAGGGTTTTCTAATAATCAACTAGAATTTCCAGTAATTCATTAGGGTTTTCCCTAATTAATAAAAATTATTGGCGTTTAACCTTGTACATACATTGCATTCCCAATCTAGGGTTTTCAATATCCGATTTAGGGTTTTGGATTTCCCAGAACTAAAACTAGGGTTTCTAGAACCGATTTCTAGGGTTTCTTATTAGACGTTAGGGTTTTCTAACAGAACATTGACGTTCTTAATATATACTTATGGTTTGACACATATATAATTAATCTGGTCAACCCTTGACCCTTAACCACATTCTGAACACATCATTAACCATATACACAGAGCATATTTACATAAATCCTTAATCCTGAATAATTCACCTATATCCTTCACCGAATTTTGAAATCCTCAAAATTCAACCCCAATAACATCAAACGCATACACTTATTTTATGTCTAGGTCTATTATTTAACCTTAAATCAATCTTTTAAGATTTTCATAAATTGTCTAATTTCTCGGGTTGTCGCATCAATCCTCCTTCTAAGAATTTCGTCCCCGAAATTCACCTTACACCTTACACTGCGCACCTTACACTATTCACACATATTTCACATGCTACCCAATACACCACTCACAAGGGTAAAAATTTTAAAACTGTGCTGAGGAATCGTATAGACTGTTTGTTTTTCATTTTCGCAAAGGTTTTATGGAAATTCATCCGCAAACCATCATTACTTACGGACACAAAGGGTGATTAGCCCGATATGCCCTGTACTGGCCAAGTACTAATTTTATTTGTTTTTCCATCACTACCAAAGGCACAAAATTTTTTTACCTCAGTCTTATTTGATTCCACAGTAAAACAATTTGGTTTGGGAAATTTCTTTCAATAAAATATTTTTGAGAATAACGTCATGATGCCGCACTGTATTTAATAGTCCGTTGAGGATTTAGTCATTTTGTGACTTTGTTATACTACATCATACTGTAGTGGGCTGACGATCCTTAGATCACATCCAACACCAAGTAATTCTGCATTGATAACTCCATCATTTTTTTATCATCTCTGCACCAGGTCACATGGTACATAAGTGATAAATAAAAACAATTTTTTTTAAAAGGCACATAGTGTGTATTTAGCTTGATGTCAAAAATTGAGGTTTAGCGAAGCTAGGGGTTTAGGAAAACCTAAATCACCACTAATGATCATATGCTTAACAATCTATCTGTTCCTATAATCCTTAACACTCCATTCACACACAACTATACCCAGTTCATAAAACCACACTTATGAGTTCATAACCTGGCCACAATTATATGAGTTTACGAACTTACCCTAGTCTGACCTTTGTCGTCCGTTCGCTGAGGGGCTCATAAACATTTCATATAACTATAAGTCAAGAATGTCACATAAGTATGAGTTCTAAGAACTCGTACTTAATCCTATATTCTCTACCTATGACCTATTTATCTGTATATAACAACTAGTGTGACACAACATTTCAATTATTACCAATGCCACCAACTAAGTAGTTTTTACACCAAGTACAATTCCCCGTCCATACAAGGAATCACACAACTCAGTTGCTGACACGAGTCCTAATTGAAATCCCCACCTAATCTTAACCCCCTTCTCAATACGAATTTCATTTCGTATTCATAATCCATAACTCTTTCATGAGGTTTCATAGTACAACTTTCACACAGCATCTTGCTGTAAACTTTTCAATCATAAGATTGATTCTTTCTGACTGTCATAACCTTATCAGATCACGGGGTGATCTTATCGTATATATTACGATTTATTTCTATGCCTATGATCGTTTTGTTTTACGATCTCCTATTCCTACACTTTCAGTCTTTTAGACTCGATCTATTCACCATTACTGTTCAACTTTATTATCAGAGTTAGGGAACTCTGTGTCTTTACACTCACCGAGATTCATCTTTGAATCTTACCGACCAACTAACTCTATGTGAGTTAGATCTTATCCTAATCACTGCGGTTATTGGTCTCAGGTATTACTACCTAAGCATCATAACCAACAGCTCTGATACCAACTGTAGTAATCCCGAATCCGGGCTCCAAATCACCTCAGATCCGGTATACTATTTCTATAACTATTTGCGGAAGATATAAACATAAATTGTTTATACATTACATTACACACTATTCCCCAAAATCGAGTAACCTTAAATTATACACATTTCATAAAATAGCTATAACAAAACAATATTTATCAAATACACTATTACAAACTAGCTGCACTTTATATCCTAAGTTGAACTTGGCTTTAATCGTTTCCTGTATCCGAACGCATTCGCCTTTTCTGCAATATTTTATCATGATATAGCAAGGGTGAGCATGAAAGTTGCACAGCAAGTTTATATACAACAATATAACGATATATCATGATTGAAGAGTATGAATAACGGGCTTGCTATAATTCATCAATATAATTGAGAACTAGCACGAACAAATTTTTGACTGAACAAGTATTATACATGAACAAACATTTCTGAACCAACTGGTAATGAAGGTGATCAGCCTTTCATACCTGACTTATACATGCAAGATGTACAGAATACAATTTTCGTGGCAATCAGCAATGATTAACCATCGGCTTGAATAAAACACTTTTATTAGAGTTAAGTAAAAAGAAACTTGCCTGAACCGTTGATTACCGCAACGCAATTTATAACGCTTTACCCGAAGACCTAATATTAATAATATAGATCTCCAATAATTAGAATAATATCATCACAGTATAATATTGTTATATTTATATCCACAGAATAACCTAAACACATAACACATAATCTTATCAGTCTATAATACACATAAAACTTAACATCAAATTAGACTATTAAGTGTGAGTTGATACCGACACAATTTTAACATCCCGACGGTCTAGTCGGAATAAATATCGAGTTTAAGTTCAATTAAACTCTGTCTAAGCACTTAACAATTACTTAGAATCACATTTATATGATTTAACACTCGCCTTTTCATTTCATAAATTATTCGTTAACACCTAGTAAGTTAAATACTAATCCAGCAACCTGGATTCTAAATCTAGCAACCAAATTTCTAATTCAGCAACCTGGATTCACTAATCCATCAATTCAGTCAACTTCTTTTCAATCCAGCAAGCTGTATTCATCAGATTTTCTAATCCAGTAAATTATTTCTCAATCCAGCAAACTGGAATCACAAATTATATAATCCAGCAAGCTGTATTCTATATCCGTATCACAAAAATACCAAATCAGTTTACTATTTTCCAATCCTTTGGCCAAACATATATACATGTATTTCATACACAAAAAGTATTTTTCCGTAATTTTCTAACTTCCTTTAGTATTTTTTCAAAAATAATTTCTAGTGCGTAGCTTAAGAAATTAGCTACCTCGTGCTTAACTCCAAACATTCTCATCTCTAGGTATAACCTTATATATGTTAACGTGATGTTCCATTTTAAATTTCGTGGCAATCGGAGTTGTAGAACTCCGGTTATAGAGATTTCCGTCGAAAAATCACAAAAATTGGAATGGTCATAACTTGGTCGTTTTAACTCAGAATCAGCTCATTTTTGGACACGAGCTACATAATACCATATATTTTCATTTTCCAAAATCTTGGAATTTTTCACATTAAATAAATGTCCGATACAGTCCCTGGAAAATTTTGGGCAGAAACTTTTTGCACTTTAGCAGTTTTGGAGTCCTTCACCAAAACTTAAATAAAACGAAATCTGTAACTCTGATTAATGATCCGTCCCTTTTGTTGGATTCCTATCTTTCCAAACTACAGTTTTCATCTATCATAATCCATATTTGGGCATGTTAAGCTCCCAGAATTTAGCCCGAAAGTGACTGGTAAAAACTGTCCTTCTAACAGTTTTTCTTATCTTTGAGTAGTTTGGTAGAAATCCCATAACTTGCTCAATATTCCACCTAATTGAGTAATTCCAAAGGGATTTTACCCTTCACACATAGATCTAGCATCCCAAGAACATAAATCACAAATATCCATCATAGATTTCAAGAAAAATCAAAACCTAGCTCTCACTTTAAAAGTTCAAACTTTTCCGGAAAAAATCCATTTTTTTCTTCCTTTGATTTCAACAAAATCAACACCCAATATGGGTAGATCCAAACAACAAACACTTATTAACATGTATATCTAAGGTTTTTGAGTTTAAAAACAAAGTTTCTTATTCATCAAACAAGCTTCAAACAAAATCAAAGCTAAGAAAATTTTAGGTTTTCTATCTTTTGAAAAAAACCTAACCTCCATTTCATACTTTAGGTCTAACTTTTGATCTTCAAAAAGAGTTGGATCTACATATTAAACACTTTTAAACACCAAGATCTAAGGTTATAAACCTCAAGATCACAACTTCAAGTTGTCAAAAATCAAATCAAAACACAAAAGAATTATACTACATAAGTAGAAATTTATTTGCTATACCTTAGCTTTTCTTCTTCTCCTTCTTCTTAGTTTGATCATGGAGCTTGGATGTCGCACCTAGAACTCCCCTTTTCTCTCCTCCATGGCTGCCGAATGGCCCTCTTCTCTCACTCTCTCTCTTTCTATAGTTCTTAGATAACTTGGAAGAAAGATGAAAGAAAGAAAAATATATACTTTTAGATATAGATATATTACAAATATCTACACTCATTCTCCTTATTCTCTCCTACAAAATCCGGCCAAGCTCCTTTCTTCTCCACAAGTCTCCACCTATTCTCTCTTTCCTCTTTTCTATTTTTGCTTCTATCTCTTTCTCTTTCTCTAGCTTATCTAATTTGGAAAGGAAGAATAAAAGTAACTAAAGTGTTAGTATGATTTTCATGTATATTTGCTATAATGTGTAAGTATACTTCTCCCCTTGCTTCTCTCTCTTATCATATCAATTACCAACTCATGTTGCTTGCAAGAATAAGCATATGTGTTGGTTAAATAAAAATTGGACACCTAATGAGAGTTGTTGAGAGTTAGTAAATAATTCTTGTCAAATTAAATTAACCATGTGCTCCTCTTTCTCTCCCACTTAATCATTTAATGTTGCTTGAAAGCTATACTAAATGTTGGATAAATAAACAAGTGACACATATGGAGAGTTGGTGACCAACTTAGACAAATAAGAGACCAAAATAAATCTTAGTCACATGCTCAATCTGTCCTCATTTTTTCTCTTACATAAACCGGCCAATGTGGCCCTTATGCACCCACATGTTGGTTTTATTTTATTGCTTGCAAGCTTAGTAATATGTGATAGATTTGTTAAAGAATTGACACATGTGGTAGTTGGTGGGAGTGGTTTGGGTGGTTGAACCACTAAAGTGTTGGCCACAAATACAAGCTAGCTCACTAAAACACTTAAAAGGGCACTTATGTCATTTCCTTAATTTCTAGAAATTGCCTTAGGGTTTAGGGTTTGTTAGGGTTTAGGGTTTAACCCTTTAGGGTTTAAATTTTAACCCTTAAATATTTAGCAACTTAGATTTCTAAGATTTTCTAGTTAAATTTAAAATAGAAAATCATGCTTTCTAAATTATAATTAGGGCTTCCTAATTATATCTTAATTTCCTAATTATAAATCAATCTTTGCTAATTAGGACCAATTTATCCTAATTAAAATTGCTAATTTAGCACTTAGGGTCAAATTTGTACATTAAGTTTCAAAACCACATTTTAGGGTTTTAAATAGAAAAATAATATTTCAATTTTAGAAATTAGATTTCCTAATTAGATTAGGGTTTCTAATAACTTGAAAATTAGGATTTATAATTCCTAATTAACATTGCTAATATAGCAATTAAATCCATCACTGCACAATTAGGGTTCAAAATGGTCATTAGGGTTTTCAACCCACAAATTAAGGTTTTCTAATAGAAAACAATTTTCTAAAGTAGAAATTAAATATTCGTAATTAGATTAGAGTTTTCTAATTACTCATAAATTGAAATAATTAGGATTAGGGTTTCTTAATTAACATTGCTAATTTTAGCAATTAAATTCACAATTGAGCATTAGGGTTCCTGACGAAACAATTTGGGTTCCAAAAATTGGAAATTAGGGTTTGTTAATTAATTAGCTTTTACCCTAATTAATACTTAATTATTAGCACTAAAGCATTAAAATTCTCCATTATATTCCTAGATTAGGGTTTCACTTTATCAGAATCTGAAACTAGGATTTTCAGATCTGGTATTAGGGTTTTCTAATAATCAACTAGAATTTCCAGTAATTCATTAGGGTTTTCCCTAATTAATAAAAATTATTGGCGTTTAACCTTGTACATACATTGCATTCCCAATCTAGGGTTTTCAATATCCGATTTAGGGTTTTGGATTTCCCAGAACTGAAACTAGGGTTTCTAGAACCGATTTCTAGGGTTTCTTATTAGACGTTAGGGTTTTCTAACAGAACATTGACGTTCTTAATATATACTTATGGTTTGACACATATATAATTAATCTGGTCAACCCTTGACCCTTAACCACATTCTGAACACATCATTAACCATATACACAGAGCATATTTACATAAATCCTTAATCCTGAATAATTCACCTATATCCTTCACCGAATTTTGAAATCCTCAAAATTCAACCCCAATAACATCAAACGCATACACTTATTTTATGTCTAGGTCTATTATTTAACATTAAATCAATCTTTTAAGATTTTCATAAATTGTCTAATTTCTCGGGTTGTCGCATCAATCCTCGATTCATTAGCCCATTTGAAATCCTTGATCGAGTAGGAACTTTAGCCTATAGACTCGCTTTACCGCTAGGTATGTCTCGTGTTCATAACGTTTTTCACATATCCATTTTACATAAATATATGGAAGACCAGAACCACATTATTAGGTTAGAATTGAATGAAATAGCGAAAGATTTAACGTATGAAGAGGTACCTGTTAAAATCTTGGATAAGAAGGAGCATATTCTACGCTCCAAGGTTATACCTCAAGTCAAAGTTTTGTGGAGAAACCACGATGTTGAGGAAATGACCTGGGAGTTACAATCCAAAATGAAATCAAGGTATCCTCACCTCTTCGTCATACCAGGTATGTACCCTAATTTCGATGGCGAAATTTTATAAGAAGGGGAGGTTGTAAAACCCCAACTTTTATGAATAAAGATGAATTTTTCTATAAATATCATTTTTTTATACTAAGGTGTGAATTTGTTATAATGTTATAGTTGTGGGTAATATTTATAAATTTTGCAAAGTAAGCAAGTTGTTATATAATATTCGATTGGTCGGGGAATATTCATTTTAACATGGAATATTCGTACGACGGTACAATTATTGGTGGATCCCACAATGTAATTATTGTCGGAATGAGAAAACAACAGAAATAACTTTTTATTAAAATAATGGCGAAAGTTTTACCGTTAACGGTTGAAATACCCGGAGTTAAAAGAACAATAATACGCGTGGTTGCATAGTAGCACACGGTATTGATTATTGATACTTACGTGAGAAGTCACTTGGTTTTGTTCAATTATTGCTATAGTAATTGTTGCATAGTATCTGACGTTATTTGATTTAATTATTGTTGATATTTTATATATTATTAAATCAATAATTTCGACGACAAAGTTATTCATATTATTATTTGCAATATTGACGATGTCTAGAAAGTTCTGTCAATGAGAGGTTTGGTCACCTAATTGCGCGTCAATAGAGAAAAATCCTAATCGGAAAGCCCCCTATTTCCTGGGAAGGATTTGGTTGTTAAATATTGCGAGTTATAATAATGATGATAAATGTTGTTAAAAATATTGAGGGGATTTTTATGAAGTAATTGATGTAAATTTTGCTTATTTTATGGACCCCCGTTGCCCATTTTTCAAAATAATGTGTGTTATGAGTATGATAACATATATATATATATATATATATATATATATATATATATATATATATATATATATATGTTAAAAATGACATGTTTTAGTAGGGGGGTATCACGGGTTGTAAAAAAAAGGTGATAACATTGTAATGGTGGGAGTATATATATATATATATATATATATATATATATATATATATATATATATATAAAGTTATTTGTTTTACTTGAATATTATATTCTTATTTTTAAAAACGGAGGTCTGTAAATCTAAATAAATTCAGCCCGTGAAAGTTTTCAAAAGTTCGCCCGTGAATTTCCTTAAAGAGTGCCCATTCCATTCTCCTATAAATAGGATGCTTAGTTAGAATTGAAAATCACACCAAAATTAGAGAATTCTTCTTCTATAATCTTGAGGGTATTTCTTTCGAGTTTTAGAAAGTTTTGAGCGAAAAAAAGAGTGAAAGTTTTCTTCAAGAATATCCCCGCTATACCAGTTAGAATACTCTTCTTTTCAAGGTAAGGGATATTATTTTTGTTCAGTATTTGTATAAAATAATATTTTCTTCCATACTCTATAGTATGTAAGTAATATTATTTCATTTCAGATTCATAGTTTTACACTCATTTTGTTAAAGTTTTGGCTTCTATACTCCATGAAATTAGTAGAATATCCTTGATATTTGCGTTTCATCCAGTATCTTTTCATGAAAATATTATTTTGAGCATTTTTGATAAGTTTTAACTTTTTCATGTTGGAGTACTATTCACGAGGTACTATTCCCAAAGTACTATTTACAGGGTACTATTCACTCAGTTACTATTCACTCGGGGTACTATTTATGATAAAAATTGATTTCTTTTCGGTCCAAATCATTTTTGATACAATATTATTCTTGAATTTTACTCCACAAATCAATATCATATTGATAATTTGGACATTATTGAATTCTGGATAAATTAAATTATAAATCTTTAAAAATTTATCCTTCGCTTTCTTTTAATTGAATTCTTATATCATTGTTATCATCTTCATGCTTATATTGTTATGAAAGTCATCTTTGGCCTGTAGTAGATAGATGGACTTGATATGATTATGACTTGATATGATTATGACCAGGAATTATTCGGTATAATCATGACCATAATGTTACAAATAATGTGGTAAAATTCCTTATTGGCACGCAATGCATTGATGGACAATTGTTGGCATGATCATGACCATTGATGAAAACACGAATATCTTTGGCTCGTAGTGCATGGATAATTTGTGGTTGTGATACTAATGAATATCATTGGCCGTAGTGCAGGGATGATTCGAAGATGTGGATTATTTATTAAGCTGAATCTCAGCGATAAAATTGATGATAAATTCTTTTAAATCATAGAAGAGAGTAGATATCATGCTCTACTTGACTCTTCTAATGGATTGCTTGTTCCACTGCAGTTAAACTTTATGTCTATTGTATTTTATTAGTTTAACACTATTGAAGGCTAACGATAATTTATTTTGCATTATCTTAGTCATAATATTTCTTACTGGGCTAGTTTAGCTCACCCTTTGCTTTCATTGTTCTCTTCAGAAAATAAGAATATAGCTGGGACTAGTCGGGGAACGGAGTGACGGTCCAGATGTTTGCATTAGTAGTCCTCACTATTCTGTGAAATAGTATGATAATAAATGTATTAAGGACTTATTTTGAGTTGAATACTGTCTAAAAGATAATATTTGTTCTAAAACTCATTGCTCATGTTGTATATTTAAGTTTGTATTTATATTTTGTACCATGTATTTGGCAACTTAGAATGAGTGATGTATACCTATTTTAGGGGCGTCACAAAGATTGTTTACAAAGTATATGTTTTATCATCAAACATGATTGGTCTGTATGCATACTACTTTCAATCTCCCACTTACACTAAAGTCAATCGCCATGGTATATCATACCCATCTTCTCTAAGTGACGATCGAATTGTTGTTGTGTAAAAGTTTTAGTAAATGTATCTGCAATGTTGTCTTTAGAGTCAACATGCTCCAGAGTGACATCTCATTTTTCAATGATTTCTCTAAACAAATGAAATCGCCTCAACACGTGTTTGGATTTCTGATGAGACCTGGGTTTCTTAGCGTACGCAACAGCTCTAGTGTTGTCACAGAATAAAGGTACTGCTCCTCTAATGTTAAGAACCACACCAAGTTTGGTTACGAAATTCTTCATCCAAAAAGCCTCCTTTGCAGCTTCACTTGCAGCTATGTACTCTGCCTCTGTCACTAAATCAACAACTGTTTGCTGTTTGGAACCAACTCACTGCGCCGCCATTCAAGGTAAAAACATACCCCGAAATGGATTTATTTTCATCTTGGTTCTTTTGAAAGGTTGTGTCTGTGTAACCCTCTAGTTTCAATTTAGACCCACCGTAGACAAGAAATACATCCTTAGTTCTTCTTAAGTACTTTAGGATGTTTTTCACTACCTTCTAGTGCTCTGCTCCAGGATTCGACTGATATCTGCTTGTTACACTAAGTGCATGAGCGAAATCTGGTCTATTACATATCATATCGTACATGATAGATCTTATTGCTGAAGCATAAGGAATCTTACTCATACAGTCACTCTCCTCAAATGTCTTTGGGGCCTGTTTCTTAGATAGATATATTCCATATTTCATCGGTATGTGACATCTCTTGGAATCTTCCATGCTAAACTTCTTTAGCATTGATTCAATGTACGTTCCTTGGGACAAGTCGAGCATCCTTTTAGATCTATCTCTATAGATCTTAATCCAAAAAATATAGGAAGCCTCACCCAAGTCCTTCATGGAGAAGTGTTTAGATAACAAGATTTTGATCAACTGTAGCATAGGAATATCATTCCCTATCAGTAATATATCATCAACATATAATACAATGAATGCAACAGCGCTCCCACTAACCTTCTTGTACAAACATGGTTCATCCTTATTTTTAATAAAATCAAACACTTTGATTGTCTCATCAAAACGGATGTTCCACCTACGAGAAGCTTGCTTCAATCCATAATTGGATCGTTGTAGCTTACAAACTTTTGTTGCAATCGTTGAAACAAAACCCTCTGGATGTGTCATATACACATCTTTCTCAAGTTTCCCATTAAGGAATGCCATTTTTACATCCATCTGCCATATTTCTTAGTCATAATAAGATGTAATCGCAAGCAAAATCTGAATGGACTTGAGAATAACTACTGATGAGAAGGTTTCATCATAGTTAACACCTTGTCTTTGTTTGAAACCTTTTGCAACCAGTCAGGCCTTATAGGTCTCTACCTTGTCATCCGTTCTAGTCTTTTTCTTAAAGACCTATTTGCACCCAATATGCTTAATGCCTTCAAATGATAAAACTAAAGTCCATACTTGGTTCTCATATATGGAGTTCATCTCGAATTTCATGGCTTCTAGCCATTTCTCTAAGGCGTTACTACTCATAGCATGTTCATACTTCAAAAGATCATCATCATTCATGATACGTACCTCATCGTTATCCTCTATGACGAATCCATACCTCTCAGGTATCTTCGGTACACTCCCAGATTTACGAATAGGATGAGTTACAATAGGTTCATCCACTTGGTTAGGTACCTGACTTTAGTCCATAGTATTTTATGATTCTTGAACTTCTTCAAGATATATCTTACTCCCACTGACCCCTCCAAGGATAAACTCATTTTCCAAGAAGGCAACATGTTTCGCAACGAACACCTTTTGATCAGTGGGATGATAGAAATAATACCTTGCAGATTCTTTAGGGTATCCCACAAATCTAAACTTATCAGATCTAGTCTATATCTTATCATTCTTAAACTTTTTGACATAAGTTGGACATCCCCAAGTCTAAACATACTTAAGATTTAGTTTTCTCCCTATCCGTATCTCATATGAAGTCTTTCAGACGGATTTGGCAGGTACCTTGTTAATTAGGTGTGCAGCCGTTTCTAGGCTATAACCCCAGAAGGAAACTAGAAGATCGGTAAAATTATTCATAGAACGAACCATGTCCAACAATGTTCAATTTCTCCATTCAGATAAACCATTCAACCGTGGTGTTCCTGGTGGAGTCCATTATGAGATTATATCATTTTCTTTGAGACAATTGTAAAATTCACCTCTTAAGTATCCACTTCCTCGATCTGATCGAAGAATCTTAATACTCTTGCCAGTTTGTTTCTCTACTTCACTTTTGAACTCTTTGAACTTTTCAAATGATTCATATTTGTATTTCATTAGATACACATATCCAAATCTTGGGTGAGAATCAGTGAAAGTAATAAAATAGGAATACCCTCCTTGTGTATTTGTTGTCATGGGTCCACATACGTCTGTGTGTACCAATGTTAACAACTCTATAACTCTTTCTCCTTTTCCACTAAAAAGATATTTAGTCATCTTACCCATGAGACAAGATTCACAAGTTGGATATGATTCATAATCAAATAGCTCTAAGAGCCCATCTTTATGCAACTTGGATAATCTTGTTTCATTAATTTGACCAAGTCTATAGTGCCACATTTATGTATAATTAACATCATCTCTTTTCCTTTTCTTAGTTTGTTTAATTTGAAGTATATTTTCATTTAAGTCAAGTACGTAAAGTCCATTCAGCAATTTACCACACTATATAAAACATTCTTATTATAGATAGAACATTTGATGTTCTTTATTAGAACATCAAAACCATCCATATCTAATACAAAAATTGAAATAATGTTTCTAATGAGTGTTGGTACAAAATAACAATGATTTAAACTAATGGACTTACTCGTAGACAGTGCTAAACAATAAGTCCCTACAGCTAATGTAATAACCTTTGCTCCATTTCCCACTCGTATGACGACCTCATCCATGTTCAACTTTCTACTTCTGACTAGTCCCTGCATAGTATTAAATACGTGAGAACCACAATTGGTATCCAATACCCAAATAGAATTTTGACTTTCAGAAAAATTAATTTCAATCATAAACAAACCTTGATTAGGAGTAGAAGCTTCTCCAAGCTTCTTCTACTTTTGTTCCGCAAGAAACTCCTTCTAATTTCTCTTACACTGACCCGGCTTGTTGCAATAGAAGCATATTCTTTTGCTAGTTGGATCAGGTTTCTTTTGATCCAACACTTTTGGCTTGCCCTTAGCCTTCTTAGATTTCTTCTTTTCAGAAGATGCCTTGGGCCTCTTCCTTTTCTTGGAAGAATCATCCACTATTAAGACTTGGTCCTTCTTAGATGGGAAGTGACCTTTAGAAAATTTTAGCATGTTAAGTAATTCAGGCAAGCTGACATCTAACTTATTCATGTGAAAATTCACAAAAAATTGTGAGAAGGTGTTTGTGAGTGAGTGTAAGCTCAATTCTTGACTTAACTACCCATCCATAATAAACCCTAGTTGTCTAAGACGTTCAATCAAATTGATAATCTTTAGGACATGAGTCTCAACAGTAGTTCTCTCGGTCATCTAAGATCGGAAGAGCTCCTTAAATATCTCATATCTAGTAGTCCTACTTTGCTCACCCTACAAATCTTTGAGGTGCAGCAATATAGTAGGAGCATCCATAGTTTTATATTAACGCTGAAGCTCGTTACTCATGGATGCAAACAAGATACATTGAGCCACAAATGCATCATCTTGTCATTTCTTAAAAATAGCAATGTCTTCCTCAGAGGCTTTTTCTGCAATATTTGTAAGGACATAAGAAATCTTTTCAACAGTGAGAACAATTCTTAGATTTCTTAACCAGTCCGTATAATTTGGCTCGGTCAGTTTGTTAGCATCAAATATGCTACGTAGTGAAATTAGTGAGTTTGACATTTTCAAATTCCTGCATGTAAAAAAGACAACATTTTAGTATACATTCATTTAATTAATTACAAAAATAAATTAGGTCTTGTTTTAAATTGGTATCTCCCACTATTTTTGTGACACCCCCAAATCTGGTACTTCCATTTCCACAGGATTTGGTGTTCACTGTAAAAGCATCATCTATCTATCTACCCATAAATAAATGTAAACCATGCAATAGATAGAAATAAATAATAAAATCTCTCCCCTTAGGGGGTTACATCAACTACATAATAAATAAATACCAGGTTACTCTAATCTTAAATCATCTGTGCGAAAAATATAAACAAATAAGTCTTAAGTAACATCAATTCTAATAATCATTACATAACCAAAATAATAAAGCAGTCTTCATTACTTGTTAATCTTGCCCTTGCCCTTACTAATGGAAGGTTCGTCTGCTCTTTCGTTCTTAACTGCAATGTTATTATTACGCAAGAGTGAGCACGATTGACCACAAGTATAACAATATAACAATGAATAATAACATGCGAGAGAAATAATAACTTCTAATATGAAGCTCAACTTTTGAATCAAGAATGGATAACAAGAATCAAAAGAAATTATGAGGGTCATAAGACCTTGAACTATGTCCTAGGTTGTCAAGTGTTTTTACTTGAAACCTTCAACAGTCATAAGACTATGGACTCTTCTTCTCGTACTTAAGGGGATCATCCCTTAGTACCATACTGTGCACAATATCTTAACGCTAAAGCGTAAATAATCCCCTATACAGGGTTGTTCATCTCAGTTTGACATTCGAGTCCGCACCAAAGGAAGTTTGGTTTGGATAATTCATCAAGGGGTTCTGAAATTTAGAACGTTCGTCAACTATGGACTAGTCGAATCAATAAGGGTTCGCTAGTCTAACAAGGTTTAACAGTAAATGAATATTTAACTTGAATAACATCTCAAAAGGTATACAATAGAATAATTATTGTATAACAACATCATGCTTGAAGATTAATAAACATTAATATACAAGACAGGCTTGATCAATAAAAATGAGAACTTGCTCAATATCGAAAGATGAATTAATCAACTTATATAACGATAACAAGTAGGGTTAGGAAACTTGCTCAACGAAAGTTTAGGGTAAAAAACTTGCTCAACGTAAATGTAGAGTTAGAAAACTTGCTCAATGTAACAAGATAAGGTTTAGAAACTTGCCTCGTGCGTAGATTACACTTAAACAAACTCGTTCTTTGAATTAAATCCTACATATAAATTACGTTCACAATACCAGTCAATAATAACGTACTAAACATCATAAGTTATTCTTTGTCTAATCTCGACTTCATGACCATACTTAGTCAAATTACCATACTTGTTTTCACATAATATAATACTACACGAACAACAAGTTAATTACATAATCAACGATTCAAATAACATGTAATTGTATTCTTGACTTGGTAAAAACTCATTTTAATATATCATTATATGTCTAACAAGTTTTTATGTTCATTAGACTAGGTCACTAACTCATTTCTATACTTGAACATTAAAAATTTGCATTTTCTGGACAATCTGCTAAGTGGCGCTGTGGCGCCACTTTTGTACTGGGTATTTGCGATGCGGCGTCGTGGCGATGCGTCCTGGTACATGGCGTTGTAGCGCTGCGGCGTGGGGCATCAGTGCTGGGGTTGGCGCTGCGACGCGGGACATTAGTTCTGGAGTTGGCGCCGCGGCGCGACACTTCAGAATTTGATTCCCAGTTCGCGATGAACACAGAGTTCAGCGAATTAAACACTACTTGATCATTAGTTCCCCAAATTAAACATACCCACGTGTTAGAATTAATACATAACCATTACCCAACATATATATAGTGATTTTAACCCATTAAAACACATAATCATAGAATTAAAGCATGCAAATTGTACTGTTCTTGATGTTCTTGAAGTTTTGAACATAAATCCTAACATTCAACGCCACAGATTCGTTATAAAACCAAATTCAACCATTCAAACTTTGTTTTGTTTGCTTTAGCATGCATAATCATATACCATTGTGAATTTTGTAGAAAAATTTATGGTTAACATATTAAAAAATACGTATAAGGGCCATATGGCCATATAACATACTCTGAAATCTTTTACTATATAATTTCATGAAACTGAATATATGGAAACCCATATAATATATATTAAAACATGTTATACTACTCGAATCATTACATATATTCTTATATCAACTTTTCAATTTACAGAGATTCACAGAAGACTTAAGCCATATTCATGAAACTTAAAGGACGTAAAAATAATAATTGGGTTGAAGAGATTACCCAAGCGTAGATAAAATAATAGGAGATGAATTAAAGCCTTCCTCAAAAATTCTCAAACACCAAGCAATCTCTCTCAACAATTTTCTCAAACTCTCTCTGTGATGTTTTTATCAGACTTAGAAGAATAATAGAAAAGAAGAAGATGTATGATAAATAGAAAAGGAACTGACGCATTGGTGGTCAGTTATCCAGTCATGGGTTAACTACCTATAACCTCCCTTAGTGCCATGTTTGGCTAGCAAGAAAATAATTCAAAAACCATTTAATTTAATAGAGCTTTATTATATAGTTTAAATAATATCACACTCCTTTATAAATAAAACCAATATCTAATTTAATAAAATATAATAATTTCTCAATAATGCACATAGTCACATAATTAATTTTCTCATTTAATAATAATATCAAATTATTAAATCTCTAATTAATAATTAAATTAATTAAAAAAATAACATTAAGCTTATTAAATTTCTTTTAATACAATAAGCTCACATCATCACATACTTCGAATAATAAAATTCTCCATATTAATTTAATAAATATAACACATATAATTAAATTAATCTATCACAACTTCATCAATTAATTAATTATTCTAATAATTAATTCATAGAAAAATATTTATTCAATCCAATAAATATTTAAATTAAATTACAAAATCTCGGTTGTCACATCTTTCCCCTCTTAAAAGGATTCTGTCCTCAGAATCACAACTCAATAATTTGTCCCGTTACAATTTTCTTTAAATTATATTACCCTCATTTATATAGTTCGACAAATCTAATTAAAGATTTGCTAGTGGATTAAGGATCTCATTTCAAATGTATATAGCCTTGTGCGACACAATAAACTATATATAAATAAATAAGTAGACAACTCTTGTCAATTACACCATCATGTAAATCCTTGTATTTTGCCTCTTAGATTGTTAAAATCAAGTGCGACACATCCGAATCATAATTATCCAAGTCTAACCTAGCACTTCCATATATTCAAAAGAAAAACAATGTCCTTGTGCGACACAACAAAACAACATCGTTCAATCTATTTATAAGCACCAAATGTGATAAAACAACATCTCAAAAAATTAATATAAGCCTTGTGCAAAACAAAAAACTTATACTAATAAATTAATACTCTATTATTTTTATCATGCTTAAAGGCGACTGTTGGGATGTGATTATTTGGGTATTTATTGTGACAGTGGGAGAGTCCTTAGTAAAGTAAGATTGTGTTTTCTTATTTGGTGGGATGAGGAGGTTTAATTTGGGAAGAAATCTATCAGCCATTAATTGTTGTTATAAGGTGATTCTACAAAGGACTTCTACTCCTAATTGGATTCAGTTGGATATGACATCTATAAATACAACAATAAGGGGAAGAGAAACGATACAAGACAGAAGATCATAAGATACAAATTAACACTTTGTGCTCCCCATATTATTATAGTGGATATCTCCCTCTCTCTCCGTGGTTTTTTTTCAATTGAGTTTCCATGTAAATTCTTGTGTTCATACTTTATATTTCTTTGTTTATGTTATGTGAGTGTATTTCATGAGTTTGATTTCACAACAATACAATCAACCATTATTGAGATTTTGTCATGTTGTTTTGGTGATTTCGTCAGGCGTATAAAATTTGGCGTTAACATTGGTTCCATCTGTGGGAACCAAGACACTTGTTCTAGTGTAGATTTAAAATCACCGATTCACCAAAGGAGATAAGTGATTCTTTTTTATTAAATTAAATATATACTTGTATGTGTGTATATATTATGCCAATAGCAATTGAAGCATGATCGTAGTTGATTATTGATACAACTTTACATATTATCTCTCTTATATTATGCATGTAGTGGTAGTATTCACATGATGCATGTAAAATCTAAACATTAACACTTTGGTCCAGGTGATTATAAATTGGTGCTGAGTCACCACACTAGTAATGAATTCAGCCAGCGCAAAGATAAAAGTTTAAGCTTTTATATCATTGAAGTGCTTTAAATGAGGCTTCAGTTTCATCATCAACCACAGACTGAAGAAAATTAAAGGATTCAATTCCTATACATGTGCCAACGTGCTCATCTGCGAGGGATAAAAATCCTGAGGATAAAAATCCCGAAAGGATGAACATTCTACGAATAAAAATCCTGAGGATAAAAATACCGAGTGTAAAAATCCCGTGGATAAATATCCCGCGGAGACTTTTTGAATACTCTCTTATTTATAAGTTCCTTATAAATAAGAGACTGGGGGCAATGTTGGGATGTGATTATTTGGGTCTAGCATTGGTGCAACCCAGTCTATTTAATGGTTCGGATTTGGTGATAGCCCATATGTATTTATTGTGACAGTGGGAGAGTCCTTATTAAAGTAAGATTGTGTTTCTTTATTTGGTGGGATGAGGACGTTTAATTTGGGAAGAAATCTATCAGCCATTAATTGTTGTTATAAGGTGATTCTATAAAGGACTTTTACTCCTAATTAGATTCAGGTGGATATGTTAGCCTAGTAATCATGTGATCACAGGTTCAGTTTACTAAATCTAGATTCGGTTCCCATGATGGACATTTTTCAGCTGTAAGCAGCTTGTACATTATTTTACAGTGTCTGAATTTCCTTGGATGGCTGTCATGCCCATAAGGAGTTCGGCACTGCTGTATATTATTTTCTCGAGAACGCTTCGCATTTCAAAAATAAAAGCAAACAAGCCGAACATTTAATAATAAAATGGAAGTATGAAAAGGTCTCAATTCCTATTAAGCATAGGGTTTGAAAAACCTCTTTTACAAAACTTCATTGCTATATCTTGGTTAAAATTGAATTTTCATATAAAATTCAAACCTTGTGTATATAGGTACGACCGAGGCCTCGCACTACTTTCAAATAATTGTACATTGATCCACACACACACACACATTCATATAACAATTTCTTTGAAAAGTGGCGGTCACCGTGGTAATACGGATGTCAGGGGGTGCCTAACACCTTCCCTCTGCATAATCAAGCCCTCTGACCCAAAATTAATCTCGGTTTCACAAACTCGTTTAGCAGTATCAAATCACTGGGTCAATGTGCAAACCTTTTTAGTTGTGTTGGTGCAACCATTTAAATACACCAACTGGTGACTCTTATAGTCCAATCGTCGACATTATACATGTCAGACCTTTTTCACTTATTTTTTCAAATAAATCTCACATTAACATGAGAACACCAAAGAACAAGTAACGAAAAGGGACACTCAAAAATCCCGACATTGACACCTCCTGTATTTTGAACACGAGTCTCCCTCGTCTGATTTTCCATGAACTGTAAAAAGCATCTAAGCATTCCATCGTTCATCGTCTGATCAATGGTGTTGTTTACAGGAGGAATATTGTCGGCCTATTGCACGTTTTCCTCATTTGTGGGGAAAGGTGTATCCACGGTCTCATTTATTCCACTGTTAACATTCTCGGTTGCCATTTTTAAATACTTCCATAAAACAAGGGTTAATTAAAGAATTAACATATCACATAATATCCCTATATTCTGACCAACCAACAAAAAAGCTTAGGTAGAACACACTAGCGAAGGATTTACTCGTCTCTCCCATCCTAGTTCTATTCCCCGATCTCCGCTAGAGATCATATCCCTAAGCTCTGATACCAACTGTGATGCCCCCAAAATAGGTATACATCACCCATTTTGAGTTGTCAATAACATGGTATAGAAACAACTATAACTTTATTAATACCACATATAACTGTGAGTTGAAATACAAATATTGTCATCTAGATAATATTCACACCCAAATAAGTCCTCATTACAATTATTGGTACATTATTTTACAAAAATGGTGAGGACTACTAAAATAACTTTCTTGAACTAACATTCCACACCCCGACTAGAACTCGCTACATTATCGCCTCCTGAGAAGAAAAATAGAACAAAAAGGAAAAGGATGAGCTCAACTAGCCCAGTAAAGAATATTATGACTAAGATAATATAGAACAAATTATCGTTAGTCTTCAACAGGGAAAAATCTGAGAGAATATAATAGACAACAAGTTTCAGATAAATATTCGTAGCGGAAATAATAATTCATAGAAGAGTTACGTAGAGAATGAAATCTACTATTATCTATGAATTTAAAAGTCCATCATCAATATTTTATCCCTGTAACATCGATCATTATACATCTTGTATCAAATATTCATCTTTGTACTACAGGCCAAAGATATTCATTAGTTGGTCATGTCATCTCAACACCTGTTCATCTTTGCACTACGGGCCAAAGATATTCATAAGAAATTCATTCATCTTTGCACTACAGGCCAAAGATACTCAGTAATATCATCATTTAGGACTGAGAATGATGAAAATATTTTAAAGAAAATGAATCCAGTGAAACAAAAGAATAAATATTAAGGATTCGTATTTCGGTTTATCCATGTCCAAAAATACCTCATAAATAATCATAGTGGAGTAAAATTCAAGAATGATCAAAACATGGATACAATCAAAGCTAGTATCCATAATAGATATTTTGGACAAAAAATGAAAATTTAATTTTTCTGTGAATAGTGTCGTATTCATGAATAGTACCATATATGTGAATAGTGTCGTATACGTGAATAATAATTCGACACTAAAAGACAAGAATTTCACAAGAAAAATATTCACAATATTTCGGCATAATGATATTGAAAGAATTAATATCATTTTCAAAAAAATAATATCCCTTACCTCAGAAAAAACAGTACTTCTAGCTGGAATACCAGATATAGTGTTAAAGGGAACTTGCACCGTATAGCAATACTCAAAGTATCAAAATACTCACAAGAATACGCTCGATAATATAGAGAGAGAAGATTTCAGTTTTTGGTGTGATTTTCAATTCTAACCTAAGCACCCTATTTATAGGAAATTGCTTAGAACACCAAAGTAGAAAATTTAATAAAATATTATTTTTTTAAAAAAATTTCTTACTGCCCACTTTTGAAGATCTAAATTCTACAATTTATATCACATGCAAGACCCACTTAACTCATCAAAAATATTTTTCTTAAAAAAATAATTAAAATTTCAAAAATTAATTATTCCAAAACTTTGGAACTTCAATAGTTCACAATAAATAGCTCGTTTATCAGAAAAATTCAAATTTTATGTCCATTCTATAGGAAATTGCATTCTCTACAACTTTATAGAAGAAAGTTTTTTCAAATTCCAAACAGAAATTGACCAAAATCCTCATAAGGACGATTTTATATGTTATAATCAAATTTCAGTCAAGAAATGGGGTCCACAAACATGAAAAACATGTTTTAAATATTTTTAGTAACAAAAATACTCTTCCTCCTCATATACTCATATATCCCACATTCATTGAAAAAATATCACCATTATTATATTATTATAATATAATAATATATTTAAATGAATTATTTTTTCAGAAAAGATAAAATATCAATTTTTAAAAATTGTCACTTTAAAAATTTTCTCCATCTATATCCATATAAAATTAATATTTTCCTCATCATATAAATCAATAATTAATTATTCACAAATAATATTACAGAATCACAGTACTGGCAACCAGGCCGTTCTCAGGAAAGAGGGGGGCTTTCTAATAAAGATTTCTCATTACTGGCGCGCAATTAGGTGACCAAACCTCTCCTTAGACAGAACTTTCTAGACATTGCCAATAATATTATCTAATAATATTATTTAGATAATATGAATTATTGCTCCGATAATGGAAAATATTGTGTAGTGACAATTATTGAAACAACAGTAATATAAAATATCAACGTAGCAATTATTGAATCAATAAAATAAAATATTGAACAGTAATTACTATAACAAGTTTTGAGTAGTACCTTCTTACGTAAGAATCAATAATTAATGCAATATTGTATGCTACTGTGTTTTAACCACCGAGTATTTCAACAGTATTAACGGTAACAACTACACCGTTATTTATAAATAACTTATACTTGTCGTTTTCTTCATCCAATCACTTTTCGTTATGGGGCCCACACAAGGCTACGCCATCGTACGAATATTCCCCGAGAGTAAGAATATTCCACGACCAAATGAATATTCCACCACAACAATAAATATTTTATAACCACTTTCTTATTTGAAATATTTGCGCATTTTTCTCATAACTAACCACATTAATCAAATCAACCCTTACTATTTCAAAATAATAAATAGAGGAAATTTAATTTCATTTATAATAAGTTGGGGTCTTACACATTTAGTTCCTTGAAGCCTTGCAATCTTTCTCCCAAACTAGGGTTTTAATCCTAAAGCTAATGGAATTTAATACAATTAAAATTCCCCCCCCCCCCATATACTGCATAATAACAACTATTTATAGTCTCTAACAAAAATTCAAGTCCTAATAGAAATTAAGGAATCAAATTTGCAATCTAATTGGTTTCAAAGTCAAAAAGTCAACTATGGTCAACCCCCGAAATGGCGTAACTGCGCTGGAAATAACCTAAGATTGGGTGTAGCCATGCCCAAGTGGTAGAATGCATTTTTTGAGTCTGGAGAGTAGCGCAGCCATGCTCAAAATGAACTAGAAACGGGCGTGGCCGTGCTCAACAATTTTCTACTGCGATGTCCTTTGGTAAAATGGTCATAACTCTCGCATCCGAACACCGATTGAGACGATTCAAGATGTTCCAAAAATCTAAAGAGCAGATATATAACTTTCATTCTTTGAGAATTGAGAGATTCTTAGTGTATCAAGGATGAAATTGGGCTTCAAGTGACTGTTATTCTGAACTTTTAGGTTTAACGTCTGTTGGTAAAAAGGTCATAACTTTTGATCCATAAAGATTTAGGGGACGTGCCACCTATCAAATTTAATCTCTCAATGAGATCTACAATAAAAAATTAAGTTCCAAGCTGATAACATGCATCCAACTTATTATTAAAAGCCCTGCAATCTCCCTTTCCTGCATTTGCTTACATATTGTACTCCAAAAGATGTCTGAATTTCTTTTTCTTGCTTTTTCATGCCAATGTTGTGTCATAGAATATAAAATAACATAAAATGTATAAAAAACACTAAAAATAGATAATAACAATAATCTAAGTCTAATGAGATCTGATTCGTAGGTATAAAACTCACTCATCAACGATCATCTTTAGCTTTATTATTCTCTTTTCTACTCTAGGTAATGTTGTCTAAAAATATAGTATTATGGATGCAAATTTAGCATTCCTAACTCACTTATTAGTTTGTTAAATCTAGATTCATCCATTGGCTTAGTAAACACATCTGCTAGCTGATCATCAGTTGGAATGAAATGCAATGAGATATCTCAATTTTGAACATGATGTCTAATAAAATGATATTTAATATCTATATGTTTGGTTCTGAAATGCATGAAAGGGTTATGAATGATTGAGATGGCACTAGTATTATCATAAAATATAGGGATAGACATGAAATTAAACACATACTCAGCAAGCTGGTTCTTCATCCATAAGATTTGAGCACAACAACTATCAGCTGCGATATATTCGGTCTCAACAGTAGAGGTTGATACAGAGTTCTGCTTCTTGCTGAACGAATATACAAGACTATATGTTCCCACTACTTCTTTTCCTGCTGATCTTGTATCCCGCAAAATCTGCATCTGAATATCCTATAAGATCAAAAGGAGACCCTTAGGATACCACATGTCCAAATAAGGAGTGCCCTTGAGACATCTAAAAATTCTTTTCACAACTATTAGATGAGATTCCTTAGTATTAGCTTGAAATCTAGCACAAATGCAGGTTAAGAACATGATATTTGGTCTACTAGCAGTCAAATATAAAAGAGATCCAATTATACCTCTGTATTGAGTGATATTAATACTTTTACCTTTTTCATCCTTGTCAATTTTGGTAGCAGATGTCATTGGAGTTTTTATAGGGGTTGCTAACTCTAAGCCATACTTCTTAAGAAGATCCTTGATATACTTACCTTAATTGACTAAGATTCCTTCTTCAGATTGCTTAACTTGAAGTCCAAGAAAAAAATTGAGTTCACCCATCATACTCATCTCAAATTTATTTTGTACTAACTTGGAAAATCTCTCACAATATTTTTTATCAGTAGAGCCAAATATGATATCATTAACATATATTTGAACTAATTCAATTTTATTCTTATGCTTCCTAAAGAATAGAGTTGTATCAACTCTTCCTCTAGTGAATCCATTTTCAACAAGATAATTAGTGAATGTTCCATACCATATTCTAGGTTCTTTCTTCAAACCATTTAGTGTTTTATTAAGTCTAAAGACATAATTTGGAAGAGTAAGATTGATAAAACCTAGTTGTGAGACCCCGGATTTTATGAATAAATATTTAATTTTCTCGAAATAATTTTTTGAATATTATGGTGTGGATTTGATATAATGTTATAGTTATGAGTAGTATTTATAAATTTTGCAAAGTATGCAAGTTGTTATATAATATTCGATTGGCCAGGAAATATTCGTTTTAACAGGGAATATTCGTACGACGGCACAATCATTGGTGGACCCCGCAACGGAATTATTGTCGGATTGAGAAAATGACAAAAATATTTTATGAAAATAACGGCGGAAGTTTTACTGTTAATACTGTTGAACTACTCAGTAGTAAAAGTACAGTAATACGTGTGGTTGCATAGTAGCACACGCTATTGATTATTGATGCAAAATACTTTTATAAAGTTATTCGTTTTATTAGACTATAAATAGAATATAATAGATTCTATTATGCATAGTGTTTTGCATAGTAATATCTTTTTATATAAAAAAGAATACTTTTATAAAGTTATTTGTTTTATTAGACAATAATTAGAATATATTATATTTTATAATGCATAGTGTTGCATAGTGCCTACATAGTGTTTTGCATTGTAAAATCTTTTTATATAAAACAGAATACTTTTATAAAGTTATTCGTTTTATTAGATTATAAATAAAATATATTATATTTTATTTAAAAGATTTTGTTTTAAATCTGGACCGTCTGTTTAAAAGTAAATCAATCTGGACCGTTCATGAATTAGTTACTATGCAGTCCATTCTTCTATAAATAGAAGCTCATTCCTTCATTATTTCTTACGAATTCACTAAAACTTTAGAGAGAAACTATAGAGAGAGTTCTTCTTCTATAATCTTGAGCGTATTTCTTTAGAGTTTAAGAAAGCTTTGAGCATAGTGCAAGTTTTCTTCGAGTATATCCTCGCCCTACCAATCGGAGTACTCTTCTTTCTAAGGTAAGGGGTATTATTTTTTCTTATTCATGAAGAGAACTTATGTTATTCCATTCTTTATTATTCTGTTGGAATAACTTGTATACGCGGGCTACCCTATACTTGGTGAGATTCTTCTATTATTCCATTCTTTATCATTTTGTTGGAATAACCTGTCTATGAGAAGTACCGCATACATGGTGAAATTCTTCTATTATTCCATTCTTTATTATTATGTTGGAATAACCTGTTTATGCGAAGTATCGCGTACATGGTGAAATTCTTCTGTTATTCCATTCTTTATTATTATGTTGGAATAACCTGTGTATGCGAAGTACCTCATGCATGGTGAAATTCTTCTATTATTTCGTTCTTTATTATTCTGTCGAAATATCATGTCTATGTGTTTACGCATGACCTGGTTCCATTCTTTATTATTCTGTCAGAATATCCTGTCGGTGCGTATTACGCCTAACCTGGTTCCATTATTTATTATTCTGTTGGAATAACCCGTCTGTGCGGTCTATTACATGCATGGTGATTTCTGTTGTTATTTCATTCTTTATTATTCTGTTGGAATATCATGTCGATACGTATTATGCCTGACCTGGTTCCATTATTTATTATTCTGTTGGAATAACTTGTATATGTGGATTATCGCATGCATATTGAATGATCCTTTGTATTCATTCCTTATTAAATTATGGAAATGATCTGTCTAAGTGGATTACCGCATGGCGGACGAAAATCCATTTGCAGTTTCATATATTCTTTTATACTCAGTTGGTTAAAGCTTTGACTTCTATACTCCATGAAATTAGTGGAATATCCTTGATATTTGCGCCTCATCCAGTATCTTTTCATGGAAATATTCTTCTGAGCATTCTTGAATTTTACTCTACAAAGATGTATCATGTTGACAATTTGGACGTTATTGGTTCCTGGATAAATTAATTCTTGAACTTGTTTTATTGAATTATTATGTCATTGTCATCATCCTCATGTTTATATTATGTTGAAAGTCATCTATGGCTTGTAGTGCATAGATTAACTTGGTATGATTATGACCAGGGATTATTCGGTATAATCATGACCGTAATGTTATAAATGATGTGGAAAAGTCCTCATTAGCCCGTAGTGCATTGATGGACAGTTTTTGGTATGATTATGACTATGGATTCTCTTCGGCCAAGGGTACAAAGATGAATTATTTTATGGCATGATCAGGACCGTTGATGAAAACACGATTATCTTTGGCCCGTAGTGCACGGATAAATCGTGGTCGTGATACTAAAGAATATCCTTGGCCTGTAGTGCAGGAATGATTTGATAATGTGGATTATTTATTGAGCTGCGTCTCAGCCATAAAAGTGATGAAAAACCTTTTAAATCATAAAAGATAGTAGATTTTATTTTCTACTTAACTCTTTTAATGGATTGCTTGTTCCGCTGCAGTTAAACTTGATGTTTGTTATATTGTATCAGTTTAACACTATTGAAGGCTAACGATAATTTATTCTTCATTATCTTAGTCATAATATTTCTTACTGGGCTAGTTGAGCTCACCCTTTCTTTCATTGTTCTTTTCAGAAAATGAGAACATAGCCGGAACTAGTCGGGGAACAGAGTGATGGTCCTAGATGGTGCATTAGTAGTCCTCACTATTCTATGAAATAGTGTAATAATAAATGTAAGGAGGACTCCATTAAGTGTGGATATTGTTTAGATGACAATATTTGTATTAAAACTCACAACATATGTTTTGTCGTATTTTACACGACTGTTGTATAATTAATTTGTATTTGTATTCTATACCATGTATATGGCGACCCAAGATGGGTGATGTATACCTATTTTTGGGGGCGTCACATTGGTGGTTGTTCAACATAGACTTCTTCTTGAATTTTACCATTGAGGAATGCACTTTTGACATCCATTTAGAAACTTTGAATCTTATGTGAGCTGCATAGGCTAGAAACATCATGATGGCTTCCAGTCTTGCTACAGGTGTGAAGGTTTCATCATAA
Organism: Panax japonicus; assembly: GCA_020205505.1. Classification (NCBI taxonomy): domain Eukaryota; kingdom Viridiplantae; phylum Streptophyta; class Magnoliopsida; order Apiales; family Araliaceae; genus Panax; species Panax japonicus. The sequence continues at coordinate 42,674,586 of CM035095.1, read as the reverse complement.
TTAATTCCTTCTTCCAGAGAATATCCTTTTGCCACCAGCCTTACCTTGTTCCTTGTGATCACACCAGCTTCATCCATCTTATTCCTAAAGACCCATTTTGTGTCAATGATTAGATATTCTTTTGGTCTAGGAACCAACCTCTAAACCTTGCTTCTTTCAAACTGATTTAGCTCTTCTTGCATAGCCTCTATCCAGCTTGCGTCTTCTAGAGCTTCTTCGAACTTCTTTGGCTTAATCTGAGAAAGAAAAATTAGATAGAAACATTCATTTTGAGTGGTTGATATGGTCCTGACACGTGCACTTGGATCTCCAATGATTAGATTTTAAGTGTGATCTTTGCCCACTTGGATCCGGATGGAACGTCAGTCCTTATTCCCTCTTGTGAAGTTCTTCAAGATTTGGTTCTTGTTTTTCACCTTCATTAGTTTGTAGAGTTCCAGTATTTGGAATTTTAGACTCTACTAATTCTTTATAAGGTACTACGATCATAGGGTCTGGCACATCTCCTTCAGTTGCATTGATCGTATGATTCTCTGTTGTTTGAGGCTCTAACTCTATGACTTCTTTAATTTGAGTTGTCTTGCTTGGTTCACCTTCATCAAGCTCATTAAATAAAACATGGATAGATACTTCTACTGTCAAATTATTCTTGTTGAAAACTCTATAGGTTTTGCTTTCCATAGAGTATCCAAGAAAGATTCCCTTATCTGATTTAGGTTAAAATTTGGTCAGATATCTTTTGCCATTGTTGAGGATGTAAAATGCATAACCAAAGGTATGAAAGTAGCTGATGTTTGGCTTTCTTCCTTTCCACAGCCCATAGGGTGTCTTTTTGATCGTAGAGTGGATCAATGATCTATTCTAAGTATAACACGTTGTGCTAAAAACTTTTTCCAAGAAATATTCTAGTAGTCCAGCTGCTGCCACAAGGGTTCTTCTTGTTTCAATCAGTGTTCTATTTTTCCTTTTAACTACTCCATTTTGTTGTGGAGTTTGAGGTGCTGAGGAATTATGTTGAATGTCATTATATTCACCGAAAATATTTACTTTAGAATAATCAAACTCCCTGCCATGATCACTTCTCATAGCTTTTATCTTTTCACCCTTCTCATTCATAACTACCTTAAAGAATCTAATCAGTTGAGTGATGGTCTCGTCTTTTGAAATTAAGAAGAATACTCAAGTGAACCTGGTATAGTCATCTACTACTAATAATGAGTATCTTTTACCTCCAAGACTAGATGTTGGAATAAGCCCAAAAAGATCTATAAAAAGAAATTGTAGAGGCCTTTCATTCTAGTTGACCATTTTGCTTTTGAATGAGTTCTTGGTCTGCTTTCCAAACTGATGACCTTTGCATGGTCTTTCCTTGAAGAAGTTCAATTTGGACAGACCTCTGACTATATCATTTGATAAGAGTTTTAACATGTTCATGTAGTTTAAGTGAGACAACCTCCTATGCCATAACCAACTCACATCTTCTTAAGCCTTAGAAAAAAGTAAGTTGATACTGAGGAACATACTTCTGAGATATTTATCACATAAAAATTTCCTTCTCTTGATCCAGTTAGCTTGACGGAGTTGGTTTCTAGGTCTTAAACTTGACACTTGTTGTTGAGGAAGATGACTTGATGACCTTTATCACATAGCTGACTTATGCTTAGCATGTTGTGCTTTAATCCATCAGCATAGGCTACTTTACTGAAAGAAATAACTCCTTTTCCATTAGAACCATATCCTTAGGTTTTATCAGAGTTGTTATTTCCAAATATAATAGTTGGACCATTTTTTCTTTAAAATCTGACAACAGAGCTTTATTCCCAATCATGTGCATAGAGCACCCACTATTAAGATACCAAATGGATTCCGTTGATTTTGGTACCTGCATAAACAATCATTACTTACTTTGGTACCCATACTCTTTTAGGTCCTTCAATGTTAGTTATCTTGGGAATCCATATTTCCCTAATCTTTGGTCGATAATTCCTAATATACCAATCAACAATTTTATGCCCATATCTATGATATTTATAACAATTTTTATATTTCATGTGTGAGTGTGTGTATGTATTTCTTCTCATTTGAAAATTATATTATTGATTAACCTTTTTTCCTGATTGGCCTTCCTGCCTCTATACAGTTCTTTGATTTTAAAATTTCATAAAGTAAGAACCAGTTCTACGATTGTTTCCAGGCATGCTCGTAAGGTTGTTTCCAATCTCTACGACTCTTCTAGATATGTTCGTAAACTTAATTTTACTTTACAATTTTGCAAAACCCAAACTAGTATGTGACATGTTATCATTTGGAACTTCAATCTAGTCAGCAGAGATTTGTTGGCAAGAAATAATCGGTTCAATTATCTCTTTGGATTTCACAAATACAATGCTTTTATGGGAAGAAGAAGCACTATTTTTTTTGTTTATTTCCATTTATTTTTCCATACTTACATTGGATGAAGACAAACCTTCAAATCCTAATCCTCTCTGACTTGTGATTAGTGAGTTCATAGATGAAGAAGATTGATTCCACATGGAGATTTTCTTTTCCAATTCCTCTATTTTAGAATTAAGAATAGATTCTCTCAGAGTGTTTGTCTCAGTTATCTTTCTCAAATTCTTATTCTCTATTTCAAGCTTATATAGAGAGGCAGTGCTTCGTAGAGTAGTTTCTAATTCTAATTGCACTTTCTCTTTTTCCTCTTTAAGAATAGAATAATTCTTTGATAGAACCCTGAATAACTTCATGTATCTATGCAATTCAGATGTAATATCATGCAGAGCAGTTCTAAGATCATCTATATTAACATCAGGAGAGTTGAAGTCAAATTATTGATTTCTTGACAATCATTGGTTGCCTCAGAGTTTTCCTTTATAACCATCAAACACAGGGTGATTATTTAAGGTTCTTCATCATCGCTTGAGTTTGAGGTGGTATCATCTGAGTTGTTCCACAAGCTGTCAGCTACTTAACATCTTCTCTTCCCATGAGACTTCTTATAATCTTTATGTTCTCTCTTCTTGTCAGACTTTTGTTTGTACTTCTTGAGGTCTTCTCGTAAAGGCTTAGTACATTCAGCCATAAAATGACCAGGCTTTTTGCAGTTGTATCACAATTCCTTTTCTTGTTCTTTGTAACTGCTTCCTCTTTTGAAATTCTTGTATGGTTTCCAGTTGCTGCTTTTCCTCATGAATTTTCTTAGTCTTCGAGCCAACAGTGCTATATCATCATCATCATCTGCACCTTCTCGGTCATCTTCTCCAGTTTTAACTTGAGCTTTGGAGGTATCGTCAAATGCTTTGAGAGAAATACCTTTATCTTTTCTCTTATTTTCAGCTAGAGTTTCTGCTCTTTGATTTAGTTCCAACTCATAGGTAAGAAGATTATCATACAGTTTTTGCACAGTCATTTCATGCAAATTCTTTGACTCTTGGATGGATGTGGTATTTGCATCCCACTTGTTGGGTAGTGCTCGCATAAACTTTATGTTCAGATCTTTGTTTAAATATACTTTTCCATAAGACTTTAGAGCATTTAGAAGAATGTTGAATCTTTCATATGTTACTGTAATGTTTTTTCCAAGAATATGAGTAAGCATCTTATATTGTTGAGTTAGGAGGGATTGCTTGTTTTCTCTAACTTCTTATGTTCCCTCATGTATCACCAGCAATGTTCCCCATACTTCCTTGGCAGTGGTGAAATTTACAACATTTTCAAAAAGTTTATCCTCCAATGCCATGAACAAAATATTTTTAGCCATTTTATCTAACTACACACACTTTTTCTCATTTTTTGTCTATTCTTCACGCATTTTTACAACCACCTTATTGGGATTATCTATTATAGGAGCTAGCTTTGTAGGAACATATGGATCAATGAGAACAGCTTCGAACAAATCATCATCACACTACAAGAAAAAGGCAATATGGCAACCAGTTCTAAAACTTGTCGCCATATGACTTATAAGCCGACATGTATTTATATGACGTTGGTATAGATTAGGCAGGAAGGCTGACACTAATTTAATGGTACTATAAAACTAAGGTGATCGCAGTACCGTCACTATAGATGTTTAAATATCGTTGTTATAGAGGTATAAGCCGAAGATTTATACCCAGTCAGTATACATTAGGTGGGAAGTCTAACGCCAATGTATTAGTACTGGCAACCGTAACATCGTTATAAGATCTGAAATACCGTCGCTATTGGAGCATAAGCTAAAACAAAATTATATTCCCTCCATTATTTTCACTCTCGCCCTCTCCCTCAGTTTTCACTCCCTCATATTAGAAAATACATTCAGTCGAGCCCAAATCCCTTATTTCCCAGTTTTGTTTCCAACTCTCTAATCCCTCTTGTTTCATAACCCATTGTTGAAGGCAGTCCTCTCTCCTCATTGTGCCACTGCCGATCTACCATCTCAGTGTCGATTTGTAGAAAGGTAATTGTGATCTACCCTCAATTTCTTAATTCCACAAAAAAAATTACAAAAGAGGGCAAAACCCTAGCTAGTTCTTCACCCGTAATCGGTAGTTAAAAGTCTGAATGAAAATTTTGTAATCTTCTTTCTTTCTCTCTCCCTCTTGTTCTGAATGAAAATTTTGTATTAGAAATTTGGGTTAGATTTTTTTGACCCAAAATCTGAGTTACCTAACCTCAGGTTTGGTGCTAACGATCCAACATACATATCACATCTAACTACCCATTCATTATGAATTACAGCATTCATTACATAACTTAATACATAAATATAACATTATCCCAAGTTAACTAACCTTAACATTACATGCCTATAATACAAAAAGGCTTAAACCAAAATATGATACAGTAATCATTACACATTTAATACTATTCAGTCGCCTTCGCTTTGCCTTTAACCTTCTTAGATCCCTCTGCTACCTCGACTTTAGCTGAAATGTTTTATTTAAGCAAGAGTGAGCAACGAGTTTGCTCAACAAGTTAAGTATACAATGAAAGATATATATTAGGAATAGAAGAGTCTAGCTTCTATAGAACTTCAACAATGTTCAAAGGATTTTGAAGTACTTGAATAAAATATTTTTTAATACCAAAACTTTCTTAAATTTCATGATGAATAACATATCAATGATGAAAGAGTAAAACTCTTTTGAAGTTTCAATAATATTCCATTGATTATGAAGAATTAACAATACTGCAACCATATTCAATAAAGTGGGATATTCCCAGATTTCATGTTTAGTGATCACAAATGGATCATGAACTAATAGAGGAATCATTAGTTATTAAAACTAAATTACCTCAAAATATAAGTTACTTATAAAAACTAATTATAATCTTCTGCAAATACTTCGAAGTGATCAGATCCATTATACCCTATATTATGCATAATACTCAAAAATAATGCATTAGCCGAATGTCCGACAATAAAGTTTCATTTTTTTATAAAGGTTATTCATCTCAGTATTACATCATGAGTCTGTACCATAACAATATGGTTTGGATTGCTTTCAAGAAATGCTATGATTTCAACATATAATATCAATATTGATCTAGCCGAAATAAATGGCATAGATCTTTCAATAATCAGTCAGTTCATAATTAATAGAACGTTTCATGCTTTAACAAATATTAGTCTTGCCAAAACAATTAGCCGAGACATAGCTCATAAACTATTAAAATAATAAACAAGATTCAACTGCACTATGTGCGAATAACAATAATCATTGTGGATGTGAATAACCAACAATAATTATTCACTAATCATGATTTGAAATTAATAACTCAAGTTAAGTTAGGAAACTTGAAATAAATGCGAATATTCAATAATAACCATAGATGTGGAATAATCAACAATAATTATCCACTAACATGCTTGAAAAATAACAACTCGAGTTTGAGTTAGGGAACTTGCCTTGGTTTTTAACTACTGCTACACAATTTAATTTACTTATCATTAATAATATTGATCTCTCAATTAGAATAATACATCATGACACATAATACCACTATTTACAGTCATCATATAGCTTAAACACATTACCTCGTATTCCTAACAGTAGTTAGAACACATAAGAATAGGTATCAAGATTAGGTCTTATGTTCCTTATACTCATTTCAAGATTTCTTTCCCTCATGTAGTTTTATTTGAAAATTTTCCACCCTATAAGGCTTTAAGTGTTCATTTAACAAAATCTCTCATGTTTAGTCATTATACACATACAATGAGGTCAATAAGTCTCAACTATACATGTTCGCGTCATCTTAGTCATGCATTTCAAGTTGTATAGTTCTAATTCATTTAGACTTGTTCTAAACAATACTCAACTAGTTTATAACGCATATGACTAGCTAGCATGCATGTCAATCATGTCTATATGCATATTCATATCTTAGCATGATAGTCAAATCCTAGAGTACATGCAAGGGTGTTATCAGCCAATTTAGTTTCTCAAACTCTTAAGTTTTTTTTTGAAAATCTCAAGTTAACCATTCAAGCATGCAAAACTACTTCACTTACTATACATCATGCTTTCATAACCACATATTAGTCACGTGCTAAGGCATACAAGAGCTTGATATGTTTGTACATAAGGTCAGAATATACATTACCCAATGTTCACCAAATTTAGTTCCAACTCTTTAAGATTTCTTTGGATACACATACTAAACCAAGGTAACATGATTTAATAAAACCAAAACAACATCAATCCATATGTTAGGGTCATTTACATGCATAATCAAACCAAAATAACGTGCTCATGACAACACAAGGCAAACAAAATCTGTTTCCAAAACTGGCAGCCTGCGCGGCTGCACAGTTTTGTACTATAGAAGTGGCGCGGCCGCGCCACTTTGACCAGAGGCAAAAAAATGGCTCTGCTTCTGCAGACCCTCAACACAAGCATTGCTAAACCTTCTAGCTACAACTCAAACCAACTACAATGCTACTAAACATGCATATAATCTCAGATAACACATGGATAACAGTTACCAAACCAATTAACAAGAAATTCATGAAATTCTAAGAATTTAACAAGACTTAAAATTAATAACATGTTTTGACATTAATGTTACCTCTTGAGGTTGTGAATTGAATTTCCCTTCTCAATTTCAAATTGCTCACTTAAATTGCAATTCCCTCTCTATATGCAACTTATCAAAAATTTAGTGATTGCAAAGTTTACAGAATGGAAAAGGAGACCTCTATTTATAGAGAAATTATGGACCAATTTCTGGTTCTTGTTCAGTGAATCAAACCAAAGGTAGAAAGAAAAAGATGATGGACAATGAGAGTTTGATGGAAAGCAATCACCAACTCCACCCCTATCCATCCTTCTAGCCATCATCATCTTCCTCTAGCCCTTTTGGTTTGCTGAGTTTAAGGAAAAATAGAGATGATAGGCCATTGGCCTAATACACGGCTGATGACTTAGAATGAGACTATTAATTTGGGACAAAGCTTTGTAATTCACTGACTTGACAACATAAAACTGAGTACTTCAAGAAATGAGTTCCTATTTGACCCACAATGCTTCTTTAATGACTTAATGTAATTACCTTGTAATAAGTTAGGGGTGTATATACACATAATCGTATAATCCATGTACATTTTGATAATACTGAATATAATTTAATTGGGTATCATCTAACCACATTATCATAAACTTACTTATTGAAATAATTATTAATTTGCAAATTATTGATTTATTCTAATTTAATATTACATAAAGTACATCTTTAATGTTCTCACACATACATATTGTCACATAAGCATTCTTTATGTAACTTATAATTCATTCAATTTTACTATATAGTTTTATATATTATATAGTCACCTTAAAGTGTCACACTACACTTTCTTTTTAATTGAATGTAGGTACTATATATAATACTATTAATTATCACATATCTTGCACATAACAATTAATGGAATAAATATAAATCTTTTTTTATTAATTATTTACCCATTAATATTCTATTACTCACAATACCAATTAATTAACATTATGATATTAATTAATCAGTCACTTCTTAATTCATTCGTTCTTTAATTTAATTAAACCATCATAATTTCCATTATCGTGCTACACAAGGCATTTCACAGGTCTCATCATATTTTCCCACATTTTCTCAATTATCATAATCTCAATTTAATCTAATTGAGATACCCATATCATGACAGATAAATATTTATATAAAATAAATTGTCTCATTCTTATTAATATCATTATTAATTTTTATTCATAAAATTCACGGTTCTTACAAGTTTACTCAACTCATGACATACTATAACAAGGATACACTTAACAGATCTAACAATTAACAGATCAAGATCTACAGGCCCTGACATTTGACTATCATGCCATATTTTTAGGGTTCTTGGACAGTTTCTTAAATCTTCATTTTTATGCATTTAAAGGTTACGAATCCATGTTTTATCAACATAGATCACTAAATAACATAACATACAACATATTTAAACAGAAAAACAGAAAATCTATCTAAGCATACAAGATCTAGCTTAGGGTTAGGGTTTATACTTTCTTGAACCAACTTTTTGATTTCCCTCTTTTTGATCTGATCTTGGATGGCTATAGGGTTAACTTGGCTTATTTTAGGACTTAGTTTAAAGTTTGAATTCATGGGATTGGAGAATGAGAGTCTTGGCTAAGTGTAGAAACTAAAGTAAGGGCTTTTAGGTATTTAAACCTTCATTATGATCTTATCCTTTTGATTCAATGGATTTGGATGATACATGTGTCCAATTGTGCCTGATTGACTTTGATTTTAAGCACATGTGAGATCTCCAAGTGGTGAGTCACAAGATTTGGCTTTATCATTTTACTTAAAAGAGAAGTAAAAGGATATTTTTGTCATTTTGAACCTATTAAGGGCAATTTGGTAATTTCCCAAATAATTTTAAGGGTATTTTTGTCATTTCACATGCTTCCCTTAAATTTTAACTCTTAGGGTTTACTAACTAGGATTAGGGTTTGCTAATTACTATTAGGGTTTGCTAATTAGGGTTAGTATTACCAATTAGGGTTTAGGATTTTCAAATCTGGAATTAGGGTTTCTAAACTAACATTAAGGTTTACTAATGTTATACCTTATCTAATCAACACTTAACATTAATCACATATTGTACATACACATAATCATAAATACAATTATAATAATAATTGTATTAATAATCAAATCCCTATTTGTAATTCGAATTAGGGTTTTAATCAGTTGTTCATCTTTGCCTCATTCATATTTCTTAGTCAATAAATAAGTTGACTATCTTGCTACATTCATATCACACATGCTCAAAATAATAATGATAACAATAGTGATAATAAAAAAAATTATTCGTAAAATATAATCGTTTAAAATTCTGGGTCCTGACAAGTTTGGTGTCAGATGAGGTGGAGGAATAAGAATAAGGTTGCAGCAGTAGTGGTGACATCAATGGGAAAGGCAATGTAGTTCCTAGGAATCAGTGAGGAACTTCAAAAATTGTTAGATGCTGACATGGGCTAAGTGGCTGCAAGGCGTCGTGCTCGCGAGGCGTTCAAGTATATTCAGCTCTTTATTGATCATTGCTTGTTCAAGGTAATTTTCTAAACACAAAGTTTGAATCTTGTTTTTTGCATTCGATTTGGCATGTTTATTTTTGATTATTTTTTTATTTTTAGTTATTATGTATTGTCCAAATTTGTTGGAATTTTCATTGCTAGTAAAATTAGTAATCATGCGTCCAAGCATTCTTGTATTAATTGTTGTTTGGGTTAACTATTTTGTCTCTCTATACATCCATGTGGGTTGTTGGAATGCCACTTTTGTAAAAGGAAAATGCAACTTGAAATAGGTTGGTGGTAACTATTCATTGAACTTTATTCAAGGACTAATAAAAAAATGTTTTTCCCTTACCTAGTAGATCAGAATTTATTAGGGTAAAAAGCAAAGTCGACCACTGAACTTTAGGGGTTTTTGGAACTTTAGGGGTTTTTGGGTATTGAGCCATTTTCTTTTAGTCAACGCACATTGAGCCCCTTTTATTAAAAAATTTGGACTTTGAGCCCCAAGCGCCACATGTGCGTTGACTTGTCTACGTGGCGCTTATGTGGCACACATGACAGATCTGACGTGGACATTTTTACAAGTGGACGACCTGACGTGGCCATTTTCGAAATTTTTCCCAAAATTATATAGATGTACATATTCGAACATGAAACCTCAAATTTGGAACATTGGTCCAATTACTAACTGAGCAGCATGGGCCTTATTGTTATTAGTTTGCAAGGATTAATATTTATAACTAAACAATTAGATCCCCAAATTAAAAGACAAAACAGATCCCAAGCAGATCCCCAAATTAAATTAACGTAATATTAAAATTACTTGCTTCTCCACAGCAACTCCAAGTATAGCTTTTCCACAACAACTCCAAGTATAGCTTTTCTCCAAATTTCAAATTACTTGCTTTGCTCCACAAAAAAAGTCACATTTATAAAATAAAAATAATATTTATCGAAAATTATGTAATATTTAAAAAACAAATTTGGGGCAAAAATATTAAATATAATATTTAATATTTTACCAAAAATATAAGTAAAATATATTTAATATTTTAATATTAAATATATTTTACCAGAAATATATTTATTATTTTAATTAATGATTAATTAAAATATATTTTAGGTAAATTAAAAAAATATTTATCAGAAATTATGAAATATTAAAAAAAGAAATATGGGGCTAAAATATTAAATATAATATTTAATATTTTACCGGAAATATAAGTAAAATATATTTGATATTAAATATATTTTACCAGAAATATATTTAATATTTTAATTAATAATTAATTAAAATATATTTTAGGTAAATTAAAAAAAATATTTACTGGAAATTATGTAATATTTAAAAAAACAAATTTGGGGCTAAAATATTAAATATAATATTTAATATTTTACCAGAAATATAAGTAAAATATATTTAATATTTTAATATGAAATATATTTTCCAAAAATATACTTCATTTAATATTTTAATTAATGATTAATTAAAATAAATTTTAGGTAAATTAAAAAAAAATTTACTGGAAATTATGTAATATTTAAAAAACAAATTTGGGGCTAAAATATTAAATATAATATTTAATATTTTACCGAAAATATAAGTAAAATATATTTAATATTTTAATATTAAATATATTTTACTAGAAATATACTCCATTTAATATTTTGAATTAATGATTAATTAAAATATATTTTAGGTAAATTAAAAAAAATATTTACTAGAAATTATGTAATATTTAAAAAACAAATTTGGGGCTAAAATATTAAATATAATATTTAATTTTTTACCAAAAATATAAGTAAAATATATTTAATATTTTAATATTAAATATATTTTGCCAGAAATATATTTATTATTTTAATTAATGATTAATTAAAATATATTTTAGGAAAATTAAAAAAAATACTGGAAATTATGTAATATTTAAAAAGCAAATATAGGGCTAAAATATTAAATATAATATTTAATATTTTACCTGAAATATAAATAAAATATATTTAATATTTTAATATTAAATATATTTTACCGCAATATATTTAATATTTTAATTAATGATTAATTAAAATATATTTTAGGTAAATTAAAAAAAATATACCGGAAATTGTGTAATATTTTAGGTAATATATTTAATTAAAATATATTTTTTCTGGTAAATATATCTTTAAGGTTTGTTATGGGAACTGCTTGGGATCTGTTTTCATTTAATTTGGGGATTTAATTGTTTAGTTATAAATATTAGTCCTTACAAAATAATAACAATAAGGCCCATGTTGCTTAGTTGGTCATTGGACCAATGTTTCAAATTAAAGGTTCCATGTTCGAATCTATGCATTATGTATTATTATTGTGACGCCCCAAAATAGGTATACATCACCTATTTTGAGTCGCCAAATATATGGTACAGAATACGAATACAATCTTTAATATACAACAAGAGAGCTGTGAGTTTTAATACAAATACTATCTTCTAGACAATATCCACTCTCAGAATAAGTCTTATTATATTTATCGTCACACTATTTAACAGAATAGTGAGGACTACTAATACTATCATTTGGACCGTCACTCCGTTCCCCGACTACTCTCGGCTACATTCTCATTTCCTGAAGAGAACAGTGAAAAAAAAGGTGAGCTCAACTAGCCCAGTAAGAATATTATGACTAAGATAATGCAGAATAAATTATCATTAGTCTTCAACAATGTTAAGCTGATAAAATACAATAGACATCAAGTTTAACTGCAGCGGAACAAGCAATCCATTAAAAGAGTCAAGTAGAGAATAAAATCTACTATCTTTTATGATTTAAAATGTTTTTCATCACTTTTATCGCTAGGACTCAGCTTAAAAGATAATCCACATCATCCCTGCACTACGGCCAAGGATATTCATTAGTATCACAACCACAAAATTATCCATGCACTACGGGCCAAGGATATTTGTGTATTCATCAATGTTCATGATCGTGCCAACAACTATCCATCAATGCACTACGGGCCAATGAGGACTTTTACCACATCATTTGAACATTACGGTCATGATTACACCGAATAATCCTTGGTCATAATCATACCAAGTTCATCTATGCACTACAGGCCACAGATGACTTTCAACAAAATATAAATATGAGGATGACGACAAAGATATAAGAATTCAATAAAACAAGTTCAAGAATTAATTTATCCAGGAACTAATAACGTCCAAATTGTCAACATGATACTTCTTTGTAGAGTAAAATTCAAAAATGCTCAGAAGAATATTTCCATGAAAAGATACTGGATGAAGCACAAATATCAAGGATATTCCACTAATTTCATGGAGTATAGAAGTCAAAACTTTAACCAACTGAGTATAATAAAGAATGCAATAACAAAAGAAATCACCAGGCATGCGATAGACCGCACAGGCAGGTTATTCCAACAGAATAATAAATAACGGAACCAGGTCCTGCGTAAAACGCACAGACAGGATATTCCAACAGAATAATAAAGACGGAATCAGGTCCGGCATAAAACGCATAGACAGGATATTTCAATAGAATAATAAAGACGGAACCAAGTCCGGCGTAAAACGCATAGACATGATATTCCAACAGAATAATAAAGAATGGAATAACAGAAGAATTTCACCAAGTATAGGGTAGCCCGCGTATACATGTTATTCCAACAGAATAATAAATAATGGAATAACAGAAGTTCTCTTCATGAATACAAAAGAAATAATACCCCTTACCTTAGAAGAAACTGGATATAGAAAAAGAAAGGTAACAGACTTCTCTTATTCTTTCTCTCTATAATTTTTTCTCTCTAGAGTTTCAGTGAATTCGTAAGAAATAATGAAGGAATGAGCTTCTATTTATAGGAGAATGGAAGGGCACTGTTCATGAACGAAATAATTTTGCAGAGTAACGGGCGAAAGGAAATTTTTTTTTCCAGACGCAACGTAATTATCCCACGTGTGAATTCCTTTAATTCAACGACAACTTTTATATATATATATATATATATATATATATATATATATATATATATATATATATATGGGAGATGATTCATGGAAAACGTTAGATATTAACACTATTTCAACTAACGCTAATCTAGCCGTCCAATATTAGAGTTAATGGCTGAGATGAATGCCCAGCCGCTAGAGGGAGTAGCGGCCAGCAATAAATTAAAAAATCATATCTGCTGGCCGCTAGAGGGAGTAGCGGCCAGTCAAAACGTCGACGTTTTGACTGGCCGCTACTCCCTCTAGCGGCCAGCAGAGATGATTTTTTAATTTGGCTCGACTGGCCGCTACTCCCTCTAGCGGCCAGTAGAAAGAATTTTTTAATTTGGCTCATGCTCCAGCCGCTAGAGGGAGTAGGGCCAACAATTTTTTTTGGCTTAATTACATTATCCTGATTATCCTCTCACATACTATTTATTAATCAATAAATAAAATAATAAAAATTATAAGAATAACTATAAGGATAATCAATAATTATCTTTATACTTATTAAGATAATTACTGATTATCTTTATAATTATCCTTAATAAGTATAAAGATAATTATTGATTATCCTTATAGTTATTCTTATAATTTTTATTATTTTATTTATTGATTAATAAATAGTATGTGAGAGGATAATCAGGATAATGTAATTAAGCCAAAAAAAAATTGTTGGCCCTACTCCCTCTAGCGGCTGGAGCATGAGCCAAATTAAAAAATTCTTTCTACTGGCCGCTAGAGGGAGTAGCGGCCAGTCGAGCCAAATTAAAAAATCATCTCTGCTGGCCGCTAGAGGGAGTAGCGGCCAGTCAAAACGTCGACGTTTTGACTGGCCGCTACTCCCTCTAGCGGCCAGCAGAGATGATTTTTTAATTTATTGCTGGCCGCTACTCCCTCTAGCGGCTGGGCATTCATCTCAGCCATTAACTCTAATATTGGACGGCTAGATTAGCGTTAGTTGAAATAGTGTTAATATCTAACGTTTTTCCATGGATCATCTCCCTATATATATATATATATATACGGGAAGGATCAAGAGCATAATTCTTAAATAGCATAATGCCTTAAGTAGCATAATTTCATCAAAACGACGTCGTTTTCATGGGACGCGGTGGCATTTTTGTAAATACGCGGTGGCATGGTATTTACAAAAATGCCATCGCGTCCCATGAAAACGACGTCGTTTTGATGAAATTATGCTACTTAAGGCATTATGCTATTTAAAAATTATGCTCTTGATCATTTCTATATATATATATATATATATATATATATATATATATATATATATATATATATATATATATATATATATATAACATGTTGGCCACTTCTATTATATATATACCCCATTTTAGACTTCACCTTCCCGTGACAACATCATTTCCCCCACCAATATCAATTCATGTCATACATATATAAAATACTTACCACCACCCACCAAATTCTCTTTCATATTAAAACATATAATCCATTCACCCACCAAATTCTCTTACCACATCATTCACGGCACAAAGTTTATATATTATATATATAACTTGTATAATACACCCATGTATATATATATATATATATATATATATATATATATATATATAATACAGAACTGAGACAACTTTCTACCGATGATTTTGGAAAATGGGTAAAAGAGAATCCAAATAATACGCCAATATTTATAACAAATACTTCATAAAAATCATCTCAATATTTTTAACAGCATTTATCATCATTATTATAATTTGCAATATTAATCGACCAGGTCGTTCCGAGGAAAGAGGGGGCTTTCCAATAAGGATTTCTCCCTATTGGTGCGCAATTAGGTGACCAAACCTCTCCTTGACAGAACTTCTAAACATCGTTAATATTGCAAATAATAATATTAATAACTTTGTCGTCTCAATTAATAATATTTAAAATATCGACAATAATTGAATCAAATAATGTGAGATACTATGCAACAATTACTATAGCAATAATTGAACAAAATTGAGTGACTTCTCACGTAAGCATCAATAATCAATACCGTGTGCTACTATGCAACCACGTGTATTACTGTACTTTTACTACCGAGTAGTTCAACAGTTGTAACTGTAAAACCTTCGCCGTTATTTTCATAAAAATATTTTTATCGTTTTTTCAATCCGACAATAATTCCGGTGTGGGGTCCACCAAGGATTGTGCCGTCGTACGAATATTCCCTGTTAAAACGAATATTCCCCGACCAATCGAATATTATATAACAACTTACGTAATTTGCAAAATTTATAAATATTACCCACAACTATAACATTATATCAAATTCATTCCATAATATTTAAAAATGATATTTATAAAAAAATCATCTTTATTAAAAAGTTGGGGTCTTACAATTATCACTCTTGTAATTTTTGGTGATTTCTACAACCAATATCATCATAATCATTATATTTGTTATTTCGACTCTGAACTTCTTCTCTTTTCTAAGAGTAGTTATCTTGTACCCAAAATGAATTAATAGAAATTTAAGGCCATAATTTACATATTCTCCTTATTGGAGGTCGAGTGTGCTTGTAGTTTGTTGATTCTTTTCCTATAATGAATGGCACCAATTTAATGTGTAATTGTTATATAGCCATCTCTCCAGAAGATGAATATTTGGTGGGTAATAATGACTTCTTTCCTTTCAATTGTCTAACAGATGTCATATGATGGATTGAAGATGAAGGAGGGAACTTGATTTTAGTGGTTGCCCATTGGAAAGTTTATTTCTAAATCTTGCCATTGTCACTGATATTCTCTCCTCATGATGAGGCTGTGGATACAGTCAAACAGAGTAGGTTATTTCTTGTCTTTCTCTTATGAAACTCCATAATGGTGAATATCAGTGTGATAACTAATGTGAGTTAAACGGGTGCTATTTGTAAAAGCTTAAATATCAATTGGAGGTATATTGCTACACTGATGTTGGGGTATTGGGGTATTGGGGTGTTGGGGAGGCATTTGCATAATCGAATGTAAGGCAGCAGATAGAGGTTCCAGAAAAACGAGCACATGCATCTCTTTTGTTTATTTTAATTTTTGTGCATCATCATCTCTCAGTGATCATTGCACGAAATGAAAAACAAGAAATTTTGAGGACCAGACCTCAATACATTGTTTTATTTGGTGTCCCTACTTATCTCCTCTTCTAATTACCGCTTTTTGTTCATATATTTTGCCTGCCTATTTTGTTCATATATTCTATGTGCATATACTTTGCACGCTTGATATAGTCTCTTATTTACAACAGGACTCTTATTTATATGAAACACTCCAATATTAAAGACAGCT
This sequence comes from Panax japonicus, assembly GCA_020205505.1. Lineage (NCBI taxonomy): Eukaryota > Viridiplantae > Streptophyta > Magnoliopsida > Apiales > Araliaceae > Panax > Panax japonicus. Next base: position 42,657,740 of record CM035095.1, on the reverse strand, counting down.
TACTGAACATATATTATATTTGATTTTTAACTTATTAGTTTATGTATTAATGTTTTTGTTCTCAATTGTATGTTTAATTAATGTTTTTCTTATCAACAAACCAAAATTTCTGGCAGACCTTGTGTAAAAGTATATAACAACAAATAATGGAGTACTATATTAGCACATATTTATTTGCAAATGCATATATAATTTAATTATTGACTAATTTTGTAGACATATTTCAGTCTTAAATTATATTAAATATTCAGAAAATAAATTAGACCAAAGTATATATGTCATAAATTTCTTTAAACACTATTATTTGTTTATTTATTTATTTTATTTTCGTTTTAAAATATAATTGGTTGGGACTTCCAATTTTGGTTGGGTCCTGGAAGCGCCTGAAAGAAACTGGGTTATAGATCCATACTGACCCAATTTAGAATGTGGGTTCAAATACTTGAGAAGCAACACTATAAACTTTAGAGGTGTCAAACGACCGGGCGGGCGGGCGCCGGGCCGGGCTATGGCCGGTCCGGGCCAAAAAGGTCCGGATTTCACGGGCCAAAAAAATAAGCCCATAGCCCGCGGGCTCACGGACGGGTCAGGCTGGCCCGCGGATCGAAGGTGGTTTATGTTTATTTTTTGTATTTTTTTCAGCCCGCTAAACCCGCGGGTGGGTTGGGCCGGACTTTGAACGGGCCGGACCAAAAAGGCCCAGTTTTTTGTGAGCCAAAAAAGTACGCCCATAACCCGCTTTTTAACGAGCAGGCCGGCCCGATCCGCTGGCTTTGGGCCGTTTGCCCGGTCTAATAAACTTTGTTGAACCTTGTTTTTTTATAGCACTCTTTTTTTCACTTCCTAAAGTGAAAAAATAGGCAGATCTTCCGACGATCTATCCGGAGAAATGGCATTAACCTTCGATGAGTTTGGGTGGCCATTCATAAGCCGTGACGGCGAAATCACCATTAGTAATTTTCTCTCTCTTTGTCTATTCAGCTTTATATGTTGATCTAGTAACTGCTCAAGTAGCCGATTTTGTCAAAAAAAATTGAAATTTCTTTTAAATTGTTGCTTTTATGTATTCAGATTTATGTTTGATTTAGTAGCGAATCAGTCAAAATGATTTTGCTTTTGCATTGTTACTTCATTCTTGATCTAATTTTTTGATTTGAGAGTTTCTTTTTTTTTTTGCTTGTGTTATTATATTGTATAGTTTGTCTACAGATCAATAGCAAATGAGATGAAATCATGTGATGGGATAATAGTAATTGATGTAGGACAAATCTGGGATGAAGAATTAACGTAAAATAAACTAGGTTCTAAACTCCACGTTTAGACCGCTAGGATCTCTCAAGTGTATCCACTCAAATACCTCTACGGTAGGATACCTCTACGGTATGAATGAAATAATCAATTTCAATATCAATAATATGTAGTCTAAAAGACTTGTGGGGATTACATCACTATTTAAAGAGACTTAAAACCCAAATGTTACTTGGAGAATAATAAAAGTACTAAAAGACTAAGGTAACCTTACTAAACATTAAAAATTCCTAATTACTAATTAATATTAGTGTTCTAAAATTCGCTAGTCGGTCCGAGGTCGGTTGACTACCGACTAGAGACTAGGGGATTAATCGGCTAGTCAGATTTTCAATTATTTTTTTAAAATATATATTCTCCTTCCTCCTTCATAAGTTTTGAGTAAGTAGAATAACATAAGTAACACAAATCATCAAATAAAAACATGGAAACTAAGTAAAACCAAATAGTTCAACGCGTTAAGTTCAAAACCAATTAACCAAATGAAACTAAGTAGCACAAAATCAATAGTCAATCACTCATCCTCCTCTTCTCCTCCTTATCACTCCAAGACTTGCTCTCCATCGGACTCAAACTCATAATCTTCATCTTCCTCTTCGTTGTCATCATCTTCCGACACAAACTCGTCTTCATTTAGTTCTCGCACATTTATACCACTTCTTTTAGGTAGAAGGACCTCATCCGCTCCTATTTTTTCTGATTTCCACCTACTTTTTTCGATTTTCTCTACTTGTTCCTATTTTTTGATTTTCTCGGACTGGGCGACTTTACCGACTAGTCGCCGACTGGAGCCCGACTAAGTCGGCCAGTGACTAAATCAAAGGACTAGGTCCTAGTCGACTCGTTGAGGCTCCGACCCCGACCTAGTCGCCGACTAGTTGGTCAACTAGGCCGACTTTTCGAACACTGATTAATATCCCTAAATCCCACTAATAAATAAAATACATAAATCACATCAACGACTTTTATATTAAATATAATAAAAACTCCAAATAATAAATGAAAAAATCTCTTCTTTGTCCTTGACTTAGAGTTCCCATTATTCTCCTCTTGTTGGAGAAAACTCGACCTCGAGTTCTATAATATGAAATAATAAGCAATGAACTCTGCAACGGAAGAACATTTTGGAATACCTTTGACAACATCATCACAAGGTAAGGCTCAAAAATTTTTGAAAAGAGAATTGACGAGAGCATCACTTTCGTATTCAAAGGCGTTGAAAATAAGCTTTCTGGAACAACGAAGTCAACAATGTCAACTTGGATTGGATCAACTTCTCGAAACGTCCTTTCCTCGATAACGAACAACTCCAAAGCAACGTTAAATGTTTTCTCAATTTGTTCCTCGTACAAAATCTCTAGTTCAACTTTTGGAACTAAAAGAATTTACATAGACACATCACGACTGTCTGTAACCCCAAAATTTAGAACATCCTCTTTTTCTTTCTCTTGCTCTGCTTGAAGATGTGCTCGCTAATCAATAAGGTCTTCTTTTATAGAATATATGTCATCTTTAATAGAAGAACATTTAGAAATTACTCTTTGTGTGGCCTCTCTTGCTTCAACTTGTTGACGTTTCCTTGTTTCAGCTTGTTGACGTTTCCTTGTTTCAGCTTGTTGACGTTTCCTTGCATCAACTTTCCTTTTTTCATCTTGATATCGACGTTCTAATTTTTCAAGGTAATTTTGTGCTTCAATCATATTCCATATAAGCTCTTCTTGCTTGTGTTTCAAATATCTATGACCACATGCATTAATAAGGTAGTATATTCGATCACTTTCATCGTCAAGAAACATAATATACTCTTTTGCTTCAACAATCAATTCTCTAGTGGCTTGAGACATTGGGTGTTTTTTTTTTCGTAAACTAGCGCGATGAACAGTACTACGGCGATGAACAGTAACTCCGACGATGAAAAATTCCTAATTACTAATTAATTCTAGAAATTGGTTCAGTAAGTTTGAATTAAGGTTACCTGCATTACTGACTACCAACTATAGTTTTTTACGTGTAACTATTCTGCCAGTGCACGTGGTTTATCTTGTAAAAGAAAGCTCAATATAGAAGAAAAGGAATTTGGGTTAACTAAAATGATGCGTCTTTAGACACAACAACAATCACTAGTATATTGGTTTATATATTATCTTTTCTTGCATACACTAATTAACATTGGTGTAGGAGTAATTGTGTCCTAGAAGCATTGACAGGGTTGAGGAGTGTGCATTTTTCTTCCTATTTAATTGGAGACATTTGAGCTAGTTAAGATCTTCCTAACAACTTCTATGTCTGTCTTGTCAGAAAATGATGGTGCAACAATCTTGGAGCAGATGGACGTGGACAATCAAATTGGAAAGTTGATGGTCGAATTATCCTGGAGTCGGGACTATTAGAACATGGAATTCATCCCATATGGATTGTAGAGGGATTTGAGATGGCGTCGAGGATTGCTGTTGAACATTTGGAGCGTTTATCACATTAGTTTGATTTTGATGCAACAACCATCCAGCCTTTTGGTTCAAACTTGCATGACTACTTTATCCTCCAAGATGTAAGTCCATCTTAATCATGTCTTTAAACTTTACATGTTGCAGGGTCATGTTTGATTAACTGATTAGTTCAATTACTCTTAGGAATATGTAAACTTATTATTAATTTCATATTTTCACGTGTACTTGAGGCTCCTACACATTCAATTTTTAAAGTTATAATGGGTTTCACCTTGTAAGGTTTATCGTACCTCTGTGTATTTTCATGTGAAACATGATTGCTCACTAGATGAACTATTTCACTAAGCCATGCACTTAGAGGACCTCAATCATATTCTTTTGTATATTCACCTCTTTTCCAGTCGCATGCAATCACCAAAAAATGGCTTTCTGCTAAGAAAGAAAATCTTTGGAGGTGCTAGTTTCTTAGGCTATGCTGAGATTGTGTAATGAAGTGTAAATGAGTCTCATCCTATTCTATCTTTGACTAGGTTGCTAGGAATGTGTCAATTTACTTAAGTTTTTTTTCCCAAAAATATTGTCAAGGATATTGTTGCTTATCGGTATGTTTTACAGCTAGACAATGTCTTTTGTGTTACATTAATAATATATCTTGTTTTATCTGTTCAGGCTGGTTTGGTTCGAGAAAAATCATTTGGTACCACAAAAGATCGGATGTTCTACATTGCACATTGTTCAAATTCAAGGTTTGTGACCGTATTCATTCGTGGTGGTAAGTAAAACAATATTGACATTACAGTTGTTGGAAGTAGGTCTTATGATTACTTACTTTCTAGTAGAGGTCACGCGCTCGCAGTCAACTTACTCTTTTGATTAGCCATGATATCCTACTTTATGTGCATTGTACTTTATTATGATACTAATGTTGTTTCTTAGAGGGTTTATTCTTCTGATGTTTGTAATGGAGATTTCTTCGTCATTCTCTACGATGATTATTTTTTTGTCAACCCAATTTTTGAGAAGCTGTGGTTGCGATATTGTTATATGAGGTGATGTTTGGTTGAGGTTTTCTTATTGCCAAAGACTATGGATTCAACATAAAACGAAATTGTGTACCTTTCAATCTGATTAGGCAGGGATCAGTGTTTATAGGTAGGCCCATTTTAGAAGTGTAAAAATATAGATACTATAACTATACTTGCACACTTGATTTGGTCTCTTATTTACAACGTGGGTATTAATCTATCCAAGTTGTTCATGTCTTAGTATAGTCCTGTTTGACAGATTACGTTAACCTTCTTAACAATTACATGCATTTAAAAATGAAACTTAGCATGCATCCATTTATTCTCTTACATGTTTCTTTTGTGGCCTCATCGCTGATGGCCTGCTTGATTTCTTAAATTGTATTGTTTACTTCTGTGAGAAATTTCCTTGGTCATTCTAGTTTCTTATACAGACCTAGGCAAAGCATGTATTCACATATTACTGGTCCCATGCATTAGACTTGCATCAACATTCGACATACAGGATATTTCAGAAAATTCCCAAAGTGACAAGATAGAGTTTGGAAATAAAAAGCAGCACATATATTATCTTCACCGCATCTAGAGATCTTAAACATGATTTTTTATGTTGTGTCTAGTAACAAGATGATGATAGAGGAGACAAAACGAAGCATCCATGATGAATTGTGTGGCTAGGAATCTTATTCGCAACAATTCTATTGTATATGGTGGTGGTTGGGCTGAGATTTCTTGCTCAATTGCTGTTGATGCTGCTGCTGATAGATGTCCAGGAGTTGAGCAGGTATGGTAAATATGTTATTTTATTGCATTTCTTAAACTTTGTAGTGTGGACTACTGCTAAGACCTTTTCCCTGCTATTCACAGTATGCCATCGGGGCATTCGCTGATGCTTTGGATTCTGTCTCCATGGCATTTGCTGAGAATAGTGGTATCCAGCCCATTGAAATACCATCTGCTGTGAAATACCAGCAAATTAAGGTATTCTATTGATTTGAGCTTTCAATGACAGGATGACTTGCCTGTTGCCTCTTCTCCATCTTTCTGTCATTCAAGGGGGTTTAGTTGCAAGTTTTTGGTTATAAATATAGATTTGATGCGCAGGAAAATAATCATTGCTGTGGGATAGACTATAATGATGTTGGCACGAATGATATTCGTGAGCAAAATGTTTTTCGAGACTTTTATTGGGAAGCAGCATAATAATTATTAATATGACACCTTTTGTCAAACATTTGCCAATCATATGTTACTAAATTTAAGCTACAAGTGAATTGAAGTATCTTTTGTATAGCTAACTTGAATCTTAAATAATTTGTATTAAGCTAATTACTTGCTATGGCTATGTATGCACAGTGAATTTATATATTTAATATTTGAAATTGGTCGACTTTTAAGTTTAATGTATGTGGTGTTAAATAAACAGGTTTATATATATTATAGCTACATGCAAATATTATGAAATAAAAAGGTTTATGTCGACGTTATTGAGATTGCTAGTGTTGTAAATAATAGGAAATAAAAAGTTTATGCTGACAGTATTGTGGTCGTTATAGTGTTGTAAATAATAGGAAATAAAAAGTTTTATGTCGACGTATTCTGGTCGCCATAGTGTTGTAAATAATAAGAAATAAAAAGTCTGTTGACAGTATTTGTGGTCGCCATAGTGTTGTAAATAATAGGAAATAAAAAGTCTACGCCGACAGTAAATGTTGTAGCCTTAGGGCACCCTTAACCCCGACAAAATAACACCTGTCGTTATAACACTTTTTATTGACAACATTTGGGTTATAAAGTTTTGTGGCAAAAATTTTATGGCGATGGCAGAACCGAAGGCATATGGATACCATAACGTTAACATAGGTATATGGCCCGTTACACTATCGACTATGATGGGGTACCGTTGACATAACTTATTGCGACTACTTTCGGTTCTATGGCAACAGGCCCATAACGTCGCCATAGCCCTCCTTTCTTATAGTGTCGATACCATTCATATATACCTGCATACGCACTTTACAGTTAGCAAATTTTGTTCTATTTAGAAAAGAAGTGGCTTACTTCCACCACCAAGTTCAAAACTATTTTTATTGTGTCATAGATCTACTCAAAGTGAAAGGTTTGTATTCGTGAGAACCTGCTCTGATACCACTTGTTATTTCCTAAAGGCACTTGTAGATCTCTAGAAGGTGGTTGAATAATTTTTTTAAAATTTTTGATGATTAAAAGAGTGTTACCAAATATTTATTAATTTGATTGATTAAGCACAGCGAAAATGTCTTTTGGAAAAATCCCTTGAAGATTTAAAAATAAATATCAATTCTAAATGATTGCAAGATAAATCAAATAAACATGAGACTGATAAGAGATAAAATCAGCAAGCAAACAAACAATTTTAAGTGTTTGGAGACTGAATAACTCCTAATCCACTCTTCTACTCTTCGAGTAAGAAATTCACTAAATTTTTAGTCACACAGACAAGTAAACTTTGCCCTCTTCAAGCTCAGCAAATTTGGATATTTAGTCACATTGACAAGGACACTTTGCCCTCTTCATGCCCCCATATACTTGGATATTTAGTCACAAAGACGAGGACTCTCAGCCCTCTGATGATTTGATGATTGATGTTTGTTGTGAGGTGTTGCTAAGTTTACGTTAAACTTTTCTTCTCATGTACTTAGCAGCTCGAACAATGTATTCTGGATCGTTGAGTTCATTCTTTGACTTTTGCAAAGTTTTTGACTTTTTGATCAATGTTTGTCACTTCTTAAGTTTAAATCCTTGTTGCATTTTATACTCTGCTGAAAAATCTTCCCGTTACAAGATGTTCATTTGTGCATTTAAAGTTCAAATATCCTATGATCCTTGTTGTTGACATTTTAGACCTAGGAGACAGTTCTTTTTTCCTTACCTGTCACATTAGTATGCTTTCTCACCTAACACCTTTGACATGTCACTGTCACCAACTAGCTGGTAGACGCATATTCTGATCTTCGATTTTTGTCAAGGATATTTGGGGAGTGCATTGGGACCTTCAATTTACAACCCTTCAATGTCAGTCAGGCTTGACTGCTTTACGATCGAGCTCATGTCAACAATCTTTTGCTTGACTTGGTGGATCACTTGTTCACTTAACGAACTGAAGTGACTTTACGAAGCAAAGTGAATTTTGACTACTCCAAATAGTTCAGTGATCCTCTTGATGTATTGCGATCTTATTCTTACTCTGTGATCTTGTACCCAAACTAGCAGAGTAACCTTACAATATTACAACAGCCTATCAACTATACATCAATTCAGCTTCTTTTAGATCAACCTAATATTATTTGATCTTTCTATTCTAAGTCTGTGTACATTTGATAAATTCTTTATAAGGACTGTACAAATCATACTGGTACAAATATACATTAAACTCATTCATCATCAAATCAAAATATGCAAACTCTAACAAACTCTTTTTCAAATTAGATTGCATATTTTAATTTTAATTCTAAGCAGGATATATATTAAGGGATCTTTTCAACAATAATACCTTGAATATAAAACATGCAATCCTAAGTGTTTCCTGGATCTAATAGAGATAAATCTAATGGACCATTAATCCAACTTGGGCCAACCAAGAAATCAACATATAACATATTAAACTAGCCCAAACAAATCAAACAAGTCCATTAAATAGATTACAAACCCAAGTATATTGTCATCATTAAAATCTTAAAGGATAAAAACTAGCATTCTTCTCCTTTTTTACGATGATAATATATTTTATATTTTAACTAACATGCTCCCCCTAATTCTATGACTCCCCCTAAATTTATTGTGACGCCCCCAAAATAGGTATACATCACCCATCTTGAGTCGCCAGATACATGATACAAAATTCAAATACAACTTAATTATACAACATTCGTGCAAAATACGACGACATATATACTATAAGTTTTAATACAAATATTGTAACGTATATAATACGACAATATTCATACTCAAATTAATACATGCCATATAAAGTACAGCAGCAAATATTTCAAGTCTCCAAAGGGACACGAGAAGATTTCTGTTCTCTTCATTTTACTGTGGTGCACTTTTGACGCTTTCAGGGTCGGGTTCTTATCACCCTAATGTTGTTCACCAAAATCAATTATTAAGTGACGTAAAAAATACGACACACACATTTTAGGTTCTCAATACAATTATATATTGCATGTCATGCCATAGTAAGGACTACTAATGTTATCATCTGGACCGTCACTCCATTCCCCGACTAGTCCCAACTATATTCTCATTTCCTGAAGAGAACAGTGAAAGAAAGGGGTGAGCTCAACTAGCCCAGTAAGAAATATGATGACTAAGATAATGTAGAATGAATTATACTTAGCCTTCAACAATGTTAAACTGATAAAATACAATAGACATCAAGTTTAACTGCAGCGGAATAAGCAATCCATTATAAGAGTCAAGTAAAGCATGATATCTACTATCTTCTATGATTTAAAATATTCTCATCAATTTTTATCGCTGAGACTCATCTTAATAAATAAATCACATCATCGAGTCATCCCTACACTACGGGCCAAGGATATTCATTAAATCATCAATGGTCATGACTATACTGAATAATCTCTGGTCATAATCATACCAAAAATCGTCCATCAATGCACTACAGGCCACTGAGGACTTTTACCACATCATTTATAACATTACAGGTCCTGATTATACCGAATAATCCATGGTCATAATCATACCAAGTCCATCTCTGCACGTAAGTCAAAGATGACTTTCATCACAATATAAGCATGAGGATGATGACAATAATATAACCATTAATCAAACGAAAACAAGGATAAATATTAAAGACTTTAAATTTTTCCAAATATTATCCATCACTTAAATAACTCATTGTCTAATATTTTTAATATTATAACAATATTTTAATCACTTCTTAAACTTATAAACAATTTAATTTAATTATTTACACTTTACCAAATAATGCATTTAATCATTAAAAAATGTCATACTCATAAGATTTCATCACCAATGATCAAATCACTCATCAAAAATCTGCATATATCTTATATAGGATTTTCGAGCCCTAAAATCCTATTTACCAATTCTTCAACTTCACATAACATATATTAACTCATATGTTTGTAACTAAACCATTTTCATGAAAAATTACCAAATCAACTTATTATTTTTCTATCCTTTGTCCAAACATATATACATATATTTCATACACAACAAGTATTTTTTTTATAATTTTCAACTCCCTTAAGTATTTTTCAAAAATAAATTTCTAATTAATTCCTTAAGAAATTAGCTACCTCAAGTTTAACTCCGGAAATTTCCAAATCTTGGCAGGATTTTACACATGTTAACGTGTGCTTCCAGTTTAAATTTCATGGTCATCAGAGTTATAGAACTCCGGTTATAGCGTTTTTAGTCAGAAAAACCTAAATATTGAAATAGTCATAACTTGCTCATTTTAAGTCGGAATGAGCTCATTTTTGGACAGGAGGTACTTTATACCCTATATTTCCATGTCCCAAAAGGCCGAAATTTTTCTCACAAATTAAGTGGCCGTAAATGCCCTTTTAAATTTCTGTGTAGTAGCTTTTTTGTACTTTGTAAGTTTTTGACTCCTTTGCTAAAATCAGTCCATACGAAAATCTACAACACCTTTTCCAGTGATTCCACTTAGATAAGTTAGAAAACTCATAGATCTAACTCTAGAACTTGACCACACTCAAAAATTCAAAATATAATTAGAGATATGGTCAATTGAATTTCATATTCTCTTTTCACCAAAATCTGATTTTCAACCCTTTGTGATTTCTAAGAAACTTTCATGTTTTCACATAATAACCAACATAACTCATCATAACACTTACTAATACTACATATACCCATGATTTTCATCAGGCTAGTGCTTTTATTATGACTTTTATCATAATCTACGTAAACAGATCATTTCCACAATTTAATAAGGAATGAATACAAATGATCATTCACCATGCATGTAGTAATCCACATAGACAGGTTATTCCAACAGAATAATAAAGAATGGAATAACTGAAGAATTCACCATGCATATGATAGATCGCAGAGTCAGGTTATTCCCAACAGAATAATAAATAATGGAACCAGGTCATGCGTAATACGCACAGACAGGATATTCCAACAGAATAATAAAGAATGGAATAACAGAAGAATTTCACCATGTATGTGGTACTTCGCATATAGAGGTTATTCCAACAGAATAATAAGGAATGGAATAACAGAAGAATTTCACCATGTATGCGGTACTTCGCATATACAGGTTATTCCAACAGAATAATAAGGAAATGGAATAATTGAAGTTCTCTTCATGAATACGAAAGAAATAATACCCCTTACGAGTACAACAAATAATATCCCTTACCATATAAAGAAGAGTACTCCGACGGGTAGGGCGGGGATATACTTGAAGAAAACTTGCACTACGCTCAAAGCTTTCTTAAACTCTAAAGAAATACGCTTAAGATTATAGAAGAAGAATTCTCTGAACTTCTAGTGTGATTTTCAATTCTAACTAAGCATCCTATTTATAAGAAAAATAGAAAGGATACTATGAAATAAAATATAATATATTCTATTTATAAAATATATAATATATTCTATTTATAAAATATATATTTATATATATATATATATATTAATTAAAATATAATAAAATAAATAACTTTATAAAAGTATTATGTTTTATATAAAAAGATTTTACTATGCAAATACTATGTAGACACTATGCGAACACTATGCATAATAGAATATAATATATTCTATTTATAGTCTAATAAAATAAATAACTTTATAAAAGTATTTTGTTTTATATAAAAAGATTTTACTATACAAACACTATGCATAATAGAATATAATATATTCTATTTATAGTCTAATAAAACAAATAACTTTATAAAAGTATTTTGTTTTATATAAAAAGATTTTACTATACAAACACTATGCATAATATAATATAATATATTCTATTTATAGTCTAATAAAACAAATAACTTTATAAAAGTATTCTTTTTTATATAAAAAGTTTTCTGTTTTATTACATTTATAATAATAATAAAACAAACTTCATCATCATTATTATAATTCACACTATTAATCAACCAGGTCGTTCTCAGGAAAGAGGGGGTTTTCCAATAAAGATTTCTCCCTATTAGCGCGCAATTAGGTGACCAAACCTCTCCTTGGCAGAACTTCTAGACATCGTTAATATTGCAAATAATAATATTAATAACTTCGTCATCTCAATTATTGATTTAATAATATATAAATATCGACAATAATTAAATCAAATAACGTGAGATACTATGCAGCAATTACTGTAGTAATAATTAAACAAAACTGAGTGACTTCTCACGTAAGTATCAATAATCAATACCGTGTGCTACTATGCAACCACGTGTATTACTGTACTTTTATTACCGAGTAGTTCAACGGTAAAACTTCCGCCGTTATTTTCATAAAAATATTTTTGTCGTTTTCTCAATCCGATAATAATTTTGTTGTGGGGTCCACCAATTACTGTACCTGTCGTACGGATATTCTCCGATAAAAAGAATATTCTCTGACCAATCGAATATTATATAACAACTTGCATACTTTACAAAATTTTTAAATACTACCCATAACTATAACATTATCTCAAATCCACACCATAATATTCAAAAAAAATATTTTGAGAAAATTAGATCTTTATTCGTAAAATTTGGGGTTTTACATTTATGCCTATCATGATCACACAACCTGTTTGATAGATGTAAACAAATTAGATAATGAATTAAGATATCCAACCATTATCATAACTATAAACAATATGATATCCAAACATATTATAACCAACATAACCAACATATATCATAACTAATACCATTTAATATTTTGAAACCAAATTATAGCCAAATATCATAACTAGGGCTGAGCAAGTAACCAAATTAGAATCAAAATCGCACCAAAAACCTCACGAACAGCACCAACGGTTCCGGCGTATGTGGTGGTTTTAGGTGGGTTGAATAACCAAATTTACGGTTCTGGTTTGATTACTAGCCAAAATCACACGTATAAAACCGAACCATGTGTGTGTATATATTATCTCTAGTAAATTCTAAAGTTACTTTTCACTTGAACACACTTAGAGAAAACCCCAGTCTTGCATTATTATTTTTTCACCAATTGAAAGAAGATGGTTAGAGGTTATAGAGTCAAAAATTAAGCATTTGGGTTTTGGAATTTCGAATTTGTTTGATGCGTTATTGGAGGGGCTTATAGTTGAGGTGCCAAATTTGTTGGTTCGAGCAATTGATGCATTGGTTAAGGTCTATGCTATAGTAGTAATAGTCTACTAGATTATTTTTCAAATTAGGTATAGTTAGGATTATATTCTATAAGTCCTTCCTGCAATATATAAGATAGAATTTCATTCTATCTCCAGTATATACTTTTAATTTTTGGAGAACTAGTTAAACCTTCTTACTTGTTATCGAATATATGGTCTTCGTTGTTTTATATAGCGTATGTTTTAGTTTCAAAGCATCATTCCTTTATTATAAACTAAAACTATTTTACGTATCTCATTGTTCTATGATTTGATGGTGAATTTGACATGTTTGATAGAAGGAACTTTGGTTCTATGCTTGATATAATTCTCATTGCCAACTCTGTCACTAAGTTAATTGCTCGATGTGAGTTTTACGTTAAATTTTATTGAAGGCTTAGATCTTTTTGTTGTTTCAATTGATTTTGGAACCGAAACCGCACCGATTAAAACTACATCGCTCCAATCACAAGCGGTAATTACAGTGTCAAGTTTATGCTTCATGTTTTAAAGTAGTTGAAAAAGCTTAGATAATTTAGGACTAGTGGGAGGAACAGAGGATGTAGGAATATGAGAGGGAAGAGCAGATGAGGCAATGATGTGACGCCCCCAAAACAGGTATACATCACCCATCTTAGGTCGCCAAATACATGGTACTGAATACAAATACAAACTTAATTATACAACATGAATTGTGAGTTTTAAAACAAATATTGTCTTCTAGACAGTATTCAAACTCAAAATAAGTCCTCATTTATTATCACACTATTTCACAGGATAGTGAGGACTACTAATACAAACATCTGGATCGTCACTCTGTTCCCTGACTAGTCCCGGCTACGTTCTCATTTCCTGAAGAGAACAATGAAAGCAAAAGGGTGAGCTCAACTAGTCCAGTAAGAAATATTATGACTAAGATAATGTAGAATAAATTATCCTTAGCCTTCAACAGTATAACAACTGATAGAATATAATACACAACAAGTTTTAGATCAACAACTGTAGCGAAAAAAACAATCCATTAGAAGAGTTAAGTAGAGCATGATATCTACTATCTTATATGATTTAAAAAGTTTTTCATCAAATTTATCACTGAGACTCATCATAATAAATAAACCACATCATCGAATCATCCTTGCACTACGGGCCAAGGATATTCATGTAATCACCAATAGTCATGATTATACCGAATAATTCCTGGTCATAATCATACCAACAACTGTCCATCAATGCATTACGGGCCAATGAGGACTTTTACCACATCATTTGTAACATTACGGGTCCTGATTATACCGAATGATCCCTGGTCATAATCATACCAATCAACAGTCCATCTATGCACGTAAGCCAAAGATGACTTTCATCACAATATAAGCATGAGGATGATGACAATGATATAAGCATTAATCAAACGAAATCAATGATAAATATTAAAGACTTTAAATTTATTTAGAGCTTAAAAATATCTAAATTGTCAACATGATACTGCTTTGTAGAGTAAAATTCAAGAATAATATTCATGTACCAAAAATAATTTGGACAGAGAAGAAATATATTTTTTGGGTAAATAGTACCCCGTGAATAGTACTTCGGGAATAGTACCCCGACATGAAAAGTACCCCAAATATCCGAGTAAATAATATTCTGATGCATAGTAATTGGGTGAATAGTCCCGTGAATAGTAACTCGTGAATAGTACTCTGGCATAAAAAGTACCCCGAATACTGGAGTGAATAATATTTAAGTGAATAGTAACTGGGTGAATAGTAACTCATGAATAGTATTCCATCATGAAAAGATCAATAATTATCAAGAAAGCTCAGAATAATATTTCCATAAAAAGATACTGGATGAAGCGCAAATATCAAGGATATTCCACTAATTTCATGGATTATAGAAGCCAAAACTTCAACAAAATGAGTATAGAATTCAAAATCTAAAACGAAATAATATGACTTACATACTACAGAGTATTGAAGAAAATATTATTTCAAGTGAATATTAAACAAAAATAACATCACTTACAACTGTTGAATGAAAATAATATTCCAACGAATATTTAACGAAGATAATATTCCTACGAATATTGAACGAAGATAATATTCTTTATGAATATTGAACGAAAATAATATTCATACGAATACGAAAAATAATATCTCTTCAGAATATGAAATAAATAATACCCCTTACCTCAGCAGAAGACTGGATACTAGAGTAGTGAAGTAGTAGACTACTCTTCTTCTATCTCTCTATAACTTCTCTCTATATAGCTTCTATCTCTATAATTGCTCTTGTGAGACTTAGTGAATTGGTGAGAATGAAGGAAGAATGAGCTTCTATTTATAAGAAAATATAGTTTCGATAATTGCACGTTTTGGGGCTCAAAATATTACAGTATAATACCTTCATCTTTTCCTTTATTTTTAATTTAGTCATGCAAGTATTATCAAACTTGCACCACCTCGCCTAATACTATATCATGTGAATCAATAGTTCAATAATGTGAATCAATAGTTTTATACATGTGAAAATATGAATTACAATATAGTACCTCCATCTATACCTCCATTTTTAACTTAGTCATGCAAGTATTATCAATCTTGCACTACCTCCCCTAATAGTACATGAATGTGAATCAATAGTACACACATGTGAACAAATAGTTATAAGCATGTGAATTAATAGCAATTAATTGCTCATTTATCCGATTAATTACCCGATTGGTCAATATAACTTCCAGACATCAATTATTATCGAAATAAATGTCGATTTCCACTAACATTAATAATCTCAACACAATTGAACTATCAATTTCATCTTTAATCAACATGAACTTATTCATCATTAATATTATAACTCACAATATTTAACAATCAGGTCGTTCCCAGGAAAGAGGGGGTTTTCTGATAAGGATTTCTCCCTATTGGCACGCAATTAGGTGACCAAACCTCTCATTGACAGAACTTCTAGACATTGTCAATATTGCAAATAATAATATGAATAACTTTGTCGTCTCAATTATTAATTTAATAATATAAAATATTATGCAGATGATACTGTGACAATAATTGAATCAATAATATGAGAGATATGATGCAGCAATTACTGTAGCAATAATTGAGTATAACTGAGTGACTTCTCACGTAAGCATCAATAATCAATACCGTGTGTTACTATGCAACCACGTGTATTACTCTACTTTTACTACCGGGTAGTTCAACAGTTTAACGGTAAAACTTTTGTCGTTCATTTTATAAAGGATAATTCTGTCATTTTCTAACTACGACAATACTTCCATTGTGGGGTCCACCAATGATTGTGTCGTCGTACGAATATTTTCTGTTAAAATGAATATTCTCCGATCAATCGAATATTATATAACCACTTGCTTACTTTGCAAAATTTGTAAATATTACCCACAATTATAATATTATATCATATCCACACCATAATATTCAAATATATATTTTGAGAGAAATTATTCTTTATTCATAAAAGTTGGGGTCTTACAACCTCCCCTTCTTATGAAATTTTATCCTCGAAATTAGGGTACGTACCTGGTATATCGAAGAGGTTAGGATATCTTGACTTCATCTCAGATTCTAACTCCCAAGTCATTTCCTCCACATCGTGGTTTCTCCATAAAACTTTGACTTGAGGTACAACCTTGGAGCGTAGAATATGATCCTTCTTATCCAAGATTTTAACAGTTAACTCTTCATACGTTAAATCTTCCTCTATCTCTTCTGGTTCTAATTCAATAATGTGGTTCGGGTTATCCACATATTTACATAACATCGATACGTGAAAAATGTTATGAACACGCAACATACTTGGCGGTAAAAGGAGTCTATATGCTACAGTTCCTACTCGATCGAGGATTTTAAATAGACCAATTAAATTGAAGATTGAGATTTCCTCTCTTTATCGACTCTTGCTTCTAGAATAACCTCCTCTTGAACCTTCTTCTTCACATTTATCAACTCCGGGTTTGTAGCTTGGGCGGCCTTTAACTTTATTGATTAAAGTCGATTCTACTCGTATATTTGATATCACCACGTGGATCCTTAGAGTCTTTAACTCTATCTTTATCATTTGTAAATCATATGAAATGGGTCTTTGTGTTAACAACGTTATAATTGTAAACGCATGCGATCTTCTACTCAATGCATCAGCTACCGCGCTTGTTTTTTCCATAATAAAATTGAATGGTATGGTCGTAATCTTCAATAGCTCAAGCCAACGTCTTTGGCGCATTATACGTTCATTTTGGTTGAAGAAATATTTAAGGGTTTTAGAAATGGGTTTTGTACTGGGGTCAATACAAAATTTGATTTCACGCTTTGGGGTAGTCCAGGAAGTTCTTCGAGAATACGTCAGGAAATTTATTATCGATAGCAAAAAAAAACTGTTAATCTCATCCCAAGAGTTGGATAGTATGTCACATTGATACCTATCAACTTGCCACCGTTATTCACGACTTCTCCTACAGAAAGTCTGGCTTCGTTGCATTCCACACAAGGAAGTCACCAACGAAAGGCTCAGGGCTCTTTATTTATGGCTTAATATAACAGTGATTGACTTTAATGGTTTGGTTGCTTGAATTCGCATAACAGGTTGGTTAGGAATATGAAAGCTAACAACCTTACGAAAATAATCAATTTTGGCATGATGAGTAGTTAACCAATCGATTCCTAAAATCACATCAAGGGAAAGTATTTTCAAAGAAATAAGATCGACAGGTAACGTGAAAGTTTCGATTTGAATCAACAAGATTTATAAACTGTGGAGGTAACGAAGGTTTTTACTAACGAAGTTTCAACCAATAAGTCAAAGTCTAACTTCTCTGGGTTCAAATTTAAACGTTGAGTGCAAGCAAGAGAGATAAAAGAATTGGTAGAATCGGTATCTAATAACGTATAGACTTCGCAAGAATTTATAATTAACTAATCAGTGCTAACTTCGTTGGGGTTACTCGCTTTTTGAGAAGTCACGAAAAATGCTCTTCTTGAAATCACTGACTTTATTTTTTCCGTATTCACCTTTGGTGCCACCATCTCAGCTGGACTTGATTTTGCTACAGGACAAAATCGAGCTATGTGACCATCTTTTCCATAACTAAAACATACCTTGGAAGGCTGTGAATAGTTTGGACTTATGTGTCCCTCCTCTCCGCATCTGTATCATCTAATTGGCGGTCGTTCTCCTCCCCTAGAATTTGTTGCTGGTGTCGATGCTGCTGCCAACGTCTTCCCATCATCGTTAAATCTTCTCTTCTTGAATTGTCCACTTCTATTATCTTGGCCATGATTACCACCGAAGTGGTTACCATTCTTGGCATGATAATTTCCCCCACGATGGTTATCATGGTTCCAATGGTCTTTGCCACCGGTACGATTATTATTGTGTTGTTGGTCGTTGCCCTTTGGTTGTGCTGACTCATTATCGCACTCCAATAACTGAGCCCTATTCACAACATCTAAATATAAACAAAGTTTGTGAGAAATGAGGTATTGACGTATATCAGGTTTTAAACCTCTTAGAAACATTCGCGTCATTCGCTCCTCATTATCGACCAAATGAGATGCAAACCGAGATAACTCTGCAAATTTAGCCTCGTATTGCGACACGGTCATATTATTTTGCTCCAACTTGATGAATTCCACCTCCTTCATGTGACGAATACTTTCGGGAAAGTACTTGTCGTTGAACAACTCTTGGAACTTCTCCCAAGACATCTTGAGTGCGTTAGGCTGTGTAACATTCCAGAATTTTTAATTGTTATATTAAATATTTATTGAAATATTTAAGTATTTAATGGAGGTATTTATTGTTCAATAAGTAATTATTCAAATTTGATTCGTTTTGGTTAATAATTTGTTAAATAAATAATTAAGGAAATTAATTATTATATTCTAATTTAATTTAATTATTAAGTTAGAGAGTTTTGATTAAATGAATTATTATTATTATTTTTTGAATTTGTTATTAAAAGGATGTGTTAGCTGATTAAATAAAGTTATAATTATATAGAAAATTATAATTTGGTGGTATTGATTTATGGGTTAAAGTAATTTAATAAATTGTTATTAGAATTAATTTAATTAAATAAAAGTGTGACAAATAACCTTTTATAAAGGAGTTATTAAAATAATTTAAAGGAGTTTAATTCAGTTTTGCCAAACAAGGCCTAATGCCTATTAAGTCTTTAATCTAATTGTGTTTTACCAAACAAGGCATAATGATTAATTGATTATTTTTTTTAGTGGTTAGCCAAACAAGCCTTATGACTTTTGGTTTTTCAAATAAAATATAACTGATGTCAGTTAAAGTTAGAATTATATTATATATTTAATACCTATATTATTATTATACGTTATATTGTTAGTACGTAGTTAGACTTAGGAAGAAAGAACTCAGTAGAAGAGAAGAAGAGAGTTTACAGAGAGAAAAGAAGAGAGGAAGGAAGGCTAGAGAATTTGAGAAAGGAATTGGGGGAAAAGAAGCTTGATAATCAAAAGGATAGTCATCATCTTCTACAAACAAGGTATCATCCTACCCTTTTAAGTTTTTAAAATTTTAGTTTTCTCTTCCCTAATTCTCTGTAAAATTCTTGTGAAAGGATAAATTGTTTGATTGTATGTGTCTTTAATGATAAACTAGTGTTGTAAAACTATTTTCATAGGTTATATATGAGTATAGTCAATGAATTGATGTTATGTATGTGGTTTATGAAGAAAAACTATTTTACAGAGGGTTTATGTGAATATATATGAATATGGTTTAGTTTAAGGTAGAAATTAAGGTTTAACTAGTTGTTTAATTGATAAATTGACTATTGAATTTGAAAGAGTATGTATAAACATTGATAAAGTGCTTTGAATAAACTATTTTGGTTGAAAAACAAAATCACAGTGTTGATTTTCATTAAAAACATCTAAAAGTGAGTTTTCATCAAAAATAGTGAAATTGGATGTTTTAAATTCGTTGTTTATATTGTTTTATGGGTAGAAACATGTTAAGAGTCTTTGAATTATGTTTATATGAAGTCTCTATATGAATTACATGTTAATTAGGCTGTTAGAAAGTAGCTTGTAAGCCAAAATTGGCTTTTGTTCATGTTGTTGCTGAAGCTGACTGCCGAAGTCTGCAATTCAGCGCCTCAGCGCGGCTTCGCAGTACAATTTTTGCGTCGCAGCGCCGGCACCACGCCACAGCGTGGCCTCGTAGGTTAATTTTCGCGCCGCAGCGCCGACCCACAGTATAAACTGTGGCGTCACAACGCGAGTTGGCAGAATGGTCTGACAGTGTATTTTTTTTGTACTCAAAATCTGAAAGAATTGTTATGTGTTAATAGTAAGACTGTTAAATTATGATTTTACTATTTCCATACCATGAATGAGCATGTTATTAACAATTAACTTGTTTGTAACTTGATTATATGATTGAAAATCAAACCCTATATGATGAATGTACTTAGTTATGTTTGTAAAGTGGTAGTGACTAACTATGTCATGATGACATATGTATATAGGATATTGTGATTCGAATTGTTCGGTTTAGCCTACGAGTAAGGCAAGTTCTCTAATCTATTATCTTGTTGAGCCAATTATTGTTTCCAATTCGATTACAATATAATGATGCAAAGTTTCTAAACTTTAATTTTGATATTGAGCAAGTTACTCTTGTATTTAACTTATTGTTTAGCATGCAAATTTATATATACTAATGTTGAACAGTTTTATCGTTCAAATTGCTATGCATGCTTAGTATTCAATTCTAAATAACCTTGGCTTAATATTGTTCAAGCAAGGTGTGTTATAGTTATTCAAGATGTATGCTATTAGATTATTCCTAAAGCATGATTTTAATTTACCATGTCGATTCAATTACGATTATTCTATAGTATGATGTTATTAGTTTTATTCAACTAATCCTTAGTTGATGTTCGTTGAAATTCCAATTTACCTTGAAATGTATCCAAACCAAACTCACTTTGGTGTGGACTTGTACTCTAAATACTGAGATGAACAACCCTATTATTAGGGGTAACTTACACTTAGCGTTGAAATGTTTGTGCACAATACGTTGTACGAAGGGCTGATCCCCCTAAGTACGAGGAGTCCCTATAGTCTTATGACTGTTAAAGTTAAAGTTGAAAATTACTTATAACTTGGACATAGTTCGTGGTCTTAGGACCCTCAGTTATATACTTCAGAATGTTGATAAATCATATTGTTTAACTCTATCGAGCCTCTTATCTAACAGTTATTGTAAAGATTTTTCATTCATTGTTGTTTCAAGTGAGCTTTGTTTGCTCACTCTTGCTTATATAACTATTACAGTTAAAGATGAGAAGGTTGATGTACATAGAACCAGTAAGGGAAAAGGAAAGATGAACAAGTATTGAAGACTTGTAATATGATGATATTTTATTATCAGTTTTAATTGAATGGTTGTAATGAAGTTTATTTATTTTTTTCCGCATTTGAATGATTGTATTTAAAGGTTAGACAACCTGGGAGATTTTTATTATGTAACCCTTTAATGGGGAAGGTTTTTATTATTCAATTTGATTGTGCTTGGGTAGTTAGGTATGAATGTTTGATTAAGTGAACACCAAATCCTGTGGGAATGAAGTACCTAAGTTTGGGGATGTCACAGGCTGGGTACGCTTTACAGATTCCCACCAATAATCTGCCTCTTCACGTAACATAAAGGTGGCGAAGGGAACCTTTTTCTCCTCTGAGCATTCCAAGACATCAAATATCTTGGTGATCTGCTTTATCCACGTCTCCGCTTTAAGTGGTTCTGGCTTTCCCAAAAACTCCGGCGATCACAGCTCCTTGAACTGCTTAGCAGTGACCATCCGAGAGTTGCCAGTGTTTCCACCAGCATTTTGAACAAGAGTCTCTCTCGCCTGATGTTGCATAAATTGCATAAAGCCTCTGAACATCCCATCGTTCATCATCTGATCGGTGTTGTTGTTTATCTGAGGATTATTGTCTTCCTGTTGCACATTATCCTGGGTATTGATCGTTGGTGACTCAACGGTCTCATGTGCTTCATTGCTGATCTAACAATTTTCAGATACCATTTTCAAACACTGTCACAAAACAAGGGTTAATTGACATGTCACATATTATCCCTATACTCTGACCGACCAATTAAATACCAAATAAACTTAGGTAGGTCATACTAGCGAAGGAATTTCCCGTCTCTCCCTTCTTAGTTCTTGTCTCACATCTCAGCCAGGGATCATATCCCTAAGCTTTGATACCAACTGTGACACCCCCAAAATAGGTATACATCACCCATCTTGGGTCGCCAAATACATGGTACTGAATACAAATACAAATTAACTTAATTATACAACATGAACTGTGAGTTTTAATATAAATATTATCTTCTAGACAGTATTCAAACTCAAAATAAGTTGTCATTTATTATCACACTATTTCATAGGATAGTGAGGACTACTAATGCAAACATCTGGACCGTCCCTCCATTCCCCGACTAGTCCCGGCTACGTTCTCATTTCCTGAAGAGAACAATGAAAACAAAAGGGTGAACTCAACTAGTCCTAAAGAAATATTATAACTAAGATAATGCAGAATAAATTATCCTTAGCCTTCAACAGTATAACAACTGATAGAATATAATAGACAACATGTTTTAGATCAACAACTGCAGCGGAACAAGCAATCCATTAGAAGAGTCAAGTAGAGCATGATATCTACTATCTTCTATGATTTAAAAAGTTTTTAATCAAATTTATCGCTGAGACTCAGCTTAATAAATAAACCACATCATCGAATCATCCTTGCACTACGGGCCAAGGATATTCATGTAATCACCAATGGTCATGATTATACCGAATAATCTCTGGTCATAATCATACCAACAACTGTCCATCAGTGCACTACGGGCCAATGAGGACTTTTACCACATCATTTGTAACATTACGATTTATGATTATACTGAATGATCACTGGTCATAATCATACCAATCAATAGTCCATCTATGCATGTAAGCCAAAGATGACTTTCATCACAATATAAGCATGAGGATGATGACAATGATATAAGCATTAATCAAACGAAATCAAGGATAAATGTTAAAGACTTTAAATTTATCCAGAGTTTAAAAATATCCAATTTGTCAACATGATACTGCTTTGTAGAGTAAAATTCAAGGATAATATTCATGTACCAAAAATCATTTGGACAGAGAAGAAATATATTTTTCGGGTAAATAGTACCCCATGAATAGTTCCCTATGAATAGTACTTCGGGAATAGTACCCCGACATGAAAAGTACCCCAAATACCCGAGTGAATAATATTCGGGTGAATAGTAATTGGGTGAATAGTAACTCATGAATAACTCGTGAATAGTACTCCAGCATGAAAAGTGCCCCGAATGCCCGAGTGAATAATATTTGAGTGAATAGTAATCGGGTAAATAGTAACCCATAAATAGTAACTCATGAATAGTATTCCATCATGAAAAGATCAATAATTATCAAGAAAGCTCATAATAATATTTTCATGAAAAGATACTGGATGAAGCGCAAATATCAAGTATATTCTATTAATTTCATGGAGTATAAAAGTCAAAACTTCAACAAAATGAGTATAGAATTCAAAATCTAAAACGAAATAATATTACTTACATAATAAAGAGTATGGAAGAAAATATTATTTCAAGCGAATATTGAACAAAAATAACATCCCTTACGACTGTTGAATGAAAATAATATTCCAATGAATATTTAACGAAGATAATATTCCTACAAATATTGGACGAAGATAATATTCTTTATGAATATTGAACGAAAATAATATTCATACGAATACGAAAAATAATATCTCTTCAGAATATGAAATAAATAATACCCCTCACCTCAGAAGAAGACTGGATACTGGAGTAGTGAAGTAGCAGACTACTCTTCTTCTATCTCTCTATATCTTCTCTCTATATAGCTTCTCTCTCTATAATTGCTCTTGTGAGACTTAGTGAATTGGTGAGAATGAAGGAAGAATGAGCTTCTATTTATAGAAAAATATAGTTTCGATAATTGCACGTTTTGGGGCTTGAAATATTATAGTATAATACCTTCATCTTTTCTTTCATTTTTAATTTAATCCTGCAAGTATTATCAAACTAGCACCACCTCCCCTAATACTACATCATGTGAATCAATAGTTCTATACATGTGAAAATATGAATTACAGTATAGTACATCCATCTATACATCCATTTTTAACTTAGTCATGCAAGTATTATCAATCTTGCACCACCTCCCCTAATAGTACATGAATGTGAATAAATAGTACACACATGTGAATAAATAGTTATAAACATGTTAATTAATAGCTATTAATTACTCATTTATACGATTAATTACCTGATTGGTCAATATAACTTCCAGACATCAATTATTATCGAAATAAATGTCGATTTCCACTAACATTAATAATCACAACACAATGGAACTATCAATTTCAACTTTAATCAACACAAACTTATTCATCATTAATATTATAACTCACAATATTTAACAATAAGGTCGTTCCCAGGAAAGAGGGGGTTTTCTGATAAGGATTTCTCCCTATTGGCGCGCAATTAGGTGACCAAATCTCTCCTTGACAGAACTTCTAGACATTGTCAATATTGCAAATAATAATATGAATAACTTTATCGTCTCAATTATTGATTTAATAATATAAAATATTATGCAGATGATACTGTGACAATAATTGAATCAATAATATGAGAGATATGATGCATCAATTACTGTAGCAATAATTGAGTATAACTGAGTGACTTCTCACGTAAGCATCAATAATCAATACCGTGTGCTACTATGAAACCACGTGTATTACTGTACTTTTACTACAGGGTAGTTCAGTAGTTTAACGGTAAAACTTTCGTCGTTCTTTTTATAAAAGGTAATTCTGTCATTTTCTAACTACGACAATACTTCCGTTGTGGGGTCCACCAATGATTGTGCTGTCGTATGAATATTTCCTGTTAAAACGAATATTCCCCGACCAATCGAATAATATATAACCACTTGCTTACTTTGCAAAATTTATAAATATTACCCACAACTATAACATTATATCATATCCACACCATAATATTTAAAAATATATTTCGAGAGAAATTAATCTTTATTCATAAAAGTTGGGGTCTTACAAATGATGTGAGTGGAGTCAACAATATCCCAAGATAAAATACCATCAGCACTGACTTTTAACATAAAATTACGAAGATTAGCTTCATTAATAACATTAGTTATGTGAACAACATCCTTATTTTCAAAGAGATTTCAAAATGTTTCCAAATTTTTTGTGATAAATCCTCCATAAGGAAAATATTTTTTAATGTAACTCTCTATATGTTTGATCATAAACAACGCAAAATTAAATTTTGTCCCAGATAAGATCAATGCTGATAAGATTAGATCTTCAAAAGTCATGTCAGATCTGCCACAAGTTCTAGGAACTAAATTGGCTCGAATAATTTTATGGATAACATTGTTCATGGGAGAAGTTTCAACAACAATGGGAAATTCAACAAATTAATATTGGAATTTTTTTAAGAGTTTTAACTGATCAAGAACGTTGAAATTTTCAAACTCACATGGGACTTGGAGAGTAAATGGGCACATACCAGAATAAGGAACATTAAGCACAAAACTTAAAAGCTCAGAATCAATAGACAGAGTTTTGTTTTGGACATAAGTGATTATCTTATTAGACTTTATGGTCATGTTTCCAAAGATCTGTTTTATTAAAATTGGATAGACATTCTGAGAAGTAGTTAACATATCCCACAAACCAACAGATTCAAGTAAGGTAGAAACCCCAATTTGGTAAAATAAACAGGTTCAACAAATTTTCCATAGACAATATTCTTGTTCACCATGAAATTTTGAAATCGATTTGAAAACTTTAGAGAACGAAAAGATAAAACTGTACCATGAGGCTAATGAATCGAAGGGGATGAATCATGAATACTCACAGAGGCAAGGGTTTTACCCTTTGATGTTTTCCCTTTTCATTTCATACTCTATGAAGAAGCCCTCAAATTGGCAGCCAATTTCTGAAGATTCCGGTTCAGACGACGACTAGCCCTTGAAGCCATGGTTGCTTTTTCTCCTCTTCGAACTAGTTCCCGACAGGTGCTAAAAGTGTGACCCCCTCTCGTTTTCGCCATTGAAACAGAAGAAAGAAAACTAATTGGGTGATTAAACCCTAATTTTCGTGTGATGAAGGAGAACAGAGAGATGAAAGATGAAGAGTTTTTAGGTGAGATAAATATGATTAGGTAAAGACTTAAGTTAAAATCTCTTAGATATTTATTCATGCTCAAAACCTATTATATCAAATCCCAATAATGCCATTATTTAATTAGTTAAAAAAGTTAAGGCATAAAGATAACACATAATTGCAAGTAGAAAACATTTAATAAATTATGTGATGTGAATATTCTATGAAGTTAATCTCAATAAACATATTAAATAATTATTATGCATTCTAGAAATTTTTAAGCACAAACAGACATGCTTAATTCTGTTCTCAATGTACAAAATCGTTTTTCACTTAAAGGTTTTGTAAAAATGTTAGTCAATTAATGTTCAGTAGGAACAAATACTAATTTAATTAATCATTTATTAACATTATCTCTCAAAAATGATGTATCACTTCAATATGTTTGGTACGAGAATGAAACACAAGATTTTTAGATATATTAATTGCATTAGTATTTTCACAAAAATAGGCACATTTTTAAATTAAATTCATGCAAGGTTTGTATCATCCACAAAATTTGTGAACAACAACTACCTGCAATCAGATATTCACCTTCGTAGTGGACAAGGCAACTGATGTCTGTTTCTTGTTGTGCCAATCCACTAGACTTTGACCTAAGAATTCAGAAGCTCCACTTGTTCTTTTTCTATCAACTTGGCACCCTGCATAATCTACATCTGAGTAGCATTAGTTCAAAGCTTATAAAAACATGATAAAATAAACCAATATTAACTGTTCTAGATAGGTAGTTAAATATCCTTTTCACGGCTTTAAGATGAGATTCTTTTGGTTGATCTTAGAATCTTGCACACAAATAAATAATATAATATCATGTCTATATGTTAAATAAAGAAGACACCCTATCATACCTCTGTACTTGGTTACTTCAACATCTTTAGATGTAGCATCTGCAGTTAGCTTGATGGTAGTGCTAATTCGATTTGCCTTTGATTTAGTATTTTCAAAACAAAATCTCTTTAATAGCTCATTTATGTATTTTGATTGGTGAATATGAATTCCTTCCTTAGATTCTTTAATTTGCAGCCTCAAGAAGTAATTTAGCTCTCCCATTAAGCTCATGTCAAATCATTATGCATATATTTTGAGAACCA
The DNA here is from genome assembly GCA_020205505.1 of Panax japonicus. Classification (NCBI taxonomy): domain Eukaryota; kingdom Viridiplantae; phylum Streptophyta; class Magnoliopsida; order Apiales; family Araliaceae; genus Panax; species Panax japonicus. Next base: position 42,630,161 of record CM035095.1, on the reverse strand, counting down.
CTCGCACAGAGATATTAGTAGCACCAAAAATAATATCATCAACGTAAATTTGAACAATTAATAAATCTTTATTTTTGTTCTTGATGAAAAGAGTGGAGTCAATTTTACCTCGATTAAAACCATTATCTAAAAGGAATTACCTGAGCCTATCATACCTTGGAGCTTATTTTAATCCATATAATTCTTTCTTTAGTTTGTACACATAATTAGGATATTTTTCATGTTCAAAATCGGGTGGTTTCTTAACATAGACTTCTTCAATTAAATATCCATTTAAGGAAGCACTTTTCACATCCATTTGATATAATTTAAACTTCATATAGCAAGCATATGCTAACAAAATTCTATTTGCTTCTAAACTTGCAACAGGGGAAAAGGTTTCTTCAAAATCTATCCTTTGGGCTACCAACCTAGCTTTGTTTTTAGGTATTATGTCATTTTCATCAAGTTTATTTTTGAACACTCATTTTGTAACAATTATAGATGCATCTTTAGGAGGTTTAACGAGTTCCCATACCTGACACCTTTTAAACTGGTTTAATTCTTCCTGTATGACCAATTCTCATCTTGAATTGCTTCCTTGGCATTTTTTGGCTCTATTTGTGAAAGAAAGACTGAAAATGCACACTAATTTCTTGTTTTCCTTCTTGTTTTCATCCAAGTTTTGGGATCACCTATGATCAAATTTGGAGGATGATTTCTCACAGTTTTGGACGATCTAGGAAGTCTGGCAGTGGTCATTTGCTCTTCCAGTTCAGGTTCTGATATGTTAGATTTTGTCCCTGAATGTTCATTTGATTTTTCTTCTAAAGCAGACAGGTCGAGCTGTCTGGATTCATGTGTCTGCTTATCTAAGTTTTCTTCCATGCTGTTTGATTTCATTTGTCTATTTTTCTGGTGCATTTATTTTTTTCTTCTGATGTAGACGGGTTAGGCTGTCTAAATTTAGATTATCTTTTCCTGCAGAATCCTCATTCTTTTCTTTTAACAGATCATGGTTAAATTATCAAAGATTACATGCACAAATTCTTCAACTTTTAATTTATCAATATTATAAACTATATATGCCTTACTATGAATTGAATATCCAAGGAAGATAGCTTCGGTTGATTTAACATCGAATTTACCAATATTACCATGAGTATTTAGAACAAAACATTTAGCACCAAACACTTTAAAATAACTAATATTAGGAATCCACTTATTTAGTAACTCATATGGTGTTTTCAATAAAATGGGTCTAATTAGTACTCTATTTAAATGTAACATGCAGTACTTACAGCCTCTACCCAAAATATCTTAGACAGTTTACTTTCGTGAAGTAGAGTTCTTGCAGTTTCTTGGAGAGTACAATTTTTACGTTCCACCACTCCATTTTGTTGTGGTGTTCTTGGTGCAGAAAACTCATATGTAACAACCTTCTCACTGTAATATGGTATAAAAATCTTTTCCAAACCTACCACCATGGTCACTCCTAATACCAATTAGCTTTAGGTTGTGTTTTGTTTCAAGATTCATTATCAGTTTTTCAAATTCTGTAAAAGCTTGGTTTTTAGTTTTTAAAAATAAAACTTGTGTAAAGCTTGAAAAATCATCAACAATAAAAAAAGCATAATGATTATTTCCCAAGTTAACATATCTTTTGGGAAAAAATAAATCAAGATGCAATAATTGAAGATGTAAGAATGTTGATACCTGATTTTTGCTTATAAAAGATTTTATTCCTTGTTTACCTAACTGACATGTATTACAGATACATGTCTTTTCATATTTCAACATTGGTAAACCTTTGACAAGGTCCTTTGCAACTAACTTGTTAATCAGGTTCATATGCACATGCTCTAACCTTCTATGCCGTAGAATAGTTTGGTCTTGAACAACAACTAAGCAGATATCTTCATTTTGATTTTCAAAATTGATTGTATATATATTACCTTTCCTATTAGCTACTAAAGGAACATTATGTGAAGCATGAATAATTGCACATTCGTCTTTATCAAAAATTACCTTATTACCATTATCCATAAGCTGACTTACACTTATTAAATTATATTTTAACCCTTCAACATGTTGGACATTATCAGTGAAAACCTTACCATTTTCAACTTTACCTTTACTAATTATTTGACATGTGGTGTCATCTCCAAAAGTAATCGTTCCTCCTTTCTTTGCAACAAGTGAGGTGAATTTAGTTCTATCACCTGTCATGTGTCTAAAACACCCATTGTATAGTACTCATTTGTGTGATGGTACTTTAGCCTTTAAGCATAGCTACAAAACAAAGAAGTAGCTCATCTTTTTAGTACCCAATTTTTTTCCGATCCGGTTTTGTTAGTAACAACTAATTCACTTTTCTTTATGCAAACTTGTTTTATTTTTATTTTATTGCAGTTTGTATCAAAGTGTCTTTTTAATCCACAATTTTTGCAAGTAACAAAAAGTGAGCAATAAAGAGGTTTTTCCTTATTTTATTATTTATTACTCTAATTTTATTAGTAGTGCTTTTTATGTTAGTAATAGGATTGTATCCAATTTCTTGTTTATCTAGGCTTGACCTTTGAGCACCCAACATTATATTCAAAAAAAAATTCTTCTTGAACAAATTTTGCAAGATCTTTTTTTAACGAAATTATTTCTTCCTCATTGTTATTTTACATGTTAATTATTTTTCCATCATTAAATGCATCAATACAAGTATCTCTCATTTTTAAACTTTCTTTTAAATTTTCATTTTCCTTTTTAAGAACATTGTTTTCTTCATTTAGTTTGTTTTCATGATTATATAAAATTTTATTATAGTTGTCTAAATAATCAATTTTTGCATTTAACTTGGACACTTCACTTGATGTGCAATCTTTAACTATTTCTTATTTTTCTTCAATTAAAGTTTCTACTTCTTTCATTAGATCATTTATCCAATTTTTGGAGTGAGTATTTTTCTCTTTAATACGAATATTTTCATTCTTTAAAACAAGATAATCAGAAGTATTAATATCTTCAATTTCAGTGTTTGCCTCATATGATTCTTGATTATTTAATCTAGTGAAGCACAATTGAGCAATTTTATCATCTTGATCAGCTTCACAATCAGATTCATCGTCACTCCATGTCATCAATGATTATCCTTTTGTGTTGTTTCCTTTGTTCTTCTTTTTGAGTTGGAAACAATCTCTCTTGAAGTGACCAGGCCTTCCGCATTCAAAACAAATTCCCTCTTGTGGTTTCTGCTTGAAGTCCTTATTGTTGAAAGTTTTTCCATGGAACTTCGATTTGTTTTTCTTTCTAATTAGCTCTCTCAATTTTCAGGTCATCATTGATATTTCTTCATCAAAGTCTTCATCATCACCTTCCATGTAACTTTCAGGTTGTAGTGTTAGAGTTTTCCTTTTAGGTCCTTCATCTTCTTCATTATACATTTTTACTTGATTTTCAAATTCTTCATGCTCTCCAAACAAGGTGAGAGTTTCCATGGTACTAATTGTTGTTGAGTGTTGAAGAGTTGTAACCTTTGGTGCAAATCGTCTGGGCACGACTCTAAGTAGTTTTCTATTTATTTTCCTTTGATCAAATTTTTGACCGAGCATACTCAATGAATTCATTAGAATGAGAAATCTAGCTTTAGCTTCTTTGACTAATTCATTCTTTTCTAATTTGAATAGCTCATATTCCTGCATCAACATACTTAACTTGACTTCCTTCACCTCAGTGGTTCCTTCATGACTCATAATAATCGTGTCCCATATTTCTTTTGTCGTATTGCATGATGAGACTTTATCTATTTCAGACTGAACCATACCACTCAGCAGCGTATTCATGGCTTTGGAGTTATAGGACACCATATGGGATACATTTGTATCCATTTCCTTGAGAGTCTTGGGCCTACCATCATCATGTCTCGGAATGATGAATCCATTTTCAACTACCCACCATTCCCATGGGTCTCAGTTAAGATAGATCTTCATTCTGAACTTCCAAAAGTTGAAGTTTTCACTTCTGACCAACAGAGGCGGCCTGCTTGTGGACTGACCTTCGTGAAAGTTGAGGTGTTCCATATGATCTTCCCTTACGACCTGCAAGATCAATATTAGTATAGTCTTACTCTGATATGAAATTTAATTCTATATAAGTGCACACCTAAAGGGGGGTGAATAGGTGTTAAGCTAGAAGTGACTAACAATTACAAAATTTTAATTTATAACATGTCTAAAATAGACAGGTGATACCTATGTCTTTTGGTATCTGTTTTACTCCAAGTTCTACTTTAGATGTAATTCAGACAGGTATGACCTTTCTACTAAGGTGTCTGAGTTAGTTTTAATTCACGATTTCAGCAAAATAGATATATGTGAACTATTCAAGACGTAGAGTAAAGACTAACAATTCAATTCGTAGAGTAACAGTTGAACTACTCGTAGAGTAAAGATTAACTATTGAAATCATAGAGTAACAATTGTACTACTCAAATCGTAGAGTAACAACTGCTTTACTCAAATCGTAGGGTAACAATTGAAATAGCAAGATTAAGCAAACTGCGCAAATTAGCAAATCACGCAAATTAGAAAACCATAGACATTAAGATTTTTACGTGGTTGCCTAATGCACGTATAATACCAATAGGTATTGGAGACTCCTTTTATTAAATGAACTACTCAATACAAAATACTAAAACTCCATGTTCAAAGTAGTTTTGCACTGAGATGGACACCACTGCCCCTTTACAACTCTGCAACCTTTGCACCTCTACAACCTTGAAAACTTCTTTTGAACAAATCCTATTCACTATTGGATATATCAAGCCAAACAAGGCTTAAACTCAAAATTTAATACAAAGAATTTTGAGTACAATGGACTCTTAATTTTTAGCTAAAAGGAATTAACAATCAATACACTGAATAGATGAAAATAGCTTTGAAAGGCTCTTGATTATCTCTTTGATGTGGTTGATATAAACTTCAATTGTACCTGCCTTTAGCCGAAAAGAAAGAATATATATATCGAAGAAACTAACGATTATAAATTTGTTAGCAAGAAACCCTCAGACCAACAGTTGGAAAATCTCTTGATTTTAGCAACTAATTGAGACTAACGGATATAAAATATTCTTCACAACAGCTATCAAAGATATAATTTCCTAGACAAACTGAAAGAGCTTAAATACAGGAATACCTGATAAGGTTTGATACATTCTAATCACTAGTTAGTTTGAATTCCAAGGGTAGTTACCTTATTAGACTCCATTTCAAATTAAATTGCATATTATAATTTTAATTCTAAGTAGGATATATATTAAGGGATCTTTTCAACAATAATACCTTGAATATAAAATAGATAATCCTAAGTGTTTTCTGGATCTAGTAACGATAAATTTAATGGATCATTAATTCAACTTGGGCCAATCAAGAAATTATCATATAACATATTAAATTAGCCTAAACAAATCAAACAAGTCCACTAAAATCACAAAGGATAAAAACCAACAATATGGGCTACATACAGATATAATTTGAAGGGTCCTTAACACTAATATACAACAATTAGAAAGTAATTACAAAAATAAAACACACACAAAATAATTACAAAAATAACAAAACATAATATATTACGTTGCTAAAAGCACGTATCATTAACTCCTACACGTCAATTACCGACTTTCATATTTGTAACTAACCACACCTAAATTCAAGCAACTGAAGAAACATGCAACTTTGGTATCGAAATAACAGACCAATGACAAATCAATCAGAGAAGACAAAATCTTCTGTTGCGACACAACTCTGATATCGGAGAAGACGAAGCCTTCTGTCGCGACGCAACTCGTAATCGGAGAAGACAAAACTTGTTGTCGCAACGCAACTCTAAGATCGAAAATAGTATCCAAAATCAACAACACCTTCAAGTTCAGTAACCAAAAACTTACGTACTGCAGTGATTGTTGAATACAATATCAACAGCAACTTCGATACAAATACCGAGGTATGTGAGTTTAAAATTTATATGCATATAGTTACCTATGGTTACTACGAATTACTATATTGGTTACCTTTCTTAAGTTTTTCACACTTAAAAAGGTCACAAAGTAAGAATACTGAATGTTTTGATTGCAAAATACATTTGAAAACATGTTTTATATTATGGTTAAAAGTATATATAAATTGGTTACTGTATAATGTTGTCTTGGTTACTGAGTAATGTTGTACTATCTAATATTGTCTTGGTTACTATCTAATGCTATCTTGGTTACTACATAATATTATTGACTAATGCTAACTTGGTTACTGACTAATGCTGACTTGGTTAGTGTGTAAAATTATATTTATTACTGACTAATGCTGACTTGGTTACTGTGTAACATTATAATGGTTACTGACTACATTGGTTACTTATTGACTACATTGGTAACCTTCATTCAACTATTAATCTAATTATACTTACATATAATTGTTGTTGTATAATGATTAATTGGTTACTGTATTATTGGTTGCTGAAGCATATTAATGTACACTTGTACTTATGTTTTTTATATTAATGGTTACTTGTTAGCTACATTGGTTACATTCTTACAAAAGTTAGCCTTTAGTTGGTAACAAACAAATTATACTGGTTATTTTTTACTATAAAAATGCAATGGAGAATGTGTTTATCTTGTGGTTACTAAATAAATATGTTTTGGTTACAGTCTAAATTGGATTTGGTTACTGTATAATATTGTTATGATTACTGTACAATATTACCGTGTTTTATATTGGTTTGTTTTATTATGATGGTTACTTATTGGCTACATTAGTTACCTTCATACAACTGTTATAATTTAATTGGTAACAAATATCAATATACTGATTATTTCTATTGTAAGATGAATGTACAAATGTGTTTTATGTTCTGGTTACTAACATTATGTAGTTTGGTTACTAGCTAACATTGATTTGGTTACTTTACAATACTTATTCTGTTGTCAGACAATGGAGATGATTCTAGTTGTATTTTATTTCAACGGTACATGGACTGATAGTAACCAATACACCAAATTTGAAGTTACCAGCATACTAGTTCCATCAACTTGTTCGTTCGGAGAAATGCAAAACATGATATGCAGTGCATTACGGCTAGACACAAATGAAACAACATTGTCAATCAAATTTTAGATTAGAAGCGACATTCCATCGATCAGTATATCAGATGAAGCAACCTTAAGATTCTTTATTGAAGTCCGTAGAAAATCTGATGAACAAGGTAAATTCCCACTGATTATAGAAACTGAACACGGAAGGGGACACACAACAATCTTGCATAACTTGACAAATGTAGAAGAAACTATAATTCACGATGTAACTCCAATCAGATCAACACAAGGGAATTCAGGAATAGCTCTACTAGCAACACAAGATTGCCAAATTGGAACGCAATATGATGATCACCTTGTAATGGAAATTATTGAACAACAACGAGATAGACAACATGACAAATCATACACAGAAGAACGATGATGATGTAATAACATATGCGAATGAACGTGAAGTAAAATTATATCAAACCTACAAAAACAAAAAAATCCTATCATAAGTTATGAGGCTGCATTCAATCAGGAAAAACAGACAACATAAAGTTCAACGAACATGTCATAGAGACTTTGTGCTAGAGTGCGTAGATGATGAAAATTACAGATGGAATATGAGAGCATCAAGTTTTTGAAAAACCAGTATGTTCAAGGTGATAGAATTCAAAGACATTAACACGTGTTCAGTCAACGTGTTGCTGGGAGACCACAAAAATGCAAATAATGAGTTGGTCAGTGAATGCATAATGCACAAATTAACAAATTTAAAGAAAATATACACACCAACCGATATTGTGGAGGACATGATGATAGAAAATAATGTGTCTATCTTTTACAAAAAAGCATGAAGATCGAAGGAGAAAGCGTTGGAAAATGTGAGACCCCAAAATTTATAAAATGAAAGTACTCAATTTTCTTATAATTATTATTTTATTAAGTAAATGGCTAAATTGATAAAGGGTTAAAATTAAGGGTGATATTTGAAAATTTTGCAAAGTAAGCAAGTTGATATAAAATATTCGTTGTGTTGGGGAATATTCGATTAGTCGCGGAATATTCTTTTTGTCGGGGAATATCTGTACAGTGGTACAATCATTGGTGGACCCCACAATGGAATTATTGTCGGATTGAGAAAACAACAAAAATATTTTTATGAAAATAATGGCGGAAGTTTTACCGTTAAAACTGTTGAACTACTCGGTAGTAAAAGTACAGTAATACGCGTGGTTGCATAGTAGCACACGGTATTGATTATTGATGCTTACGTGAGAAGTCACTCAGTTTTGTTCAATTATTGCTACAGTAATTGATGCATAGTATCTCCCGTTATTTGATTCAATTATTGTCGATATTTTATATATTATTAAATTAATAATTGAGATGACAAAGTTATTAATATTATTATTTGCAATATTAACGATGTCTAGAAGTTCTGTCAAGGAGAGGTTTAGTCACCTAATTCTGCGCCAATAAGGAGAAATCCTTATTGGAAAGCCCCCTAATAAGTGGGATTTAAACCTGCGAATCGGATATTTTCTGCCTTAATTACTTGCTTTGACTCATAGTTTTTATATAGTTTTATTGGGAATATAGTGTTTTTGTATTTAATCATTGCATTGCAGAGCTTCGCAGTGTTTGTGCTGCTTTGAAGGGGCAAACTGTCTTTTTGAGCTTTCCCGCGCCGCGGCGCCAATGCCAGAGTCATCGGCCGCGCCGCAGCGCCAAATTCTGCCCTACGCTGACAAAAAGCCGCGCCGCGGCGCCACTTATCATATACTGGCTCGCGCTGCAGCGCGAGCTCCGTGTCCCAGTTCCTTAGGCAGCGCCGCAGTGCGACTCAAGGCTTCGTGGCCCGCGCCGCGGCGCCACCTCCGGTTCCCAGGCAGACAGGAAGTGTTTGACCTAGCAAATTGGAAGGATAAAAAGGAGGGGCAGGCGGCTGTTAGAAGGAGGGAGGAAAAAGAAATAAGAAAAACTAGAGGATAGAGAAGAAGCAAGGAAAAGGCTTGTTGAAAAGAGATTCGTTGCTCTCCATTTCTTCAGATCGTGCAAGTAAAGAGATTGTTTGACTGAAGAGTACTCCTTTCTTTAGGGGTTTTTCTTATTTCAAATCTTCTATTTATTGTATTTGTCTGAAATGGGTGGTGTATTAGAACTATGTGTTAGTCCCATAGTTATGAACTAACTCCATTGTTAGGATTGCAATGTAACTTTTTGAATAGCTTAATCGACTTTCTCTCTCGTTTTATATAATGAAGCATTTTGGAATGGGTTGTTGTATTTTGCTTATAATGTCTGATTTCTTGATAAAGAAATAGGTTCTGATAGTAGTGGAAATTGATAAATGGATATTACTGTCTTCCTTTAAATACAATGACACTTGTTTTGTCCTGATATTTAAATGTGGACTTATTGTGCTAGTAGGATAGACATATCCTCACTTGCCTTGTGTGACCTTGGAGTTGAGCATAATGACCTTGGTCAGATTAGATTCACCAATAGACATATTATGTTCTAGCTTGTCAAGGATTAGCATTTGACCTTCGACAGAAGCTTATGCTTACTTTAATCTCGGTTGGCCATTCCTTGATTTGTTTATATTACGGAGAGTTAGAAGATTAGGCGAAGCATTAGGGGAGTTGTAATCCTATCTTCACTTCTTAGAGCTATTTCTTCTCACAATTTGATTGTCCTATAGAAATTGTTTAACCAACCATCTATTTCTTTTGTTTAGATAAGATTAGTAACGACTTTACCTTAGTAGTTGTTTCCTGTTAAGTCTTTGTCCTCGTGGGTTCGACACTCTCTTATCACTGTATTACTTGTTAGACCGCGTATACTTGCGCGAGTTTTTCGGTTGCGAAATCGACCAACAAGTATTTGGCGCCGTTGCCGGGGACTTAAGAATTAATTGTTTTACATTATTAAATCTAAGTCATTACAATCTTACTTTAAACCGATTTGTTTAACTCTCTCCTCAGGTAGTCTTCATTGTTTATGCCACCTCGAAAGGGGCTGAATACAATACCTCTTGATCCCGAGGTTGAAAGGACCTTCAGACGACTGTTGAGAAAAAAATTTGTGGACACACCCGAGGACATACCTGTACCCGTCATAATGGCTGAGGAGCTTCAGAAGTCTCTGAGGGATTATGCTATGCCTCGTGTTGATGATCTCCAGGCGAGCATTTTAAGGCCCGCCATTCAGGCTAATAATTTCGAGATAAAGCCGGGAACTATTCAAATGTGCACAAACATTCAGTTTGGGGGAATGCCTAATGACGACCCCAATGATCACTTGATTAATTTTGTGGAAATCTGTGACACCTTCAAATGCAACGGAGTGTCTGACGAAGCCATCAGGCTCCGGCTGTTCCCGTTTACATTAAGGGACAAAGCCAAGAGCTGGCTACAATCACTACCGACTGGCTCCATTACAACATGGGCTGACTTGGCGCAGAAATTCATGGCGAAGTTCTTTCCGCCTGCCAAAACAGCTAGGCTCAGGCACGATATCACGTCCTTTGTGCAATTTGAATCCGAATCCTTATACGACTCATGGGAGCGATTTAAGGATCTCCTGAGAAAATGCCCGCACCATGGTCTGCCGGAGTGGCTTCCCATCCAGACCTTTTACAATGGATTATCCGGATCTACTCGTTCGAGTATTGATGCCGCATCTGGAGGGGCATTCATGTCTAAACATCACACAGCGGGGTATGAGCTGGTGGAGACAATGGCGGCCAACAATTACCAGTGGCCTAATGATAGGCAAGCTCCGAGAAGAGCAACGGGGGTTTATGAAGTGGACTCGTTCACATCGCTAGCAGCTCAGGTAGCGACGCTAACAAAAAGTCTTGATACCTTGGGACCTTCTGCAGTTCAAAATGTGCAGAGTGTCATGGTACAGTGTGAATTGTGTCAAGGAAGCCACCCTGACCGATCTGTGTGCTATAAGCCCTGAATCGGTGCAATTTGTTTCTAACTACGGGCGGCAACAAAACTCAAACCTTCCCACTCATTACCATCCGGGGTTGCGAAATCATCCAAATTTTTCATGGAGTAATAACAACAACAACAGCAATAACCCCGACCAACCACAACCTCCTTCTACCAGGCAGAGTTATACTAACCCTCCTGGATTCCAACCTACAACTCAGTTCAACCCACAACCTCAGAGCATTCAGAATCAGTTTCACCATCCTCCCCCTCAACAGGAGAGAAAACCAAGTTTAGAAGATCTGCTTTCTAGGTACATAGCCCAAAACGAAACCAGAAGTAACAATCAAGAGGCCTCCATTAGGAATCTTGAAGTACAAATGGGTCAGTTGGCTACTGCATTAAACAGTCGGCCACAAGGCGCATTGCCTAGTGACACTGATGTCAACCCTAAACGGGAAGGCAAGGAACAGTGTAAAGCAGTAACCCTCAGAAGTGGGAGAACCACTCAAGTACAAAGTGGTGAGGAAATTCCTGTGGACGACAATGGGGCGACTGAAGAGGCAACTCCTGAAACGGAGATTTCTGAGAAATATTGGGGTGACGCAAGTGGTCAAGACAGACCCCCAACACCATCTCCTCCAATCACTGTAATACATCGGCCTCTCCCACAATTACCCTTCCCCCAGCGGATGCAAAAGCAGAAACTAGATAAGCAATTTTCCAAATTCTTAGAGGTGTTCAAAAGACTGCACCAAAACATAATAAAGAAATAAAGACAGACAGTAGTCCTAACATGGTAGCACTAAGATAAACAGATAAAAAGTAAAAGCAACACCCCCAAACTTTAGGAGAGCAATGCCCCCATTGCTAAAACGTAAAGCAGTTGAATACACAAGAGGGCTTCCCTGGAGATCGCTCACTCCGCAGCAGTCTCAGTTTCATCTTCATCAGCGCCGTTAGCTTCGGTGGGCGGCGATGGAGGAGGGTAAGGTGGAAAGATGGGAGGATCGGGAAACTGGTATGACGTGAAGTCAATGCCCTCGCCACAGTAATCAGTGTAGATCCCTTGCATAATATTCACCATCTCAACCTGGTACTGCATCGCTATCTCCTGCCTTTGAGCCACAGCAGCGATATGCCTCCGCTGCCTCTGTGCCTCGGCGTCCTGCTTCTGATGCAGCAGGGTAAGGGATGCCATGATGTCTGTCAAAAGACCCTGACTAGCCGGTCCTGACTCAGGTGCTTGAGGAGGCTCTGGTTCGGCGGAAGGAGGCGGTGCTGTAGGCGGTCCGTATCCTTCGCCCCTTAAATGAGATTCTGCCCCGTCCCAAATAGTGAAGCGTTTGATCGTCAGATGGTCAATTATAGTCATGGGCAGCGAAACTGTCTCATCAAGCCTCCACTGTACCCCTGCATGCTTGCACAATGACGTGATCATAGATGGATGGGGAAGTCCCGAAACGACTGTACTCTTGATTGCCTTAATGATCGAGTCGTGGATGAGAACTCCTATATCCACGTTCAATCCCGTGACAATGGCGAAAAGCAGAATCGCCCTGTCTTTAGTCACATCGCTTAGGTGACGGGTCGGTAGCATGGAGGCGCAAATGAAGCTGTACCACGCCTTCCCGTAGCGACTGAGCGCAGCAGCCGGGAAGCTGGTCTTCTCACCGGTATAATCATTTTTCTTCCACGCCGTGCCAGGCTTGCAGAGCCTTCTGATAACATCCTCCTGGTCATAACTGTGGAGCCCCAGCTGCATATAATCATTACCCGCGTAGTCGGGTGCCTCGAACAGTGCATTGATTGTTTTATTGTCAAATGACACCGGTCTACCCCTGACTATAACCACGCCAGTCCTGATGGTCCTGCTGTGGTTATAGTCAGGGGTAGACCGGTGTCATTTGACAATAAAATAATCAATGCACTGTTCGAGGCACCCGACTACGCGGGTAATGATTATATGCAGCTGGGGCTCCGCAGTTATGACCAGGAGGATGTTATCAGAAGGCTCTGCAAGCCTGGCACGGCGTGGAAGAAAAATGATTATACCGGTGAGAAGACCAGCTTCCCGGCTGCTGCGCTCAGTCGCTACGGGAAGGCGTGGTACAGCTTCATTTGCGCCTCCATGCTACCGACCCGTCACCTAAGCGATGTGACTAAAGACAGGGCGATTCTGCTTTTCGCCATTGTCACGGGCTTGAACGTGAATATAGGAGTTCTCATCCACGACTCGATCATTAAGGCAATCAAGAGTACAGTCGTTTCGGGACTTCCCCATCCATCTGTGATCACGTCATTGTGCAAGCATGCAGGGGTACAGTGGGGGCTTGATGAGACAGTTTCGCCGCCCATGACTATAATTGACCATCTGACGATCAAACGTTTCACTGTTTGGGACGGGGCAGAATCTCATTTAAGTGGCGAAGGATACGGACTGCCTACAGCACCGCCTCCTTCCGCCGAACCAGAGCCTCCTCAAGCACCTGAGTCAGGACCGGCTAGTCAGGGTCTTTTGACAGACATCATGGCATCCCTTACCATGCTGCATCAGAAGCAGGACGCCGAGGCACAGAGGCAGCGGAGGCATATCGCTGCTGTGGCTCAAAGGTAGGAGATAGCGATGCAGTACCAGGCTGAGCTGGTGAATATTATGCAAGGGATCTACACTGATTACTGTGGCGAGGGCATTGACTTCACGCCATACCAGTTTCCCGATCCTCCCATCTTTCCACCTTACCCTCCTCCATCGCCGCCCACCGAAGCTGACGGCGCTGATGAAGATGAAACTGAGACTGCTACGGAGTGAGCGATCTCCAGGGAAGCCCTCTTGTGTATTCAACTGCTTTACGTTTTAGCAATGGGGGCATTGCTCTCCTAAAGTTTGGGGGTGTTGCTTTTACTTTTTATCTGTTTATCTTAGTGCTACCATGTTAGGACTACTGTCTGTCTTTATTTCTTTATTATGTTTTGGTGCAGTCTTTTGAACTGCGGGTTTTGGTTGATTATCTTTATCATTATGGATGCCTGAGCTGTTACTTTTTATTTTATATAGCATGATTGTGGTTTCTAGCCATCTTTTTGGGGCTTTTACAGATTCGGAATGTTTGTGCCATGTTAATGGCCTTTTCACCCTATTTTGAGCTGCTATTTAGCAAGGGTGTTATATTTATAATTGCTAATTTTTGTTGGATTGTGGCTATGTCTCGCGCCAAATGAGTATATATCTCGTAGAATTGTGTCAAGCTTGCCTTGTGCTAGGGGTTTATGAATTGACAAGTTTAGACTGTTATTGATCCGTCCTTCTAGCAAGCTCTGACCAACTGTGTTAACTAGTTATTCTTCGAATTTAGTTTGTGTGTTGATTGTGTTGACTAGTTGTTCACTCTTATAAACTTTCATTTGTGCAAGGTAATAAAAGACTTGGGTGTCTATGCAGTTTTGGATCTTGGTTTCTAGCTAAGGGTGTTTATATCGAAAGTTGTGCGGTGGGTCGAGATGGAGCGTAAAACGCACTCGCCCATAAACGCAGAGCCGATATCGAGATGGAGCATAAAATGCACTCGTTTAAAAAAAAATATAATAATTTGTTTATATCGAAAGTTGTGCGGTGGGTCGAGATGGAGCGTAAAACGCACTCGCCTATAAACGCAGAGCCGATATCGAGATGGAGCATAAAATGAACTCGCTGTTAAATTTTCGTTCTTGTTGTGAAGTCTCAGTTGGCTTATGTTGATTACGTGGCCTTTACTGCTCGAGTTATTAGATTCTTCGGGGTGTTCTACACCTAGTGCCCTAAAGTCGTCTGGCTTGGGAGTCGCTGATCAAAAGCTCATTCATGGGTAGTTCTGATTAGCCTAAGGTAATTAAGTACTGTCCGAGTCTGATTTTACTATCGGCTTGCTAAAACCTTTTGATCTTTCCCTGCATTTGCGTCTGGTTCTTAATGCTTGTTGAATGTTTAAGTTGCGGAATGTGCTTGGTTTTAATAATCAACTATGCGAGCTTATTTGGGCTATGATTAGTCAGGACGGTTGATCTTCACACACGTGCACAGATTGGATCGATTACAATCTTATGCTTGAAATAGATTGAACCCTTGTTCATCCCTGTGTTTGACTCTTTCTTTTGGGGGTAGTTTTTATAGATAATCGTAGCTGCGATGCTAGTATATATTTTTATTTTCCTTTCGCATTCTTAGTGTCTACTGTTATTATTGTGTTAGATAGTTTGCTCGAGGACAAGCAAAGACTTAAGTTTGGGGGTATTTGATAAGTGGGATTTAAACCTGCGAATCGGATATTTTCTGCCTTAATTACTTGCTTGGATTCATAGTTTTTATATAGTTTTATTGGGAATATAGTGTTTTTGTATTTAATCGTTGCATTGCAAAGCTTCGCAGTGTTTGTGCTGCTTTGAAGGGGAAAAACTTTCTTTTTGAGCTTTCCCGCGCCGCGGCACCAATGCCAGAGTCATCGGCCGCGCCGCAGCGCCACATTCTGCCCCACGCTGACAAAAAGCCGCGCCACGGCGCCACTTATCATATGCTGGCTCGCGCTGCAGCGCGAGCTCCGTGTCCCAGTTCCTTAGGCAGCGCCGCAACGCGACTCAAGGCTTCGTGGCCCGCGCCGCGGCGCCACCTCCGGTTCCCAGGCAGACAGGAAGTGTTTGACCTAGCAAATTGGAAGGATAAAAAGGAGGGGCAGGCGGCTGTTAGAAGGAGGGAGGAAAAAGAGATAAGAAAAGCTAGAGGATAGAGAAGAAGCAAGGAAAAGGCTTGTTGAAAAGAGATCCGTTGCTCTCCATTTCTTCAGATCGTGCAAGTAAAGAGATTGTTTGACTGAAGAGTACTCCTTTCTTTAGGGGTTTTTCTTATTTCAAATCTTCTATTTATTGTATTTGTCTGAAATGGGTGGTGTATTAGAACTATGTGTTAGTCCCATAGTTATGAACTAACTCCATTGTTAGGATTGCAATGTAACTTTTTGAATAGCTTAATCGACTTTCTCTCTCGTTTTATATAATGAAGCATTTTGGAATGGGTTGTTGTATTTTGCTTATAATGTCTGATTTCTTGATAAAGAAATAGGTTCTGATAGTAGTGGAAATTGATAAATGGATATTACTGTCTTCCTTTAAATACAATGACACTTGTTTTGTCCTGATATTTAATTGTGGACTTATTGTGCTAGTAGGATAGACATATCCTCACTTGCCTTGTGTGACCTTGGAGTTGAGCATAATGACCTTGGTCAGATTAGATTCACCAATAGACATATTGTGTTCTAGCTTGTCAAGGATTAGCATTTGACCTTCGACATAAGCTTATGCTTACTTTAATCTCGGTTGGCCATTCCTTGATTTGTTTATATTACGGAGAGTTAGAAGATTAGGCGAAGCATTAGGGGAGTTGTAATCCTATCTTCACTTCTTAGAGCTATTTCTTCTCGCAATTTGATTGTCATATAGAAATTGTTTAACCAACCATCTATTTCTTTTGTTTAGATAAGATTAGTAACGACTTTACCTTAGTAGTTGATTCCTGTTAAGTCTTTGTCCTCGTGGGTTCGACACTCTCTTATCACTGTATTACTTGTTAGACCGCGTATACTTGCGCGAGTTTTTCGGTTGCGAAATCGACCAACACCCCCTCTTTCCTGGGAACGACCTGGTCGATTAAAATTGTGAATTATAATAAAGGTGATAAGTTTTGTTTTATTATTATTATAAATGTAATAAAACAGAAAACTTTTTATATAAAATAGAATACTTTTATAAAGTTATTCATTTTATTAGATTATAAATAGAATATATTATATTTTATTTAAAAGATTTTGTTTTATTAGAATATTTTATTATTAATGCATATAAATCAATATAGACCGTCCGTTTAAAAGTAAATCAATCTGGACCGTTCATAAATTAGTTACTATTTAGTCCATTCTCCTATAAATAGAAGCTCATTCCTTCATTATTTCTTACGAATTCACTGAAACTCTAGAGAGAGAAACTATATAGAGAAAGAAGAAAAGTATTATGCTACTTCACTACTCATATATCAAGTTTCTTCTAAGGTAAGGGATATTATTATTATAGTAAGGGGTATTATTTCTTTCGTATTTATGAAGATAACTTCTGTTATTCAATTCTTTATTATTATGTTGGAATAACCTATCTATGCGAAGTACCGCATACATGGTGAAATTCTTCTGTTATTCCATTCTTTATCATACTGTTGGAATATCTTGTCGGTGCGTATTATGCCTGACCTTGTTCCATTATTTATTATTCTGTTGGAATAACCTGTCTGTGCGGTCTATCGCATGCGTGGTGATTTCTGTTGTTATTCCATTCTTTATTATTCTGTCAGAATATCATGTCTGTGCGTTTACGCATGACCTGGTTCCATTATTTATTATTCTGTTGGAATAACCTGTTTGTGCGGTCTATCGCATGCATTGTGAATTCTATTGTTATTCCATTATTTATTATTCTATTGGAATATCCTGTCGGTGTGGATTATGTTTGACCTAGTTCCATTCTTTATTATTCTGTTGAGAATAACCTGCCTGTGCAGTCTATCGCATGCATGGTGAATTCTTCTGTCATTCCATTCTTTATTATTCTGTTGGAATAACCTGTATATGTGGATTACCGCATGCATGGTGAATGATCCTTTGTATTCTTTCCTTATTAAATTGTGGAAATGATCTGTTTACGTGGATTATGATGAAAGTCATAATAAAAGCATTGGACTGTTGATTATGATGAAGGTCATAATAAAAGTAATGGACTGATGAAATCATGGGTATATGTAGTATTAGTAAGTGTTATGATAATTTATGTTGGTTATTATGTGAAAACATGAAAGTTTCTTAGAAATCACAAAAGGTTGAAAATCAAATTTTGGTGAAAATAGAACATGAAATTCAATTGACCATATCTCCTATTATATTATGAATTTTTGAGTGTGGTCAAGTTCTAGAGTTAGATCTATGAGTTTTCAAACTTATCCAGGTGGAATCACTGGAAAAGATGTTGTAGATTTTCGTGTGGACTGATTTTAGCAAAGGAGTCAAAAACTGCAAAGTACCGAAAAAGGCTACTGCCCAGAAATTTAAAAGGGCATTTTCAGCCACTTGAATTATGAGAAATATTCCGGCCTTTTGGAACATGGAAATATATGGTATAAAGTACCTCTTGTCCAAAAATGAGCTCACTCCGACTTAAAATGAGCAAGTTATGACTATTTCAATATTTATGTTTTTTTGACAAAAAATGCTATAACCGGAGTTCTATAACTCTGATGACCATGAAATTTAAACTGGAAGCTCATTTTAACATGTGTAAGAGCCTGCCAAGATTTGGGAATTTTTGGAGTTAAACTTGAGGTAGCTAATTTCTTAAAGAATTAGTTAGAAATTAATTTTTGAAAAATACTTAAGGGAGTTGAAAAATTATAAAAAAATACGTGTTGTGTATGAAATACATGTATATATGTTTGGACAAAGGATAGAAAAATAATAAGTTGATTGGGTAATTTTTCATGAAAATGGTTTAGTTACGAACATATGAGTTAAATATGTTATGTGAAGTTGAAAATTGGTAAATATGATTTTATGGCTTGGGAATCCTATATAGGGTATATGCAGATTTTTGATGAAGGATTTGATCATTGGTGATGAAATCTTATGAGTATGGCATTTTTAAATGATTAAATACATTATTTAATAAAGTGTAAACAATTGAAATAAATTGTTTATAAGTTTAAGAAGTGATTAAAATATTGTTATAATATTAATAATATGAGTTTATTAAGTGATTGATAATATTTGGATAAATTTAAAGTCTTTAATGTTTATCCTTGATTTTATTTGATTAATGTTCATATCATTATCATCATCCTCATGCTTATATTATGATAAAAGTTATCTTTGGCTTACGTACAAAGATTGACTATTGATTGATTAGTATCTTTGGCTTATGTGTATAAATGAACTGTTTATTGGTATGATTATGACCAGGGATCATTCGGTATAATCATGACCCGTAATGTTATAGATGATGTGGTAAAAGTCCTCGTTGGCCCGTAGTGCATTGATGGACAGTTATTGGTATGATTATAACCGGGGATTATTCGGTATAATCATGACCATTGATGATTACATGAATATCCTTAGCCGTAGTGCAGGGATGATTCGATGATGTGGATTATTTATTAAGCCGAGTCTCAGCGATAAACTATTGATTATACACTTTTAATTCGTAAAAGGTAGTAGATATCATACTCTACTTGACTCTTTTAAAATACAGTTGTATGTCTTTGGCCTGTAGTGCAAAGATGAATTATTAATGAATATCTTGGTCGTAGTGCAAAGATGAATTTATTAGTATTATTATGAGCAGGAATTGTGATTTGGTATAACCATGATTTTTGATGTTTCAGGTGAAGAGAGGTGATGAAAATTATCTTCATCCTGGGTGCGAAGAGGAATTTAGAATCGCAATTATGATTATGAGTTATTCATATGATTGTGGACAGGAATTGTTGATTGATGTTACAGGAATAAAACATTATTGGTGGAATTTTAACATAGACAATATAGTAGACCTGATGGTTTATTTGACTCTTCTAATGGATTGCTCGTTCCACTGCAACTATGGTTGAAAAGTTTTATCATCTACCATATGTTCTAAATCTCTGATTTATTTCTGATGAAGGCTATTGATGATGTAAATTATCTTTAGTCATGATATTCTTTACTGGGCTAATTGTGTTCACCCTTTTTTCTTCACAATTTCTTTCAGGTAATAAGAGTGTAGCTGGGTCGAGCGGGGATAACAGGAGAATAAAACGGTGGTCTATAGCTGTTGAGGTTCTCCCTAAATAGTATAGAAATAAATTTATTGAGAACTTTAGATAAGTGTGACGTATTGTATACGTCATTTGATATTTAATTTTGGTGAACCGAATAGGGTGAGGTGAACCCAACTTTGGAAGGGTGTTTTGCCACTATCATACAAGATGTCTAATGACATACAACCTCATGTTATCATAAGACAGGGTTGTGCACATCCACTTGATGAGTATATCTACGAGCACTACCTATATGATCTTGGAGTATATTTGAAATATAATTTTCACTTAGAGACAGTGGAGATAGTTATATGTCAAGAGAAGACTCACCATTGGAAAGAAGATGATAGTAATCTTCTCATTTTTCTTTGGGGTCTATTGGATCAACCAAGGATAATTCTGTGGACATATGATATCTATCATAACCTAGACGCATGGCCTCCCATGTACGAAGGTTTCCTTGAGCACTTCCCAAAGATTTTAATTTATAAAATAGTTTTTGACTATACTTTTATGTAAAGTATCATTGTAAGGTTGTGGTCGAGGCACCATGAGAGTTACATACATTTGTATTAAACCTCACAGTTTAACTGTAGTCGTATTCTGTACGACGTACAGTTCAACAGTTGTATAAATGAAGTTTATATTTGATTTTTATAGTGTGATATCTGGCGACTCAGAATGGGTCGTGTGGACCTATTTTGGGGGTGTCACAGAAAAGGTAAGAGGAAATTCACACAACTACTCATTGATCCCATCATGGTTACACATGCTGAAGAAAACAAATCCAGGTAACACTTAAAAACATTTTATTGGTTTTTCATAATTAGTTGGTTACCCAAGTCAACTAATTTTGTTACCTTAATATATAGGTTCAGTTACTAACTATACTGTACAATCAACCTAAGTTGAATTAATATTTTGTGTATCATAAATATATACACAAAAATTACACATTAATTATATTCCATACACCAAAATGCACCGTATTGGAAACATTAATATGTAATTAGTTTGATACCATTAACCAACTGAATGGTTACCAATTACTAGTGATTTGGATACTATATACTACTTATAATTCTAATGATAATGCTGATGTTTCATATCAGGTTCCATCACAGTCCTTGAGTTGGAAACAAATGGTCGTTTCAAGTATTTATTCTTTGCCATTAGAGCATCCATTCAAGCATGGAATCATTGCTTTCCAATCATTGTAATCGATGGCACGTTTATACAATCAACTTACGGGGGGACACTACTGATAGCAAGCACACAAGATGCAAATCGAAACATTGTTCCGATTGCTTTTGCAGTGGTTGACAGCGAAAATGAATTATCTTGGAGATAGTTTTTTGTAAATTTGAGAATTGCTTGTGGAGTTAGGGAAGGCCAATGCATTGTTTCAGATAGACATGAAGCCATTATACAAGGACTAAATTTTGTGTTTCCGGACGTCATGCATGGTTCCTACACATACCATGTACTGAAAAATATAAAAAACAGATTCAGAAAGAGAGGAGACAAACTTAAATAGGCTTACAACGAGGCTTGTAGAGCTTACACTATTGAACATTTCAACAAACACATGGTTGAACTTGATGCCATTGATCCTCGAATAAGGACATATTTGGAGGAAGAGGTCAAGTTGGAGAAGTGCACCAGGCTCCATTAGACTATAAGCAGATACTCAACAATGACTTCAAACACCGCTGAATCTATTAACAACGTAATCAAGATGATCAAGGATCTTCCAGTTGCATCAATGATTGAATGCCTACGTTGTCTGGTTCAAAGATGGTATTTCACAAACAAACAAGCAACCATATCAACATTCATAACACTTTTCACAACAGCTGAGGGAAGGTTGAAATCTAATATCATTAAATCAAAGAAACTTAAGGTAATTAATAAAAATTTTAAATTATTGCATCATAAGTTGCATTTGCATTTTATGGAAACCTATTTGTTCTCTATCGGTTACATGTATATGTTGGTAATTTTAACAACATTAAAAATAACTGCAATTATTTCGATGCAAACAATGCTGACTTGGTTACTGGTTAAAATTATAATCGTTACTGTATAATATTACTGACTAATGCTAACTTGTTTACTAACTAATGCTAACTTGGTTACTGTGTAATATTATATTGGTTACTAACTAATACTGAATTGCTTAATGTATAACATTATAATAGTTACTGACTAATGCTAATTTGGTTACTGTTTACCATTGTACTGGTAACTGACTAATGCTGACTTGGTTACTCTGTAAAATTATAATGTTATTGTGTTTTATAATTGTTTCTTTTATATTGGTGGTAACTTATTGACTACATTAGTTACCTTCATTCAACTGTTAATCTGATTGTATACATTGGGTGTTGTGTACTAGTTAATTGGTTACTGTATATTTGGTTGCTAAAGTATATTAATATACACTTGTACTGATGTTTTTTATATTCATGATTACTTGTTAGATACATTGGTTAAATTCTTACAATAGTTAGCCTTTAGTTTGTCACAAACCCAATATACAGGTTGTTTTTAACTATAACAATTCAATGGAGAATGTGTTTATCTTATGGTTACTAAATAAACATGTGTTAGTTACTGTCTAAATTGGATTTAGTTACTTTATAATGTTGTTATGATTACTGTGCATTATTAGGGTATTTCATATTGGTTTGTTTTATTATTATGGAAACTAATTGGCTACATTGGTTACCTTCATAGAACTATTATAATTTAATTGCTAACAAATAACATTAAACTGATTGTTTCCATTATAAGATGAATGTACAAATGTGTTTTATGTTCTAGTTACTAACATTATGTAGTTTGGTTATTGGTTAACATTGATTTGTTTACTTTACTATATTTATTCTGTTTTTAGAAAATGAAAATTATTCCAGTTGTACTTTATTCTAACGACACACATAATTTGTGTTGTAGGTCGAAACATCAAACTTAGTGAATTTCACTGTTTACGATGTTGCTAAACAATATATTGTGGACATCGAACAAAAGACATGCACATGCCGTAATTTCAGTACCATGAGATGCCTTGTCCGCATGCTGCTGCTGTTATGAGCAAGCAAAATTTGAGTTGTTATGATTTTTGCTTAAAAATTACTCTAAAACAACTTTGGTCGACACATATTCAGCTTCCATCATGCCGTTAGATGACAAAGAAAACTGGGATATACCAGAGGAAGTAAGAAACTTATGTGTAAAACCACCGAACACAAGAAGACCAGCGGGAAGACCAAAAATAGGGAGGTATAAACACGAATCTGAAATCAAAATTCAAAACAAATGCAGCATGTGCCAAGAAAAATGAAACAACAGGAAAATATGCAATAATCCACCTGTTTTAAGACCCAAAAAGGTCTAATATAGTGCAGTTACATTAAGAGTGTAAATGCATGAATATATAATTGTTTAGTATGAGTAACCATTAACCATATGGTTGGTAACATTTTTGATTGTGTACAGTAACTAAAATTTTTATTGATTAATATTTTGATTTCATTATGAGTTTCCAATATAAAGCAAACATATACATTGAACAATTGTTAACTACTCTAAAACATTTCTATGTAAATTTGTTTACCACCTAAAATAAAACGGTTACCCCTGCATTAATGTTTAATTACTACCAGCTAGAAAACTATGTAATTTAAAAGTATCCATTAGCTAGATAAATGAGAACCCACACATGTACACTATGCACTTGATAATTGTTCTAAATATAAGTTGTAAATTATTTGGTTACTAACATAAACTAAAATGGTTACCCTTATATGTAGGTTTGGATACCAACTGTGAGACCCCAAATTTTATAAATAAATATTTAATTTTCTCAAAATATTTTTTTTATATTATGGTGTGGATTTGAGATAGTGTTATAGTTGTGGGTAGTATTTATAAATTTTGCAAAGTATGCAAGTTGTTATATAATATTCGATTGGTCGGGAAATATTCGTTTTAACAGGAAATATTTGCATGACGACACAATCATTGGTGGACCCCACAACGGAAGTATTGTCGTAGTTAGAAAAACACAAAATTATCATTTTATAAAAATAACAGCGAGAGTGTTATCGTTAAAACTGTTGAACTATCCGTAGTAAAAGTACAGTAATACGCGTGGTTGCATAGTAGCACACGGTATTGGTTATTGATGCTTACATAAGAAGTCACTCAGTTATACTCAATTATTGCTACAATAATTGTTGCGTCATATCTCTCATATTATTGATTCAATTATTGTTACAGTATCATTTGTATAATATGTTATATTATTAAATCAATAATTGAGACGGCAAAGTTATTCATATTATTATTTACAATATTGACAATGTCTAGAAGTTCTGTCAAGGAGAGGTTTGGTCACCTAATTGCACCCCAATAAGGAGAAATCCTTATCGAAAAGCCCCCTCTTTCCTGGGAACGACCTGGTTGTTAAATATTGTGAATTATAATATTAATGATAAATAAGTTCATTTTGATTAAAGATGAAATTGATAGTTCCATTGTGTTGAAATTATTTGTGTTATTGGAAATCGATATTTATTTTGATAATAATTGATGTCTGGAGGTTATATTGACCAATCGGGTAATTAATCGGATAAATAAGCAATTAATTGCTACTGGTTCACATGATTATAAGTATGTGTTCACATGTGTGTACAATTGATTCACATTCATGTATTATTAGGGGAGTTGGTGCAAGATTGATAATACTTGTATGACTAAGTTAAAGATGGAGGTATAGATGGAGGTACTATACTGTTATTCGTATTTTCACATGATTGTAACTATTGAATCACATGATTGAACTATTGATTCACATTATTTACTATTAGGGGAGGTGGTGCAAGTTTGATAATACTTGCAGGACTAAATTAAAAAGGAAATAAAAGTTGAAGGTATTGTACTGTAATATTTCGAGCCCCAAAACGTTCAATTATCGAAACTATATTTTCCTATAAATAGAAGCTCATTCTTCCTTCATTTCTCACCAATTCACTAAAGCTTTAGAGCAATTATTATAGATAGAAATTATAGAGAGAAAGAAGAAGAGAAGTCTGCTACCTCACTATTCCAATATCCAGTTTCTTCTAAGGTAATGGGTATTATTTCTTTCGTATTCATGAAGAGAGCTATTGTTTTTCCATTCCTTATTATTATGTTGAAATAACCTGTCTATGCGAAGTACCGCATACATGGTGAAATTCTTCTGTTATTCCATTCTCTATTATTCTTTTGGAATATCCTGTCTGCGCGTATTACGCATGACCTGGTTCCACTATTTATTATTCTGTTGGAATAACCTGTCTATGCGAAGTACCGCATATATGGTGAAATTCTTCTGTTATTCCATTCTTTATTATTCTGTTGGAATATCTTGTCTGTACGTATTACGCATGACCTGGTTCCATTATATATTATTCTGTTGGAATAACTTGTATATGATGTCTAACGCATGCCTGGGGAATTCTGTTGTTATTCCATTCTTTATTATTCTGTTGGAATATCCTTTCTGTGCGGATTTCACATGACCTGGTTCCATTCTTTATTATTCTGTTGGAATAACCTGTCTGTGCTGTCTATCACATGCCTGGTGAATTTTGTTGTTATTCCATTCTTTATTATATTGTTGGAATATCCTGTCTGTGCGGATTTCGCATGACCTGGTTCCATTCTTTATTATTATGTTGGGAATAACCTGTCTGTGCGGTCTATCACATGCATAGTGAATTCTTCTGTTATTCCATTCTTTATTATTCTGTTGGAATAACCTGTCTATGTGGATTACCACATGCATGGTAATCCTTTGTATTCATTCCTTATTAAATTGTGGAAATGATATGTCTACGTGGATTACCGCATGGAGGGTGAAAATCCATTTGCAGTTTCATATATTCTATTATACTCAGTTGGTTAAAGTTTTGGCTTCTATACTCCATAAAATTAGTAGAATATCTTAGATATTTGCGCTTCATCCAGTATCTTTTCATGGAAATATTCTTCTATGCATTCTTAAATTTTACTCCACAAAGCAGTATCATGATGGCAATTTGGACGTTTTTGAGTTCAGGATAAATTAACTTATAAATCTTTAAATTTTAATTCTTGAACTTGTTTTATTGAATTATTATGTCATTGTCATCATCCTCATGTTTATATTATGTTGAAAGTCATCTGTGGCCTATAGTGCATAGATGAACTTGGTATGATTATGACCAGGGATTATTCGGTATAGTCATGACCGTAATATTACAAATGATGTGGTAAAAGTCCTCATTGGCCCGTAGTGCATTGATGGACAATTGTTGGCATGATCATGACCACTAATTGATGAAAACACGAATATCCTAGGCCCGTAGTGCATGTATAATTTGTGGTCGTGATACTAATGAATATCCTTGGTCGTAATGCAGGGATGACGTGGTTTATTTAATAAGCTGAGTCTCAGCGATAAAAGTGATAAAAAAAAACCTTTTAAATCATAGAAGATAGTCGATTTTATTCTCTACTTGACTCTTTTAATGGATTGCTTGTTCCGCTGCAGTTAAACTTGATGTTTGTTATATTGTATCCGTTTAACACAGTTGAAGGCTAACGATAATTTATTCTGCATTATCTTAGCCATAATATTTCTTACTGGGATAGTTGAGTTCACCCTTTTGCTTTCATTGTTCTCTTCAGGAAATGAGAACGTAGCAGGGACTAGTCGGGGAACGGAGTGACGGTCCAGATGATAGCATTAGTAGTCCTCACTATTCTATGAAATAGTGTGATAATAAATGTATTGAGGACTTATTTTGAGTTTGAATACTGTCTACAAGACAATATTTGTATTAAAACTCACAGCTCATGTTGTATATTTAAGATTGTATTTACATTCTGTACCATTTATTTGGCGACTCAGAATAGGTGATGTATACCTATTTTAGTGGCGTCACACCAACTGCACATATCAAAAATATCTTTATTTTAATATGAGTTTATAAATGACCATCATATATATTAATAGGATGTCTTAATTAAAATTTCTTATTCCATCATGATGATAGACTATAAATAAGACACATACATTTAACACTTTATAACATTTGTGATACAAACTTATAATTGTTTGGTTACCAACAAAAACAAAAATTGTTAACATATATGTAGGTTTGGATACCAACCTAACATTTCAACTTAAGTAGCTGATATATACTAATTTTAACAAATTTTATGTCAATTTGTTTACTAATAAGTAATAAAATGGTTACCTCTATAATAAAAATAATGGTAACTAGAACAAAACAAAAATCCATCTTAGGAAAGCATGTATAATAAATAATTACATATTAACCAAAATAAAAAAATTTAACTAAAATCCCTCATTGACTGCACAATAATAGTAGTCAAAAACCATTAAATAATAGTAAACAAAATATAAAAATAAGTAACCAAATAGTTACATAAAATTAACCAGAACATGTTTTAATGGTAACCAAAACATAAACAACCTGTATACCCAGCATCCTGTAATGAAAGTGATATTAATGTTTGTTTAGGCAGCCCATGTATACTCTCACATGTACATTTAACAATTGATATATGTCCTAATACAAGCTTGTAACTCTCTGGTTACTATCAAAATATTAGTTGGTTACCTTTTTATGCATATTTGGTTACCAACTGTACATTTCAAAACAATGTAGCAAACATAACTTAAAAGAAACAAATACCAACCAACAAATAATATTACTTTCATTACTGCTAAAATAATCAAATATGTAATCCCATCTACATAAGATCCAATAAACATCACAAACTCATAAACCATACAAAAATGTTGTTTATATCCCAAAAAAAAACAAAATACAAAACACAATTCATAAAGACAAAACAACGAGATCCGAACTAATCAAAATCTGGAACAAATCTTCCTGGAAATTCTTTGTCAGACTCATATCCCTCCAACTGTTTGTTCTTTGCATGCATATATAGGTTTGTGCATAACTTCTTCCGATACTGTGTAATAGGGAATGGAATGGGAATTTCATCAAATTTCTGATGAATGACATGCTCAGCAAAATAATTCGTGAACATCCCGCAATCACTGTACAAACAAACGAAAGATAACAAAAATCAAAACTAAAATCAACCTATATGTAATAATTAAAAAAATATAAACAATGTAACCCTTACCCTCGACTTGTTCAGGAACCGCCTCTGCAAATTCCAACTTAATTATATCATCTTCCTCCTTGTTGCGATACGGTTCACTGCTAAAGTCAATGTCAGACCTATCCCTCCAAAAACCACTCTTGCGCAATAAAGTGGGAAGAACGAATATGTATGGCTCACAAACATCCATAATTTTTGTTTGCATAGATTTCCTTTTTGGCTACAGAGAATTGTAAACAGTTAGACGTCTACGATGCACATCAAATGTCAACAAAAACCAATGGTTTGGTGATGACATATGAATGGGGAACAACACATAGTCAACATTTCTACATGGTGTGTTGACATCCATAAATAGCCCATGGATGTATTCAGCAACATCACCCTCCCCAGACAGAACACTCTTATCTGCATTTATACTTGTATACTCCTCAAAAAGAGCGATCATCTTGCCATGAAACCAATAGTCCATAGTCGTTGCCCTTATATGAACACTGTCGGAATGTCTGGCCAATTTAAAGAAATAATATAACGCAACATTGATGTGCTGAACCAAAAAAAAACATATAATATTAACAGTTGCTGAAAAATGTAAGTATGTAATGAATGTAACCAACACTATTAACACTAGTTACTACCCCAACTAAATAATGTAACCATAGCTAGAAAAACATAATTTTTTTAAAAAAGAACTCACATCGTCGTCTAACCATTGTCTAGGAGTCTTTAATTTGTAGAACCACATTTTTGATGATATTGGGACATACCCAAATACAAAAGCAGGTTCAATATTATTGTTCTTTCCAAGGAATTTGTCGGTCCTTCAATATAAAAGCATATTAGTATACACGCTAACATTAACAGTTATCGTATTAGTATACACACTACCCAAAATCAGACTTGAACAGTCAATAATTAACATACTAATCAACAACTTAATTATATACAGTAACCTAGTAACCAACAAATATTAATATAATAACCATAATCAAATACTAACCAATACATAACAAAAAAGTAACCAAAATATAAAATAATAGTAACCAAAAAATAATTTAATAGTAACAAAAACAGCAACATCATGTAATCAATAATAATTTAAACAACCTGAATATACTAAACAAATAGCTAGTAATCAAATATAATATAAAGTAACAAACACTTTACTTCAATGGAACATTAACATAAATCAAATATTACATGATAGTAACCAAAATATAATATATTAGTAACCAAAACCTGATATGACAGTAACCAAAATATAATATGACAGTAAATCAAACAGAAATATAATGTAATCAATACCAATTTAACCAACATTTATATACCTAACAATTACATAGTAACCAACATATAATATGATAGTAGCCAAAATCCCATTTTGAGAGAACAAAAATGGTATCCAGCTCATAATATAACAGTAACCATAACATGACAAAGCAGTAACCAGGATATAAAATAATAGTAACCATAACATTTATTTAATATTAACCATGTGTTTCTACAAGAAAACAAATTTATTTAGTTTCATAAAAAAACTATAGCATTGTTAACAATAAAACACAAACATTTTCCTATTGTTTAGTCCAATTTTAAACCATTATTCAAACAATGCCTTTTCAAATTTTGACGACATATCCATGCATACTTTGGGGAATACAGAAAGACCTGCAAGTGTTTGACTAACACCCACGGCAGTAGACGATGAACCAGCCGATCCAAACGTTGATGTATATGGAGATCGCAAAATGGCACTCTTTGCATGTTCATGGACAGGTCTACCACCGGCTTTATGGACACTTTTCTCCAACTCATCACACTGAATTATGTCCTGTGTGGTCAGAACCATCTGATCAAGTGCAGACTTGCTTTCTGCCTCACATTTATTCCCCTTTTTCAATTGACATAAAAGGTAACAAATACAATTAGATTTTCAACATAAACATATGCAGTTAACTAATATATGCAATAACAAACTGAATGAACAATAATCGATATATTAAAGTGAACATATCATAATAGTAACCAAAATAAAATAAATTACTAACCAAATTATAATATAATAGTAACCAACACACAATGTAATAATAATCAACCCATATTATAATAGTAAACATAACATATATAATAGTAACCATATCACAATATAACAGTAACCAAAACCTAGAGCATGTTAAAAAAAGATGGCATGTCGTTATAACACTAACCGCAACAACAACATACACAACAATCTCTTTCCCAGTGCATTGACTTAATATGTCAAAAGATGGCATGTCATTATTCTTGTCAATCTGTGCAAAATAAAAAACAACCAATTAATCATTAAAAAAAGACATATAACACAACAAAACAAAAAAATATGTCTAACCTTGACATTTTCTTCATCATCATTAATTTTTATTTCATGATGTTCTTCAACCATAACATCACGTTCAACTTCATTACCAATCTCAATTTCATTATCATCCTTCTTCTCAACAAAATTCAACACATCATCACCATCATTATTCTTATTTAGTTTTGAACCATCTTCAACATCCTCATCAACATGGGGGTCTTCACACTCTTTAACAACTTCATCATCTTTAACAACTTCATCAACCATAACAACATCTTCACACTCTTTAACAACTTCAGTTTCAAACTCATCATTCTTCTCATCAGCTTTCAACCCATCATCACAACCTCATCATCATCATTATAATTACCTTTAAAAACATCAGCATCCTCATCAACAACATCACCAACTTCATCAGCTTCATCATCTTCATCATCATCATCATCATCACCGCCATCATCAGAATCAGAATCATCATTAGAATCACCATCCACTTGTTTGTCCCCAACATCTTTGATCCCGCGTAACTCATCTCTAATAATGGACCTAAATTACCTACATATCTGAACATGTAAAATATGCATATCATCCTTAATATTAGCCCGCAATTTTACAATGTCTTTTTTAATTTCAAACACTTTCTTCTCCAATGGCCTAAACCGTGCATCAATTGCATCTTTAACTTCAGATATATCAAATTCAATGTTGTCACCCTTCACTTTTTTTCAAACTTCTTATCAGCATCCTTCCCATTGAAAAAGTGAAGCCCGCCCAAATCAAGTCGATCCTTCTCCTCGGACGTGGGAATCAAACTTTTTATCCTCAACTGAAAAACATTAAGTGCATTTAGTATAACATCTAACAAACATTATACAAATACAGCAAAAAAAATAGTAAATAAAGAATCATAAAACATAATCAGTAACCAAATACATATATACAGGTAACCAAATGTATATAAATCAGTAACCAAATCAATGTATAAAGGTAACCAAAATTTGTATATTCGGGTAACCAACAAAATTGTTATTAGCAACATGAGTGTAAAATAATTAGTAACCAAATGCGTATATTCAGGTAACCAACAACATTGTTATTATTAGCATACACATAATATAATCAGTAACCTAATGAGTATATAAAGGTAACTAACTACTTTGTTAATAGTAAACTTCACAAAATATAATCTGTAATCAATTACATAACTAAAGGTAACCAATTACACTCTTAGTAGTAAACTGCATACCTGTCCAGAATAAAATACTAAATCATTCAACTTGTCATTCGTAGGGGCCTTCACTAGCTCCTTCCATCTAAATAAACGGACATCCGACAGATGCTCGTCATTGCATATGCCCCGCGTTTTGAATGTCGAAATGGTTTCAAATATAAACACTTGGAATACATAAGGAAGCCCATTCAACTTGTACAATTTGGTATAATGATCCTTGTAGAAATTATATATTGACCCACAATTCCTTCCTTTCTTCAAACGCCCCTTCAAAGCATTAGACAAAGAGTACTTTGTTATCTCGAACGCGACTTTCCCACAAGGAAAACTACTAACATCACCATAACAAAAAAATTAAACATTGCCCCATCCACATAATTTTTAGAAACTATGGATAGAATGAAATTAAACACCAACAAAATCATTGTCATCTTAACAGCATCATCATCGTCATCAAAAACTGCCTTCCGATATACCCTACCTATACTACTACGCTCACAGCTTCGTCCTCAAAAAACTTTTCAATAAGCAGATTCTTCATACCTTTATATGCAGTTATATCATCCTCACCTTGCCATCTCAACCCAGAAATCAGACAGAACTCAGGTAAACCAAACCTGACCCTTTTCTCCCCCAAAAAAAATCACATTTCACCGTCATCCCTTTGGTGAACCTCCCTTACAAGAGCATGGTGAATAATCTGGGAATACATTTGGTGCTCACCAAACTCCAGAAAACTCTCAAAACTTGTTGCCTTAAACTTCTCCAACTGACTTTCGTTCAATTTCTTGGCAATAATGCTGAAGACTTTCACGTCGCACCAATATATAACTTTTCCAGTGAATTTTCTGTTGCATTCCTCATAATAAAGATCCCATAACTATAAATAAATAAAATCATATTTGCATAATTATTAGAAACCAATATAAATAATATATATACCATAAACAGTTACATAGTAACCAATAAATAATATCATACTAGCAAAAAGATAATATAACAATTACAGAGTAGCCAAAACAGACTATAAAAAGTATCCAACATCCCACATTGACCGCACAATAATAGTTACCATATCATAATATAACAGTAACCAAACAGTTATATTATATAATCTAATGCTAACCAAATTATTAACAAGATGTAGTACATATCAGTTTATGTAGTAACTAAACAGTTATATATAATATTAACCAAAACATAATTTAAAGGTAACCAAAAAAAATATGTAGACAAAAAACATACTGAACAAGTAACCGAACAGTTATATCATAGTAACCAAACCATGTTTTCATGGTAACCGACACATGATCAACATGTAGACCAAATCCAGTTCAGCCAACCAATGTATACTACGCAAATACATGGTAACCAAATAAACATAAAAAAGTAACCAAAATCCCAAATTGAGGGAACAAGAATAGTTTCCGAATCATAAGCAAACAGTAACAAAAAAACATATTAAACAAGTAACAAAACAATTATATAATAGTAACCAACACATATTTTCATGGTAACCAATACATAAACAAACATATAAATCAACCACATTTTAGTCAAACCATGTATACTAAGCAAATACATGGTAACCACAACAACAAAAAACAGTAACCAAAGTCCCAAATCAAGAGAACAAAAATGGTATCAAAATCATAAGCTTACATTAACCAAAAACATACTAAACAAGTAACCGAACAATTATATGATAGTAACCAAAACATCTTTTAATGGTAACCAATACATAAACAACATGTACACTAAACAAATACATGGTAACCATAACAACATAAAAAAGTAACTAAATATACCAAATCGATGGAACACAAATGTTATCCAAATCAAAAGCTAACAGTAACCAAAAGCATACTAACTAAGAAACCAAACATTTATATTATCGTAAAATAACAAAATTTAAATTAACACACCTTTAAAATTCTTTGTGTTGGAATTATATTCTGGCTAAGCACTTGTCCTTCAGACTTAACTACATAGACATCAAAATCAGAATCTAACTGCACTTCAGAATGCTTGATATCACTATGTATCACCAACCTATTCTCACTCTTACTCGATTTCTGACCTACATCTTTCCCCTTCCCCTTTCCCTTCCCCTTCCTCTCCACAACAAACTTCTTCAAGCCCTTAACAGAATCACCCTCCGTGATTCTCTTCCTCTTTCCGTCCTTCTTCCTTGTATCAGCCATTCTATATATACAAAACATAAAAACAACACATTAAATAAACTACTTTAATAGATAATACATTAAACTATTTAAAAATTACTGACCTGAACAAATAACCACCAGAATTGAACAACTAAACGAACAGAACAACGAAAATGGCGACCAACGATGATAACATCGATAACAACTAAACGATAACCACTGTGCAGCAACGATAACAAGTAACAATGATGATGACGAACAACTAGACGAAGATGGCGAGCACGAAAATGAGGAATAAAACACTCAGACACGATCAATAGAGAAGAATAACACACGAACAGAAAGAGAAGAAAGGGTTTCAGCATGCAATCCTAATGGCGGTTATCACGCGTTTCAAATATACTAATTTGCCATGTCAGCCCATTAATATTAATCCATTAAATTATGGACTTATAATTGTATTAATATTGTAAATAAAAATGAAAAAGTTTGATATTTTTTTAATTATTTTATGAATGTATGATTTTTGTAATTATTTTTAAAAATGTACTAATATATGTAATTAATCCTAATTTGAATACTGAATATCAACTTAATCCTGATAAGGAATATTTTAATAATAGCTCTAGAAATCAGATCAATAGCCTCAATGCATAAACAGAGAGGTCTGGCATCGAGAGACCCATATCATATATTAACTGCATTTTTATTCACAAGCACTACGACTCTAGATTATTATTTTATATGAATTAATTAATTAATTTTTGTTATTTTAATTAAATTAATAAGTGAAATTAATTATTTTATTTAAGTTAATAAATAGAGTTAATTATTTTATTTGAGTAAATTATTAATGTTAATTATTTTATTTAAGTTAATTAATGGGATTAATTATTTTGTGTAGCGAGGTAATTTATAAAGAACTTTAATTATTTTATTTGTTTTTATATACGTACTATTTAATTATATTATTTTATACAAAAAATATAATTAAACAGCTTTAAATAAATTTAAATACGTTAAAAAATATGAAAATTATATAAGTACACGACTTTGTCGTGATCATATGAGTATTCCCACCAAGATTATGGTAGGAGAGTCACTTTTATTGACCTAAATGTACTTGGAAGTTTCTTTTATGAATTTTTGTAGATTAATATTGATTTTATAATTTGAGTTATACTTCGATTAGCCAATTTTAAAATCCAGACTTCCCAAATTATTCATCTTCTCCATGCAACCATTCATAAAATTTAGAAATCTCAAACTAAAAATCTCAACCAATTCATTTTCTTCAAAATTTTGCCCCAAAATCTCAAAACTCATAAATCAAATCCAGATTCAAATTATAACTATAGCAAATATTTCCTTCAGCTTATTCTCCAAAACCTAAAAGTCATGACAGTGTTTCATTGTTAACTATCAACCAAATATATCATTGGTCTTTATTTTATTTTATTTTATTTTCAAAAAATAAAAGAAGAAAGAAGGGGAATGTTCCTATCACATGCATGCATTAACTGCCCTTTAAAACCTTGATGCATCAGTCCGAGTATTGCTTTATGTAGGCCATGTTGTATCAGTCACATTATTGGTTTATGTAAGCCATTTCTATCACATGCATGCATTACTGCCCTTTAAAAACATATAGTACCTCCCTATATATTTACACCCATAATCCATGCTTCATATTGCAATATTTTAATTACGACAAATATAATTAATATATTACATTATTCAAAAAGGGATCAATGATTAAACTTTGAAGGATTTGGATCAGGTAGGATAGTGATATGATATCAACTTTCCTTAAAATATAATTGGTGATAGTGATATATATGATACTATTATCAACTTTCTTTAAAATTTGAGGGATCAATGACTAAAATTTAATTGGAGTGTGGCCACTCAACCACCTTCCTTATTTTTATAGTACTTTATTATTTTGATAAGTCAATAAATGTTATCATCGTGGAAAACTTGGCACAAATATTCAAGTACACTGTACATAAATAGCAAGATTTGTCTAGAGCTATATTATACTCCATGTAAGGTTTTCAATTATTATTGTCAAAAGATTTCGACTTCCAAAGTTAGGCTTGTCTAGAGCTATATGAGATACACAGATTTGAGTAATGTATATCACATGCATTCATTAATGCCCTTTAAAAAAATATATCACATGCATTCATTAATGGCCACTCAACGACCTTCCTTATTTTTATATTTATCATCATGGAAAACATGGCACAAATATTTAAGTACATAAATACTCCCTCCGTCCCAAATTATCTGCTGTTTTAGAGTTTCACATAGATACCAATATATATGATAAAAATACTAAAATACCCTTTGTGCTGACTTTTTTATTAATTGAAGAGAAAGAAAAAGCAACTAATTAATTGGAAAGAGAGAGAAACATTGAAGAGAGAGAGAGAGAAAGCAGCACATTAATTGAAGAGAGAGATAGAGAGAAACAATTATTAATTAAAGAGAGAGAGAGGCATGAATGTGGATGTTTAAAAAAGAGGAGAAACATTAATGAGAGTAATGATTATCAACAATTAAGATAAAGGGGCAAATTTGGAAAACAAATGAAAAAAATGCATTGAAATCTTAAAAAAGCAGATATTGTGGGATAATTTTTTTTGCTAAAACAGCAGATAATTTGGGACGGATGGAGTAACAATTTGTCTAGAGCTATAGTATTATACTACTCCATGTAAGGTTTCCAAATATTATGAGTACTTCTAGGAGGATATTTTTTAATGACATTCTAGTGATTTTTTTTTTAGTTTTATTTTTTGGTAGTACCCTTTAAAAATATATAATATTTATTTTAATTGAAATTTTTACAGAAAACAGTGTTTTAGGTGTAATTTGGATACATACAAGAAATAGGGTTCCCTATTTTTTGTATGTATCCAAATTACACCTAAAATACTATTTTTTATAAAAATTCTAGTTGAAATAAATACTATACATTTTTTGAGAGTCGCTACAAAAAAAAAACCAAAAAAAAAGTCACTAGAATATCATTAGAAAAATGTCTCCCTAAACTTATTGAATATTATTGTCAAAAGATTTCACGGATTTCGACTTTCATAGTTAGGCTTATCCAGCTCTCAAGGAGTTAATCGTCTCCAATTCTCTTACCGGCGTGTATTCAATTAAGATTTAAAAAAAAGAATTAAGTGACAATTTTTTGTAGAATTTGTGAATTTTAATAACTTTTAAAGACTTTAAAGACTTTTTAAAATGACTTTTATAGATTTCATGAATTAAGTAACAGATTTTTATAACATTTTTATTAAGATTGTGATAGACTTTTGTATACTTCTAATATATAAAATTGAAAGATTATTAGATTTAAGATTAAAATTTTTCTACACAGTTAAATTATTTATTATATTTTTTAATGCATATATTATAAATAATAATTCACTGCTAATGATAACAACTTTCAGAAAACATATTATACAAAAATTTCAAGTTCTGACAATATTATTTTATTTAAGTATTAGAATACATATATATTACAATATATTTATTACATGGCTTCTGATCATTCAATTATTGGCTCCATGATTTTATTTTATTTTTCTTTACAGAAAACGAAATTCACACTTTTGTGTGAGCGTGTGATTCAATACCCTATTGATTGCTTTACTACTATATATATATATATATATATATATATATATATATATATATATATATATATATATATATATATATATATATATATATAGAGTCCGGATCAGGTCCGGACTCCCGGATTTTATAAAATCCGGACCTTTTTTTTTTTTTTTTTTTTTTTGATTTTTTTTTTTGTAACAACTAAAAAAAAAAAAAAAAATTTATGGAACTGAAATTTTTCCATAATACAGTGTTTTGGGCGTGATTTGGATGCCTATAACGAAATATTTCTGTACAGTCTGGGCAGACTGTACATACATTGGTTGGGGTAGGTGTTAAAAACACGCCCAAAACACTTTATTATGGAAAAATTTCAGTTCCATAAATTTTTTTTTTTTTTTTTTAGTTGTTTCAAAAAAAAAAAAGCAAAAAAAAAAAAAAATTTTGGGGTCCGTATTTTAAGTCCAGTCCGGGAGACCGGACTGGATCCGTGGCCTATATATATATATATATATATATATAATCTGTGACGCCCCCAAAATAGGTATACATCACCCATTCACTACTAGAAAAACAAGAATACGTGACAGAATTTTGTGACAGTTTTTAAAAATAATCACAAAAGATAGTAATTTGTGATGGACTTTTTAAGCAATCACAAAATAATAGTATATATGATGGCTCTTTATGATGACTAATCTCGACATCAATGTATTATATTTGTGAAGGCCATGTCAATTACACCAATTTTTTCACGCAAAATAAATTTTCTTTTTGTGATGCACTAAGTCATCACTTATAGATATACCTTTTTTGTGATTGTATTTAAGCTATCACTAATATTTTAATTTAAGAAATAATCAAAACAATATTTGATGACGGTCGTGACAATCATTAAAAAAGATAGATTTTTATGACGACTTTTATTTGCAATTACAAAAAGAATGTATTTTGTGATGGAATTTTCAAGCCATCACAAAACAATAAAATATATGATGGCTCTTAGTGATGACTAATTTTACCATCATCATAGAGTATTTGTGACTGCCATTGCAATCACCAAATCTTATGTATAAGTAATTTTGTTTAGTAAGTTATCTCACATAAGTTTTTATATTTTGGTTTAAACTTATAATCATGATCTGGACTTTGGTGTAGTGGTAATACTCGTTATTTAGTACTTTGCAAATGGGAGAGGGTTCGAATCTTACAAGTATCATTTGATACAATTAATATAGATACAATTATACAGTAAAATAAATTATACGTAAATAGAGATTCACGTTCTTACATTTGATCCCTAAAGACTTGTTTTTTTTGTGATAACTTTGACAATCACAATATATTACGTGTTAATGTGATTGTATTAATCATCACAAAAGCACTAAGCATTTGCGTGATTGCCAAAACCATCACGTAAAACCTTTCATAATGGGCGTATACAAGACGACCATTGTGATGCTTAAAACCGTCACATAAACATTTTGTGATGGTTTTCCTACTTCTTGTGATGGATTTTGGCCATCACAAATGACCATTTTTTTGGTAGTGATTCTGAGTCGCCAAATACATGGTACATAATACAAATACAATCTTTAATATACAACAAGAGAGCTGTTAGTTTTAATACAAATACTGTCTTTTAGATAATTTCCACTCTCAGAATAAGTCCTCATTACATTTATTGTCACACTATTTAACAGAATAGTGAGGACTACTAATACTATCATCTGGACCATCACTCCGTTCCCCGACTCGTCCCAGCTATATTCTCATTTCCTGAAGAGAACAGTGAAAGAAAAGTGAGCTCAACTAGCCCAGTAAGAAATATTATGACTAAGCTAATGCAGAATTAAATTATCATTAGTCTTCAACTATGTTAAACTGATAAAATACAATAGACATCAAGTTTAACTGCAGCGGAACATGCAATCCATTAAAAGAGTCAAGTAGAGAATAAAATCTACTATCTTTTATGATTTAAAAGGTTTTTCATCACTTTTATCGTTGGGACTCAGCTTAATAAATAATTCACATCATCCCTGCATTACGGCCAAGGATATTCATTAGTATCAAAACCATAATTATCCATGCACTACAGGCCAAGGATATTCGTGTATTCATCAATGGTCATGATCATGCCAACAACTGTCCATCAATGCACTATGGGCCAATGAGGACTTTTACCACATCATTTGTAACATTACGATCATGATTACACCGAATAATCCCTGGTCATAATCATACCAAGTCCATCTATGCACTACAGGCCACAGATGACTTTAAAAAAATATAAACATGAGGATGATGACAATGATATAAGAATTCAATAAAACAAGTTCAAGAATTAATTTATTCAGGAACTAATAACGTCCAAATTGTCAATATGATACTTCTTTGTAGAGTAAAATTCAAGAATACTCAGAAGAATATTTCCATGAAAAGATACTGGATGAAGCGCAAATATCAAGGATATTTCACTAATTTCATAGAGTATAGAAGTCAAAACTTTAACCAACTAAGTATAATAAAGAATGGAATAACAAAAGAAATCACCATGCATGCGGTACTTCGCATAGACAGGTTATTCCAACAGAATAATAAATAACGGAACCAGGTCCGGCGTAAAATACACAGACAGGATATTCCAACAGAATAATAAAGACGGAACCAGGTCCGGCGTAAAATGCACAGACAGGATATTCCAGAAGAATAATAAAGACGGAACCAGGTCTGGCGTAAAACGCACAGACAGGATATTCCAACAGAATAATAAAGACGGAACCAGGTCCGGTGTAAAATACACAGACATGATATTCCAACAGAATAATAAGGAATGGAATAACAGAAGAATTTCACCAAGTATAGGGTAGCCCGCATATACAGGTTATTCCAACAGAATAATAAATAATGGAATAACAGAAGTTTTCTTCATGAATACAAAAGAAATAATAACCCTTACCGTAAAAGAAACTTGATATCGGAATAGTGAAGTAGCAGAATACTTTTCTTCTTTCTCTCTAGAGTTTCAGTGAATTCGTAAGAAATAATGAAGGAATAAGCTTTTATTTATAGAAGAATGGACTGCATAGTAACTAATTCATGAACGGTCCAGATTGATATACTTTTAATCGGACGGTCCATATTTAAAGCAAAATCTTTTAAATAAAATATAATATTATATATATATATATATATATATATATATATATATATTAAATATATATATATGGCATGTGTTAACACCTTCACGGGATACACATTCGTGATCAATTTTTCCTCCCTCCCCACTTTGTCAACTAAGCTATACATATATATAATAATAATAATTGTACTCCCACCCACGTGAACACCAAATTTCCTCCCCACCCACTTTGACAACTTGACAACTTGACAACTTGACAACTTTTCATATATATATATATATATATATATATATATATATAATATAATATACAAAGAAGATCAGGTCCGGACTCCCGGACGGGAGTAAAATCCGGACCTGATTATTTTTGTTTTTTTTTTTTTTTTTTTGTAGAACAACTAAAAAAAAAAAAAAAAAAATTTATGGAACTGAAATTTTCCAAAATAAAGTGTTTTGGGTGTGTTTTAACACCTACCCCAACCAATGTATGTACAGTCTGCCAGACTGTACAGACATATTCGTTATAGGCATCCAAATCACGCCCAAAACACTGTATTATGGAAAAATTTCAATTCCAAAATTTTTTTTTTTTTTTTTTTTGTTGTTTCAAAAAAAAAAAGCAAAAAAAAAAAAAAAAAAAAAAAGGTCCGTATTTAGTAGAGTCCGGGATCCCGGACTGGATACGGACTCTATATATATATATATATCTATATATATATATTATATATATATTTTCAAAAGATTTCACGGATTTCGACTTTCATAGTTAGGCTTATCCAGCTCTCAAGGAGTTAATCGTCTCCAATTCTCTTACCGGCGTGTATTCATTTAAGATTTAAAAAAAAGAATTAAGTGACAATTTTTTGTAGAATTTGTGAATTTTAATAACTTTTAAAGACTTTAAAGACTTTTTAAAATGACTTTTATAGATTTCATGAATTAAGTAACAGATTTTTATAACATTTTTATTAAGATTGTGATAGACTTTTGTATACTTCTAATATATAAAATTGAAAGATTATTAGATTTAAGATTAAAATTTTTCTACACAGTTAAATTATTTATTATATTTTTTAATGCATATATTATAAATAATAATTCACTGCTAATGATAACAACTTTCAGAAAACATATTATACAAAAATTTCAAGTTCTGACAATATTATTTTATTTAAGTATTAGAATACATATATATTACAATATATTTATTACATGGCTTCTGATCATTCAATTATTGACTCCATGATTTTATTTTATTTTTCTTTACAGAAAACGAAATTCACACTTTTGTGTGAGCGTGTGATTCAAAACCCTATTGATTGCTTTACTACTATATATATATATATATATATATAATCTGTGACGCCCCCAAAATAGGTATACATCACCCATTCACTACTAGAAAAACAAGAATACGTGACAGAATTTTGTGACAGTTTTTAAAAATAATCACAAAAGATAGTAATTTGTGATGGACTTTTTAAGCAATCACAAAATAATAGTATATATGATGGCTCTTTATGATGACTAATCTCGACATCAATGTATTATATTTGTGATGGTCATGTCAATTACACCAATTTTTTCACGCAAAATAAATTTTCTTTTTGTGATGCACTAAGTCATCACTTATAGATATACCTTTTTTGTGATTGTATTTAAGCTATCACTAATATTTTAATTTAAGAAATAATCAAAACAATATTTGATGACGGTCGTGACAATCATTAAAAAAGATAGATTTTTATGACGACTTTTATTTGCAATTACAAAAAGAATGTATTTTGTGATGGAATTTTCAAGTCATCACAAAACAATAAAATATATGATGGCTCTTAGTGATGACTAATTTTACCATCATCATAGAGTATTTGTGACTGCCATTGCAATCACCAAATCTTATGTATAAGTAATTTTGTTTAGTAAGTTATCTCACATAAGTTTTTATATTTTGGTTTAAACTTATAATCATGATCTGGACTTTGGTGTAGTGGTAATACTCGTTATTTAGTACTTTGCAAATGGGAGAGGGTTCGAATCTTACAAGTATCATTTGATACAATTAATATAGATACAATTATACAGTAAAATAAATTATACGTAAATAGAGATTCACGTTCTTACATTTGATCCCTAAAGACTTGTTTTTTTTGTGATAACTTTGACAATCACAATATATTACGTGTTAATGTGATTGTATTAATCATCACAAAAGCACTAAGCATTTGCGTGATTGCCAAAACCATCACGTAAAACCTTTCATAATGGGCGTATACAAGACGACCATTGTGATGCTTAAAACCGTCACATAAACATTTTGTGATGGTTTTCCTACTTCTTGTGATGGATTTTGGCCATCACAAATGACCATTTTTTTGGTAGTGATTCTGAGTCGCCAAATACATGGTACATAATACAAATACAATCTTTAATATACAACAAGAGAGCTGTTAGTTTTAATACAAATACTGTCTTTTAGATAATTTCCACTCTCAGAATAAGTCCTCATTACATTTATTGTCACACTATTTAACAGAATAGTGAGGACTACTAATACTATCATCTGGACCATCACTCCGTTCCCCGACTCGTCCCAGCTATATGCTCATTTCCTGAAGAGAACAGTGAAAGAAAAGTGAGCTCAACTAGCCCAGTAAGAAATATTATGACTAAGCTAATGCAGAATTAAATTATCATTAGTCTTCAACTATGTTAAACTGATAAAATACAATAGACATCAAGTTTAACTGCAGCGGAACATGCAATCCATTAAAAGAGTCAAGTAGAGAATAAAATCTA
The DNA here is from genome assembly GCA_020205505.1 of Panax japonicus. Taxonomy (NCBI): domain Eukaryota; kingdom Viridiplantae; phylum Streptophyta; class Magnoliopsida; order Apiales; family Araliaceae; genus Panax; species Panax japonicus. The sequence goes on along the minus strand of CM035095.1, from coordinate 42,586,796 downwards.
CTATCTTTTATGATTTAAAAGGTTTTTCATCACTTTTATCGTTGGGACTCAGCTTAATAAATAATTCACATCATCCCTGCATTACGGCCAAGGATATTCATTAGTATCAAAACCATAAATTATCCATGCACTACAGGCCAAGGATATTCGTGTATTCATCAATGGTCATGATCATGCCAACAACTGTCCATCAATGCACTATGGGCCAATGAGGACTTTTACCACATCATTTGTAACATTACGATCATGATTACACCGAATAATCCCTGGTCATAATCATACCAAGTCCATCTATGCACTACAGGCCACAGATGACTTTAAAAAAATATAAACATGAGGATGATGACAATGATATAAGAATTCAATAAAACAAGTTCAAGAATTAATTTATTCAGGAACTAATAACGTCCAAATTGTCAATATGATACTTCTTTGTAGAGTAAAATTCAAGAATACTCAGAAGAATATTTCCATGAAAAGATACTGGATGAAGCGCAAATATCAAGGATATTTCACTAATTTCATAGAGTATAGAAGTCAAAACTTTAACCAACTAAGTATAATAAAGAATGGAATAACAAAAGAAATCACCATGCATGCGGTACTTCGCATAGACAGGTTATTCCAACAGAATAATAAATAACGGAACCAGGTCCGGCGTAAAATACACAGACAGGATATTCCAACAGAATAATAAAGACGGAACCAGGTCCGGCGTAAAATGCACAGACAGGATATTCCAGAAGAATAATAAAGACGGAACCAGGTCTGGCGTAAAACGCACAGACAGGATATTCCAACAGAATAATAAAGACGGAACCAGGTCCGGTGTAAAATACACAGACATGATATTCCAACAGAATAATAAGGAATGGAATAACAGAAGAATTTCACCAAGTATAGGGTAGCCCGCATATACAGGTTATTCCAACAGAATAATAAATAATGGAATAACAGAAGTTCTCTTCATGAATACAAAAGAAATAATAACCCTTACCGTAAAAGAAACTTGATATCGGAGTAGTGAAGTAGCAGAATACTTTTCTTCTTTCTCTCTAGAGTTTCAGTGAATTCGTAAGAAATAATGAAGGAATAAGCTTTTATTTATAGAAGAATGGACTGCATAGTAACTAATTCATGAACGGTCCAGATTGATATACTTTTAATCGGACGGTCCATATTTAAAGCAAAATCTTTTAAATAAAATATAATATTATATATATATATATATATATATATATTAAATATATATATATGGCATGTGTTAACACCTTCACGGGATACACATCCGTGATCAATTTTTCCTCCCTCCCCACTTTGTCAACTAAGCTATACATATATATAATAATAATAATTGTACTCCCACCCACGTGAACACCAAATTTCCTCCCCACCCACTTTGACAACTTGACAACTTGACAACTTTTCATATATATATATATATATATATATATATATATATATATATATATATATATATATATTGTCAAAAGATTTCACGGATTTCGACTTTCATAGTTAGGCTTATCCAGCTCTCAAGGAGTTAATCGTCTCCAATTCTCTTACCGGCGTGTATTCAATTAAGATTTAAAAAAAAGAATTAAGTGACAATTTTTTGTAGAATTTGTGAATTTTAATAACTTTTAAAGACTTTAAAGACTTTTTAAAATGACTTTTATAGATTTCATGAATTAAGTAACAGATTTTTATAACATTTTTATTAAGATTGTGATAGACTTTTGTATACTTCTAATATATAAAATTGAAAGATTATTAGATTTAAGATTAAAATTTTTCTACACAGTTAAATTATTTATTATATTTTTTAATGCATATATTATAAATAATAATTCACTGCTAATGATAACAACTTTCAGAAAACATATTATACAAAAATTTCAAGTTCTGACAATATTATTTTATTTAAGTATTAGAATACATATATATTACAATATATTTATTACATGGCTTCTGATCATTCAATTATTGGCTCCATGATTTTATTTTATTTTTCTTTACAGAAAACGAAATTCACACTTTTGTGTGAGCGTGTGATTCAATACCCTATTGATTGCTTTACTACTATATATATATATATATATATATATATAATCTGTGACGCCCCCAAAATAGGTATACATCACCCATTCACTACTAGAAAAACAAGAATACGTGACAGAATTTTGTGACAGTTTTTAAAAATAATCACAAAAGATAGTAATTTGTGATGGACTTTTTAAGCAATCACAAAATAATAGTATATATGATGGCTCTTTATGATGACTAATCTCGACATCAATGTATTATATTTGTGATGGCCATGTCAATTACACCAATTTTTTCACGCAAAATAAATTTTCTTTTTGTGATGCACTAAGTCATCACTTATAGATATACCTTTTTTGTGATTGTATTTAAGCTATCACTAATATTTTAATTTAAGAAATAATCAAAACAATATTTGATGACGGTCGTGACAATCATTAAAAAAGATAGATTTTTATGACGACTTTTATTTGCAATTACAAAAAGAATGTATTTTGTGATGGAATTTTCAAGTCCATCACAAAACAATAAAATATATGATGGCTCTTAGTGATGACTAATTTTACCATCATCATAGAGTATTTGTGACTGCCATTGCAATCACCAAATCTTATGTATAAGTAATTTTGTTTAGTAAGTTATCTCACATAAGTTTTTATATTTTGGTTTAAACTTATAATCATGATCTGGACTTTGGTGTAGTGGTAATACTCGTTATTTAGTACTTTGCAAATGGGAGAGGGTTCGAATCTTACAAGTATCATTTGATACAATTAATATAGATACAATTATACAGTAAAATAAATTATACGTAAATAGAGATTCACGTTCTTACATTTGATCCCTAAAGACTTGTTTTTTTTGTGATAACTTTGACAATCACAATATATTACGTGTTAATGTGATTGTATTAATCATCACAAAAGCACTAAGCATTTGCGTGATTGCCAAAACCATCACGTAAAACCTTTCATAATGGGCGTATACAAGACGACCATTGTGATGCTTAAAACCGTCACATAAACATTTTGTGATGGTTTTCCTACTTTTGTGATGGATTTTGGCCATCACAAATGACCATTTTTTTGGTAGTGATTCTGAGTCGCCAAATACATGGTACATAATACAAATACAATCTTTAATATACAACAAGAGAGCTGTTAGTTTTAATACAAATACTGTCTTTTAGATAATTTCCACTCTCAGAATAAGTCCTCATTACATTTATTGTCACACTATTTAACAGAATAGTGAGGACTACTAATACTATCATCTGGACCATCACTCCGTTCCCCGACTCGTCCCAGCTATATTCTCATTTCCTGAAGAGAACAGTGAAAGAAAAGTGAGCTCAACTAGCCCAGTAAGAAATATTATGACTAAGCTAATGCAGAATTAAATTATCATTAGTCTTCAACTATGTTAAACTGATAAAATACAATAGACATCAAGTTTAACTGCAGCGGAACATGCAATCCATTAAAAGAGTCAAGTAGAGAATAAAATCTACTATCTTTTATGATTTAAAAGGTTTTTCATCACTTTTATCGTTGGGACTCAGCTTAATAAATAATTCACATCATCCCTGCATTACGGCCAAGGATATTCATTAGTATCAAAACCATAAATTATCCATGCACTACAGGCCAAGGATATTCGTGTATTCATCAATGGTCATGATCATGCCAACAACTGTCCATCAATGCACTATGGGCCAATGAGGACTTTTACCACATCATTTGTAACATTACGATCATGATTACACCGAATAATCCCTGGTCATAATCATACCAAGTCCATCTATGCACTACAGGCCACAGATGACTTTAAAAAAATATAAACATGAGGATGATGACAATGATATAAGAATTCAATAAAACAAGTTCAAGAATTAATTTATTCAGGAACTAATAACGTCCAAATTGTCAATATGATACTTCTTTGTAGAGTAAAATTCAAGAATACTCAGAAGAATATTTCCATGAAAAGATACTGGATGAAGCGCAAATATCAAGGATATTTCACTAATTTCATAGAGTATAGAAGTCAAAACTTTAACCAACTAAGTATAATAAAGAATGGAATAACAAAAGAAATCACCATGCATGCGGTACTTCGCATAGACAGGTTATTCCAACAGAATAATAAATAACGGAACCAGGTCCGGCGTAAAATACACAGACAGGATATTCCAACAGAATAATAAAGACGGAACCAGGTCCGGCGTAAAATGCACAGACAGGATATTCCAGAAGAATAATAAAGACGGAACCAGGTCTGGCGTAAAACGCACAGACAGGATATTCCAACAGAATAATAAAGACGGAACCAGGTCCGGTGTAAAATACACAGACATGATATTCCAACAGAATAATAAGGAATGGAATAACAGAAGAATTTCACCAAGTATAGGGTAGCCCGCATATACAGGTTATTCCAACAGAATAATAAATAATGGAATAACAGAAGTTCTCTTCATGAATACAAAAGAAATAATAACCCTTACCGTAAAAGAAACTTGATATCGGAGTAGTGAAGTAGCAGAATACTTTTCTTCTTTCTCTCTAGAGTTTCAGTGAATTCGTAAGAAATAATGAAGGAATAAGCTTTTATTTATAGAAGAATGGACTGCATAGTAACTAATTCATGAACGGTCCAGATTGATATACTTTTAATCGGACGGTCCATATTTAAAGCAAAATCTTTTAAATAAAATATAATATTATATATATATATATATTAAATATATATATATATGGCATGTGTTAACACCTTCACGGGATACACATCCGTGATCAATTTTTCCTCCCTCCCCACTTTGTCAACTAAGCTATACATATATATAATAATAATAATTGTACTCCCACCCACGTGAACACCAAATTTCCTCCCCACCCACTTTGACAACTTGACAACTTGACAACTTTTCATATATATATATATATATATATATATATATATATATATATATATATATATATATAAATACATACCTTATATATATTTATATATATATATAATTCTAATATATATATAAGTAATAAAACAAAACTGAGATGACTTCTCACGTAAGCATTAATAATCAATACTGTGTGCTACTATGCAACCACGCGTATTACTGTACTTTTACTATCGATTAGTTCAACAGTTTTAACTGTAAAACTTTCGCCGTTATTTTTAATAAAATATTTTTGTCGTTTTCTCAATCTGACAATAATTCTGTTGTGGGGTCCACCAATGATTGTGTCGTCGTACGAATATTCCCCGACTAATCGAATATTATATAACAACTTACGTACTTTGCAAAATTTATAAATATTATCCAAAACTATAACATAATATCAAATTTATTTCATAATATTCAAAAATGATAGTTATAGAAAATTCATCTTTATTCATAAAAGTTGGGGTCTTACAATCTCTCCTTCATATGTAATTTTACCCTCGAAATTAGGGTACGTACCTGATATATAGAAGAGGTAAGGATACCTTGATTTTATTTCAGATTCTAACTCCCATGTCATTTTCTCAACATCGTGGTTTCTCCACAAAACTTTGACTTGAGGTATAACCTTGGAGCGTAGAATATGTTCCTTCTTATCCAAGATTTGAACATGAACTTCTTCATACGTTAAATCTTCCGCTATTTCGTCCGGTTCTAACTCAATAATGTGGTTCGGGTCTTTCACATATTTATGTAACATGGATATATGAAAAACGTTATGAACACGAGACATACTTGGCGGTAAAGCGAGTCTATAGGCTACAGTCCCTACTCGATCGAGAATTATAAATGGGCCAATGAATCGAGGATTGAGCTTTCCTCTCTTTCCAAATCTCATAACTCCTTTCCATGGAGCAACACGTAACAACACATGATCTCCAATATCGAATTCCACATCCTTTCGATGAAGATTAGCATAACTCTTTTGTCGGTCTTGTGAGGTTTTTATACATTGTTGGATCGTTTGTATCTTTTCTGTAGTCATACGTACTAACTCTGGTCCCAACAACGTTGTTTCACCCACCTCATCCTAGCATACTGGAGAACGACACTTTCTTCTATACAACGCTTCGAATGGAGCCATGCCAATACTTGCTTGATAACTATTGATGTATGAAAACTGTACCAATGGTAAGAACTTGTCCCAACTTCCCTTGAAGTCAAGGACACAGAGTCTTAACAAATCTTCAAGAGTTTGAATAGTCCTCTCTGATTGTCCGTCTGTCTGAGGATGATATGCCGAACTAAATCGTACATTCGTGCCCATAGCTTTTTTCAAACTAACCCAAAATCGTGAAGTGAATCTTGGGTCTCGATCAGAAACTATGGATACTGGCATACCATGCAGTCTTACAATCTCGTTTATGTACATACGAGCAAGACGTTCAAGTGTATAAGTTTCTCGTATTGGTAAGAAATGAGCAGACTTGGTCAATCTATCAACAATGACCCAAATTGCATCTATGCCTTGAGAAACCTTTGGAAGACCAGTAACGAAATCCATGGTAATGTGCTCCCACTTCCATTCTGAAATTTCAAGTGGTTGCAATGGTCCTTTTGGTACTTGATGCTCCGCCTTGACTCGTTGACAAGTTAGACACATTGAGATAAACAACGCTATCTCTTTCTTCATATTGTCCGACCAAAATATATGTCGAAGATCATGATACATTTTGGTACTCCCAGGATGGATTGCAAATGGTGTGTTGTGCGCCTCCATCATGATTTTATACTTTAAATCAGGGTCGTTAGGAACACAAAGTCTGGAGTTGACTCGAAGTATTCCTTCTTCATCAATTCTTGTTTCCGGCACAGCACCTTCTTGTACTTTCTTCCTCATACGTATCAGCTCCAGGTCTGTAGCTTGAGCAGCTTTAACTTTATCGATAAAAGTCGGTTCCACTTGTATATTTGCCAACATCACTTCGGTCCCTGGAGTCTTTATCTCTATCTCCATCCTTTGCAAGTCATACAAAATGGGCCTTTGCGTTGACAATATCGTACTCGTACCCGCATATGATCTTCTACTCAATGCGTCAGCTACCACATTCGCTTTTCCAGGATGGTATTGAATGGTATGATCATAATCTTTCAATAGTTCAAGCCAACGTCACTGTCGCATGTTGAATTCCTTTTGAGTGAAGAAATATTTGAGGCTTTTATGATCCGTAAAGATCTCCATTTTCTCCCCATACAAGTAATGCCTCCAAATTTTAAGTGCGAAGACAACAGCTGCCAACTCTAGATCACGAGTAGTATAATTTTTCTCATATTCTTTGAGTTATCGAGAGGCATAGATTATGACTTTCCCATGTTGTATGAGAACACATCCTAACCCTTTGCTCGAAGCATCACTGTAGATGACAAATCCCTCCGAGCCAGATGGTATTGTCAAAACAGGTGCTGAAATGAGCCTCCTCTTGAGTTTTTGAAAACTCTTCTCGCATTCCTCACTCCTACCGAATTTTGTATCTTTCCGAGTCAGCTGAGTTAATGGAGTAGCGATTCGAGAAAACCCTTCTACGAATCTCCGATAATAACCAGCTAAGCCGAGAAAGCTACGTACTTCGGTCACTGATTTAGGTTGTGCCCAACTTTGAATAGCTTCAATCTTTGCCGGGTCAACAGATATTCCATGACTTGATACCACATGCCCAAGGAATGTTACTTCCTCAAGCCAGAACTCGCATTTCTTCAACTTGGCATAAAGCTTATATTCACGAAGATTTTGGAGTATCGGCCTCAAGTGTTGCTCATGATCTTCACGGCTTTTGGAATAGATAAGGATGTCATCAATAAAGACGACCACAAAGTGATCCAAATATTCCTTAAATACTCGGTTCATCATATCCATGAAAGCAGCAGGTGCAATAGTTAATCCAAAAGACATGACTAGGAATTCATAATGCCCATACCGAGTTCTGAAAGCCATCTTTGGAATGTCATCGGTTCTAATCTTCAATTGGTGATATCCGGAACAAAGATCAATCTTTGAAAAGAATTTGGCGCCTTGTAATTGGTCAAATAGGTCATCGATACGTGGCAATGGGTACCTATTTTTGATGGTGACATGATTCAACTCCCGATAATCAATACAAAGTCGCATACTCCCATCTTTCTTCTTCACGAATAGAACGGGAGCACCCCAAGGAGAAGTACTAGGACGAATGAAGCCAATGTCTAACGATTCTTGCAGTTGGGTCTTTAACTCCTGAAGTTCAATAGGAGCCATTCGATATGGGGCTTTGGAAATGGGTTTTGTACTGGGTTCAAGGTCGATACAAAATTTAATTTCTCATCCTGGGGGTAGGCCAGGAAGTTCCTCAAGGAATACGTCAGGAAATTCATTAACAATAGAAATATCATTCAAAACTGACATATTTTTGTTTAGATCCGTAACATAAGCTAAGAAAGCTTGACATCCGTTTTTTAATAAACGAATAGCTTTATGGCTTGAGATGACAGTGATTGATTTTAATGGTTTAGTTGCTTGAATTCGCATAATAAGTTGTTCAAGAATATGAAAGCTAAAAACCTTACGAAAATAATTAATTTTTGCATGATGAGTAGTTAACCAATCAATCCCTAGAATTACGTTAAATGCAAGTATTTTCAATGAAATAAGATCGACAGGTAATGTGAGGGTACCGATTTGAACCAAACAAGACTTATAAACAGTGGATGTAATGAAGGTTTCTCCCAACGGAGTTTCAACAAATAAGTCAAAGTCTAATTTCTTCGGAGTCAAATTTAAACGTTGAGCGCAAGTAGGAGAAATAGAAGAATGGGTAGAACCGGTATCAAATAAGGTATATACTTCGCTAGAGTTTATGATAAGCTTACCCATGATGACCTCGTTCGGGTTATTTGCATTCTGGGAGGTCACAACAAACGCTCTCCCTTGCACTACTGGCTTTGACTTTTCCGGGACGGCCTTTGGTGCCTCCATCCTAGCTGAACTTATCTTTGGTGAACGACAAAATCGGGCTAGGTGATCTTCTCTTCCACAATTATAACATGCTTTAGACGGTATCGCGCAGTTTGGACTGATATGTCCCTCCCCTCCGCATTTGAAGCATATGATAGGTGGTCGCTCTCCTTCCTTAACAACGGGTGTTGGTGATGACGTCTTTCCGTCATTGTTGAATCTCCTCTTCTTGAAATGCTCATTCTTATTGTTTTGGCCCTAATTACCACCGAAGTGGTTACCATTTTTGGCATGTTGATTTCCTCCACGCTTGTTGTCACCGCTTCGATGACTGCTTTCACTGGTATTATCATTTTGCTGGTTGCTCTCTTTTGGTTGAGTTGCCTCATTATCACGCTCCAATAACTGAGCCCTATTAACAATATCTGAATACAAACACAGTTTATGAGAGATAAGATAATCTCGGGCTTCAAACCTCTTAGAAACATTCGTGTCATTCTCTCCTCATTATGAATCATATGGGACGCAAACCGTGACAACTCGACAAATTTGGCTTCATACTGCGACACGGTCATATTATTTTGCCTGAGCTTGATGAACTCTACCTCTTTCATGTGAAGAATACTTTTGGGAAAGTACTTGTCGTTGAACAATAATTGAAACTTCTCCCAAGTCATCTTCAGTGCGGCAGGTTGAGTACGTTTTACAGATTCCCACCAATAATCTGCCTTTGCACGCAACATGAAGGTGGCGAAAGGAACCTTTTGCTCCTCGGAGCATCCCAATGCATCAAATATCTTGCAGATCTGCTTTATCCACGTCTCCGTCTTAAGTGGTTTTGGCTCTCCAAAAAACTCTGGTGGTCCCAGTTCTTTGAACTGCTTAGCGGTGACCGTCTGAGAGTTGTTAGTGTTTCCACCTGCATTTTGTACAGGAGCCACTCTCGCCTGATGTTGCATGAATTGCATGAAGCCTCGGAACATTCCATCGCTCATCATTTGGTCAGTGTTGTTGTTTGCATGAGGATTGTCGCCTTCCTGATGCACATTATCCTGGTTATTGATCTGTGGAGACTCAACGGTCTCCTGTGCTCCATTGATGTTCTCAACATTCTCGGGTGCCATTTTCAAATACTGTCACAAAATAAGGGTTAATTAACATATCACATATTATCCCTATACTCTGACCGACCAATTAAATACCAAATAAACTTAGGTAGGTCATACTAGCGAAGGAATTCCCCGTCTCTCCCCTCCTAGTTCTTGTCTCACATCTTAGCCAGGGATCATATCCCTAAGTTTTGATACCAACTGTGACTCCCCCAAAATAGGTATACATCACCCATTCTGAATCGCCAAATACATGGTACAGAATACAAATACAATCTTTAGTATACAACAAGAGAGCTGTGAGTTTTAATACAAATAATGTCTTCTAGACAATATCGACTCTCAGAATAAGTCCTTATTACATTTATTGTCACACTATTTAACAGAATAGTGAGGACTACTAATACTATCATCTGGACCATCACTCTGTTCCCCGACTCGTCCCAGCTATATTCTCATTTCCTGAAGAGAACGGTGAAAGAAAGGGTGAGCTCAACTAGCCCAGTAAGAAATATTATGACTAAGATAATGCAGAATTAAATTCTCATTAGTCTTCAACAGTGTTAAACTGATAAAATACAATAGACATCAAGTTTAACTGCAGCAGAACATGTAATCCATTAAAAGAGTCAAGTAGAGAATAAAATCTACTATCTTTTATGATTTAAAAGGTTTTTCATCACTTTTATCGCTAGGACTCAGCTTAATAAATAATCCACATCATCCCTACACTACGGCCAAGGATATTCTTTAGTATCAAAACCACAAATTATCCATGCACTATAGGCCAATGATATTCGTGTATTCATCAATGGTCATGATCATACCAACAACTGTCCATCAATGCACTACGGGCCAATGAGGACTTTTACAACATCATTTGTAACATTACGGTCATGATTACACCGAATAATCCCTGGTCATAATCATACCAAGTCCATCTATGCACTACAAGCCACAAATGACTTTAAAAAAAATATAAACATGAGGATGATGACAATGATATAAGAATTCAATAAAACAATTTCAAGAATTAATTTATTCAGGAACTAATAACGTCCAAATTGTCAACATGATACTTCTTTGTAGAGTAAAATTCAAGAATGCTCAGAAGAATATTTTCATGAAAAGATACTGGATGAAGCGCAAATATCAAGGATATTCCACTAATTTCATGAAGTATAGAAGTTAAAACTTTAACCAACTGAGTATAATAAAGAATGGAATAACAAAAGAAATCAACATGCATGCGGTACTTCGCATAGACAGATTATTCCAACAGAATAATAAATAACGAAACCAGGTCCGGCGTAAAACGCACAGACAGGATATGATATTCTAACAGAATAATAAAGATGGAACCAGGTCCGGTGTAAAACGCATAGATAGGATATTCCAATAGAATAATAAGGAATGGAATAACAAAAGAATTTCACCAAGTATAGGGCAGCCCGCATATACAGGTTATTCCAACAGAATAATAAATAATGGAATAATAGAAGTTCTCTTCATGAATACAAAAGAAATAATACCTCTTACCATAAAAGAAACTTGATATCGGAGTAGTGAAGTAGCAGAATACTTTTCTTCTTTCTCTCTATAATTTCTCTCTCTAGAGTTTCAGTGAATTCGTAAGAAATAATGAAGGAATGAGCTTCTATTTATAGAAGAATGGACTGCATAATAACTAATTCATGAACGGTCCAGATTAATTTAATTTTAATCAGACAGTCCATATTTAAAACAAAATCTTTTAAATAAAATATAATATATATATATATATATGGCATGTGTTAACACCTTCACGGGATACACATCTGTGATCAATTTTTCCTCCCTCCCCACTTTGTCAACTAAGCTACATATGTATATATATATATATATATATATATACAGAACCGATCAGGTGAGGGCTCCCTTACTTTGTTAAAATGCGGACTTTTTTTTGTTTTTTTAAAACAACTAAAAAAAATATTTAATATTTTATGGAACTGATATTTTTCCATAATATAATGTTTTGGGCGTGATTTGAATACCTATACCAAAAAATGGTGGTACAGTCTGCACAGACTGTACAAACATGTTTTGTTATACGTATCCAAATCACATCCAAAACACTGTATTATGAAAAATTTTCAGTTTCATAAAATATTAAACTTTTTTTAGTTATTTTAAAAAAAACCAAAAAAAGCAAACAAAAAAAAATCTGCATTTTAACAAAGAAAGAGAGTCTTTACCTGATTCTGACCCTATATATATATATATAGAGAGAGAGAGAGCAAGGATCAAGTGCATACCCCTTATCTTACTCACCCGTGCTTACCCTCCTTTAGGCGACGGTTTCGATCATACAACCGTCGTTTATACTTTTAGCGACGCTATATGTTGTCCGTCGCTAAAAGTATAGACGACGGTTGTATGACCGAAACCGTCGCCTAAAGAGGGGTAAGCATGGGTGAGTATGATAAGGGGTATGCACTTGATCCGGACCGTATATATATATATATATATATATATATATATATATATATATATATATATATATATATATATATATATATATTATATATATATATATTATATATATGAAATTTGGTGTTCACGTGGGTGGGAGTACAATTATTATTATTATTATTATTATTATTATTATATATATATATAAATACATACCTTATATATATATATATTTATATATATAATTCTAATATATATATATATAAGTAATAAAACAAAACTGAGATGACTTCTCACGTAAGCATTAATAATTAATATTGTGTGCTACTATGCTACCACGCGTATTACTGTACTTTTACTATCGAGTAGTTCAACAGTTTTAACTGTAAAACTTCCGCCGTTATTTTCAATAAAATATTTTTGTCGTTTTCTCAATCCGACAATAATTCTGTTGTGGGGTCCAACAATTATTGTGCCGTCGTACGAATATTCCCCGACCAATCGAATATTATATAACAACTTGCGTACTTTGCAAAATTTATAAATATTACCCACAACTATAATATAATATCAAATTTATTTCATAATATTCAAAAATAATAATTATAGATAATTCATCTTTATTCATAAAAGTTGGGGTCTTACATAATCCATCCTTTTACCAAATCATGTAGTATAATTAATAATAAGACAAAAGCTTTAAATATATATACATACATAATCTTCACAATTGATCCGAGAATTTCATGATTTTATCTCACCTTTGTTAAAAAAAATTCTTTCGCCTTTGTATTGGAAGCTTTCGAACTGCCGCTTAATTTCTCCCTTACCAATTTATTGTGCATTTTCTCTCTTTTCTCGATTACACGTACCGCGAGACAGATTAGGTCTTTAATTATTTGTTTACTTATTACCATATCTTGTTAATTCTCTTAATTATAATATGATTTAATTTTATCCACCTATAAATTAAATCTAATTAGTTTTAAGACCCAAAATTACCAAATTAATTTATCCATCACATATTAATACTTATTAGTTATTAGTCCATATAAAATAAATAACTAGTTTGACTCAATAAAAGATAAAGTCCGATTAAATTATTTAAAATATAAATTTAAATGTTATTTATTTATTTTATTTTATTTCTTTATTATTATTTATTTCTGGGTATTACACCGCGAATTTGTTTTTACACCGCGAATTTTTGGGTTTCCTCTTTACTTGCGATCCGAATTTCCACTTTTGTGTTTAATATTTAAAAGTCTTTAGAAGTCTTTAGAGATGAGGTCAGACTTTTGATATGGGTTTATTATAGCTTGCCGAATTGTACAAATGATATTTGTGTTTATCAATCATTTTCTTATTACAGTTTAGTGATCAGATTAGTGATCAGATTAATTATATACTTAGATATGTATTTGAGCACAAAATTTTTATCCAACATTATATATCATATGTTACCAAAATTTGATAATTGCACAATAATTTACCATTTTTTTATTATATTTTAATTTATTAATTGCATGTATAAATTTATTATTAACAAATTGAACATAGCCGGTCCTGGGTTTTGTAAGGCCCAGGGCAAAAAATTTAAATGTGCCCCTTTATATAAATTAAACAAAAAAATAAATAAATTATCAACTAATTAATTTTATTAAAATTATAAGAATTTACAAAAGATAAGTAAGAACACTTTGGGGCCTCGTTAAAAAATTTGTTTGGGAAAAATCTAATGGGACAAAACCCCAAACAAAGGAAAAAGAGTACCCCGAATTGTAAACATTGTATTAAAAACGAAGAACAATCAGCCAAGTTTTCTGTTGAATTAAATAATAAATAAGAAAAGTTAACAAAAATATATATTACAATTTATAAAATATATATACAGTAAAACTCCTATTTAAGAATACACTATATAAGAATAACTTCTACAATATTATAAAAAAATTTGGTCCCAATTTGAGCCAGTTATAAATAGGAATAACATCTAAATTGTAATATGTTATAAGACTTTTTAAGTCCCATATTAAAAAACTATACCTTTATATAGTAATAATTATATATATATATATATATATATATGAGAGACAATATTAATTTTAAAAGACTACATTTTCTATAAAAGATTACATTTCATATAAAGAACTACATTTTTCTATAAAAGACTACATTTCTTATAAAGGACCACATTTTTCTATAAAAGACTATATTTTCTATAAAAGACCACATTTTCCTATAAAAAAACTATATTTCCTATAAAAACTACATTTTCCTAGTTTGAAAATATAAATAATTTATGTTTTCTTTAATTTTTGTTATAAAATCTATATTTTTGTTAAAGTGAATATTTTTTGGTGTTCAAAAAATATTTTATATCAATACCTCTATTTAGTAAATAGAGGTTTTATTGTATCTAGATTCTATATGTATCTTAAAAAAAATTACCTTCAAAGAAAAACACTGGTCTAGCTGGTGGATGATTTATTTTCCAACTTTGTTGGAGAAAAGGAGAATCATCGGAAAAAAAATTACTTCCGTTGCGTTATGAACTGAGAGGGTCGAAGAGTTTTTCCTTCTTTTTGTGGTTAAGAGTCTATTTTGATTCTCCATATTTATTGATTGTTTTATATTATATTTTATAATTATTTTTTTATTTTTTATACATATATATATACATAATTTTTTAAAAAAAATTGAGTCCTCCTCAACTTTAGGCCCTGGGCAGTCGCCCTGGTTGACCTGACCCAGGGTCGACTCTGAAATTGAAAAATCCCTCTGCAACGCGCGAGTTTGTATCTAGTTGTACTCCTAATATTTAGTGCTTTCAAGATAAGACTTCACAATTCCTACAAATGATATTTATTATAGCTTGCCGAATTGTACAAATGATATTTGTGTTTATCAATCATTTTCTCTTTATTCTTATTTTTTGTAAGTGGGATCAACTAGAAATATTTGAGAGTTGACACTCCCATAAAATCTTCACCTAAAAAACTTTAATTAGGGGTCTCCTCAAAACGATTAACTCCTTAAGTCGAACTTTGGAAGTCGAAATCGGTGAAAACTTTTGCCAAAAATAATTGAACTTTGTATCATTAATTTCAGAGTCGACCCTGGTTGACCTGACCCAGGGTCGACTCTGAAATTGAAAAATCCCTCCGCAACGCGCGAATTTGTATCTAGTTTGTATCGGTGAAAACTTTTGCCAAAAATAATTGAACTTGAAAACCTTACATATACTAGCTCTAATCTCTAGACGAATCTTGTTATTAAGACTACTTAAATATGTATGCCAAGTTTTCAATGATGATAAAATTCATTGACTTATCAAAATAATAAATATAAAAATAATCAAAGTAGTTTAGTGGTCACACTCCAATTTATATTAAAATGAGTCACGTTCGCATTTTTTTATTAAGTTGATATCAGATCACTAACCCACCTGATCTTCAAATTTTAATCATTGATCCGTCGTTGAGTAATGGAGTATAATATATTAACTAATTTTTTGTTATTAAAATATTGCAATATGAAGCATGATTAGAGGTATGAATGAGATACACAGATTTGAGTAATGTATATCACATGCATTCATTAATGCCCTTTAAACAAACACTATATCACTGTATCCGAATCTTTGTACATCTATTCACGAATCTGTGTAATTAATTGATAAACACAAATATCATTTTTACAATTCGGCAAGCTATAATAAAGAATATCATTTGTAGGAATAGAAAAGTCTTATCTTGGAAAGCACTAAATATCAATATAACTCCCCAACCTAAGCAGGAAGGATAATGTTGAGATATTTCATATGAATTCTATATTGGATAAATTTAGGAGTGTAGATGAGTTAATAAGTATGATAGAGCCTCAATCGTACAATTCCGCTACAGATAATAATATTAATTAATATTTTTTTAAATTTTTTTGTCTATTTGATAAAAATAATT
Source organism: Panax japonicus (assembly GCA_020205505.1). NCBI lineage: Eukaryota > Viridiplantae > Streptophyta > Magnoliopsida > Apiales > Araliaceae > Panax > Panax japonicus. Next base: position 42,570,293 of record CM035095.1, on the reverse strand, counting down.
GTATTATGATGTATTGATGTTGAAGGATGGAGATTATTGAGGATGGATAACTATCAATTCAAGCCAGCTATAAAATTTCTCAACAAATTCAATTGTTTAATTTCTTTTTAAATAAATATCAAAACTATGTATGTGTACTTATCATAGAAGACAATTAGATTTTTATTACGAATAGAAAATGGATATTCAGAAAAAGAAGCCAAAAAAAAAGTCACTAATGTGGAAACAATAATTGTGATTTTTATTACAAATGGATTTGCACGTGGAGCTGTAGTTATAATTTGAATCTGGATTTGATTTATTAGTTCTGAGATTTTGGGGCAAAAATTTGAAGAAAATGAATGTGATGATATAATAATATGAATGATTTGGGAAATCTGGATTTATTACAAATGTGATTGAGATTTCTAAGTTTTATGAATGGTTGCAAGGGGAAAGATGAATGATTTGGGAAGTCTGGATTTTGAAATTGGCTAAATACGCCTCTATCCCTTCAAGTATAACCCAATTTATAAAATCAAACTTAATCTACAAAAATTTATAAAAGAAACTTTCAAGTACATTTAAGTCAATAAAACTGACTCTCCTACCATAATTTTGGTCGAAATACTGATGTGTCACGACAAAGTCACGTACTTTTATTGTTTTAATATTTTCAACGTATTTGAATATATTTAAAGTCGTTTAATAATATTTTTTTGTATAAAATGATATAATTAAATAGTATGTATATAAACACAAATAAAATATATAAAATAATTAACATTAATAATTTACTTAAATAAAATAATTAATTCCACTTATTAATTTAAATAAATTAATTAATTCAAATATAATTATAATCTAGACTTGTAGTACTTGTGAATAAAAATGCAGTTAATATATGATATGGGTCTCTCAACGGAAGACCTCTCTGTTTATTGGATCCGGTTAGCATGAAGTTATTTTTCTGATAAGTTGGTCAATTAGCCAATAAAATACTGACACACATACAACCTCGCCTGCCTGTCAGTATTCTATTGATCAATTGACCAATTTATCCCAAAATAAACTTCATACTAACCACTTCCATGTTTATGCATGGAAGCTATTGATATGATTTCTAGAGCTATTATTAAAATATTCCTTATCGGGATTAAGTTGGTATTCAGTATTCAAATTATTTCTGTATGTAACCCATATTTGTGTGTTAGTGGATTCTATACGTCCATTTTTTAGTAAATTCAGAGGTTTTTGGATCTGATAATAATGAGAAAGGTGGAAACCCTAATAAACAGATTTGAAAGATCATATATAAATACAAAGGATGGTCTCTAGTATTTTTTTCACAGACACGCACACACCCCTTTACATTCTCATATTACCAATCTCCATAATCGCTTAGTGACTTAACCATCGGAGCCGGAGGCTAATAATCTGCGCATTCGTTCCTCTTCAAGTATCTCGGAACACTTAGAATGTGGTTGAGCAGGCAGAAACATAGCGTTATCATTTGGCACTAGAAGGATGGCATTCTAATAATTAAACATGTACATATTTGCTCTTATTAATCATTATTTTTGAAAAAGAATGGCGGGTCAGGGATCTCATACTGAACAATGGAGGAAATGGCAGGAGAAATTCGGCGTTCGAAAGTCTCGAATCATAAATAGTCGATTTTCTGAACTTAGGACTTGGAACGGGCGACTGGGAGTTGTCGTTGACACTCCAAAATTAATACCTTACTTCACAAGTATTAGTATAGTAACAAGTAAGAGTCGATCTCATAGAGAGTGTATTATTTTGTATTTATCCAATTATTTCCAAGAAAAGGGGGATTGTTAATTGATTAGCTAAACTAGCAATAATAAACTGAGAAGAAATAACAATGATTAAAAAGCTTCAGTTCTTCAATTCAGTATCGCCTTTTACAATTATGGAGTAGTCAAGTTATATAATATTTATCCTTCAATGAGATTAATAACCCTAGATAACCGCGATCGCAAATTATCCAAAATTCTCCTTAAATATAAATCTAATGTGATGATCGCTTCCAATAGATCCTAGCTATCATACAACCTAGAACTATCAGTCTAGATTTAATATGACAGAGCATGAAGAATGAGAATTAGGTTATTTTAAGCAACAATTACACAATCAGAAATTATTTAACTTGTCTTCTGAAAATCTAAATAATACCCAAAAGCTTGTCCACAATCAAGTATCAATAATGCTACTAATGATTAGATATAATATCATTTGATTAATACATATTTTAATATAGCAGATGATATTTATCAGATTAATTTAACTAGCTGTAGACACTCGAAATTTTTCTTTCCTTGAACTAACCATGCAGGAGGGCAAAAGCGTCTTTTCTACCCTAGAGACAGTTCCGGAGGACTACAGTAAACCTCAAACCACGAAGATAGCCCCGTGGGATATCAAATCAAACCCCGGAGATAGCATCGTGGGACATCAAATCAACCTCGAAGACAACCTCGAGGAAAGACAGAGACAATAGCACTCAAAGCCCCGAAAATAACTCTGAGGAAAGACAGAGACAATAGCAGTCAAAGCCCCAAAAATAACCCCGAGGGACAACAACAACCACTTCAAGCCCGAAAACAACCCCGGAAAGACAAAGGGGTCATTTTTCCAAACAAAACATAAAAAAATAGCTGGTCAGCTACAGAGAAGGTTACAAAGATCCATCGCAGCAATCCCGAGCGCAAACTACTCAAAAGCCATCTCAATAGACTATCTGCGAAGACCTGAATATTCTATCCTGGCTCAGATCTGATTTATGTCTCATTAAAATCCATGAGCGAGGTCAGAACGTACGGGGCAACACCATTGGTTTTATTAGCATCTTTAGTCTATCACTTGCGTTTTAATTCATCGGGAATCTAAAATAAGTTTTTTGAACTTAGCAGACTTAAAACGTGACAACATATAGTACCATCATGTTACAAAATTTTGCAATTTTAACCATCCTGATATCTATATAATGCACAACTGTGAAATATCTTCAATAATATTCAAGAAGCATGACTTTGAACACCAAGTAGCTTTTTGAATCAAAAGTTGACATCTCATGTACCTTCTTAGAAGTTAACTTGTGCGATTTTGTCAGTTTAATTTGAAAACGCCAAAATATTTCTTTGGTATATTTAGTTACATGAAGCTCTAACGACTCTCCAAGAACGAATTTTTTTGCACGATTAACTGTAATATAATCATCTTACTTCTCTTTGATGTACTATTTCTCAATAGTTTTTTTAGATTTTAAAACAAAATCTTTAATTCCCGTAATACTATTTACATATATATTCGTCAAAAAAACTATTCATACTCTAACTCCTAGATGTGGTTGTCATTCCTGCTGTAAAGAATTTTTTTAAATACACGCCAGCCCATTTTCTTTGAATTCATATAGAAATTTCAACTAGTCGTGATTATGGAGACTATAGCTTGCCATCAATAGTTTTCATTTGTCCTCAAATTCTTGTATACTTAAAGACTTAAAGATATAATACTTAAAAATCTGACTTAGAAGTCAAATGCGAAGACTAGGCATGTCTAAGTTTTTCAGGATATTTTTTACTAATGTGCTACGTACACAATGCATGTGTATGAGGAAAAACCCTAAAAAATCACATTCGACATAACACGATCTTGACCACTGACAATAATTAAGGGATGTTTGAAATTCATTTCTTTAAGCCACTGCTCAAACAACCATACAAATAATATCCTTAGTCTCATTGCTCAATAGTGCACACCCATATAATACAGAATGATAATGACGATTTACACCACTGAAAGGGAAAAATGGCATGAAATATTTGTTTTTTCGGTATGTGGTATCAAAAGTAAAAATGTCACCAAAGTTTTGATAAGCTAGTATTGAGCGATAATCTACCCACATAATACATCCTAAATAATCATAAACGCCTGGTTTGACACTAAAATAAAATCTACTCGGGCTCTCACACTATAACTTTCTTAAGTAATCTATAACAGCTTGTGCATCATTCAAATCTATCGAATCACGTCTAATATCTCTAACTATAATTCTCACATATGTCTTAGAGAACCCAACATTGCTCACATCATCCCAATGAGTTAGGAACATTCATCATCATACTTAGACCAATCTTAGCATTACTAAGGGTTTTAATCAAATCCTTAGTAACTCGAAATATTTTTGTGTGTTTGAATCTTTGAAAGTTTACTTGGGGACGCAAATTCATGATTATGATTCAGTTTAAGAGTATACACAAATAAATTATCTTTACTCTTATCATGCACAACATAAAATTTTTCTCTACATTCTGTTCTATCAATTTATATAGTCCTTTCTCTTCTTTCCCTTATTATTATTATCTTCATCATCAGTGGTAGCCTCATTTTTCTTAACAACCATATATCCATGTTACAACACTGATACAATATAGAACAAAAATCTTGAGAATTTACATGTTTTCTGATAGTTTTTATTCTTACTTTAAATCTAACACGTTTCTCATATTTTCTATTAAAAAATTCGGCATCTTCCAACGAATCAAAAATTTGACCAACATAAGGAATAGTATCATCCACTAGACGTGTTACATCATTATTATGATGCATTTCTTCGTCAATACTTGAAATTGAATGAAATGATTCCTCAAAAACAAATCCATGGCAAAACAAATCCATCACCTGTAAAAATTTAATTACAAATTACCGTATTTGGCTGATGTTCATCTCCTCGTATGTTTTCTAGTTAGCTATACTATCTCAATGGTATAAAAAGGTGAGGAAAGAAGAAAAAAAATGATCTGGTATATATGCTTAGTACTTGTTTTGCTCTCTCAAGTTGATTGAAGATTTGACGAAAAAAGATGATCATTTAGGTTAATCAGTCCTACCGTTCACACTTTAGTTATGCGGACGTGAAAAACATATATTTTTATGTTACTGTCCAACCGTCTGCACTTTAGTTATGAGAATGGGTCTACCGTCAGTAGTTTAGTTCTACAGATGGGTAAAACATATATTTTTACCGTCAATAGTTTAGTTTTGCGGATGTGGCCCAGAGTCGGCCCTGGGCATGGGTCAACAGGGCAACCGCCTAGGGCCCACAGTTGAGAGGGGCCCAATTTTTTTATAATTTATGTATTTATGTGTATAAAAAAATAAAATAATAAAATAATTAGTGATATTATGCATTGAAAATGATATGTTAGAAAACATTAAATATGATAGTATAATTGATGATTTTGCATCTAAAAGTGTAACAAGAATACATTTTAAATGATGTTTGTCGTTTAGATTTTATTGGGAAAAACTATAGAAATACCCATTATAGTTGGTAGATTTTACTGATTACACCATTGAGCTTTTAATTTTTTAAATTACACTACAAAACTAATTATTATTTTGAAATTGGGTCAGTCAGTTAAAAAAAATAAACGGACGTTAATTTTTTATCTACAAAACTAATGAATTACCCATTGTAGTTGGCACATTTTACTTATTAGACCATTAAACTTTTAATTTTTTAAATTACTCCATCAAACTAATTAAAAATAATTATTTTACATATTTTTAAAAATAATTATTATTTTAAGTAAAAAATATTAGAAACTTTTTTTTCTTCATTAAATGAGTAGAGTTTCATAAAATATAGATTCAAAAATATTAAAGTGATTTTAAATTAAATTAATGTCTACTTAATTTTTTAACGGAATGACCCATTCTTAATATTATAATTTTTATAAAAAAACTAAAAATAGAAATTAAAATTAAAAACAGTTAAAGATAAATAAAAAAATTGATTCAATTTTTTCAAAAAAGAAATTAATAATTTTTATAAATAAATATTATTTTCAAGAAAAAAATTAGAAAATTCTTCATATTTTAAAAAAATTAGTAAAATTTTATAAAATATAGATTCAAAAAAATAAACTTTATTTTCAAAAGAAAGAAAAAAATTTAAAATCAGTAAGGTTTCATAAAACTTTAATTTTTTTAAATCTATATTTTATGAAACTTTACTCACTTTATGGGGAAAAAATTAAAGTTTCTAATATTTTTTACTGAAAATAATAATAATTTTTAAAAATATTTAAAATAATCATTTTAATTAGTTTAATGGGATAATCTGAAAAATTAAAAGTTCAATGATGTAATCAGTAAAACGTGCCAATTATAGTGGGTAATTCATTAGTTTTGTAGATAAAAAATTAACGTCCGTTTATTTTTTTTAACGGAATAACCCAATTTCAAAATAATAATTTGTTTAGTGGGGTAATTTGAAAAATTAAAACTTCAATTGTGTAATCAGTAAAACTTGTCAACTACAGTGAGTATTTCATTAGTTTTACCGATTTCATTGATATTTTTATTTTGTAGGTACATGTGATAATTCTTTGTTTCGATGATATTTTAAAGTGTTCTTCCTTATTTTTTGTAAATTCTTATAATTTTAATAAAATTAATTAGTTGATAATTTTTTTATTTAGTTTATATAAAAGGGCACACTTGAGAAAATTTGTCCTGGGCCTTAGAAAACTCAGGACCGGCTCTGATGTGGCCTAACTATAAAAAGTTAGATTTAAATATATCAATTCTTGTTGGATATATATTCTTATATGGAATGATAAGAAATATGCATAGCTAAATAAATGAAATCAAACAATGGAGTGACAACATATTGATATATGTATTCCATTTTTTTAGTTATGTTCATGTTTCAAATCATCCCATATACGATGAATCAGACATGACAAAAATGTTTAAGAAAAAATAGAAAATTTGAAAGTCTTAAATCGAACTCTTGTAATTCAAGATCGCCAGTGTGAAGATGAGAAATAAATTCAAAAGTTTAGATATGCCGAAATTTAGTTCTGCGGTCAAGTGATATGACAAAAAAGTTGGATTTAAAGTTTTCAATCTTCTATTAAGTCTTTTAGTCATGCGTGTTTTTCATTATCCGAGATCACATGCAAGAAGGATAATATGATAGCTTTAAATCGAACTCTTCTAGTTCAAGATCGTCACTGCCAAAATGAGATGAGATCCAAAAGTCATGCTATGAAAAATATAAATAGACAGAAGTACTTCATCATTTTATAAAAGACTCATCGTCTGCATTTTAGTTCTGCGGACAATGATATACCTTAAAATGCCACCATTTAAAGATTAATCGAGAATATACTCAGAGTCTACAGATTAGTTCTGCAGACGGTTGATATGAGCAAAACGTAGTCATGTTAATGATATTAACACCTGCCATATATAGTGCCCACATTTTAATTATGCGAACGGATGATGGGTAATTTGGATGATTTTCCCGTCCGCAAAACTAAACTACGGGTTCCCCTATATTAAACTACAGATAGGGCTTTCTCTTTACCGTTCGATGGATGGATGGATTGATGATTGAAATATGTTATAAGGATAACCTTATCCTTACAACGTTAACTATGGATTAATCCACACACACACACACACACACACACACATATATATATATATATATATATATATATATATATATATATATATATTTTAAAGTGTCTCTTGAGCCGCTGAAGTCAGGTAAATTTGTGTCACAATTTTTTTCTCTTTCTCTTATATAAGTTTAGTTATATTACTATTTTTCTTTTTTTATAATTTTTATATTTTTATTCGGTCCTCCAAATTTATAAATTTATTTTATTCCATATAAATTACACACACCGCGTGTATCACCGTAATCTCTCATATTCATTTGTTTTAATTTTTTACCCTTATGTTATATCCTTATTTATTCTCTCCACTTCCATTATCCACCACCTCCTAATTTCACTCACTCACTAAATTTTATGTTTTTACTTTTCAAATTTGCTCACACAATCGTGTGTGCCACATAACTAGTCCTCCCCCCCCCCCCCCCCAATCCCCAATCCCCAATCCCCAATCCCCAATCCCCAAAACGATAAATAAAATATAATTTGAACATATATTAAAAAAAATAAAAGTAGAAAAAAAAAGGTTCAATTTTTTATTTAATAGCCCTATAAGATTATATAAAATGATGATTACTTTTACTTGTTTATACTAATAGACATCACTAAATTACATATTTATCCTTTACTGTATGTACTTTATCTCATTCTTTTGGTGATAAAAAATAATTTGTACTTTTAATCATTCTTTTGGAAACAGAAAGATATAATTAAGAGAGAGGGAAAATCTTAACTACTTTTCTTGAGGTTGTGTCACTATTTAACCTATTAAAAATATATTAAAATCTCCCTTTTTCAGTCATATATTTTTTCCATTCTCTCTTAAAAATTTATCTTCTCTCTCCCACATTCCTTATAAACCCTTAATTTCTCTTCAATAATTTTTAACTGCACACATATAGTGTGTGTCATGAACACAAATGTGTGCATATATATGACACATTTTCTTGATGAATTGATGGTTAAATTGAAACACTAATTTAATTAAACTTGAACCTAAAGTTCAATAAATAAGTCTATTATTACATAAAATTGTTCACATACCGTTTATATACACTCACGTGTATATTTGATAGCTCACGTACAAAGCAAATCACGTGAACCATTCATAACGTTATCACATACCTACACTAAATAAAAATACTTTGTGCGTAGATAAATGTCAATTCACATAATAAAAAGTAGGCAAAAAGCACTTTTTAACCACTGTGGTTATAGTGTTTTAAGCAATTAGTCACTGTGCTTTTAAAATATTCAATTAGCCCATTGAACTTTTTAAAATTTGTTAATCGGGTCATTCCGTCCAATTTCATGGACGTACGTTAAATAATTACACACGTGACATTGAAAAAAAATCAAAAAATTATTATTTTCTGACGTGGCAACACAAAAATAAAATAAAATAAAACCATTGATTATGTGGCAAAAAATAAATAAAATAATAATAAAATTAAAATAAATATTTTAATTCATTTTTTAATAATTTTTTTATTTCCCATTTTCTTTCTCCTTCAAATCCACCACCCGACCGCCACCCACCACCAGTCTCAACCACACCACGCCAAATAGAAGCTCAAAAATCACCCAAATTCCACACTCAATTTCAGTTTCATTCAATCAGATCTACATCTACTCCCAAATTCCGGCGAAATGGCTTCTTCGGAAGTCGATTCCCGCCTCACCCAAACACTAACACCTCCTCCAGTAGAAATATTTCGGAGGAACAGATCTATGGCACAGTCGGAGGAACAGATCTATGCTAGGTGGAGTTATTAATGAAGATCTGCTAGGTGGCACAGTCTGTGTTGAGTGAACAGATGCTGGTCTTCCATGGCTGATGTTGAACGAACTGTGATGGTGAACAGATCCTGGTTTGTGATGAATATTATAATATTAATAAAATTAATATTATACATATTATAAATATTTAGATAAAGAATAAGAAAGAAAATAAAATATAATTTTTTTTTATTTTAAAACATAAAAATATTTTTATTTTTATTTTTAAAATAAAACATACATATTATATATATTATAATATTAATTTTTATTAATATTATACATATTATAAATATTTAGGTAAAGAAAAAGATAGAAAATAAAACATAAAAATATTTCTATTTTTAAAAATTTTATAAGTATGTGAAAACATAAAAGTATTTTTATTTTTATTTTTAAAATAAAACATACATATTATAAATATTATAATATTAATTTTTATTAATATTATACATATTATAAATATTTAGGTAAAGAAAAAGAAAGATTTTGATATATTATTTATAAATATTGTAATAGATCTCATTGATACAAAAATTTTGATATATTATTTGTATTATTTGAAATTAATTTTTAAAATAAAAATAATTATTATAAATGTATAAATTTATATTAATTTCTTTTAAGTAAATAAAGAAGAACTTGGGAAGAGAGAGAAATAATAGGAAAATATTATTTAGTTGCCAAATCATTGCCCAGTCATTAAATATTTTGTTTTTTCTTTTTTTTCTGGCTGCCACGTATGTAAATATACAATTAAATTTAACGCCCGTCCATGAAATTGGATGGAATGACCAGATTAACAAATTTTAAAAAAGTTCAATGGGCTAATTGAATATTTTAAAAGCACAGTGGTTAATTGCTTAAAACACTATAACCACAGTGGTAAAAAAGTACTTTTTGTCATAAAAAGTACATATGTAGTCACTACGCTATCATACTAATTAAGTTTAGTGCCAACTTTATTCAATTCGTTGGTAATTAAGTGTTCGTAAATCATATAATAAAATAAGAAGGGAGAAACGTAACACAATATTTAATGTGAAATTTTTTTATAGCGAAAAATTAGGTATTAAATTATGAATTTCTAGTATATCAATATAACGAGTTTTCAATAATTCTCTCAAATTTTACGACTTAAAATTAGAAGTTCACAATATCACAATACTTTTACACATTAAATGTTACAAAACTCTCACCTACAATACAATTTTTTTTTGCATAAAATATTAAAACAAAAACCCTCTCCCTCACACAAACACAAAATTCACTTACACACCATCCCAACTCTTTAGATGCTACACGACTTTTGATTGTGCTACACTTTAACAATTAAACATAAGACTTTATTTATAAAATATCTATAAATCTCGTATTTCTATTCAAAATAAGACACTTCTAAAATAATACTCTGGCTAAAAATAAGATCTTTTTTCTCATAATAAGATTCCTACATATATAAATATCATATTAAAAATAAAACACATTTTTTTTCTGAATATGATTGGAAGAGTAACCCAAATAGAAATAATAGCATATTAATATACTGTAACGTGGAACAAGTGGGGTGGCATCGCTTCCATCTATAAATAGCCGAGTATGCAAATCACACAGAAGGGATATTGAGAGAGTATTGAAGCCATGGAATCACCTAATTTTGCTTTATTTGCTCTTTTTTCGCTCCTCTTGGTAAGTTCGTTCAAAAAATTTATAACATACTTTTGCTTTATGATGTATGTTTTACAAATAATGATAATTTTACACTTATGGATTTTTAAACAAACAGATTGGAAGCACTATTGATGCAAGAACTGATCCAGATGCATACTGGAAAAGTGTTACTAATGCTGAGGCAATTCCAGTGGCAATTCAGAGCCTTATAAACGAGGGTTATTTAGTATCTCCTTTCTCCATCAAGAAAGCTAGCAATGCTGAAGAGAAGCATTTGACCAGAGCCCATGAATCAGAAAATTTACTCTTTCTCCCCTACGCTGATCACAAGGATAAATCAGCCCATGAATCAGAAAATTTATTCTTTCTCCCCTACGCTGACCACAAGGATAAATCAGCCCATGAATCAGAAAATTTACTCTTTCTCCCCTACGCTGACCACAATGACAAACCAGCCCATGAATCAGAAAATTTACTTTTTCCCTACTACGCTGACCACAAGGACAAACCAGCCCATGAATCAGAAAATTTACGCTTTATTCCCTACGCTGATCATAAGGATAAACCAACCCATAAATCAGAAAATTTACGCTTTATTCCCTATGCTGAAAATTAGTTGAAAAATAACGTTCAACTAAAGACCTTGAATGATCAGAAAGGCTTATTGTCTAAGCATATATATTCCATGTGTGATGAATCTAGTTTGAATGCAGGCGAGTCATTGGAGGCCAGATGCTACAAAATAATAACGACTAGCGTGGTACAATTAGGCCTATGGTTGTGATTGTTATCTAAATTAAAAGTGATTTGTGTCTGTAATGTGTCTTAATATGTATTTTGTGATTGTGATGATAAAAACTATCAGTTTGTTGTTTCTCTACCTAGAGGCTAGATGATTAGCCAATTTACGTGCATACTTATTTAGAAATAATTAGTCTGTTATTCTTTGGGACTAACAACAGTAAAATAGACCTACAAAGGAGAAAGGGTGTTTAAACACATGAACTTGGGTCAATTATCACGTACTAGTTTGTGAACTTGGGTCAATTATCACGTAGTAATAATATGAACTTCCATATTATTTCTTCCATTTGGAAATGATAATCCACATGCAGTAATACCATATGAATGGGTAAAATCTCTTGCACCCTAATAGGTTATCTGAACCTCTTAGTTTTTTATGAAATCCAGCCCTGCACGTTGAAAAATATGACAGTAAGTAAATTTTTATACGATTAACCAGTTCACAACTTAATGAAAACAAAGAAGAGAAAGAATAAAAAAAATAGGAATCTCTCTCTCTCTATATATATATATATGGGTTATATGTATGGTTATATGTATATACACAACTGTGCAGCATATATATACATATAACCTATATATATATATACATACACGGTCCGGCTCTAAAGCGATCCTTAAAGAAGGCCACTTAGCCCGATTTTGTCATTCACCGAAGACAAATTCAACTAGGATGGAGGCACCAAAGGCTGTCCCAGAAAAGCCAAAACCGGTAGTTTAAGAGAGAGTGTTTTTTTTCCTCTCGTGATGAGGAACCTGAATAAAATTATCACGGGTAAGTTAATCATAAGCTCTTACGAAGTCTATACCGTGTTAGATACCGGTTCTACTCACTCTTTTATTTCACCTAGTTGTGTTCAATGTTTGTACTTAACTCCGGAGAAGTTAAACTTTGATTTATCTATTGAAACTCCATTGGGAGAAACCTTCGTTACCTCCACTGTTTATAAATCTTATTTGATTCAAATCGACACTTTCACGTTACGTGTTGATCTTGTCTCTTTGAAAATACTTGCCTTTGATGCGATTTTAGGAAATGATTGGTTAACTACTCATCATGTTTTTCGTAAGGTCGTTAGCTTTAATATTCCTAACCAACCTATTATGCGAATTCAAGCAACCAAACCACTAAATTCAATCATTATCATATCAAGCCATAAGTAAAGAGCCCCGATCCTTTTGTTGATGACTTCCTTGTGTGGAATGCACTGAAGCCAGACTTTCTATAGGCGACGTCGTGAATGACGATAACAAGTTGATAGGTATCATTGTGAGGTGCTATCTAGGTTAAGGGATAGAAGTCACAGTTGGTATCAATGTGACGTACTATCCAAGTCTTGGATGTGAGTAATAGTTTTGAATGATATTTTTATCATTAATAAATCTCTTGACGTATTCCTGAAGACTTCTTAGCCTATCCCAGAGCGTGAAATCGAATTTTGTATTGACACTAGTACAAAACCCATTTCTTAAACCCTCAAAATAATTTTTTTCAACTAAAACAAAAGTAACATGCACCAAAGATGTTGACTCGAGCTGTTGAAGATTACGATCGTACTATTCAATATCATCGTGGAAGAGCGAACGTGGTAGCTGACGTGTTGAGTAGAAGATCGTATGAGTTTACAAGTGCGATGTTGTTAACACAAAGACTCATTTCGTATAACTTGCAAATGATGAAGATAGAGTTAAAGACTCTAGGGACCCACGTGAAGATAACGAATATACGAGTAAAATTAACTCTAATCGATAAAGTTAAAGACGCTCAAGCTACATACCCGAATCTGATGAATGTGAAGAAGAAGGTTCAAGAGAGTGTTATTTTAGAAGCAAGAGTTGCTGAAGAGAGGAAATCTCAACCCTCGATTTAATTGGCCCATTTGAAATCCTCGATTAAGTAGGAACTGTGGCTTATAGACTCGTTTTACCGCCAAATATATTGCGTGTTCATAACGTTTTTTTTCTCGTATCGATGTTACATAAATATGTGGACGACCAGAACCACATTATTAATTTAGAACCGGACGAGAGAGTGGATGATTTAACGTTTGAAGAGATACGTGTTACAATCTTGGATAAGAAGAATCGTATTCAACACTCAAAGGTTATATCTCAAGAGTTAGAATTTGAAGTGAAGTTAAGGTATCCTCACCTGTTCGGCATACCAGGTACGTACGTAAATTTCGAGGGCGAAATTCCATAAGGAGAGGAGATTGTGAAACCCCAGATTTTATGCATAAAAAATTAATTTTCTCGAAATAATTTTTTAATATTATGGTGTGAATTTGAGATAATATTATAGTTGTGGGTAGTATTTATAAATTTTGCAAAGTATGCAAGTTGTTATATTATATTCGATTGTTCAGGGAATATTCTTTGTGTCGAAAAATATTCGTACGACGGTACAATTATTGGTGGACCCCACAACGGAATTATTGTCGGATTGAGAAAACGACAAAAATATTTTATTGAAAATAACAGTGGAAGTTTTACCGTTGATACTGTTGAACTACTGGTAGTAAAAGTACAGTAATACGCGTTGTTGCATAGTAGCACACGTATTGATTATTGATATTTATGTGAGAAGTCGCTCAGTTTGATTCAATTATTTTTCAATTAATAATATGAATTATTATAGCGATGATGACGTTTTGTTTTATTCGTATTATTAACGTAATAAAACAGAAACATCTTTTTATATAAAACAGAATACTTTATTAAAGTTATTCTATAAATAGAATATATTATATTTTATTATGCATAGTGTTGCATAGTGTTTTGCATAGTGTTGCATAGTGTTTGTATAGTAAAAATCTTTGTATATAAATAGAATATATTATATTTTATTTAAAAGATTTTTCTTTAAATATGGACCGTCAGATTAAAGTAAATCAATCTGGACCGTTCATGGATTAGTTACTATGCATTCCATTTTCCTATAAATAGAAGCTCATTCCTTCATTATTTTCTTACAAATTCACTGAACTCTAGAGAGAGAAACTATAGAGAGATAGAAGAAAAGCTTTTTGCTACTTAACTTTTCTTTTCCTATATCCAGTTTCTGTTACGGTAAGGGGTTTTATTCTTTCTTATTCATGAAGAGAACTGTTGTTATTCCATTTCTTATTATTCTGTTGGAATAACCTGTATACGTTGTCTACCCTATACTTGGTGACATTCTTCTATTATTCTGTTGGAACATCCTGTCTGTGTATTTTACACCGGACCTTGTTCCATCTTTATTATTATTCCGTTGGAACATCCTGTCTGTGTGTTTTACACCGGACCTAGTTCCGTCTTTATTACTATACCGTTGGAACATCCTGTCTGTGTGTTTACACCGGACCTGGTTCCGTCTTTATTATTCTGTTGGAACATCCTGTCGGTGCAAATTTTTCCTGACCTGGTTCCGTTATTATTATTCTGTTGGAATAACCTGTCGATGCGAAGTACCGCATGCATGGTGATTTCTTTTGTTATTTCATTCTTTATTATACTCAGTTGGTTAAAGTTTTGACTTCTATACTCCATGAAATTAGTAGAATATCCTTGATATTTGTGCTTCATCCAGTATCTTTTCATGGAAATATTCTTCTGATCATTCTTGAATTTTACTCTACAAAGCAGTATCATGTTTACAATTTGGACGTTAGTAGTTCTTGGACAAATTAATTCTTGAACTTGTTTTATTGAATTCTTATATCATTGTCATCATCCTCATGTTTATGTTATGTTGAAAGTCATCTGTGGCCTGTAGTGCATAAATGGACTTGGTATGATTATGACCAGGGATTATTCGATATAATCATGACTGTAATGTTACAAATAATGTGAAAATTAAAAGTCATCATTGGCCCGTAGTGCATTGTTGGACAGTTTTTGGTATGATTATGACTATGGATTCTCTTCGGCCAAGGGAGCAAAGATGAATTGTTTTATGGCATGATCAGGACCGTTGATGAAAATACGATTATCTTTGGCCCGTAGTGCATGGATAATTCGTGGTCGTGATACTAAAGAATATCCTTGGCCTGTAGTGCAGGGATGATTTAATGATGTGGATTATTCATTAAGTTGAGTCTCAGCGATAAAAATTGATGAAAACCTTTTAAACTATAAAAGATAGTAGACTTTATTCTCTACTTGACTCTTTTAATGGATTGTTTGATCCGCTGCTGTTAAACTTGATGTTGTTATATTTTATCAGTTTAATACTGTTGAAGGCTAACGATAATTTATTATGCATTATCTTAGTCATAATATTTCTTACTGGGCTAGTTGAGCTCACCCTTTCTTTCACTGTTCCCTTCAGGAAATGAGAACATAGCAGGGACTAGTCGGGGAACGGAGTGACGATCCAGAGGATAGCATTAGTAGTCCTCACTATTCTGTGAAATAGTGTATTAATAATTGTAATGAGGACTCTTTTGAGTTTGTATAATCTCTAGTAGACAATAATTGTATTCAAACTCACAGTTAGGTTTTGTCGTATTGTACACGACAGTTGTATTAGTAAGTTGTATTTGAATTATATATCATGTATCTGACGACCCAAGATGGGTGATGTATACCTAATTTTGGGGGCGTCACATATATATAATCGTGCACTAATATGTTTATTTTATAAACCCTAAAACCCACTACTTTTCTCATTTTTTACTAATTTAATTATGTTAAAACATAATTATTATAACCTAAACTCACTACTTTTCTAATATTATATTATTCATAATTATAATTCTTTTCATTTTTATTTAATATAGGAGCTAAATTCCTTTATGTTCTGTTAGTTTTCAATCCGACAAACACATGAATTTTTAGTCAAATGTGAGACTTTTTTTTTATCTCGGACAATACTATTTCCTATAGAAGAGTTATGGAAAGATAATTATTTATTTGGTTGATAGTTTATGCAATGTTGAAATTAACTATTAAATATGTCTAAATTCTTATATCTTACTATTGCCCAGATTTCTGTCGTAAATATTTATAAGATTGCAACGACTGTTAAAAAGATCTTTTAAGTGCTAATTTTTGTTTGTGTGGATATATTGCACATTCAATAAACATAACTGGATTGAAGACCTAAACTGGAAGAAGCTTAATTGTGATAATTCTGGTACCTATGGTTCAATGGTAATGTGACAATGAATTGTGTGTATGCAGTTATTGGCAGAGTTAAATTTTTGTTGTCATGCTTCTTACATTATTTCAGGTGCATCATGGATTTTATTTTACTTAGCACAACAAAACTTTGCGCCCTGCAATTCTAAATACTGTTGAAAGTACAAAACAGTTATATGGAGACCTTCAAATTATGATGACAGTGCATTCATTGGGAGGGGCTATGACTTCATTTTGTGGACTATATCTCACGGTGTTTATATTTATGGCTTCTTCATTTATTGCATTCTATTATCTAGATTGTGTTTTTACATGATTTGTTAAGTACTAGCATTTGGTAAATCATTTGCATCATCATTAATATTTTTTTTGGCATTATGGTAATACTGTGAGTGCCTATACAATTATCAACAATTGATAAAAAAAAAATTAATGAGGCAATGTATTCGTTCTTTAACTATAACATTGTGTTATGTACTTCCTCCGTTCATTAATATAAGTCGTTTTAGAGAAATATTTTTGTTCCTAAATATAAGTCGTTTGGGAATTTCAAGTAAGCATTAATTGCTTAGTTTCCAATATTACCCCAAGTAATATATATAACTTTGGCTCTCTCACTAATTTTTGCCCTATAAATAGCACTATCTTTTTTCAATACAAGGGTAATATAGACAATTGATAATATATTTAATGCTTTACAATTATTTCTTTAATATTTGTGCACAACTCTAAAACGACATATATTAAGGAACGGAGGGAGTATGATACAATGCTATACTGCTATATTTTTGGACATGGTGTTTGTTTGACATGAAGATCCAACATAATTATTAATTCTCGTGCTTTTCAGTTTTCGCATGTAACATGTGCTTTCTCTTCATGTCTGAGGACTGAAATTGGGGCATTCTTTCGTTGTTTTCCCTTTCGTTTGGATGTTAGAATTCTGGTTCAAGTAAGCGTATACGAGACATGGACTCTTCAAAATGCATCAAGTACATGTGTTAGATATTTGAGGCTTGGTGAGGTTTGTGTAATATGTAACAAACTTCAAATATACCATTAGCAATCATATCAATATAACAACTCGATGACATTGTTCATTACACTTTCTAAATATTTGTTAGTGCTTTAGAATGAAAGAAGTACCCATTTTAACCCTATTAATGGTTAGATTATAAACATTTTTATCAAAAAATATTTGTCTCTCTTTCTCTCTCTATACACACACACACAACTGTTATATAATATCATGGGGTTTAGTGATCAGATTAATTATATACTTAGATATGTATTTGAGCACAAAATTTTTATCCAACACTATATAACATATTTTACCAAAATTTGATAATTGCACAATAATTTACCATTTAATTATTATATTTTAATTTATTAATTGCATGTATAAATTTATTATTAACAAATTGAACAGAGCCGGTCCTGGGTTTTGTAAGGCCCAGGGCAAAAAAATTTAAATGTGCCCCTTTATATAAATTAAACAAAAAAATAAATAAATTATCAACTAATTAATTTTATTAAAATTATAAGAATTTACAAAAGATAAGTAAGAACACTTTGGGGACTCGTTAAAAAATTTGTTTGGAGAAAATCTAATGGGACAAAACCCCAAACAAAGGAAAAAGAGTACCCCGAATTGTAAACATTGTATTAAAAACGAAGAACAATCAGCCAAGTTTTTTGTTGAATTAAATAATAAATAAGAAAAGTTAACAAAAATATATATTACAATTTATAAAATTTATATACAGTAAAACTCCTATTTAAGAATACACTATATAAGAATAACCTCTACAATATTATAAAAAAATTTGGTCCCAATTTGGGCCAATTATAAATAGGAATAACCTCTAAATTGTAATATGTTATAAGACTTTTTAAGTCCCATATTAAGAAACTATACCTCTTTATTCTTATTTTTTGTAAGTGGGATCAACTAGAAATATTTGAGAGTTGACACTCCCATAAAATCTTCACCTAAAAAACTTTAATTAGGGGTCTCCTCAAAACGATTAACTCCTTTTGGAAGTCGAAATCGGTGAAAACTTTTGCCAAAAATAATTGAACTTGAAAACCCTACATATACTAGCTCTAATCTCTAGACGAATCTTGTTATTAAGACTACTTAAATATGTATGCCAAGTTTTCAATGATGATAAAATTCATTGACTTATCAAAATAATAAATATAAAAATAATCAAAGTAGTTTAGTGGTCACACTCCAATTTATATTAAAAATGAGTCACGTTCGCATTTTTTTTTATTAAGTTGATATCAGATCACTAACCCACCTGATCTTCAAATTTTAATCATTGATCCGTCGTTGAGTATAATATATTAACTAATTAAAATATTGCAATATGAAGCATGATTAGATGTGTGAATGAGATACACACAGATTTGAGTAATGTATATCACATGCATTCATTAATATGGAATCTTTGTACATCTATTCACGAATCTGTGTGTGGGCTCAAGTGCAAATTAGGGTTCTCTTGACCTAATTGAATTAAATACACAAATTAGGGTTCTACATTATAATCAAATAAAAAGACGAAAGAGCCGGAAATAAAGAAGCAAGACCTGAGAGAATCTTCCACGTGTCCCGAGGCAGAAGACACGTGGAAGCGACTCATTTTGGGAATTGATTGAGGGATTGGATTGGTGGCTAGAAAGACAGGACAATATGGGCATTACTCTAAGGACTAAAGGGTATTTCTGGAATTTTCCTGAAGGCATGTGCCTTGCACATGACTACTTTCCAGAAAACCCTATAAATACCCCTTCCATTCCATTTGGAAGGGGACTTCTCTTCAGACTCAAGACTCAGACCCTTGGAAGATCGAAGGACTCTTTTGGTGACTTAAAGGCTCGGATTTTCCACCTAAAAGCACTAAAAGGGTTTGGACTTCTCTCCAGACTCAAGACTTGGACTCTCAGAAGATCAAAGAGACCCTTTTAGTGACTTAAAGGCTCGGAGATTCCACCTAAAAGCACTAAAAGGGTTTGGACATTCTCTCAACTTGAAGGACTCAAGAAGGCTCTTGGAATCCTCGTTACCCTAACACGGTTCCTGAATTCTAGGGGTTCTGCCACGCGTCGTTGGAGTAATCGCCCACCTGTCGTTCTCCCCTCTTCAATCAACCAATCAACTCCGTGCTCTTTGTGGATTTCTCTCCTCCTCAGCCAACACGAAACCCTAACTCTAGCAAGGTACGATTTCCTTGCCCACATTTATTTGGCGACTCTGCTGGGGAGGTGTAGAATTCGTGAAGGGTATGCCCACAACTCGAAGTGGGAGAACTACAGGAAAAGCTGCTTCATCAACAAATAACATTACCTCACCAGATCCAGTTTCAAGGCAAGCCACTCAAGCTTTCCAAGGCGAAAACCTGGATTTTGATCAACCAATTATTGAAGACGCTTCAGAAGGGAGTTCAACATCACCACATATGGCCAATCAACAATACACAACTGCAGGAAGGCAAGGCGAGGATGCAAGCGGAGAGCAGACCAATGTTGTGCAACTGGAGATGCTCAAGGCATTAAAGGAAGCACGAGAAGGACAAGAGATAATGATGACCATGATGTTGGAGATGCAGAGGAAGCAAGAGGAGATGGGGAACTTTCGCCAACAATTGATGCAGATCCCTACCTTCAAGGCCATGTTCTCAGGCAATTCGCATGGAGAACAAGTAGGAGTGGAGGACAACAACAATGGCAGCAACAACAAAAAGAACCAGATTGTACCTCCATTGACGGAAAGTCAATCGGTTCCAGTAATCAACTTGGAGCTCCAGAACAGTGGTGACGGGACACAACTTAGGTTGGAAGCAAGCCAACCTCAAACGAACATCATCCCAACTTCTCTTCAAGCATTTTCACAGGTGCAGATGTCAACTGTCCCAAGCCATATCCAACGAGTGAGCCAGCAAAGGCCACCAATGCCAGCTTTGCACGATGCAAGTGTACATCAACCAATCTCTTTGCCATACACACCGCCAATACAGCAGTATATTACAACACCCCAGAGAGTTCACGCCACGAGCCAGTACATGACGAAAGATGATATGATCGATGTGATCAATCAACTTCGCAGGAAGACGTCCCGACCCTCGGAGTTAGATTTTACTCCACCTTACCCTGCACACATTTGGAGGCAACCTTATCCGACGGGGTATATTGAGCATCCCCCGCAGTTTCCAAAATACAATGGGGAGAAAGGAAATGCCAGAGAACACATTGCCAGGTTCGTAGAGTGGATGTCTCCATGGCTAGGATATGATGAAGTAAACAACCACAACTTGTTGATAAGGGAATTCAACAAGACTTTGACGGATAGTGCCTTCAGTTGGTACTACAATTTGGAGAAGGGATCAGTCCATGATTGGGATGATCTAAAATTGCAATTTTTTAAGAAATTTTTCTATGTGCAGAAACAGGTAACCATCGTAGAGCTCATGCGATTCAAGCAGAAGCCAAACGAGGAGCTGTCAGATTACGTGGATAGGTTCAGGGCCCAAGCACAGAAGTGTGTAGAGCCAATTGAAGAAAAGAACTTGGTTAGCATATGCAACAATGGTGCTTTAGACGCCTTCAAGCCCCACCTCATTACCAAAGCTTGTGATTCATTTGCGACCCTTTCATCTTTTTCACAAGACTTGAGAGGAATCATGACATTTCCCACCAGCCATGCGATGGTTACATGGAAGGAAAAGAGGACAGCAACTGTGGCTTTGGCGGATTCTCAGTCAAAACCACAAGGGGGCAAGAGGAAAAAGAATGAGAAATTTGACCGAAGCAGAGAAAAGCATGAGGACAAGTATACCAGAATGCCAGTTCCGGAAGCTATTACATGCAGCGAGAAGGCATTCAGGAGCCTGTACGAACAATGGGTTGAGCATGGAGTAGTGAAACCTCCAAGGCCCCGGTTGGTTGTGACGGAAGAGATGAAAAGAAGACCAGATTTCTGTGTATACCACCAATACGTGGGGCACTCCACTATGGACTGTTATAGTCTGCGGAGGATATACCATGAGAAGCTGGCGGCCGAGGAGATTGAACTAGGAGAAGAAATGTGCAACACTATCACCCATGGTGCAGTCCCGAAAGCCAAGAACCCAAATACTGACTCTACCACCGAAAGAACTCTGAACTACAGATGAATTAAAAATCCACCCAAGATGGTGGTCTACCAAAAATGGTGGTTTAAGTCCTCAAGAATATCCCTTGCCAAGTAATTGGATGACCAAGGGAGGAGGCACAAGAATTGACGAATTAAAAAAAAATAAAAAAATAAAATAAAAAAAATCCACCCAAGATGGTGGTCAAGTCCTCGTAGACTGCACTTGCCAAGAAATTGGACGACCCAAGTGACGAGGCACCCGATTTCAAGTCCTCGTATACTGCACTTGCCAAGAAATTGGATGACCCAAGTGACGAGGCACCTAATTTCAAGTCCTCGTAGACTACACTTGCCAAGAAATTGGACGACCCAAGTGACGAGGAACCTGATTTCAAGTCCTCGTAGACTGCACTTGCCAAGAAATTGGACGACCCAAGTGACGAGGCACCCGAGTGTTACACTTTATCATTAAAAGTGAATGAGGCACCTGATTATAAGTCCTCAAACCCGAAAAGTTATACTTTCAACTTTAAAAGTAATCGAGGCACCTGACTATAAGTCCTCGAACCAGACAAGTTATACTTTCAACTTCAAAAGTAATCGAGGATTTATTATTTGAAACGTTATGCTTTTCGTTGAAAGCAATTTTATTATCAATAAATTGTCAAACTTTCGCTTATGCTTGAATATTTTTTCTAATATTTTTTTTTATAAAAAAAGTATAGATTTAAGTGTTAGTTTGCATATAAAAAAAAACAAAAAACAAAAAACATGTTTTTTCTTGAAAAGATTCATGTTTGATGTTTTATGAGATCCTATTGTTGTCTTGGAGTCTTAATTCGAACAACTTAAGATTCAATGTTAAAAATTGAGTTTTAAAGAATCGTTCAAATTAAAGGCAATCAATAAGGATAAAAGAAACTACAATTTGATAAATGAAATATATGTACATGAATTTTCTCATACAGGAAATAGAAAAAATTATGAAAGCTCATGATCTAAAGGCCATGACATATCGAACTAAAGAGAGGGGAATAGCTAAAGCCTTCAAGTCAACAATGGTGTGGTACTATGAGCCTTCGTATTGGAGGCTATCGAGCCTTCAAGGTCTTAGGTAGCTGACTCAATTTTCCAGAAGTTTGGTCTTCAATTTATCTATGACATTTTGAAGCTCCTAAAGATTACATAAAGTAAGTCATTCTCATAGAGACATGAAGTGACTTTCGAACGAAGTGCAACAACATGATGATTGAAAATAAAGAGGTCCAACCTAGCATGGAAGGGAGACATGTCCAAGGAAAGCTAAGAGATACCTAGATACCCTTGAAGAGCTCCTCTAGGGCTTTCCCTCATAGGGTTTGCTCCTCTAGAGGTTCACTCTCCTAGGACTTTCGTTTTCAAGGCTTGTAAAACATCAAGCTTCAAGAAGTGAAGACTTCAACACTTAAAAATATTTTGCGCGATCGTCTCACCAAAGGCGTGACTCACGCGCAGGGGGCAAATGCTTACTGGTTGATGACATAGACATCATTTAGTGTAAAGGTGCATTCCCCCCAAGCATTGACGAATATGCATATGGAGGAGCACCACGGTTCTGTTGAATATGAGTGTCCCTGCATAGATGGATGCAATGAAAAATATCAATTTTTTTATTACATCCATATAATCAACCTTCTCAAGTATCTCATTGATCCAATGTTGTCATTCCTGAAGGTGGCTAGACGAATTAGACAAAATGTGAAGGAGGAGGCCATTAGGCTGGTTCCCCTAGGGGTTAGCCACCTAAGGAGCTCTCCCCTCCTACATTGAACTTCTCCTTACTCGTTGAATCAACTGATTGGAATAAATGCTACCTCACCAGAATTTCCGAGCCAAAGATCCTTGTTAAGGTGAAATGGCTCGGAATAAATTCTTCCTCCTTGCGGTGTTGCTTTCCCTTTGAGAATATCCTAGCCAAGATCCTTGTTAAGGTGAAATGGCTCGGAATGGATGCTTCCTTGCTATGGTGTTATTTCTTTCTTTGAGAATATCCGAGCCAAGATCCCTGTTAAGATGAAATGGCTCGAAATAGATGATTCCTCGTTGCGGTGTTGCCTTTTTCTTCATGAATATTCAAGTCAAGATCATTGTTAAGGTGAAATGGCCCGGAATAGATGCTTCCTCATTGCGGTATTGGTTTTTTTTATATACTATGATTACCTGAAAAGAAAAGAAATAGAAGAAGTAATCACGAAGCATCAACTAAACGATGTCCGCATGGACCATCCAACGGTGAACAATTAAATTTTCAAAATCAGACTATAACCAACATGGCATTCAAATATCCAGGTATGGTATTGTTATCTATTATACGCATGTAATTCACAGTATAACTGCTGGTCAGGGTAGATAGATTAATTCTTATATTATCCATCCTACTATCCATAGAGTTATAGACCTCCTGATATTGCAAAGCTTCAAATTTAGAAGAACATATGAATATCGCCCACCAGGACTATAGATTATCCTGGAGTACCACCACCTATCAATTTGTAAAAGACCATTAAAAATTGATTCTAAGAGGGTTCGTGGACTATGCTTCTTCTACACAAATATCCAAGATAGGTCATTACATTTAAAAAAAATAATAATAACAATTGAGTGTTTATTTATCCTAAATCACCTGGCATATGGAGCACCATGCATTTATTTATTTGGGGGAAAAGGATCCTAAAGGTTAAAGCATTTCTTTGATCGGCTCCATGCAAGGTATATTAAAGCACTAATGGAGATAACTATGGTTCCCCATTTTTTCCTTTCTCTCACTCTGTTAGTTATTGGCTTCAGAAGGAGAATGGAGGAAAATGGTTTCCGCCTAGTAAAATGCTTATTACTTTGTTCACTAATTTAATTATTTATTTATTTTCAAAGATTTTGAGAACATCTATATCCATAACTGTAGGAAGTAAAATCAAATTGTCTTAATTTATGGCTATAATCAATTAATTATGCATATAGATTCCATCCACACAAAGATTATAAGGCAATATTTTAAGTATATACAGATTTGACACATGCATCTAATTTAGAATTGGTATGCATATACATTACGGATAATGGGGTTATCGGGAATGCTGGGAATTGGCTACACTTTGAAGGAGTTGACGGTGTTACTATTAGCGGTGGAATTCTTGACGGCCAAGGTACTGGCTTGTGGGCTTGTAAGTTAGCCGGCAAGAATTGCCCTAGCGGAGCTACGGTATGTCCGAATTACCATAATGCCCTTTATAAGAATTTTATTTACTTCTAACATAAAAGCTAACCATTCTTCTTGATATTATGAGAATAAAAATTATGTTGTCAAAGTAAAAATTATATCGTTAAAGTAACAAGTATCATTTAAAGTGATGTGTATTACTATAATAACAATAATAAAAATATTATTATATAAGTGTCGCTAAATTTATATTTAGAAATATTTTTGCTCATCTAATAATACTAACAACTTCCTTGTTTTTTCTTTGTCAAGAAAACTGATAAATCCTTGATACGATTTTCCTTCTCTTTTAGAAAAAAGGATGGTTTAATCCTATAATTGCTAATTAATTTAATCCCTTCGGACTATAGGATTTAAGCTGAAGTCCTTAAAGTAGCAGCAAGATAACTTTTTTTTCATTGATTCAAGTATGCCTTTTAATTCATTATGGTTAAAAAAAAGAAATATTTTATTTGGTAATATATATTTCCTTATAATAT